>OZ007586.1:377971748-379183523 GCA_963931845.1 Maratus michaelseni
ATATTTCTGACCGAGAAGGGTATGCGGTAGTTTTAAAATGTAGAAAAACAGAAACTTGAAAATGAATCGAAAAATCAGAAAAATAACATGGAATCGAACTTCGTAAAATACTTTTTTTGAAATAGTAAATATTGTTATATTAAAAAAAATACAGCGTTAGAAAAAGAAAGGTAACCCGAATATAAATGGATATTTTTGTCCGGAAAGCGGATGCGACAGTTTCTAATAGCAGAAAAACGTATAACTTGCAAATTGAGGCGAATCGAGTTATAGTAAATATATCTTTTCAAGCAATAAATATTAATATTTTTTTTAAAGAAAAGATACCGTTGGAACCGGGAAGGTTTGTCAGAAATTTTAGTTTTTGTTTTGTTTCCTTTGTTTCCTTTTTCTTTTCTTTTTTTTTTTTTTTGTAATTCTAAAGAACAATCCGGATATGGCGATTTCAAAATGTAGAAAAAAACCGAACGCTTCGCTTCCGTCTCAGTGAATATTCGAGAAAACCCGTAAAGGGGTAGGCACAATTAGCGAAAGAATGGAATTTTGCGATGTTCATCGGGGTTTTTAATTAATATTTCGTCTAATTTATCAAAAAATCGAAAATCTGGCTTGGAGGTGCATAATTTCAGTTTTACAAGTATTTTCCTGCTAAATCTTGTAGCACTGCGCGCAGCGGTCTCTTCATAAAACGGCACACACACAAACACACACAAAAACTTCTATCTTTATTATTATAAGATCTCATTTTACCTTTTAAGGGCCGAAAGTTATAGACTATATAAGAAAACTGTAATAAAAAAGGGCAGAAAAACAAACCTATAACAAAAAAGAAAAGAAGATTAAAAAAAAAAGAGATGACATGAAAGAATTAAGGAAAGGGTTTTTTGCGTAGCTTATAACTCTTTTTTTTTTCTCTAGCTACGTTTCTATCACTTCCAAGGCCAATGGGAACAAGGAGGTATTCAAAAGCTAATAGCAACCCATTCATATAACCTTTTCTTATGTGATATTTTTATGCACTTTGCATATAAGTAAATTTTGCACGATAAGTACGTGCTAGTGCATAAAAATTAGGTAAAGTCTGTTTCAATGTCAAGCTGCAAACATAGATTTATTCCAGTACAACCTATGCCAGAAAAATGTATTGCATTAAAGAACAAATTTTCACACATCTGAAACAATCATAAATTTCTTATGAGATATAATGTTATATATATATAATATATATATAATCTAAAACTAATATCATAACAGAACACCTTATTCAGTATTCTTAAGCACATGAACAAAGAAAGACCTCACTTTCGAGCAATTATGAAGCCTTACTTTGCCATTGAAAAATACTTAATTTGCGTATGAAACTAAATTTAATTATTTTAACAGCATCTACAATTCGTGTGAATTGAAATCAGAAATATATTTTTTTCTCTTTTATGCAACTTGTTATGTTATGAAAATGCCAGATTAAAAAAATAATAATATTTCAAGCGAGTTGTCAGTTTTCTTCACTTATCGAAATTTATACAATTTTTTCCTCAAGTTTTTTAATTACTGACAATCAAGATTTAAATACCCGAATTTTTCAAAATTTTCCCACAATTTTTTTTAATCAATGATATTTTTCCTTTGCCAATCACACTTCAATTCTTGACATATTCAAATTAACTGGAATAACATTAACAAGTTGATTTCTCATTTCAAAATAATTTCTGTAAAAAAATAGGGTGAAGGCATAGCCTGATTAATGTTGTCTGGGTCCCAAGGCACCGCCTTTTTTTTGGCATCCTCTTAAAACCAAAATAGCAACTAGAAAATTTTGAAACGGGTGCGCAATTCCAACACAAAGAATGCGCAGTAGATAGAAAGTGAGATTGTTTAAAATTGTGTACATTAACTATGATTTTTATCATTAGATATTACCATTCGGTTGCCAGCTAACCAAAATCTTTTTTGATTTTTGAGAAAATCATTCAATAAAATTTCATTTTTAAGAATATTTCTTGAAATCAATTTACTCATTTTGGGCCCTTCGCCCGTGGTGGATCCAAGGTCGTCGCCTAGTCTGGCTGTGTGGTAATCAGGCACTGGGTAAAAGAAAATGCAAAATAAACGAATTGGTCTCTTTGTGATGCCCCCCCCCCCCTAATCTCTCAGAACACTCAAGGTAAGTAGTCTGATTTCGACCCAGAAAAGTAACACCTCACTTCCGAAATATTTCATCGTCTCTGAAAAATTAGGTTCTTCTTTGCCTTCTTCAACTTTCTTTTATCTGCACTATCTTGTATCTTGATCTAAGCTATCTTTATGATCTTCAGATCTTTGTCTCCACGCATTTCACAAATTTTAAAGTGCAAGTGGGCGACATGTATACGGTATAAAATACAGTTTACTTACCTTAATTTAGGCTGTTCATATATCTAAACTTACTACTGTTCAAAATCAAAAAATCATTTTCGTTCTTTTGTGTATAAATTATTCATTTAGGAATTTAGGTGGTTACAAAAAAAAAAAAAAAAAGACAGAGAGAGAGAGTGAAGATTTTTCTATTATATTTAAAAACAAAGACTTCATTTTATTAATGTAATTAAATATTTTTCCGAAAATACTCTCAAACACGACTCTTTAAACCAATTTTCTGAACATGAATGTTGAGAAAAGGTCTAAAAGTCATATGTTAACAGTCGACTAAAATAAAAAATATACTGCATTTAAAAGAAATACTATTGTTTTCTCTGAAACTTGAGTTAGAATATGCAAAAATTTCGTTTGAATTATTTTATAATTTTGTCAGAAAAACGCATTGTCCAATAAGGAAAAGCAAATAAATAAAAACAGATGTAAATCACCACTGTTAAGATAGGCTTTGAATCAAAACTCTTTATATTTAGTAACAATTAAGAACTATTTATCACATGTGCATTGTAAATAATTTCAGATACTTTAATTAATTTTTTTTAAATAGCATTTTGAATTTCTTACATAAAGCAAACTATTTTTACATTACATTTTTTGAGTCGAATTTAATCATATTTTGAAGCACTAAAACCGCAAGGTGTAATTATCAATTATTAGCTGTCAACTACACTCGTGTTCATAAATTAAGGATAATGACAAGAAATTTTCGCTTTTAGACGTCTTGTCGAATATCTATAGAAATTCTTCCCAAATCGCTTTCTGATTATTTAGCTAAAACCGTTGAAATAATAAATATAATTGAACAAACTGTATTGCATTATATTCCTGATTAAATTATTTTTCCTTTGGTATATGGCTTTTATGGTATACTAAGAAATATTTGGCATTATGCACTATCAAACTTCACAAAACCATTTTCCCAAAAGGTTTCCACAATTTTGGCCACCACTGTATATATATATATATATATATATATATATATAATTATAATATCTTATAAATATATATACACGTGTGTGTATAATAAGGGCAAGCTAAAGGCTTAGATTACACTATGAATAATGTAGGGTTGCTTTTGTAATTAAGGATACCTTAAAACAGTCCTAATAAAGTATTCCATAAAAAAATAAAATAAGATTACGTTTTATTGTTAAAGTTTATAAAAGGGCGCAAAGAGAAAAAAAGTACCTGATTTTGCCGTATCCCCTCGATAGTCCTGTATATGTATTATACTACCAAGAATGTTTTATACCATAAACTCAGACTGTTGTTGTATGTAATAAATATTAAATTTCAGTTATCAGAAAAATCCATAATTTGTGGCTGATTTTTATAGCTCAAGCAGGAAATTTTATCACAATTTTCTCTCTGTTATTCCATCTCTCTGAAATTGTTATATAATTTTCTTACAGTGAAATATTTTTCCTTATTTACACTTTTCTATGCTACCACAAAGCTGAGACTGAAACGTGACTGCGGTAAATTCTATGTTATTGAGCTTCATCATCACAATTTATGTATTAGTAAGTATAAATTCAGCTAGAAATTATATTAGCGAAAAATTAAATGATAAATGACGTCATGTCCGCCATTAAAGAAAATAACGGCATTAAAAATTAAGAAATATCTGATTAAAAACATAGTTCAACTTAAGGGGGCATGGGAGTTTTTCGTCTTGAAAAATTAGAATAATATAAGCATACATCAAGTTTTTTTTTAACGTCTAAATGAGCGAGTTAAAAATATATAGGTTTTTCCATGATAAATCACATATTTTAAAATTTAAAAACGAAGTTTGTGTTAACTTTATTAAAAAAGCGCCTTTTGGATTAAGCTTTTTCTCGATGTTGCGCGTCGTGATGTAGCGTTCTATAGTACAAGGGATTTCTCTCAGTTGTTTCATCTAAATCTAATGTAACAAAGTGCACATTCAAATATATATATAATTATCTATTCCTTTAACGTTTATTTGAAGTTGTAAGACAAAATGGCGAACTATCGAAGTTAATGCATATGTTTTAAATAAAATAATCTGTTATTGTCTTGTTTAAAAAAACAAACGAATTAAAAATACAAAAAACACCGGACACAGACTGGGAAATATACCAACTTTCATATACTTAAAAAACGCATATACGACATAACAGCATTCATTCGAGAAAATCGCGTTTAATGTTTTGAAAAAAATACCGCTCGATTTTGCACTGAGCGATAAAAGTTGCTTTATCTGGTATGTGCGTTTAAAGTTTAAAAAATTCTTCGAGAGAACAGTTATAAAATGTCCAAAATTCAGAAAAACAAGATTTTTTTTTTTTTTTTTTTTTTTTTTTTTTTTTAACGTTGAAAAACTGTCATACTTCTTTGATGTCGTCAAATGTTTAATATTTTTTTAATGTTTTAACTTTTTTGTACATTTCTTATAACTATGAAATTTATATATATATATATTTAAATAAGATGATTTAAAGGAAATTAAAAATTGTCTACATCAATCTACATAAATTAATAAGTTAAATATTTCAATAAAAAATTTCTTTAAAGAATAATATGTTGTCTATTCAAACATGCATAAAAATCACCCATTTCCGTTTATCTATGCATGATATATATATAATACATATACATATATTATATATATATGTGTGTGTGTGTGTATTGCATACCTATATATATGTACATTACTCAATATTCTAAGATACATATAATAGAAAACTATTATTAATAGATAATATACATACTAATTTTAATAGATAATATACATATAATATACGAAACATTCTCAGGTAGCGGTGACATGTGACAAAGTTCAATGATGCAGTTTAATCATTAAAATTAACAAGTTCAAATTGGTCCGTCGCGCCGGGCACTCCCGACACATTATGTTTCGACTAGACGTCCATGGACTAAACCCACTGTTTAACATTCTAGGCACTATTGACTTTCGAATGACATATAAATTGTGATAATTTCGTTAACTTAGAACTTTCTGCAGTAGTCTTCTCTATCAGGCATTTCCAAGAACCGAGAAGAATCAAGTTAGAAGTTCAAATTGTCAAATAACAACACTTTCACCAAAATAGCTGAATCGTGTTTTGACATTTATTTATTTATCTGTTTGTTTGTACGCCTAGCTGCGCTCTAACATTCGTAAATGTACTTGAATTGCCATGAAATTGTCATATATTAGTAAGGTTCCTTGCACATTCCCTTGAAAATGGGGGATTCCTTTCAAATCTTCACTTTTGAAAATGGAGTGCATAGTTCTTTGCGTTTAATTACAGGAACACTAAAGAAAAATCGGATGCATTGCGGTTGATAATTGTTTAAAGTGCATTTTAATCATGTTACACTATTTGAATATTACGAAATTGATATGCATTATTATTGATATGCACTATGACATTATTTCAATTATATTAAACTATTATTCACTGACTTACATTAAAATACCATTCACGAAAATTTACTATAGAATTTATTTAATCCGTCTATTAATAAAATAATTTTTTTTTCATGCAAAATACTTTGCTAGATCGCATTTAGAAAGCTGAGGGAAACAATCAGAGCTAAATATTTTTAAAAGTGATAACTTTCTCAACCATTTACATACGTGTAGCTTTTCTCTTATTGAAAGATGTTATGTGAAAAGTTTGGAACTAAAAAAACTTTTTCATTTACAGATAGAATCACACTAAATTTATTTGCGTTGTTTTTATAAGAATTGTGAGATTTCTATAACAGTATTTTTTTTTGTTAATTAATCTGATTATTATTGTAAGTATTTTACAAAAATAACTATAACTACCGATTTATTAAATCCGTTTGAATAAAAAATCTTGCATACATTTTATATTTTTCTAATATAAATTTTCTAATATAAATTTTCTAGTATAAATTTTCTAATATATTTTCAGACATTAAGGAAGGTAATTATAGTAGAAGTAGATCAATTTCTTGATTAATAATTTGGTACATAAAGTGTTAATGTCAATAGACAGTAATGTTAATGTTTGAAGTGTGCTTTTTTTTTAACAATGCTACACTATTTCTAACTTAATAATATTGTTATTAAGGGCACGATTATATTTTGCCATTGAAAATCGTGCATATAAATTTAATATTCCTTTAAAGGACCCGCACGAAACAATTCATGTATATTATTTTATATATAATGCATATCTATGAGGTTCTATGAGATATATTGTTGGAAGTGTGTTGGCAGATATATTATGCATTTCCATGCTTAGTTAAATTTTAGTATGTTGTGTGGGCTGTATAAATTCTATAGATAATATACAAGGCTGCACAACGCGATTTGAATACATTACAGTCTATTTACTGGAATTGCTGAAAGGGAATTTCCAATTAACTCATGTGCATAAACAAATTTATATACAGGGCTGGAGAAAAGATATTGGTTACATTTCCATCCATGGATGTTTAATTGACGGAAGTAAGTTTTCAGTTGTTTTGTGCGTTTTACAGCTGAATAAAAAAAATTGCATACTATGTGTTGTGTATAAACATCTTTATATCATATGCCGGCGAGCACAAAAAATTCGAATGCATTAAAGTCTCTGGATGGTTATTGCTTTTTTCAGTCCGGAATTTGCGAGGTAATTAAATTCTTTACAATGTACTAAAATTTTACGAATTAAAAAAACAGAAATGTAATTAAAATAGAATTGATGTAATAGCCATTAAAGATTTTTCTTTATTCCAACTGAGCGAAAAATATCCATGCCAAAAGTCTAACCTAGCACTTTTTTAGGACTGACTAATCCCATGTTCAAGTAAACTTCCATTGTGGCCAATGGAAGCACCCAGTAAGTTAATGTTACTCTGTGATTATATTATGTCACTTAATTTTAATGCCCGCCATCCAAAAGACTGACCTAACCTAGGTCCTGTTTTAGTATGCCAATGCTGAGTTAAACAACTGAGCTATCCTGGATTACTTAAGCCGACATAATTCACTCAAACGACATAGAAAAGACATCCAGTCTTGAATATCACGCAGCTAAAGAGACGAAATCTCAATCTAAGGAACTACATTAACCATGGATATGTAATTATGAAATTATTCTTTATTTCAATCATATAATGATGAAATCTTTCGAGAGATAATTTATTTAATTCCAACTGGTGTGGAATTAAAAAATTCTGTCTCGTAAGATTTCATCTTTTAAAATTGAAATGAAAAATAATTTCAACATAGGTTTACGGTTACTACCGCAGCTCTGGTAAAAAAAAAAGGGCAATGACCGTATTATTTTGTATGTACGAATTAAGCTAACGTGTCAACCTCTTCAAACGGAACACATATAAACACTGCCTATTATTATTTCGTGAGTTCTTTAAAAAAAGTCTCTAAAATAAATTATGATTCCTCTCTTTTTGGTTGCATTATACATTATCCCGTCTCACAATTTCTCAGCTACGTTTTGCAGAGGAAAGAAATATCTTAGACTCTAAATTTATTTGCAGAAGTAATGAAGACCCAGCTAAATTAAAAATAACATTAAAATGAAATTATTAATAATATTAATTTTTATAATAACATTAATTTTAATTTAAATATTTCAGTAGATGGTTTTCTCATAACAGTTTAAACCGAAATCTAAAGTTATTGTTTTTATAAACATATTTATTTTTGCATTTTTTAGTTTAACTAAAAAATTCTTATGCACATGATATTTACCAATTCATCAGATTTTCTTTTCTTCCTTTTATAAGATTTTTTGTATACTTTTTGATTAAAATCTTTCTGTTCTTTTTATTGTATCTTATATGTATAGTTTCTTGATATTACTAAGATTCCATACCAGCAAACTATTCCGCTTTTCTGGCACTGCTATTTTTGAATACCGCCTTATTTTTTAACATCGCCTTATTTATTTGTCGGAGTTTTGATCTTCATTAAGTATTTGTAATGGAATATTAACTGCATAAAACTCAAACTAAGATATTAAAGCAAAGATACCAGAGAATAACGTTACATTGTTGCCAGAAATATCTCAGAAAATATATGAGCTCGAATAGCCAATAAGTACCTACAAATATCTAAAACGAATTTAAATTCCTCTCTGAGCTTCGTTTTAAATGTTAAATAAAATTAAAGTTCCGAAACTTTAAAAAAATTAGTTATTAATAAAAATCAGTTAGCTTATTTAAAAAAAATCAATAACTAATAGTATAATAATATGAATGAACTTGTTTGGAACCATTAGGGGGCAGTTTGTATTTGAAGAATGAAATTTTGAACACGTTACTATGATGATTTTGATATTTTTTAACCCGTATTTTACCACATTTTAAATAATAATATTTTTGAAAAAAGTTGTTATTACTGACCAATGAGAGAACAAATAAAAAATAGCTAAACAAATATGAAATTCTAAAACTTAGAAAAACTTTATAGGTTTCCTTTTTACAAACTGTCCTTTGCATAAAACAAAGGAGCAATCCACTACTATAAATTGTGTACATCTGTTTTTAAATTACTCATAAATACTCAGTTTTACGCAGTGATAATATATAAGGCTTTTCATGATTAAAGTAGAAGAGAACTTTGACTTTGTTTTCACATATTTATTTAATTTTTAGGGTTCCGTACTTAAAAAGTAAAAGCGGAACTATTGTAAGATCACTCCTGTGTCTGTCTGTCCGTCTGTCAGAGCCCTTTTTCTGGTAAACTAAGAGACGTGGAAAGTTCATTCTTAGAAAAGTTATAAAGCCTTTTTAGCCATATATTTTCAGAATATAAGACATTCACAAATATGTTTAGGAAAAATTTAGAAGGCTAATTAATTTACTTGAAAAAAAAGTTTTATTTTGTATATCGTGTGAAAGATCTCGTAATGTCGAACACAAAAATATATTTGTTTTAATTTTAGGTAATATATTTTCAAAGATATCATCGAAAATGCACTGCAAAAATATGTCCCCCCTCTCTATTTCCGAATCTACTGAAACTAAAATTATGAAAAAAATAGGGGTTGTAGAAGTTTATTTAAACCTTGCAGGGAAACTATAGAGATTTTCCTAGGTAGCATAGTTTTTGAGAGAAAGGCATTTTTCCGTTACACACAAACTCTTTCGAGTGGTCAGAGGGGAACTGACGTTCGCCCGAGGTATCTATCGACGCAGAATCATCCAAGGATATTTGATAATGATTTTCGAAGAAAATTGTGGGTAATTAGCCGAGATCTTATTAAGTTATTTGAAAAAAATCTTTTTACGTATCGTGTAGGGTATCGTTCGAAAGATCTCGTAACATCGAACTGAAAAATATATTTGTTTCAATTTTAGGTATTATATTTTCAGAGATACTCTAAAGTCTAAAGTACTGGAAAAATATACCCCCCTCCCCTCCTATTTCCGAATCTACTGAAACTAAAATTATGAAAAAATTAGGGGAAGTAGGTGTTTATAAATTAATAAACAGTGATTAATAAATTCAATGTACGGAACCCTTTGAGCACGATTTATACTCGCACTTGACCGATTTATTTTTTTAAAAAGCCTGATAAAACAGTAAAATCTAGCCACAAAAATTAGATCTCAAAAATCATATGAACTATTAAAATTGAACTTAAAATAATTATAAGTAACACGTATCAAACTTGAAATCTGTATATCGGTGTAGCGCAGTGGAAATTAAAAAAAAACGATATTACTTGTAAAAATTCGATAAATCTCAGCTGTCCTGTATGCAGGACAATGGTAAAATATGGATTAAATGACAAAAATCATCATCACAGCCGTAGAATTTTGAAGAACCAGCGAACAACGATCCTGGAATGAAACAATGCAATCACAAAGCTGCTTGTTAAAAAAATCTGCATTATTCATTAAGATTAATTATATTATCAGCGATTTATTTCAACTAAATTTGACGCATAAAGTAACATTCTCCTCCTTTCGAAATTCTATATATTTTTGAACTTACATTAAAATATATGTTTATGCATGAGTGCACGAAATGTGACAAAAGTCCATGACAAAAATCACCATCACACGCGTAGAATTTTGTCTAAATCACAAAAGGCAGAACCAGCAAACAATGATTTTGGAAATCAAACAATATAATCATAAAGTTGTGTTAAAACAAATACATTCGTTATTAACATTAATCCCCAGATTATCAGTGATTTATTTCAACTAAATTTAGTGTATAAATGAAGATCCTCTCCTTTACAAATTCTGTATACTTGTGAACATACGTTCACATATATTTCGATGACTCATTGCATGAAATATGACAAAAATCATCATTACAGCCGTAGAATTGTGTCTGTATCGCAAATGGTTGAACCAATGTTCCTGGTAATGAAACAATACAGTCACGAAGATGTATAAGTCAAGAAGATCGACACTATACATGAAAATTAATTATCAGATTATTATTGATTTATTTCAACTAAAATTGATGCATAAATTAAGATCCTCTCCTATACGAAATTCTATATACTTGTGAACATGCATTCAAATATATGTGTGCACAAGGTGAGTACACGGCATGACAAAAGTCAGTGACAAAAATCGTTGGCACTCCTTTAAATTTATCTGAATCGCAAAAACTAAAATAGGGCAAAATATGATCTTAGAAATAAAAAAATGTGATCATAAATCTGGTTGTTAAATAAAAAAAGAATTTGCATTATACTTTAAGATTAATCATCAGATTTTCAGTGCTTTATTTCAACTAAATTAAGATTCCGATTCCCCCTTTCCTTTACGATATTCTATATATTTTCTATATACTTTCTATACTTTATATTTTTCTATATACTTCATATATGTACATACATTCTCATATATATCTGTGCGTGTAGGCATGAAGTTATGAATGTCATTGTTAGAGAAAATAGCTCAATGTTAACTTTATGTTCTGAAATTCCTTCTTCTTTCCTCTCATATTAGTTCATGTAATGGTGTAGTGTTTTAATGATATATATTTTTTAAATAATAGGCAGCATTTTAGAAAGTTGTTTTCATTAATTTTTTTATACATCAGCTCTCATTTACTGAAGAAAGCATTATCTAGACAATTTATTCTATGTCCTATAATACTGAAAAGTATATAAGGTCTCATTTTAATATTAGCATAGCAAGTTGAGATCCGCATTTATCTGGAATGAATCACATTTAATAACTGCGCCATGATAACAATAATAATAGTGTCATATTTTTAGCTGCGCAGAAAGATTTTCAAATAGAAAGTAAAACGTGAGAAACATCAGACTTTTAAATTTTGTTGATGAAAAAAACCAATAGTAAAAATAGCTCAGAGAAGGATTAGGTGAAATTCATATCTTAGTTTGTGTGTTGTTTTCCCACTCAAAAATTTACCGCATTATTTTACGTTAAACATATAACATTACAGTTCTTGAAAAACTGTTAAAAACACGATGCCTCTATTCTGCTTGTGTTTGGTACAGTAAAATAAGGCAAATAACCGTTAATTCACAGAATGGTAAATGGAAAATATAAATTCAATAAAAATACTTTAACTTAAATCGTTAAATATTTGTGATAAGTACAGGTGTTCCAAAAAAATTGCAACACTCTTTAATTTTATACCTGTTGGAGATACGTAAGCAATAAAAATTGCAAAAGTGTTCAAAATAATGTAGGAAAAAATATTATGATGGTGAAATAATCTTGCCATTAATTTTACAAGTGTAACCTTTTTAAAATTTTATATGATCTTTGGGTCATATAAGTAATATCTAGAAAAATATTCTGTATGCTCTTTTTAGTACAACAGTAACAATTCCATTCTTTACGACCAAAACTCACCGAATGGTGGTTTTATAAAATTTCGGAGATTTCTGCATTAAAAAAAATTTCTAGTGCCAGAAAGCAATAAAATTTCGTAAAATCCTTCATTATGTGGCAGTCGTTATCAAAGTAAGAGGAGCAACAACTCGTTACTGATCAGTGATTTCTGATTCAGTGGCACTTCAGCCTATTACGTGCTATACGACGCACCACCGATCGTAGTGTTCAATTTGGCCAAAAGTTCTACCAGAAATTTTTAATGGTAGTTCTTTCTTTATAGTTTGGCAGATATTCCATGAGTTTTTAAAGAAAATATTTCTGGTCAAAATGTCTTGTAAATATTTTGAATAAAATATGTGCCAAACCACATCATGTCGGGTTCGCATGGAATCAATGTATGGATGGCACTTAACATATTAAACAATATGTGTGTTATTTTTCTGACAATTTCTTAGCAAGGAATATTCGATTGTTTTTTAAATTTTCTTAAGGGGACAGTACACCTTTAACTCTCGCAGAACATGAGAAATTTGTCACGAGTTTGACATAAAAAAAAAGATAACGACTCTAGAAGCACCAAAATTTCAGAGTATATTTAGGTAATGTTGAACTATGTTTAAAAAATTTTAATATGGGTATAATATCTTAAAAAGAATTCAGAAAAAAATATTAAATAATAATAATTAAAATTAAATAAATAATAATTAAATAATTTCAAATAAATACTTTCAAAATAATAATTAAAATTTTTAATTTGGATAATATTGGATAATCTGCGCTCACGATAACTCATGCAAATTTCATGAAATTTGCATAAACGTTATCTTAAATTAAACATAACACTCTGGACTATAATTTGAACTAAATCTTTTGTAAACAGTTAATTAGATGAAGAGTAATTAACTTTTAATTAGAAAAATTAGAAAAAAGACTAATTTTTACATGCATTCAACCTCATAATTTTTTAATACTAAACACAGCTTCACCATTTTAGTTCATTTTCATGATTATATCAAAATTTAGCTAGGGTAAAAATTTTGAAGCTATACTCCAAACGGTTTTGGAGACACATGATGTGCGCAAGAGGAAAAAAAGTCACTTTGAGAAAAAGCCGTTTAAATTTTTAATTGTTTTTTAAAAATATAAAATTCAAAATAAAAGAAATAAAACTAGTAATTTTATAACTTATCCAGTATTAAAAATAAAATAAGATGCTAGTTTAAATTGATAAATATAAAACAGTTTGTAAAATGCTGCAGACTATAGGAACATGTGCCAAAAATAAATAAATTTAATGGCAAAAATGTAGGGCCTTTTTTTTTGCAAAAAAATTAATTTTAAACATACATTCAGACAGACAGCGCCTGATATAAGATGCTAGTTTAAATTGATAAATATAAAACAGTTTGTAAAATGCTACAGAATATAGGAACATGTGTCAAAAATAAATAAATTTAATGGTAAAAATGTAGGGCTTATTCTTGCAAAAAAAAATAATTTTAAACATACAGGCAGACAGACCAGCTTATGGCTAATGGCCAGGACGAACCCCTAAGCCTAGGGAGGGAAAAATATTACTATCCGACGCCACCACAGTCCGGGGCGAGCCCGGCCTCCTCAGCAAGACAGAAGACCCTGCTTATTTTTAAGTCAAACTTTTTGAAAGTTACAATAGTGTTACATTTGCAGCCCAATTTTGCTGAGCCTGCAGAAGTTATTTACATTTTTCAGTTATAACAATTACATGTTACCTACAATAATTATACTTACAAAGTAAAAACGTTACCCAATTTTGCCACAAGGCTGGGCGAACGTTAAAATTATTACAATAATTGATATTTTACATAAGCTTTACTTATAGTTATTTGTAAAGCATTTTGAGATAAACATTATAATTACAATGATTTACAATTGTACATTTTGAATGCATTAATACGTATACAATAACATTTAGAGGTATAATATATATTTTTAAATGATTACAATATATAATTACATTATAAAATTCAAATAATTTTATTTACACACAATATTAAACATACAAATAAAAATTTTGTTTCGCATTGATTGCTAAGTGAATTAAATATGCGCTTTTTAAAAAATGAAATTATTTAATGCAAAATATAGGCCATTTTTTTGGGATTCTGATATTTCAATATCTGATTCACATACGTTGCAGCACAACAATTCGGATAGTTTACTAAAAAAAATATTAATATCAAAAAGTCCGTATCCAAAACTGTCAATTGAAACAAAATAACTGTCAAATTCATTACTTTTTAGTTTTGTATAAAGTAAATTAGCACATTAAGAAATAGTTTGATAATAGCATTTTGTATAGCGATTACCATTAAACTGACAATTTCTTTCGCGCTATTCTTCATTATAAATTGGATTTATAATGATTTATAATGATTTATAATGAATGAATAATGGCATTAATATTGCAAAATTAGGAAAATATGATTCTGAAAAGAACAGTTTTGTTTCAAATTAAACGCTTAATAGCGAATAAAAGTAAGCTAAAATAACAGCTAATCAAAAGTGTGATCATGTTTCAGAGTAAAAGTAAGTAATCAAAAGTAAACAAACTTGACGAAAGTGGAAGTTGAAGTTAATGTTTTAAAGCTTTCTTATTATTAAGTACGGTAATCAATTAAAAACAATTAACGCATTTAAGCCTCTTTCCAAAGTTGCCATAATGTGAAAGCATGATAACAAAATGTTAACAAGCCGCCATGACTGTTTTCGTATGGCATTTAAATCGAAAATGAAGGAGTGCTGTGTACATTTTCCCTAATATCTCAGTAAATAATTATCGCACAATTAAAAGATTAATATCAAGTTATTCAGAATGAAATTATCTTTCTAAAGATGTAAAAATCTAAAAATCTATTTTTGGACCATTTCAAAGGTGTACTGTCCCCCTTAAAAAATAATTTTGGAAACAAAACAATCTGTACTATCTGTACTATCTTTTGTAACAGTATATTTATATTTATTTGTTATTTCTGCAATATTGACAGTATTTTTAAATAGAGTAATTAATAAATACTGGAGGCAAAAGCAAAATTAAAAAATAAAACATTTTAAACATTCATGTCTGATTTAAACAGATCTATTCTATATTTTACATATCACATCACTTGATGGAATGAGAGCTATTGAATTATTGCTATTGAAACTAGTAACAGTTTCAAAGCAACTTTAATCGGTTTTCATTTTAAATATTTATTTTTTATTGATGCAATTGCTCATTCTGAAAGAGAAGAATTGTGATAAATTGCAGAAACTGCATTAACTGTGTTCAACTTATTACTTAGATTATAGGACTTATTATTAGATTAGACTTATTATTAGATTATAGATTTACTTTTCCTTTCGTGTTAAGTATTCAGTTTATTTGTGCACTCAGAGAAGAAAAATCGCACCACACCTATTACTTCTGAAAAAACAGAAAAAAAAGTATAAAATGTTACTGTTACTAAGCTATTATTAACATCATTTAATAATTAATTTTATAGTTAAATTTTGCTTAGGGGTTGTCTACATACAGAAATTGTACCAAAGCTTAAAAATTTCAATACTAGCATCTACATTTGATATCATATTCGGATTCTTCCGTAAATTTTACCTTCGTATACGAAAAGGGAAGTCATTCGGTCAAGTAAATTAGGAATTATACAGGTTTAAAGCGTGAAACTACTAATGTTAAAGTCATTTTTAATCATTGCACAAAAAGTTTGCAATGCGGGTAGTTTTTGAAGCTTACTACTTTGCGGAATGAGCTGTAATTTTGGATTCGCATATTTGAAGCTTTTCAAAATCGATTTCTGTTATAAAAATTCGTATACATAGGTTATAGTTGATAATTTATTCGAAAATTAATTTCAATATATATTTTTATCAAAAGTAATTTTCGAAAAAATATTATGTATATTTGAAATTAATTTTCGAAGAAAATATGGATAACATGTGCATTTTTTTAAACAGAAATTGATTTCTAGAGGCGTCAAATATGAGAATGAAAAATATGTAGTTTTTGATTTATGCTTAAGAAGCTGCCCGCATTGAAATCTGTTTTGCAACGATTAAAAATGAATTTAGCATTTGGAGTTCATTTCTTTAAACCTGCATAATCCCTAAGATATGTGACGAAATAACTTCCCGTTTAGTATCCGAAAGTATAATTTACTGAAATATCCAAATATGATGTCAAACTTAGGTGTCAAAATTAGGTCAATTTCAATGTGTAGACGAAATTTGATTATACCATTAATTAGTAAATGTAATTACTTATTGATCAGTACGAATTACATTATTATACAATGATTTGCGGCAGAGTTAGTAGGGGCGATTTTGTTTTCTGGGACTGATCATATTTATCGCAGTTCCATTTAAAAAAATTTCACTGATTGCCAAAAAATTTTTTTAATCTAGGATAGCTTTGGTCAAGTATACACACAAAAAATCCACCAATCGAATATTTCTGCAAGTCTGTCTTTAAATTAACTGATATTGAGAAAAAAAAATAAAAAAACTTTAAATATACACATTTCTCATACGATTTTCATATTTGTTAAGCGGTTTGAGCATTAAAAAAATTTAGTTTTCTTAGAGTTAAAAATATATAAGATAATTCTCATATAATTAGTTTAAATAGCTCAGACTGGGCCTTTTACTAAGTTAGCATGTCACAGATTTAAAAATCTCAAACAAAACGAAATCACAGAAAATAGCTTCTTCTCAGAAACAATTGAATATTTTATGATATAATTACACCTGTGTAATTGGACAGAATTAATGTAAGAATAATAAAAAATAAATATTGTGTATGATAGTAATCCTTTTAAGATCATATATCAAATTCTTTTGGGTTATAATTAAAAATACACTGCTACAAGAATATGGTTGTTGTATTTTTCTTGTAAAAAAAAAGATGAAAATATGCTTTCCAGAACTAGCTCTTCACTTTCACTATATAATTTTGAATTATAGCCTCAGGATGAAAAATGAAAAGGTGTAATCTTCAAAAAACTTGTAATACATATCATCTTCCTTAAAGAAGTCATTAGTATCCGTGACACGTTCAGTTTATGTGTTCAGTTGTTTTTTAGAATACTATATGACAAAAACAGAATAATCCTTCCAACATAAGAGAATGATTAGAAGACAATGGACACTGAAAATTCTTTCCGTGTTAATTCAGTTTAACAACCAAACCATGAAAATTGTTGCTTCATGAACATTACAAGCTCGTAAAATATCTACTTTAATATTTTACTGATAACCTAATTTCTTTTTCTTTAAAGTCAACAAACAGAAAATTGAATTAAATGAATACTTTAAATGACTTTTAAAGAACAATCTGTTGTTATGCATTATTTGCTACACTTAATTACGCAGCTATCTGTAAGGTGGCCATAATTAAAGTAGCGTTGTTTAGAGATCATTGATAAAACATCCGGCGAGAGAAACGCAAAAAAAAAAATTGGTGTAATTACTACAGGATATCCCTAAAATGGACTAATTTTTTTTTTAGAAATCAGTAAAAAGTAAACGGTGACAGTTATTGAAATTATTTTTGCAGGAAATTAATGTGTGAAGCCATAAATTTCTTTATCATGCTTTCTTGTTTTAGTTCGAAATATCAACAATAGATGACTCAGCGCTGTCTCAAACTGTTAAAAAACGCTAACTGGCATCTAACTAGTGTGTTTTGACCATTACAAAACTTTCTTCTATATAAATCAAATCAATTAAATCGATGTCTGCAAGCAAAATTGAATAACAATGTATTCCCATATTCAAGATTCTAAGCGTGACGTGTCGTTGAATTTTTGTAATTTTTATGAGCCTACTATACAGACTTTCGTTCATTACTGAAGAAACTGTGTCGATAAAAGCGGCAAATTACACAGAAAAATAAAACCTTGCACTTGGAATTGTGCTGTATTCAGTGGCGTATTGCAATGCTTTGTACCTGCTATGATTTTCTTTAAAGGAAGTATTAATTTTGATAAACCCTCTTATTATATATATTATATAAATAAGTAACAATACAATAAACATTATAAATTTAATACTTTATTTGTTTTTTGATTCCCCGTAAATAAAATTTTTATCTCCTTTTCTAACAGTTATTTTTTTTTCCCTTTAAGAATATTAGTTTTAAGATTTTTAATTATTTATTCTTTGAATCGTTACTAAAAGAAGACAGTCAATATTTCTGCTTTATTTGTATTATTCAGGACAGAAATTTTCAAAGGTTTAAAAACTAGTGAATTACTTATATTTATAAAGTTTATCGTTTGTATGTGTGTGAAATACTAAATACTGCTTAATGACAAACTTTAGTTTGAACATGGAAATTTCAGAGTTCAATACAAGGGTCGCGCATCGCGGCATCATTATTACACAGGGAATAGGGCAGTGACATTAAATTTCCCTGAGGAAATATTGCTCAGTGGAAGACGGATTGGGTCAAGCTAAGTAGTGATAGCAAAATAAATTGCTCTGTTTATTACAGTAATTTAAAAATGAATGATAGTTAAATTTCTCATTTTACTGGAGGTCTTCCTTTTTGAATTACGTCCGGTTAGGTATTAGTGGTTAGTTCAAGGCATATTAATAATATTTAAGTAATGCTTTATTAGAAAAAGGTCATTGCCCCTCTTTAAATAGACGCCAAAACACTTTTTTTGAATTGGGAAATTTGTAATTTCTTTCATGCACATTAATAGAAAGGTTTTTTTTAATTATTATTCCTAACTTCAGAATGTAATTATGGAAGAAAAAAATAGAGAAGGACACTTCAATCCAATAAAATAAAAAAGTATGTCTTATTTACACTAGTGATATTTTTCTAAAGCGAGTTTAACATTCCCAATGATAGGTTCAAATCCATCGATAACTTATTAAACTTAATGAAATATAAAAATTTGAAGAAATGAAAATGCTAACTTTCTTTTTTTTTTCTTTTTTTCCTTTTTCTTTCTTTCTTTTTTTTTTTTTTTTTTTTTTTTTTTTTTTGCGGAGGGAAACAGCAGCATATGTCGTCAAGTACAAGATGCATAACTGATCACATATATAGATAATTAAAATAATGTGATTATTCCAAATACTTGATGTTCTCACATGCTTGAACATATTAAATCACTTTTCAAAGCTTTACTCTATATTTTATTTAACATATAAATTTGTATAAATAATAAATACTGTTTAAGAATAAGCAAATTATAACCACAAACAATAAAGGAAAATAAGTTAATTGGGATAATGCTTGATTTCATTATAAAGTTAATGAATTCATTTCAACCTTGAAAAATTAGGTTTAATTAAGCTTTCTTAATGGATATAATAGTGGCTGGTAATCTGCTGAAAAAATCATAGTGGATGAAAGCCATTCAGAAAAACTGATTATTGTGTTGAGCATAACACGCAGGAAGTTTAAAGTATAGTCACGATCTAATTATGCCTTTGGGTAAAAACTAGATCCTTAACTCATGTATTTAGTGATGCAACGAAACGCATATAACATTTATTTTCTGGAGTTTGTATTTTATAAGGCACTACATAGATACATCAGTGTCGTTTGTTTTCCTTCATGTTTTGAGGCAACGTTTATATTTTGTTACTTGTATTACATGCTTAATGCATATAAGATTGCATTGAAATAACATATTATTGTGTAATTATATAGATTTTAATGATGTTTTTCATCTAAAATAAAAATGATAAAAATTGTAAACATTTTACAGTCTCATGCGTAATTGAATCGCCTTGAACGAAAAATTATACTTTGATACATGATTAAATTAAAAATATAGCTACTCATCAAATTGTATGGACATTTTTTTTGTACCATTCATTAAGTCAAAATTTACAATTTCCTTATAAAATCAAAGTATAAGTTTTATTTAAAAAATATATACCAAAATACGAAGAGCAAAATACTCAAATAAAGTAAGTCATTTAAGTAAAGTACGTGTTGCGGATTATTAATACAAGCATTTATTTGTCGAGCAAAAATAAAATGATTATCCATAGCAAATTGATATCAGAAAAAAAAATATAAAGCTGAAACCATTCACAGATTCCTGTTACATTTTTTGAAAATTCCCAAAGATAAAATTTCAAACGGTGCTAAATCGAAAACAAATATGGGATAAAAAAAGACATCCTTCCCCCCCCCCCCCCTCCACACACACGTACTAATTCGCTTCAAATCATCGTATGGAAACGATATCGTTACCAATCGATTATCAGGGACTGATTCCCGCACAGGCCAACTAGGCTGCGGCCTTGGGCCCATTGGAGACAAGGGGTCCAAAATGAGTAAAATTATTTAGAAAAAAATTCTCCTAGAAGAAATTTTATTTCAATCTTCAATATCTGCGAAACAGATACCTCTATAAACGCTTTGCCTGTACTTTTCTGTTATCTAAAAATAACTTAAATTAGGAATGCTGCAGACAAAATATTTTTATGGGAATTTTTTTAAAGAAATGTTTAAGATGAAGATATATTTAAAGTATTATAGCATCAAATAGCAAAAAAAAAATTTAGATTAACCTGAGTTTTATGACCATTTTTATAAAATGCAGAAATTTTTTCGAATACTCCCAAAAAACATTTCTAGCTACTATTTTAGTTTGAGGAGGGGCCTTGGGACCTGGACAATCTTAATCAGGCTCTGTCGATTATCAACAATGTTTACATTTAAATGATAAAAATGCACAAATTTATGGGGGTAGACATACGTATAAAAATATACAGGTTGTTACAGAAACATTTGGGCGGCTGAACTTGGCAAAAGTAAAATTTTCGTGATACAGTGTGTCTGCGTGCTCTAATATATAATGTGAACGCGGAAACACGGTAAGTATAAAAAACAGGGAAACAAAAAGACTTTTTAATCACAGTTATTTACTAGAAATAACATCGTGCTATTTAAAAGAATTGCTTAAATGAACAACCACTTTGAATACATCCATAAACTTCAGTAGTTGCAATGTAAAAGAAAACAGATTCACGAATTGATAGCTCGGCATATATGCGTTACATTTTAATCATTTTCATCATCTAGCTCTTATAAATGATGAAGAAATATCAATAACCATACAACTATAATTGTATAAATAATTGGTAATATTCTCTTAAGTAATACATTTACAAAGTACCATTATCCGGGACCGCGTTGTGCTGTTTTTGAGAGTTTGTAAAAAATAAAAAAACACGTGTAAGGAATAGCACGATTGTAAAAGTAATTTAGCTAAAGATGTTGGTGTATTCTAAAATAATGTGAAAACATAAAAAAATGTTTTTAAATTTTTAATAATGTCTAAAAGTGGTTAAAAAAAAGTGAGTAGGAGCGAGTTACTCTTCACCACCTAATATGCAAATTATTTTAAAGCAAGAAAATATCTTCCAGTAATATCTTTCAAGAAAATATCTTGCATAAAAATTTTTAACAGTAGTGCAGAAATTGTTAAAAATATTCTGATACCATACAGAATCACCGGAAACTAACAGGAAATGAATTTTTAGATATTAAAAAGAAAAAAATCGTAACATGTATGCGAAAATAGCAATCACTATAGCAGAAATATATTTATAAATATTCATCATCATTAACCATCTCTAGGACTGAGAAAATGGATTGGTTTTCAAATTTTCTGGCGGTTTACACCTCGAACAATTACGTTCTATATATAAAAACTCATCGTTATTCACAGACTATTTCCAATTATTCAAATATTTCATCATGGTGCTCACAATCGCTCTATTCTCATCAAAACTTTTAACACTTAGGTAATGTTAAGTTTTATAATTTAGAGCTACAAATGTACCAATGTGTTTGTTCATGTATTTCAACTCTTTTCGATGTTATGATAAGATTGATTCGCTCTGTTTATGTGCTTTTTTCCATTGTAATTTTTTCTAAATTATTCCCAATCAGGATATACATTTTAATCAAGAATACATTCGTCTAATGGTTCCTTATCACAAATTTTCTCAAGTGATTCCTAGATTTTAATCTCCATTTATGGTTTTACTGATTTGAAAAATTGATTGGTATTAGGCTGTACTATAAGGGAAAAAAACTTAGCCAAGACGCCAGTAAAAAACTGTTTATTTTACGGAAATAATTTGTATTTACTGCGAACTTTCTGTTATTTTTAACATATTTTGCCCATAAATTCGTAATAACAGATTATTTCTGCATCCTGTATGACAGTTTTTTTTCTTGTAAAATTAATAGATTTTCTTCTACAGTGTGTGGTTTAGAAGAATTTTCATTTGCAAGATGGCTATCTTAAACATATAGTTGCTTCTTTTTGTTGTTTTCAACCAATTCATATTTCTCTATATTTCTCCTTGCATATATGCAAGGCAAAAAAATCATGCATTAAAATAATTATTAATACTAAATAAGAATTATTTCTCTAATATCTTAATCTCACGTTGCACGCAATTCTATTTTTCAACGGATCACGCATTCATATTTTCTATGCGATGATGCATTTTTATTTTTTCAGCCATTTAGTTTGCATTATTTTGAATTATTCTAGAGTAAAATTTCAGCGACAAAACATGAACTTCTTTCTGAAACGGGTAGAAAATTTTCCATTTTAATGAAAATCATTCTTCATTTATTTTAATAAGTATTATTAAAGAAATAGGTTTTATCTGAACAAGCTAAGCAGATTTATGGGAAAAAAACACAGAAATGTTGTTTGCAATAAAGCTCTCAAATTATTAAAGCTAAAAAAGTATTCAATGTTCGTGGCATGAAACATTTTGGGATAGAAAAAACAAATAAATTAAAAAAAATTCTATTATCTTTTGCAAGTCTGCTAATGACACCTTTAGATGTAATAAATTCCTAGTTACGGTAATACATAATAAAGCCAGTTTAAACCAGTCCATCTTCACTCATTTCATTTCTTAAATACGTTTCTACTATTTTTTAAACAGGAAAACCTTCTCTCATCTTAACACGTTCTAACGGGAAGGTAATTTAAAAGTTTGATTAAATAATTATTAACTGGAAAGATATTTGTTTCATATGAAGACAATTCATCCAGTAGATTGAAAAGGTTTGGTTTGGGTTTGGCCTATTTGTCGCATCCCAATGTATATTTAACTTCCAATGACATCTACAAAAATTCAGAATATAGAGAAAATCTAGTTATTTTAAGTTCCTGAAGGTTTCTCTGATTTAATTTAACAGTAGAAAATAGATGAACTAAACATATATAACTGCAAGAGACTTTTGTAGTAATCGTTATATGTAGTTAAGCACAGTATCTAACTAAGATAAAAGAATCACGAAAGACGACTTTTCGTAAATAAACAAGAACTATCAGAAACTTTCGGTTTCAAAATTTTGTAAATATTTGGATATTTACAAAATCATATGAAAAAATATATATATATAAATAATGCATAAAAATTTCGACGAAAAAGTACAAAAAATGTTTTTGAGATATTTTCTTTTCTTTAGCTGGGGTTTTGTACCTCATGAACTCTCCCTTCGAATTTGTCACTGGTTACAGTAGGAGTTTTGGAATACAAATATGACTGTAAGGACGCAGTCTTAACTCAACCTGCTGCCCACCGGCCCGACAATATTTTACGAGCGGCCTGAGACAAATAATTATTAATCCATATATATGTTAAATTTACTGAGATGTTCATAAAAGGTATTTAAGACCTTCACTGTTGTTTTATATATTTTAATGGGAAGACAAAATCTGTCCTGTATATAATTAATTTAAATTTATGTGAAAATACATTAAATGCCGTTTGCTTAGTCAAAAATTATTTTTACATGTAGTTCAATTTGTGCTACAGCAGTGTATGCATTTTTTTAATATTCAACATTAATCAAACATTATACCAAATTAATTAAATTTGCACTATATATTTCGAAAAAAAAATTACGTTGAGCAAAATACATTGAGCAAATATACTAAAGAAAATCTCCTGATTTTTCCCCCTTTAAAACTTGGAAATTTTGCGTCGTTATTTACACTTATTATGTAGCTAATACTGCATTTTAAAGTTGAACATTTGTCGTGGAAAAAATTGGCACCATTTTTTTTTTCTTTTTTTTTTTACGCCACTATTTCCAAACAAAAATATTCGAAGAATATTGTAACAGAAATATTCGAGGCAACATTTGCAATAGAAATCTACCACGAAGTATATTGTTTGGAAATAGTGATGTTATAATATTTTGATAAAATTTCTTCCGCGACAAACTTTTAACCATACTGATAATATTAACTTTGTCATTTTGCTTTATTATACTACTTTTGTTATCTTACCATTTTAATTACATTTTTCTTACATTATTATATAAGTGTATTGCGGCCCGACTAATGTCGCAAACATATGTTTGAGGTTTGCCAGAAGAAAGGTTGAGTATGGCTGGAGAATAGGAGTTCACACGAGGAAAATTTGAAAAAGCCAACTAACGTGCTAATTAGAACTCGGTACTGATTATAACGAATGGTATTGGAGATTTTCTGAAACAACTAAAATGTCATTTTAATTTAAAAAATGTATAATGCATGAAAGTTTTGTTAATATTTCAAAATCAATATTAAGGGGAAATCAAGGATGTTTGACCATATTGAAAGTTTGAACCAATGCCACTATTTTATTTAAAAAAATCGTTTTTGCTGATAAGCACAACACGGAAGCACATTGTAAGCATTTTCTTCTAGTTAATGTTGTTTTTCAGCCATTTGTAGAAAAATTTAAGCAAAAGTAGAATTTTAAATCCCCCCCCCCCCCCCAAAAAAAAAAACAAAAAAACAAAAAAACAAAACAAGCTTTTCTTTTGTCATTCGTAACCTTCTATGCTAGTAGTAAATAAAATTAATCAAGATATTTTTGCTTTAAAGTGTATTCTTAAAGCAATTCTTAAAGGGTACTTCTTCCTACGACGCTTTAAAAATCACTGATTTTTGATAATATATTATTTTAAACAATACATAGGGGTGAAAATCGGTTTAAATGTATTTATTACTGATTTATTTTTTATTATTAATCTTTAACATCATTAAGATTTTTTTTCTTTAGCTGCAATTTTATGAAGTATGGATTTATTTAAACTTACTTTCTTGGGGTGAAAATTGCAAAATTCCATTTTATTTAATTTTTGGGTACTTTTATGCTAGCCGGGAGCAGGTAATAAATTGCTAAATATTGTTCCTAACACCATCACTCGCATTAAATTAATTTTGTTTTAAATATAAGCCGTTCACTTATTTCATTTAAAATACACAACTTTCATTTAAAATGCATTATATGACATACCTTAATACATGCATTTTAATCTTTCCATTAAAATACAGAAAAAAAAAAAAAAAAAAAAAAAAGCAAAAATATATATTATTATCAAAGTTTTGTTTCTAATTTACACGCGCAAAAAAATAAAACTGTTATTGGCGAGATTTGCGACCGGCTAACGTAAAAGTACCATTTTTTTAATTTAAATCTTTAACATCATTAACATATTTGCTTGCTTTAGAGACAATTTTATGAGGCATATACTTTGAAGTTGGCTTGTAACAAAATTTAACAATTTTCATCGCATCCAAATTTTAACCATATATTCTCAACATTTTTCTCTAAAAATGTACACAAGATTATGATGATTGATTTTATCGTATTTAAAATGTACGAAGTCAAATTTTTATATGAAAAGTCGTACCCATTTCTTGCATGCTTGCCATTTTCACAAGTATCAATATTTTAAAATGATCCTGTGTACTTTTCTTGCATATTTGATGTAGATAAACAGAAAAAAATACATTTTTGTTCCAGGTTCGGAGAGCACCTGTGCTGCAAGCCACACATGGCTATATTTTTGGCATATCTTGCCACAGCTTCAGCGTCACCATTTAATTTTTAAATAATTTTTTTAATGATGTTAAAGATTGATATAATAAATATCTTTAAAACAATTTTCATTCGAATGTATAGTTTTCAAGAAAAATTAAATAAATAAAAAATCGGTGATTTTTCAGGCGTCGTAAGTTGTGTTATTCCTCTATGATTTAAAATATAAGGTGAAAAATGTACTCTAACTATTGTCATGAGTTTTTATTTTTATTTTTTTCTATAACGGCAGCTAAGAGATGTTTCGCTCACTGCATTTCAGGTATGTTTGACTTGGCTCAAACCTCCCCTTTTTCATCTAGTGTAATTGAACACATTTTAATAACTGGATTTAATTGTATCAAAAAATAATAACTAACTTATTTAAGTAATTAATCCTATAGTTTATATAAATATTTTAAAAATATCAAGTTTATAGAATATTTTGATTCAAATCGAATTCAAAAATACCTATTAATAAATTATGCGAAGTGTAAATTGAAACAAAGATGTTTTACAATTCGAAACACATAATTTAGATTACAACTTACATAAATATAAATATGTATATTGTATGTATAATACACATATATCACAGCTTGTGTTTTAACGATATTGCGTTAGTTTTTCTCAGGGTGTCTACCAAATCCAATCACGAGTAGTGGTTTAGAAAGAGTTGCGCTTTAAGGGGTTAATGACGCCAGTTAATAAAGCAGTCCTCAAAAGATGAAAAGCTGCTTCGGGGACTTTGTTTCTGTTATCAGATTACAATAGTTAAATTTCTTTGAAACACCATTTTCTGAATATTGTGTCATCTGTGTAAACTTTCGAGTAATTCAGTTTAAATTAGGATTTCAACAACTAGAGAATAAAAGAGAAGAATGTTACACTTAAGAAAACTTATTAATGCAAATTAAGCAACATTTATAATGACTTTCTTTGCATTTAGAAAATGTTGCATATGTCATTGCATATGTCGCTTCGCTGAAAAAAAGAATTAGCATCCGTAACCTTTTTCAAAGAATTAAAGCTAACATAATAAACATGTATTGTTTTGCAGATAAATTCACTTCGATATAATATCTGTAATCTTTTCAATAAGACATTTTTAAATCTGTTAATATCTCACATAACTTCAAATTGCTTAATCTATAAAATAACCTCAGCATCATATAAAAGAAATAATGTGATAAATATTTTAAAGGAAGTTGAAATATCATGACCGAGAAAAGATTGATGCAATTTTCTTAAGGAGATCAAACGACTTTGATAATATCTCGTGAAAAATAACATTACTTATTTAATACGAGTAGACTTTTCTGAAATAAAAAAATTAAACTTTCCTTTCAAGGAGCTTATTTAATTTTAAAATGAAGAAAATTGCATGTTCTGGAATAGGACAAATTAGTTTCTAGCCTACTTTATTAATCCATTTCCATGCATTTCTTTAGCGTTTCTGCTTCCTTTTGTTTATTGAAGATGAGTAGATTTTATTTAACGAAGCCATAATTATTTTAGTTTATGACATGACATTACTAACAGTTAAAGGAACGAATAATCAATTTAATGAAAGAACTTGGTTTAGGATCGTATAATTTTATTTTCTTCAAATTTGTAAAGAAGTACTTGTTTATAACATTTTTAAGTATATATTAACTAACCTATTTTGAGGTAAACTAACACCCTCTTCCAGTAATGATCAAGATTATGGAGAAACTTGTAGAGCAATCAAAATGCCATAAACCGGATAGGTTGGCAACTTTATCAAGTCAGATTCGTAATAAAAATAATCATAAGACACAAATAAAAATATCATAAGAGGTTTTAAGAAACATTCTTAAAACGCCCAATGGAGATTCGAAAGTATATAAACTAGCTTCATCGTCTGAAAAATAATCGTATTTGGGTAATTTTTGTTATTAAAGATTTCATTAGTGACACGAGATATATATAATTTTAGATAAAATCGTAAGATTTAGAGATATTTATATGTGCTGGATAATGTTTGGCGATACTGGGTGATTCAAAATAGCGATTAATAATAGCGATTCAAAATAGCGAAATATGGCGATTATATTTTAAATCGGTATGATAGAAACATTCTTCCAATAAAAACATGTATTCAAATAAAGTATAGCTTTCTGATGTAGCATTTTTTTATAATGAGTAATATATGATTAAATAACACGAAATACGATAAATGCAAAATTTCATTTTTATATGACCCCCTTTTCCTATAATTATATTTAGAAAAATGTTGTCCTACTTCTAATAAGAACATAACAAATTTTCATTATTTTTAAGACAAAAGTTAATTTTACTTTTACCGAGTTGTGATATTTTAAAGCTCGGAATTTTCAGCGTTTTGCGCCACTAATAATGCGTCTTTCCGTTTACGAACTTAAGAGCCTACATCAGTCACGCAAAAAAACGCGCAAGCTAATGTTAAGTCTATGGGAAGGTTCTTGCGCAATTTCTCGCTCGCATTTTAATATTTTTAAATGATTTTTTGCACAGGATATAGCTGAGGTCGATCTGTAACGTTGTTAGTTTTTACTTTTTCGATTTTGGTTCCATTTTTTTTTATATAAGGGTACTTTCACTTTCAGAACCAGTTCCAACCGGTTCCGAAATGCAAAAAAAAAAAAAATCATTTAAAAATATTAAAATGCGAGCGAGAAATCGCGCAAGAAACTTTCCATAGACTTAACATTAGCTTGAGCGTTTCTTTGCGTGACTAGCGTAGGCTCTTAAACTTGGAAAGAGCCACCAAGTCAAATATCTGTTTTATTAGAATTTGAGGCATAATATTTCAATCCAGTGAAATACAACATGCTAAATAACACGCAATTAATTAGTACTACATTCAGTAACTGATGAAATTTATATTTTTTAGTTATCTGAGTGCTTTGCACTTAATATTTTATTGAGCTCAACAGCTGTAGTTTCAACCTATCCCGTCCAGTGTCATTGCCAAATGCAAGTGGGAAGGTTGGGACGGGGTAAAGGTGTATACATTTTTAACACTTCCCAACGAAGTTGAAAAGTGTTTATGATTTCAGTTTGTCCCCCTGTCTGTCTCTCTGTCTATCCATCTATCTGGACGTTTTGCCATGCTCTAGCTCTCGTAAATATACTCCGATTGTCATGTTCTGCTCATGTTATTGAGGCTTAGTATAGAATATTCAGTATTGAAAATGAAGTGTGTAGCATTTATAGTTCGTTTACAGAGTCACACAAAAGAATTGTGTTACATTATGGTCTATGGAGAAAAATAGTTTACGGTGCCTTTTTGTTGATTTTAAGATATTTGAAATATGAGATTGATATGCATCACTGAGGTGGATTACAAAATTCTTTCATATATATATATATATATATATATAGCATTTTGACGAGGTTGAGATATTACGATGAATAATATTCGATGAAAAGATGGCAGTCCTTCAACGATATCGCAAGTTGCAGTCGATATTAGCAAGTATGGCGATGTAGAAAGCAATGAAATGAGATCACAGAATTTCTCCAGTAAATCCAGCCAATCTCCAGACAAATAATTTTATTAGAAGACGAACAACATATAAACGATTCCCAAAGGGTCTAAAACTTATAGCCCTCGGGCTAACGTTGCTTCACTTCATTGAATTAAGATGTTATTGGGCCAGTTGAATATTCTACGGTCATACAAATACCAGACACATACTTGTTTAGCTTCCGAAAACGTCAAAAATCTGCCGCTCCGACCGGCGCGGGCCAGTTTTATCTCTCTGCGGAAACATACACAGAATTACGTCACGAGCGCTCAACCCAATGAGTGAGAAGCTAGCTCCAGCCCAACGAATGAGGCTAGAGGGCGTGGTTAAAACATTAAAGAATCCCCTTACTTGGGTGCGGACCAATTTAGAAGTTAAAATCCCAAGCGCGCGAAAAATTCAGAGCAATAATAATAATAATAATAATAAAAAGAAAATGGCTTTTTAAAAAACATTCGAAATGAGAACGCGTCTCAGAATTTTATAGATTGGGGAACTAATAAAAGTTACGAATGATCTTAAATTTTAGATTGAGATTTGGAATAAAATAATTATTAATATATGGATATTTACTTTTAAAAGGACTTTAAATAGGAATAGATATTATTAAGAATTAAGGAAATACTGACTATGACAGAAGTTAGATTAATTTTAAAATATTAATGCGAATAAAATGGAAGGATACGAAGGAAATAAATTTTTTATATAACATTATCCCCCCCCCCCCCCCTAAAAATCCGAATGACGGGTAGATCCGTTGATCTACAAGTTCATTAAGGCAAGCAAGAATTTGGTTTACAAAATATTTATCTGGTATTCTAGTTAATGCCAAAAATTCTTTGATTTTATTAAAGTTAACTCAATAATTATTTTTGTAAACGCGAACCTCTGGGAATTGTTTAAATACAGAAATACATACAATTACAATATAAATAAGTTAGTAACAAATAATTTTTTTTTTTCACTCTTCAAACATAAATAGTGAAAAGGATGAAAATGAAGTAAACAAAGCATTTTTGTCTAAGCAGTGAAAAGTATAAATGTCTAATAGTCCTCTTAATCAGTAACAGTCTGAGTTATAGACCTCTCATTTCCAAAAAAAGTTTCTTGGTATGGATATGAAGGCACAGATAGTCAAGTATTAGCCAGTAATACAGTTTACGGCAATACAGTGTATTGATTCTGTAGTAGGATAATTCCAGTTAATCATAAAGTTAAAAACATAAGAAAGTTTCATCACCACTAAGGTCAATAAACAATTAAAGTACTGGTTTGTGATGCTTGATAAGTTTTGTGCCTTGATAAGTAGGTATAGCTTGATAAGTTTTGTGCCTTGATAAGTTTTGTGCCTTGATAAGTAGGTATAGCTTGATAAGTTTTGTGCCTTGATAAGTAGGTATAGCTTGATAAGTTCACTTATTAAGTGAAGTCCAGTCAGTTAATAATGTTCCATCAATTAGATATGAGTATTAGATGTTTTGCTAGTAAGATGTGACTGTTTATCATCAACTAAATTATTATCAGTGGTTCTCTTTTATCACAATTCTCAAGAATATTCTCTTTTATAATCTTATCACATAATAAATAACAACAACAAATTTATAATAACAACATAATAATATCAACAATAACAAACAACTTCAAAATAATACTAAATCAGTAATTCATCTGTATATAATTTTAATTCCTCATTCTTTTTCAATACCAGTGAGGAATGAAAATATACTTAATAAAATGAAACAAAAATAATAAATAGTAAACTAAGAAATATCTGTGAAAAATTATCAACAATTCAGTAAGATAATGTGCTCTCTGTTTTCAGTCAAACAAGAGAAACATAAGCTGCTCAATGAAAATAAGACCTTGAAGTGTATGGTGGATAATAAGTTTAATTATTACTATTAGTAGAGAGTTTTATTCTATTATTATAATTTAATTTAATCCAGTGAATTTTTATTCAATTTGTTTTAATTTAATGTAGTATTCTAATCTAATTTGCTATTCCAATTTACTTTATTGTTCTAATTCAATTCACTCCAATATAAAAAATTCTTAACTCAAATCAACTAATTTACGCCTGCATAAAAAGTTAACTCAAGCAAAAACATTGGCAGTAATATTCTTGGGAATTCCTATATTCAAGAACATACTGTTATACAGAAGAGAATTGATTAGTCAATTATAATTTGATTTAATTAAATTTAGTGAATTTTTGCTTTACTAAGTTTAATATTAAGCTATTGATTTAACATTAGTTTGTTGTTGCTCATGGGATAACTTTAATTTGTCAGGAGGGTAATAAGGGCGTAATTTTGATACATGGACTATTTCAGTAAATTTATTTTGAGTCTGTCTATTAATTTCAACATTTACATCAGATAATTTTTTAAGGATTTGATAGGGACCACTAAAAACTTGTGAGAGCTTTCTGGTATTGGGATAATGGAATTCTTCATAGATAACAAGATCTCCTATCTCAAATTTTGGCTCCACATAATTTCTATCATAATATTTTTTACTTTTCCAGTAAAATTCATCCGTGCGTTTTTTAGCAATGTTGAGGGCTTCCTGGACAGGAGGGTAATAATTTTGCTTAAGAGGGGAATCATAGGGTAATTTGCCAAAAAGTAAATAAGCAGGAGGGAATTTGGTTATGGAATGGGGTGTATTATTGTATTCATTAACTACTTCAGTCAGAAGTTTGGTCCAAGGAATTTTGGAGGTAGTAGAATTAACTTTACACTTTAATCTTGTAACTATTGATTGATTCACTCTCTCACATTTGCCATTCGTTTGAGGGTGATGTGATGTGGTTAAACGTTGCTTAATATTGTGATTCCTCAAAATTTTTTTTAATCTAGGTGAAGTAAAGGCTGCATTCCTATCACTTAATACCTTTTGAGTACCCTGTATATCGAAAATTTTGTTGAAACAGAATAATTGTTGAGGGAATTGAATATTGAAGACTTGTTTTAAGCAATTTGTGTATGTTTCTGTGGTAACACTTTTAGAAGGAAATGCCCAAACATATCTGGTTGCATGGTCTATGATGATGTGTAGATATTTTTTGGTGGAGTTATAATAATTGAATCCTCCCACAGTATCAATAGAAAGACATTCAAAAGGTTGATCTGTGGTGGGCATAGCTTGTAATAAGCCAAATTTTTTCTGTCTGGGTTTTTTATTCTTTTGACAAATATCACAATGTTTTACAAAATTGGTTATATCTTGCGTCATGTCAGGCCAATAATAATTAGGGGAGATTAAATTTAACATTTTTTGTATACCAGGATGACCAAATTTTTCATGAGCAACGTTTAGTATTTTTCTCCTTAAAGACATGGGGACTACTATTTTTCGAAATCCTTTCCTTTTAATAATCATAAGTCCATTTTCATTTAGATAATTTTTACCACATACATTATCTTTTTCCTGCCTCTCTATAATTTCTGTAACGTCCAGAAGAAAAGTAAGTGGTTGAATAAAATGTGAAACTGGGTTTCTCGACAACATGTCAGCTTCGACATTTGTGGATCCCTTTTCGTAAACAATATTATATTCAAACATGCTCAACTTCAAAGATCATCTAAATAACCTGCCTCTCAGATGTTTAGTATTTTTTAACCATACAAGAGATGCATGATCAGTATGAATGGTAAAATTTACACCATGAAAATAATGATAGAATTTGTCTAACGTGTCAATGATGGCAAGACACTCTAACTCGGTAATAAAATAATTCTTCTCATAACTTCTCAATCCTCTAGAGTAATAAGCAATTGGATGTAAAAAATTATTACTATCAGGTTGTTTTAAGACTGCACCTACTGCCACCTGTGAGGCATCAACAAACATATGGAGGGGTAACTTAGGGTCATAAATTTTTAAGATAGGTTTGGCTATTAAGGCATCTTTTAATTTTTGAAAAGAATTTTGACAATCTGTATTCCATTCCCATAATGTATTTTTCCTGAGTAATCTGTTAAGAGGACTCGAATTTCGGCATATTTATCTATAAACTTGTGATAAACATTGATAGATCCTAAGAATCTCTGAAGTTCTTTTACATTTGAAGGGGGTTTTAGTTTTTTTATTACCTCAATATTAGCATTAGCAGGGGTTAATGTGCCATTCTGGATGGTATATCCTAAGAAGTTAATTTTACTTTGAACAAAATTACATTTAGATAGTTTAAGTTTAATGTTTTCACGTCTTACATAATTCAAATATTTGGGTTAAATGTTGCATGTGTTCTTCTAATGAGGAAGAAAAAATAATGATATCATCAAAATAATGGCAAGCAAAGTCTATTTTGTATTTAGTAAGTATTCTTCTAAGGGTTCTATTAAATATCGGGGGGCCTAATTTAATCCCGAAGGGCAGAACTAACCATTCAAAGAGCCCAAAGTTGGTAGCAAAAGCCAATTTCTCAGTATCGGATGGATGTATGGGTATGTGCCAATAGCCAGAGGCTAAATCTAAAGTTGAAAAATACTGTGCACTACTCAGTTTATCTAAAATTACATCGATACGAGGTAGGGATTCGGCGTCATTTTTCATTATTGCATTTAATTTTCTATAGTCAATACATAATCTAGTTTTCTTACCTTCTTCTCTTTTCATTACTAATGTAACAGGGGCAGAATAGGGACTATTGCTCTCTTTAATTAAACCATCATCTAATAGTGAATGAATTTGATCCGAAATCTCTTTTTCTTCTAAAGGGGAAGTTCTGTATGGCCTCAGAGATATTGGTAGGTCAGAATTAAGAAAAATACGTTGCGGTTCAATATTAATTCTCCCGACATCAAATTTATTTTTAGAAAAAATGTCTAAATAATCCCTTATACTTTCCCTTAAAGTTCCATTTTCTATAGAATTTATTTCCCCAATTAATTTAGACTTATCAACATTAGATGGAACAAAGGATTGAGGAGATATGATCTTTCCGTAATCGGGTTGCACTCTCTGATAATCATAGTTAACATTAAAATGAAGTAATCTTAATTTATCACTGGATATGCTCTTAGATTCATTTAAAACAAGGTCTCCTTGTAATACTCGACATGTAGCACAATCAATAATTAAATTAAACTTACAGCATTCTTGTAAACCTAATATAGCATAATCTAAATTTGTATTACATATCAAAAATCTAATATTTTGTTGCACATTACCTAATTTAAATAATAATTTACAAGCTTATCTATTACAACAGTTCCTTTTGCTTGGCCAATAATAACAGGTGGAATATTTATAACTTTAGCATTTAACAATTTAACAAATTTAAAAGGTAAAATACTTATGGTTGAGCCAGAGTCAATCACTCAAGGAAGTTCCCTGTTATTTACATATCCTGATACAATTAACTGTCATATATTATCAGTATATGGTTGTGGTTGTCTAAGAGGGGGTGCAGAAGATTGCAAAGGGCTCACATTGAATACACAATCCCTCTCCCAGTGGTAAGCATTTTGGATACCTCTATTTAGACACATTCGACATGGTCTACTTGGATAATTTCTCTGAAAATGGGTAGTAGGCAACCTAGGATTGATAAATCTAGAATTTGGAGCATTAAAATTGCTCTGTGAATGAAAATTGGAATTTGGCATATGAAAATTTAGACTTGGGCGAACCCAATGTCTAGGTGCCTGATCATATTGTGGCAATGATCTATAATTCTGAAAATTACTCCTAGAATTACTATTGTTGACCTGTGAAGTAGGAATTACTAATAACTGTTTAGCCATTAGGTACCAGTCTATTGTATTTTTTGGAGGATTACTAATCTTATAATTCTGGTACTCAGGTTTGAGACCGTCTGTTAATCCCTGTACTATTATAGTTTCACATAAACAAAGTTGTCTACCTATTTCAACCTTTTTTCGAAAGTACTTATCCAAATCATTGAGATCATTTAATTTCATAGAAGCAAATTCTGAAAATCGAGGAACATTAACAGTTATGAATTTTTCAGTAAGAATATCAGTTATTTTGTCAAAAGCTTTACATTCTAAACATTCATTGATAAATACCTTCAGAGCCTCTCTTTTCAAATATTTTGAAATATTTTTAATCTTCCAATTTTCATCTTTCTTTTCAGAAAGGCATGTTTTGTCAAAATGGTTTAACCAAGATTGAATGTTCAATCCAGATTCGAAATCAAAAGGAATGATGTTTATTTCGTTTTCACTCATTTTGTGATCACCAAGGACTTTTACAAGTCCAGATCGCAATAACATTAATATAAAAATTAAAGAGAATTAACACAACAGATGTAAAATAAAATTTAAATTAAATAAGAAATGTAAATACCTCCATCTCTAATAAATAATGATAGCAATAATAATAATACAACAAATAAGAAAATCTGAGCGAAACTTAAATAACATAAAAATAAATAAAATAATAAATAATACATACAATAATAACTTTTTTCAACTTACGTAATTCCGTTCACAAGTTGTCTGCCTTTTACTTTTTGAAATTTTAATACGACCAATAATTTTATTAATTAATTTGTAGAATGATAATTTTTTATCATTTTTTTCTGTAAAAGATAATATTATTTTGATCATTCCGTCATGATTGAGAGGTGGTTTTGTAGAACATTCACACTGGTCTGCATCTGGTATTTCCAGGGATAAATTATTCCAACACTTTTTGAAATATTCGATGCATATTTTGATGAGTATCAGTTGCACACACCACAATAAAAATATACAGCATCCGCATTCAGCAACATATCACAGCTTCTCCGTTTATCAGACGATCAGAAGAACACTAATCAACATACTCTTTGCGAGAACTAGACGCACATTCTTCGCTATGAAGATGTACAACAGTAGCCGGCAATACATTCGCAGCTCATCCGTCCATCAGAACATTGGCATAGCTCAGCGCAAGTTCATGGAATCCTGACCGGCTTTTTTGTAGTATTTTGAAGAGGTTGAGATATTACGATGAATAATATTCGATGAAAAGATGGCAGTCCTTCAACGATATCGCAAGTTGCAGTCGATATTAGCAAGTATGGCGAAGTAGAAAGCAATGAAATGAGATCACAGAATTTCTCCAGTAAATCCAGCCAATCTCCAGACAAATAATTTTATTAGAAGACGAACAACATATAAACGATTCCCAAAGGGTCTAAAACTTATAGCCCTCGGGCTAACGTTGCTTCACTTCATTGAATTAAGATGTTATTGGGCCAGTTGAATATTCTACGGTCATACAAATACCAGACACATACTTGTTTAGCTTCCGAAAACGTCAAAAATCTGCCGCTCCGACCGGCGCGGGCCAGTTTTGATCTCTCCGCGGAAACATACACAGAATTACGTCACGAGCGCTCAACCCAATGAGTGAGAAGCTAGCTCCAGCCCAACGAATGAGGCTAGAGGGCGAGGTTAAAACATTAAAGAATCCCCTTACTTGGGTGCGGACCAATTTAGAAGTTAAAATCCCAAGCGCGCGAAAAATTCAGAGCAATAATAATAATAATAATAATAAAAAGAAAATGGCTTTTTAAAAAACATTCGAAATGAGAACGCGTCTCAGAATTTTATAGATTGGGGAACTTATAAAAGTTACGAATGATCTTAAATTTTAGATTAAGATTTGGAATAAAATAATTATTAATATACGGATATTTACTTTTAAAAGGACTTTAAATAGGAATAGATATTATTAAGAATTAAGGAAATACTGACTATGACAGAAGTTAGATTAATTTTAAAATATTAATGCGAATAAAATGGAAGGATACGAAGGAAATAAATTTTTTATATAACATATATATATTATATATATATATATATATATCCGAGAATTTTAATGATGTTATGATACTTCAAAAGGAGCACTGAGGTGAACTACACTATATTTTCTACAGATTAGGTAGCGCGTAAAATATATCGTTCATTTACAGAGATGCACAAAAGAATTAAGTTACAGGACTCACTTTGATCGATAATTGTCGCTTTACGTTGTGGTATGAAATTTTCAATTTATCTAATTTTTAGTGTATTATGGAGTGGGTATAAAATATATAGATCATCCCCGGGCTAAACGACAGAATTCGTTCATATTACCACACATGGACAGGTATCTTGGCGATAATCATATTCGACGAAAATTCTGGTGTTTTTGTTTAAAATTTTGTTCTAAGCTATTTTGGAAAGTGTGCACAGTAGCTCCGTGGTATGTCGTTTGTCTCCAATTGTGTAGACCAGAATTCGGATCCGAGCGGCGGAAAGTTTGAAAAAATTAGAAAGTTTGTATTTTTCAATATTTAATTAAGTTATAAAATATATTTTGCAACTATATTAAAAACTTAATAGGAATTTTTAATAATGGGATTTTTTAAAGATTCATTATAGTGATTGCGGTTTTAGCGAATTTCCTAATTTAGAGATTCCAATGCAACAATTTAGTCAAATCCACTGATTTTTTTTGTTTGTTTTCATGGGCACGAAGCGCTTATACAAACTCTCTAGACTTCCGTCCTTTTAAAAATTAGCGATATATCAGTAAGAAAACTTTTTATAAACTAGATTCAACCAGTACTATGGACTAGAAACTGATTGTTGGGGATTTACAGAACAATGTCCCATGAGTTTTTTGGAGTCCTTTTCGATTGGCGTGAAAAGATGATTACAAGATTATTTCCCAAAATGATGAAAATATTAAAAAATGAAATATTACACCTTTCTTAAATCTAAGTTTTTTCAACAACGTTATGTAATTTTTTTAGAATAAATACTTTTATAACATAGCTGTGCTTATTTATATGTTTGCCAATATTATTCCTCTTTGCTATATGACCATTTTGTACTTATTTTACTTAATTTTCATGATATATTTCACACGTTTAGAAAAAAAAATACCAATTACATTTTACAGACACTACACTGGAAGATAAAAATAGATAAAATGCAAATTGAGAAAGAGAGAATGAAAGAAATGTAGGAAAAAAATGCCTGTGTGCATACTGATTTACACAAATGAATTGAAATTAAACGCACAAACGTCTGACATGTTTTACTCCTATATCATTTTTACTATGCATCTGGATCTTTCAGCGGAAGGCGGATTGATTTTTAATTTATAGCCTACTTTCCCAATCAGCAGGAAAGAAAATAATTTATTTGAGACTTCTAAATAATTATCTTTGACAGATTTATGAGAGGTTATGGACGAAGGGGAGATTCAATGCATAACATAAACATGCATGAGCTTTTAATTTAATTCAGTAAATCCACACGATTCTGACACTAGATACAAGCATAATAAGTGAGGATTTAAAAGCTCGTGATATTAAATTATTATGGAAACTAATTACTCATCAACTCTATGTGTTTACAAAAGAAATATTTTTAACACGTTAGACAAATATTTCACATGTTATTTAAATGTAGAAAAATTATACTGTATTCTTCAGTATTAGAATACCGAGTGTCCCATAAATTTTTTAACATTTTAAAAAGTCATAAAAATGGAAGGGATCGGTAAAATTTTATGTTGTTTGCTGGAAACTTATTCTAACAAAGGTGAAATTTTCCTAGTGCGATAAAAAAAAAAGTTGAAATATTTCGCAATAAATGACAATATACGAATTAAAATTAGATAATTCAATGGTAAACAATTTTTATTTGAGTTTACGTTTGCAAGCATTTTACACCACAAGACTTTGTAGGCGAGTAAAAACATCTTTAAATGAAGCATAGAGAATATCTGAATGGAACCAAGAGTTTACTTGAAGAATGGCGTTTTTCAACGACGCAAAAGAAGGGTTATTGCACATACTCAGTAATAAAACATGAACTGGGGTATGATCCGTCAGTGATACATTTTATAGATCTCTTTGCATATTTTCTATTATTTCGATACTGAAGCGCTTTCTATAGGTACATATTTCAACTAAAACATTTTATCATACTAAGAAACATCACCCTTCGTTGGTATATTTTTCTGAATACAGATTTCAATTTTAGCGATTCCAATATGAAGAATTCTAATAATGTTAACAAATTTATGAAATACTGTGTGGAAATATACAGTGGCGGTCAAAAGTTTCCGGCCAGTTAGTTTCTGTTATTTGTTTGCCGGAACGTTTCAGCGAAGAAGAAGCGCAATTGCTCCAAAAGTTGGGAATATGCAAATGACCTCTGACCACGTGATCATTTTGATTGGATACTGAAAGCACTTGATGAACAGGGGAGGAATTCGAAATTCTTGTGTGCAAAAGTTTCCGTCCATTCGTCATTCATTAGTTTTTGCTATCGGTAAAGTGTTGTTTTGGCCGTGTTTGTTAATTAATAAACGTGAATAACGTAGTTGAAATTCAAAAATGAAAGATCAAGAATTATTGTTCGTAAACGAGTGATTTGTTTGTCGCTAAATAACCAATCCTCTCGTGAGATTGCGGCAAAATTATCGATCGGAATATCTATTGTGAACGATATTTAAAATAAATATAAAGATGACCATAGACTTCAGGACTTGCCATGGTTCGAGAGACCCCGGAAAACGACTATTCGTGTGGACAGTATTATCAGGAGAAAAACAGTTGACCCGCATAAAAATGTCGCTACAATATCCCGCGATTTACGGAGTGAAAATATTGCTGAAATAAGTCGGTCTACCGTGTCAAGACGCTTACGTGACGTATGTATTTATGGAAGAGTCGGTGTTAAAAGCCTTCATAGGTAAAAAAAAAAAAATCAGAAGGGCCTGACGGGCGTTTGCCAAGGGACACAAAGACTGGTCAGGTGAAAACTGGAAAAAAGTGCTATTTTCCGATGAATCGAAGTTCAACCTTTTTGGGAGGGATGACAGACACTACGTCCGATGACCTAAAAACAAAAGATATGACTCGAGATATGTTATTCCTACAATGAAGCATGGTGGATGACACGTTATGCTGTGGGGAGCATTTTCTGGAAAAGATGTCCGTCCGTTAATTGAAATCTGCGGCAAGATGAATGGTGCAATGTTTAAGGGGATCTTGCAAAATCATTTGCTGCCTTATTGGAGGAAAATTGTGGCCGCAGCTATTTGTTTCAGCATGATAGCGACCCAAATCATTCGTGCAAGCTCGTCAAACAGTGGCATTTGCACAAAAAAAATCTGTTTTTGAAATGCCCAACCCAATTTACCCGATCGGAATCCAATAGAAAATCTTTGAACCGAACTTGACAAACGTGTGCGGAATTATAAATATTCCAATTCAGCAGAATTTTCCCAAAATTTGCAAGAAGAGTCGAAAAAACTTACCATAGACGATTTTCAACCGTTCATTGAATCGATGCCACGTCGCTGCGCCGCATTACTTATTGCTAAAGATATGACGACAAAATACTAATTTTAAATGTTGTTGATCACCTTTATTTTCTATTATAACACCATTTTTTTCAAACTTGCCAAGATGGCCGGAAACTTTTGAGAGCATGCGTTTTCCTTTGCAATTAATTGTGTCAATTAAATTTATTGATATTTATTTTTTACTCCATAAATAAGTTCCTAACTATTATGTCAATAAAATGTATAAGTATCACTTTGATATTCCTCTTCATATGGGTATACTTATAAATTAACCAAAAATTTTAATCTTGCCGGAAACTTTTGACCGCCACTGTATGTGTGGAAATATAGTGAAAATTATTATTATAGAGAAACCCTGTATGATTACTTACTATATACGACTTAATCTCATAGCACAAGTGTTTAAAGCAGATTATTTTAATTGTAAGATTAAGGCAAATGCCCTGAAAGTAGTAACTACTATTTAAGATTTAAAATAAATAAATATTGCGACATAGCTAGAATAAACAAAGACTATAGATTTAGTAATCATAATGTAAGATTAAGTATGTAAAACAAGTCAGAAGCATGAAATGGATTTCAGTTTAGTGATATGTGTTACTCAAATAACATAAGAATTTACGCTATTTTACATTTAACTTACTTTAAAGCTATTAGCATAATAGTTCAAAAGGATATTTATGATATAAAAGAAACTGCGCGAATTTAAATGCGCCAAATATTTCGCGCATTTAAAAGTTTTTGATGGTGTTTTAAGAAGATCTTTTAGTTCTTATTGATTCACACCAGTTTCAACTCATTTTCTTTGGAGCAGTCATAATTTATATGAGTTGGTAAATGAGATAGTATAAAGAGGCTTCATGTATCAATCTTATAAACAATTTAAGGAAGCACCATACCTTTTAACACATATATATTGTAAATTTAAGAATGCCATAATAGTAGTAAAATGCTTGCAAATATAATCTTAGTAATGTATTTAATACTACAAAAAATATATTTGTATTTTGTTTCAAATCTAAGAGGTTACCTCTTAGCTGCCTACACTTTCGGAAAACTTTCTCTTATTTTCAGAAATTATTTGAAGAAGGACCAATTACAAATCTCACAAGACAAGACGATTCAGAGTTTATGGAAACACGTTTGAAATAAAAAAGACATTTTTTACCCATAATGTTTATCATCCAAAGGTTTATTTTTTCTCAAACTAGATCTAGCACACATGGAATGTTTAAAGTACTTATTTAAATTTGTGCAGACTACATATCCCGTTTTCATTTGTGGGAAATCTCTTGTTCTCCGCTAATAAACAAAGCAATTGCTATATTTACCTTCGAACATTTCATTTCAATTAATTTGAAATTTCGGATAGAATTTTTTAATTTATTTTACTTTATTTCATTCATTGTAGGGTTTAGATATATATGACATATTTATTCCACTAAAATACTATTGAAGAAAATGTCAAAATTGTCTGATAAATTTCCTCCAAAAATTGCGTCAATAAATTGCATAAGCCAGAATATAGAAAGAAGAAAATTTAGACTCATATAGTGGGGTTATATAAAGTTAATTGGAAAATTCAAAAAATGCATGTAAAGTTGAGAGGTATGATGCATCTTGGGGACGAAGTTGGAGCAATGAAAGAGAAGGTTACAGATTCCAGCCGGCTGAATCTGTGATGATAATAATAATAATAATAATAATAAAATAAAAATCTATAATAATAATAATAATAATAATATTTTGTAACAATAATAATACTAATCTATAATAATAATAATAATAATAATAATATTTTGTAACAATAATAATACTAATGTATAATAATAATAATAATAATAATATTTTGTAAACTAATAATACTAATCTATAATAATAAAAATACTAATAATATTTTGTAACAATAATAATACTAATCTATTATAATAATAATAATAATAATAGTATCTATGGTAATCTATAACGGCTGAGTTTCAAAATACAAAACCCAGTCGAAAATGCACCTTCATGCATCGCTTTGATACATGTTATGCTCGTCATATTCTACAGAAAGCATCTTATAGTGCACCTCAATAATGTATATAAATTTCATTATGTGTGGAATAGTGTAACATTATTAAAATACACCGCAAATAATTTTTCCCCGTACACTATTATATAATCCAGTTTTTTCGAGTGACCGTGCAAATGAATGACAAATAATACACACCATATTCTACAGAAATCATGTTTTAGTGCACTTCTTAAATCCATATCAATTTCATTATGTTTGAAATAGTGTAACATCATTAAAATAAACCGCAAACAAATTTTCCCCATTGACCATAATGTAACGGGATTCTTTTGAGTGTCCCTTTAAACGAAGTATAAATACTACATACTCTATTTTCAATAAAGGGCATGCCATACTTCAATAACATATATCAATTACATGGCAATCCGAGTATATTTACAAGAGTTAGAGCACGGTGAGACAGCTGGCAAACCGAAGATAGGAGACAGACAAACCGAATTCATAAACACTTTTCAACTATGTTGGATGTTGTTAAAAACTATAAATATTTTGTGGGATTTATTAAAAAAAAATTGATAATTGTTGGAAAGTAAAGTTTGAACGATGCCAAAGAACACTATTTTTGCCTCAAATTAAAGACCCTGGCTTAATTACTACTAATTTTTGTTAAAAATGTTAATTAATTAACAAGAATGACAAAAATACACGTAGCATTATGTTCTTTTAATCATATCGTGATAATTTCTTAATTTCCAATACCTTGATAATACAGCGTCTGAAGTTGATTTACACAGAAACGTTCCCACATTTTTAAATTTTTTCATAAAATTTCGCTGAGAGAGAGAGAAAAAAAAACAGATTAATTTAATTTAAAAGAGTATTTTATATTATAATAATAGTCTGTTATTGGAAAATTGGAGTCAAATGCTGCATTTACCACATTTTTCGGGGTAAATATCGCAATGTATGTACTTTTTTTTTACATATGATTTATATAAACTATTCTACAAAGAAAAAAAAACTTTTTATATTTTTGAATGTATTTTAAATGAATGTCATTTAGCATTAAGTTAATGAGAAACAATTAATACAGTGTTAAAAAACAAATGCCATTTATTGCATTCGCATCTCCCCACTTGACCTAACAAAAATGTGTTTAGAAAGAAAATACTAAAACTGTAACATTCAGTAAATTATATCGTTACTAGTTTGTAGGCATAAAATTTAGAAATATTAATTTAAAAATGCATGTTTTTCAATTCATAATATATGTTTGGCCCCACCAGTGGCTGAGAGGTTCTGCTCTCGAAACTGGTAGACGGGAGGTGCTGGGTTCGATCCCAATCACGCCCGTCGGCCTAATCGTTCGGATTTTCGTGGTTTTCTTCGAGCCGTGGATTTATCCATGCGTAAATACGGGTTAGGTTCCCTTAGAAAGACCCCCACGAAGGGCACTCCCCCCGGGCCTATATCCCAAGTGTAGATAATTGGCCGTCAATAATCAACCCAACCCAACTCATAATATATGTTTGAAAAAATAAAAGCGTTTATTGTATTGGAATCTTAAAGTAAAAAAACATCCAAGGAGTTCCTAAAAATAAAAGTTTTCGAACAGTTATAATTATATTCTTTGTCACCAAAGGTTTTCAATTCAAGACAATCATCTCAGACACAAAAAATATATTACAATATACATTTTCAGGAATACGCATAGACTTTAATAGACATTTTTACTACTATGGTTACTCAGCATAAGTATTCACATTGTCAGTATACCTGTATATTTTGTCCGTAGGTCAATGAATTCTATTTTGGAACATCGTTTTTGCCATGACAATCACTTCTTCTTCTTATAAATAAATATATAAGATGTGATAAATGTTTTATCCTGCAGCGAAATATTGCACGGATATACCAACGAAATTGACAGTAACTAAAAAAGTAGAGGATATTATGCTGTCGAAATTCATTGTTGAATATGAATGCTAACAGTAAATTTATGATTATTTGACTACATGAGAGTAATAGCACAAATTAGAATGAAAATATGTTCTAAGTTAATAAAGCTATCGATTTTTTTTCTTGATGTTCACGAATTATATAACAAATAAATTTTAGAAGACAAAAAGAAACAAAATACTGCTCTAAAAGTATTTTGCTTTAGTAGGGTTGAACGTTCATCGCGGGAAAAAAATGAAACCAAAAATTTTCTATCTCGAAGTTTATTATTTTGAAAGAGTAGTGTTAAAACATTTGGTGTCATTTCTTTCGCGACAAACGTTCAACCCTAGATATAAGGTATCTCAAAATGAAAATAGAAGAAGAAATTAAAGTTAAATAAATAAAAAGGTTTGATTACTACAATGGACAAATTACACTGTTAAATCTAAAAAAAATTACATCAAATTTAAATTATATTTAAGGTAAAGCCAGGAGAGATGGCGCGGTCGGAGAGATTGCGCACATAGAGGTTCAAGGGGAACGAGTACATTGAGCGTGCAGCGACTCCAGGTAGTTGTACAACAGCAGTAGTGGAGTGTCTACTTGAAAGTGCACGTTGATTGTTTTGAGCGTCTAAGATAAAGCATTGCTATTTTGTTTTGTTTTCCTAAATTAAGTGCTTGAATTTCCATAGCTATTCATCAGAAAATCTGTACAATGTCAGTAGTACAAAATATTTTAAACTTAAACGATTTCTCATAAGCTACTAATCTAGACTAACGATGTGAACATATCAACGGTTCGTTTTAGTAGCGGCCATGTTTATATAAAAAGCCGCGCAATCAAGTAACTTAATCATCAAGTAACTTAACTAACTTCATCAAGTGTTATCAAGTAACTTAATCTTATTTCGTAATCTTATCTGGACTTGCTTTTTCTGATTCTTTAATTTTTTTTCCTTTAATTAAAAATTTTTAATCGTTTTTAAAATTATTTCCTTTTTCTGATTCTTTAATCATTAGGTTGAAATATTCACTCCTAATACAATGATATTTGTTCACAAAAACCTTACAACAATGTCATTTAAGTGTAATTATTATTGTTAACAATTTAATTGTAGTTATTATTAGTAACAATCTCTCCTACCCATGTGCACAATCACACCAACCCTGTAAGGACAGATTGCGCAAAATAACTTTCTTGGTTTTATTACAACTGTTCTATTAAATTACAACATAACAACAAAACAGCAATGGAAATGCATAAAAAACAAATGAAGTAAAAATTATTATGGATAGTTTAACAAAAAATTAATATTTATATTTTTTATTGTTATTCTTTTGAATTGTGCGCAGACTCTAATAGGCAAAAATATTTTCCTGACCTCTTACGCTATTTTCATTGGAAAAAAAATCCTTTTACCTTTCTCATATTTTTCAATAAGCGACAAAAGATTAATAAATGCTGTATTTTTTCAATTATGCGATACTTATGGTGTTTGAGGCATTAGTTTATCTTATATTACACCTATATATATATTGAAAAAGAAAAGGAACATATTTTCTTGCCAGTGGGATGCCAAGCTAATTGAACATTTCGTATTACACTACTCATTTAAAGAAATATCCTTTTAAAGAAATGAAATAAGCATGCTGTGTTCGAAATACAGAGAATCATCATTTAAACATCATAATACGTAATTACCATATTATATGACTTTTCCCTTATCTTCTTCATTATTCTCCATATTTGAATATATCGTGGTTTTTTATAAATTTAAATGAAAACATCGATCTAACCTGTTCAACTCTGCAACATTAATATGTAATAGATACAGGTAATAATAATTAAAGTAAAACTCGTCTACGAAAATTATATACTGTACTGATTAAATAAATATATAAGTAATTTTTATAACTATAAAATATATAACTTTTAAAAAGTCTCATACGTGCGCAAAAAATTATCCGAATAACTTACTTCATATTCTATTTTATTCCATATCTTTGATAAAATGTATTTAATTACGGTCCATTTAGCTCTCATATAAGTATTATTGACAGAAATATAACTGTTTATAACTGCTAAAATATACATATATAATAAATAATATATTGAACAAAATCAAACAAGTCAAAAAACTTCCAAGAAATGTTATTTGATATTTAAAAAAATATTACCTAAATCCTATAGTAAGACAATAGAAATACCTGTTAGCCACATAGTCCACATACAAATTAGATATTTACTTTTTAGTAATTTTAGAAAAATAACTGGTGGATTTTGTGCTTATCCTTTACATGAGCTCCAAAAACAACATTATACAGGGTGGTCATAAAGTCTTTCCCTGAATACAATAATTTATTGCAGAAAAACTAATATAATTAGGCATATGCTTGTTTCAATATAGTGTAAAGACATTTATGAAGTTTTTAATACAAGTAATTACGTTAGTAAATTTCAATGTGAGCACCCTTGGTAGCTCGAAGAATGTCAAGGCGGTATTCTATTTCTCGCCACGTAGCTCACTGCCCAGTATTTGGGTTGTCACACTAGACACAGAATCTACGATCCTGATCTTGAATGGATATCCCCTGAATATTCAAAAATAAGAAAAACTTAATAATTGGATTTATTACAGTGTGCCAGGTGAAGGATTTTTGTGTAAACTATGTTTAGTTTGCTTTTCAAAGAGGCCTTGGACTGACCAAGCCGTATGTCTAGGGGATCATCCATCCAAATAAAAAAAAACTTAAGAACATGACTTTTACATAATAAAAAATTTAAAGTACTACATTCAATGGTTATTTCGTAATATTTTTTTTTGTAATCAGAGAAAGGCTTTATGACCTCCCTATATGTCGATACTTAGAAAAAAATAATTTTTTTAAAGAACATTTATAGATAGGCGCCATCGGAGTTTGGGGGGGGGGGGGATCTTGTACTCTCAAGAAATAAGAACAATTTCCTGAATATTATTTTTTTAAAGGCGGTTAAAAAATAATTTTGAGGTGAATAGAAGTAGCAAACTGTTAAATTTGAGATTTATCTTCATTAGCTAGCTTTAAACATAAAAAAAAAAAAAAAAAAAAAAAAAAAAAACATGGACTTAAAAAAAAAAAAATCTGACATAATCTATCATTATAAAATATACCTTAATTCTATTGTAAATAATGCCTTAGCTTTGATTGTTAATAAATATACAGATTGGAAAGTGTAGTACAATTGATGCATTATTGATGCTTATCTTTGGTGAAAATTTTAAATAATTAAAATATAAGGTTCAAGAAATTGGAAATCTTTAGGGTTTAAAGCAAAAAAGGGATCTAACCCTTGCTTCCCGATTTACAAAACATAGGTGAAAATCCTTTCTTTAAATTGAAAACTCTAACAGATTTTTTTACATTTAATATATTTTTTAGATTTTCCACTAACAACATCAAAAAGTATACTTAAAAGAAAAATTTCAATAATGTATTCAAATAAAGTTTTGAAATTTATTAGAAACGATACTTTTCTTATTAGACGCATGGCAGGAGTTAATATCCGAAGAAATCTCCAAAGATTTTGCTACTTACAGCATCCTTTTTTATTCGGATAATTTCAGTGGTTTAAAGGCGTAGTTTGATTAGATGTCTGTTAAAACTGTGTTTTATTTATATTGTTTTATTTATTCATTGGTGATGTTTTCATTTCGTTATGGAATATTTGCCGGAAACAAAGGCTGAGCTATATTAAAAAAATTATATTGTTTTAAGTGCAAACAGGTTTGTTTTTCGTATTCAAGCTGAACGCGATAGAGATAGATTTAAAAGAAATTCATGCGTGAAAAATATTTTTTAAAACATTAAAAATCAGTAAATTGAGATACAGTTTTTTTAAAAAAATTACATTTGAAAGAACATTTTGTTTTCTGTTAGACGGTGTAAAGTTAAAATTGTGCGATGTTTAGAAGTTAAATATTTCACTAAAAGAGAAATTTATTGGCCAGATGTGTCCACCGTCAATATGACGCCAGCTTTACACATTGAGATATTTTTGCTTTATAATATAGTTTTTTAAAAGATTTGTTTTTAGTTTTTCATTTAATCAATGAATATAATTAATTTAAAGAAATAATTTGCCATTTTGTAAAATAACTAATATCCATTAAAGAACTTGAATCTACCTTACATATCAAATTAATAAATAAAAAATGATTTTATAACATTTCTAATAATTTTAAATTTGTAAAATTTCTTATTGCTTACCCATAATACGTAGTATAGGGTAAGTCTTGTAATCGTTTTGAAAATCGAAAGAAAAAATTTGACGGATTTACATGTTTCAGACACTGAAGATTCCGAAAAACATATTTTTAGGAAAAAAAATGTTTGCCGTCCGTCTGTCTGCGTGTTTGTCTGTAAACGCTCTTCCTCGCGAACAAATTGAGATAGAGATTTGAAATTTGGTATGTACTTAGTATGTAATAATGGGAAGAAGTTTATTGAATTTCAGTAACCTCGATTATCCGGAACTATTTTTCTCGGACTCTCGAAATATTCATTCTGATAAAAGGTATATAAAAATTTTCGAAATTGTTTATTTTAAGGAGTGAATATAAAAGACAATACAAAAACATAATTTTTGTATGAAGAATGATGTCGATCGGTTAATTAATTTCCGAGATATTTGTAATCATATTTTCCACACTCTTCGATTTTTCATGACCCTGTATTTTATTCAAATTTCAATTCAAAGATATACTTTAATTGGAAATGAGACGCTTAATCCGACGCAGTAAACCGTTAGATTTTATTTGAATTGCAATGCATTTTATAAGTAGTTTACATATTTTTTATTTTCATATTTTATTTTATACATATCCATGATGGGTAAGTATTGCGGTGGGCCCCAAACGACTAGTTTTCTACTTATTGGTTAATTTGAATGATCTATATCATTTTACAGACGTGAAAAAAAATAGTTTAGATATTTTCGATTACAAAAAATAAATAGTTTCTTGAACTACCTATATTGTGCTATTTTAATGAGAAACTAGCTATTCATTGGAAAAAAATATATAAATCTGTTTCTAGAAGTGGCACAGTCAGAAATGTTGTCTTGTAGGTACTTTAAAGCATTATTAGCATACATGCCAACCTCGTCTTCCGTTAAAATAGGTTAATTGGACCCAAGTCAAATATGTTTTGTATCAGAATTTTTTCTAAGAGATGAAATGAAATAAGTTCCATGTAGAAACATTAAATAAAATAAATAATTTTACATTAAATAAATGTCCTGGTTTGTATTTAACTTGGGTCAAATTAAACCACTCTTTACTGAAGAATTGAGGGAATTTGGTTGAAAAGTATGTTATAAGTCACAAATAGGACAAAAATGAAAAACGATATTTTCTTTACACACGTAATATAGCTTTCTAGTCAACATATGACATCCATATATAAAATCCATCATGCTGTATGTTAAATTGGTTATAGCTACTTGTGCTTTTCTTCACGTTGGTTTTCACAAGCCATTTTACAAAAAAAAAATTTGTTTCTCATTTTTCTTATTTTGTGCTGTAGGATGGGGTTTAAGTTCTAATCCTCACCCCACTGACCTTTGCTGCATCCATTCTTGTAGACATATTTGCAATAAAGTGTTTAGCCGGATAAACATAAAAAGCGTTTAATGAAAGATTTCTAGCTTGTATTTTTTGTTCTTCCTCTGAAACGTCTTTACATCTGATATCAGACCTGTACTTACAATAGTAAGGAAAAAAAGGTGGTGACAAACCTTATTCGAAACTACATGTGATATCTAACTGATATAGACACTGATTATAAATTACATTTTTTATATTTTTTCAGAATTATGTCCAAATAAAAACGGAGAAAATCGAGAAATATATATATATATATATATATATATGTGTGTGTGTGTGTGTGTGTGTATGTGTGTGTGTGTGTGTGTGTGTGCGTGTGTATGTGTGTGTGTGTTAGAAATAATTCGACATATTGGATTAAATTAGAATGTCTGCAACCACTCGAAAACACGGCTGTACAAAAAAGAAAATGCAGCGGGAAATTTTCTTCCACTTAATGAAATATCTCATGAACAGATTCACCGACATAAATATCTTGTTGACTGTTATATCCAATTATCTTCAAATACCCCGCTTATCATCATTAAAAGCGATAGTGAAATAATTTAATAACTATTTTATTTTATATCATCGAATAATGAACAAAGTGCAAACACCAATTAAAGAATTTGTATAATTGCTGAAACAAGTAGGAAATCCCAGCTAAATGTGGTGTATTCTATATGTTTGTGAAATGTGCTCGTTTACTAGTAAAATATGCCAGAAGACTCCAATTAAAGAGAATCTCATGATTCTAAAACAATTCAAGGACAAAAACAAAAAAACATTCTCTTTCCTTTTAACTGAAAAACTTTTAAGTTAATCTGCCTTCAAAACTCATCCTGTTAACACATTTAACAGGAGCAAATGGCTCTTATAATTTCTAAAATATAAATATCCTCTTGTAACTTAACAAAATTTAATCTAAAATTTAAATTTAATTAACTGTAAAATTAGATAATATATATCTATTGCTTATACACAAAGACTGACTTATTATTTGAGTCAATACTAATATCATAAAAAAGTTCTTTTACAGAAATCTAATCACAAAGGATTTACGTGATCTAATTACGTGCATCGTGAACGTGCCCTACACTGTAAAAAAAAATTCGGAAAAGTTTCCGGTAGGAATAGGATTTCCAGTTGCCCGTATAGTACAGGAAACTTTTCCGAAACAACACGGAAAAAAAGAACGGAAAAAAACGAAAGTTTTTTCTTTCCGTCAAGAAACTTTTCCCGTTTGATTCAGAAACTAATCTTTAGACACAGAATAAATTCCTGGGTCTTACGGAAATCTTTCCATTCACATAAAGAAACGTTTTGGAAGAATGGAAGAATAGATAGAAAGTATTCCGTTTAAAAAAGGAAAACTTTCCATTCACATAAAGAAACGTTTTGGAAGAACGGAAGAATAGATAGAAAGTATTCCGTTTTAAAAAGGAAAACTTTCCATTCACATAAAGAAACGTTTTGGAAGAATGGGAGAATAAATAGAAAGTATTCCGTTTTAAAAAGGAAACTTTTCCGAATCAGTCAGTAAACTAATCTTGAAAAAATTAAAAATTCCTGTGTAGAATAGAAACTTTTTCTTTGCTTTACGGAATTTTTTTTCATTATGATCGGAAAATTCTCTGTATTGTAAAGAAACTTTTGTTTTAAAGAGTAGGAACATTAACAGATGAAAATATTGCTTTTGGACACTGTTTTGATTTCCTTTTATCTCAATTAAATATTATTAAGAACTTTTTTGAATTTATACGCACATTTTAAGTATTTGTTATCATAAAATGCATTACATGTAATGCATTTTATGATAACAAAATGCATTTTATGATACGAAATGTGTGTATGTATTCAAAAAAGTTCTTAGTAATATTTAATTGAGATAAAAGGAAATCAAAACAGTGTCCAAAAGCAATATTTTCATGTTATTGGTCCTACTCTTTATAACAAAAGTTTCTTTACAATACAGAATCAGCTTGAAATTTTATTTATTTGTTACAAGTATACTGATGCGCTCATGGGTATAATATAACTAAATATTCAGATGATGCTAAACCAGTGTTGAATTCAGAGCCTTTTCTGCGGCTCCGGCGGGGAAGGGGGGGGGGAGGAATTATATATTTCCTTTTTGGAAATTGCACTTTTTAACCATTAAAAGCATAATATCTCAAATCTTCAGCGGGGGGGGTTTCAATGTTCCAGGGGGGTCCCAGCGGGCTAACCCCTGAATTCAATACTGTGCCAAACAACTGTTCAATATTACTAAAAAAAAAAGGGACAAGCCTGTATCCTCAAAAAGCTCAAATTTATTCCACTGGGTGTAGCACAAGTATGAAACATGTTCTATGCATATGAGGTGTATGCAACTACTTTGAAGTTTATTGTTGCTGGAAAGAATTTCTATAGCTATATTACTAAAACAACGGACATACAAAACCTATCTTTTTAAATCATAATATTGCCCACCCCTCCTTAAAAAACAGAAATAGCCATATTTGACTGAAAATTATCTTCTTCCAATAATAGGTTTTAAAAAAATAAGCTTAGGGGGTCGTCATCATTCTTAAATTGTACCAAACTCCAACTTTTCAATACATACACCTAATTTTGACGTTATACATTTTTTTTCTGTAAATTTCTCCCAAGGATACGAAACAAGAAATCGCTTGGTCAAGTGGTTTAAGAAATATGAAGGTTTAAAATTTGGAAGTCTTAGTGTGAAATTAATTTGCAATTGATGAAAAAAAATTGCAATGCGGGTAGCTTTTTAAGCGTAATTCAAAAACTACTTGACATAATAATTTTGGATTCGCTTATTAGAAGATTTTCAAAATCTATTTGTTAAAATTGTATAGATTATGTTTAGTTCTCTCTTATAAAAAAAAATTGTATTTTTAAATTCATTTCAAAAAAGAAAAAATAATAACATATGAATTTTTAATAGAGGTGGATTTCTGGAGGCTTCAAATATGCAAATCCAAAATCACAGATAGTTGGTAAGTAGTTTTTGAGTTATGCTTAAAACATAGAATTATATGACACTTATTTCTCAATTTATCAATGTATTTATCAATGCTGTAACTATTTGAGTTTTCACGATAGTTCACTGGTCTTTTTATATGAGTTGCCCTATAGTATTGCTATCAAATCATAACAAAAATGTTTGCTGTAGTTTGCGCATGCGCAGTTAAAATTAATTTCATAAAAATACCTATATCTCATCAAATATACAATATATTAATATTTTAATCACAGTATACTATTTCTACGATTCTTTGTCAAGTTTTTGGAAAGTGGTGTTAAATTTGGCTGAAAACTCTGCTTGTTATAAAAAAAACTTTTGAATTTTTCACAGAAACGTTAATATATTCACGAATATACATGCTATACTTACAAAAAATGCACACAAATGTTGAACAGAACCTACATAGTCATTTACTACAGTGACAGACCATTTTTAGCATTTTTCGTTACTTGGGTGATCGAAAATATTATTTTATTATTAAAGTTATTATCCCCCCCCCCCCCAATAGTTGTCCTCGCGATAAAATATTCACTGAAAAACATCAAGTCAAACATGTTCTTTACATCCTCAAAGCTTAAGGGCATTCCGGGCATTTCCTCACGAGTTTCAGTAAGATAATCGACGAAACGACTGAAATCGGTCACTGCCCCTTAATTTCTGGACACCAGTGTAATATTAATAAAGTAAATCTAAAAACTTTTGAAGCCATGTAACTTATAAGAATATACAGAATTCAGCTAATCCTAATAAATAGCTTGATGATAAACAAATTTTAGAAGCCATGCAATTTGAAAATGTACAAGACTTTGAACTTGAAGCTCAACTGAAAATTATATAACAAAAAGCCTTGCTAAATGAAAATCTTTTTTAAAAACAGGGTTCGTGATTTTACTTATTTATTTAATCAAAAATCATATATATTATTAATTATTTAAATCAGCTATTTTTTTAAATTCAAAATACAATTTTAAAATTATACATTTTACAGTAAAATAAACTTTACTAAATAATTAAAATTAACAATTAGAAGTGTCCATTTAAATATATTTGAAATTAAAAAAAAATATATAGAAACTCATTCACTTGGTTAAATAAAAATATTTTAATCATATAAATAGTTAAAAATATACAGTTTAAAAAAATGGAGCTACAGAAAAAGATTTAATTTAGAAATGTGAATTATCTTTTACTTTTGAAAACATGAAATAAATAAAACAAATTGTCTTGTGTCATCACTTATTTACAAAAACTGCAATTTTACAGATATCCTATTCTGTATAAAATACACATACCACCTTGAATTACCCCTTTGATAAAATAAAAAGCATATGCACTCTGCATTACTAAAAGCTAAAGCTTTTTGTTCTGACCAAATTTCTTTATTCATTTAATGAATTTAGAGCATATATTAAACACACTTAAGATGGTTATGATTATATTTTATAAATTTCAATGGATATGAAAAAATTATTCTTTGTTATTAAAATGTTTGAAAAGAAACACCAATTTTCCAGCTTTATGAGTTCCTAAGCGATTACAGAGTTTACAGTGAATTAAAGTTTGATTTATTTGAATTTAAAATAAAAATAATTAAATCAGGCCTGTTTTTAAGATTTTAAAACTTTAGTTGTTTATGAGTTTACATTTGCAAGTAATTGAAATTGTATTTAAAAAATATATATATAACATTTCAAAGTATATTACTTACCATGCAATCTTTATTTTCCGAATCTTTCCATAAATAAATTACGTTGGAATACTGAACCATTTGTTATTTACATGTGCACAATGAAGTCATGAGATATCTACATAAATATCAATAAATATACTGTTGACTGACCTATATTTATTTTACTATATTTATGAAGTCCAGTTGCCTGTAAAAATTTATGTATATTTAAAGACAAAATTTTATCATCATTAATGACAAAGAAAGAAATGTTTGTGAGTCTTTTATTCTTCAATGGCAGATCACTTAATAGAAGAATATTAAAAATTACAAATAATTCAGGAAAAATATATAAAAAATAAGTGTCTATTTAATAAAAAATCTGACTTCGCAAATGTGTATGTGCTATTTTTTTTAAACTTAAACTTAGTAAAATAAATCAATCGCATTTAATCTGCACAAACATTAAATTGCACATACAAACAAAATACTATTTAAAAAATATATATATAAGTTACTCGATTTTTTTTTCTGGCTAACTACAAAAGACAGAAAAAATAAAACAAACATTTATACTGAAAAATAACATTTATTTGCAACAAAACTATAAATCAAAATGTTATAATGAATAAAAATTACAGCAATACTGATATTACATCCATTGACAGTTCTTGCCTCCGAATAGCTGCACTTAGTAAAAAAGTAGGCCTAGGTTCTTTAATTTCTTCCAGGCCTTAATTGATTACACAATATGATGCTACCAAAACAAAATTGTCCTAGGACATTTCTCCGAAAAAACTGTCAAACCATCAATATTATTCGAGAACAGCATGATTTCCTTTCTTACATCATCATTCGCTACTAAGCAAGGATGATATGCTCTAGCTGGAATGCGACACTGATCACTGCAGTATTATCCTGCAATAATAACAATAATAATATTAATATATTTTTATTTTACTAATTTCTAGTGATCATGTATATTTAATGGGACAAAAACAGCACAACAGCAATGAATGATTAAGAGGACTCTTCGTCTTTAGTGATAAGTATTTTTAAGAGCATAAAATTTGAAAATTTTCCTTTAAGTAAAAATTTCAAATTTCATAAGTTTTAAAAATACTTAAAAATTAAGGAAAATTTTTAAAATGTACAATTTAAAAATGTTAATTTAAAGATGCACATTGGACATCTGCTTCCTGCTGGTGAAAGCTATATTTTGATAATTGTATAAGGGAATTTACTACTTCTTTAAAATTTACATAGGTTACCATGGGATTTCACGATCAGCATTAAATGAAAAAAATGGTGCCACAGTAATATAATAGAACTAGTGGATAAGTGTGATCGAACATCGCTCAAAGGGTTTCGTTTAATATTCCTTTCAAAACACTTTGTCCTTTCTTTAATAAATCCAAATAAATTTCATTTAGCATCAACAACAAAAAAAACTCATGTTTTTTATAAAGTAAAAATTTACCGGTTCTGCATGAAAACCCATTTCTTTAAATTAGGGGGTGAAGAATAGCCCCGTTCCCTCTCTTTATACTTCACCAATTAAACTTCAAAACTGATCAGGGAAGCACCTTATCAAACTGAACCTATATACAAAATTTGAAGCAAATCGGATAATTCTGTATGAAAAACCCATTTATCTAAATTAAGGAGGGGAGATTAGCCTCCCGATCCCCCCTTTATACTTTACCATTGAACCCCCGAAACTAATCAAGGAAGCGCCTTATAACAATGAACCTGAATACAAAATGTGAAGCAAATTGGATAATTCTGCATGAAAAACATATTTATCTAAATTAAGGGAGGGATTGGACCTTGTTCCCCCTTTCTATACTTAACCAATGAACCCCCAAAACTAAACAGAGAAGCAACTTGTCACATTGAACCTATTTACAAAATTTGAAGCAAATCGGATAATTCTGCATGAAATACCCATTTATCTAATTTAAGGAGGGGGATTTGCCTCCCTTCCCTACCCTTTATACTTAACCAATGAACCCCCAAAACTGATCAGGGAAGCGCCTTATCAGAATGAACCTATATACAAAATTTGACACAAATCGGATAATTCTGCATTAAAAACCCATTTATCTAAATTAAGGGGGCGATTGGAAACCGTTCTGTTGTTTATACTTAATCAAGGACCCCCAAAACTGATATAGGGAAGCGTCTTATCACAATTAACCTATATACAAAATTTGAAGCAAATCGGATAATTCTGCATAAAAACCCATTTATCTAAATTAAGGGGGGGGGAATTAGCTACCGTTCCCCTCTTTACACTTAGCAAATGAACCCCCAAAACTAATGAGGGAAGCACCTTAGCACAATGAAGCTTTATACAAAACTTGAAGCAAATTGGGTAATTTTGCATTAAAAACCCATTTATCTAAATTAGGGGTGATTAGCCCCTGTTCCCCCTTTATACTTAACCAATGAACCCCTAAAACTGATCAGGGAAGCGCCTTATCAGAATGAACCCACATACAAAATTTGAAACAAATCGGATAATTCTGCATAAAAAAACCCATTTATCTAAATTAAAGGGGTGATTGGACACCGTTTCCTCCTTTATACTTAATCAATCAACCTCCAAAATTGATATGGGGAAACGTCTTATCACAATTAACCTATATACAAAATTTGAAACAAATCAGATAATTGTGCATAAAAGCACATTTATCTAAATTAAGGGGGGGGGGGAATTAGCCACCGTTCTCCTCTTTATACTTAACTAATGAACCCCCAAAACTGATCAGGGAAGCGCCTTATCAGAATGAACCTATATACAAAATTTGAAACAAATCGGATAATTCTGCATAAAAAAACCCATTTATCTAAATTAAGGAGGTGATTGGACACAGTTTCCCCCTTTATACTTAATTAATCGACCTCCAAAATTGATATGGGGAAACGTCTTATCACAATTAACCTATATACAAAATTTGAAACAAATCAGATAATTGGGCATAAAAACACATTTATCTAAATTAAGGGGGAGGGGATTAGCCACCGTTCTCCTTTTTATACTTAACTAATGAACCCCAAAACTGATCAGGGAAGCGCCTTATCAGAATGAACATATATACAAAATTTGAAACAAATCGGATAATTCTGCATGAAAAACCCATTAGCCCCCAGTTCCCCCTGTATCTTTAACCAAAGAACCCCCAAAACTAATCAGGGAAGCGACTTATTAGAAGGAACCTATATACAAAATTTTTAGCAAATACGATAATTCTGCATAAAAACCCCATTTATCAAAATTATGGTGGGGATTAGCCCCCGTTCCCCTCTTTATGCTGAACGAAATAACTCCCAAAATTAATGAGGGACGCACCTTATCACAATGAAGCTATATACAAAATTTGAAGAAAATTGTGTAATTCTGCATGAAAAACCCATTTACCTAAATTAGAGGGGATTAGTCCTTGTTCCCTCCTTTATGCTTAACCAATGAACCCCTAAAACTGAGCAGGGTACCGCCTTATCAGAATGAACCTATATGCAAAATTTGAAACAAATCAGATATTTCCGCATGGAAAACCCATTTATCTAAATTAAGGGGGTATCAGCTCCCCGTCCCCCCTTTATACTTACCAATGAACCCCCAAAACTAATCAGGGAAGCGGCTTTTAACAATGAACCTATATACAAAATTTGAAGCAAATTGGATAATTCTGCATTAAAAACCCATTTATCTAAATTAAGGGGGATTGGACACCTTTCCCCCCTTTATACTTAATCAATGAACAACCAAAATTGATAAGGGGAAGCGCCTTATCACAATTAACCTATATACAAAATTTGAAGCAAATCGGATAATTCTGCATAAAAAACCCAATTATTTAAATTAAGGAGGAGGGTATTAACCACCGTTTCCCTCTTTAAACTTAACTAATGAACCTCCAAAACTAATGAGGGAAGCGCCTTTTCACAATGAAGCTTTATGCAAAATTTGAAGCAAATTGGGTAATTTTGCATGAAAAACCCATTTATCTAAATTAGGGGGGATTAGCCCCCCGTTCCCCTTTATACTTAACCAATAAACCCTCAAAACTGATCAGGGAAGCGCCTTATCAGAATGAACCTATATACAAAATTTCAAACAAATCGGATAATTCTGCATAAAAAAAACCGTTTATCTAAATTAAGGGGGCTATCAGCCCTCTTTTCCTCTCCCTTTATATTTAACCAATGAACCTCTATAACTAATCAAGGAACCGCCTTATCAGAATCAACCTATATACAAAATTTCAAAAATTGAAATCGGATAACTCTGTATGAAAAACCTATTTATCTAAATTAAGGGGGTGGCGAATTAGCCCCCCTTTCTGGCTTTGACAGACTGGGAGCTAAAAAAGGTTTCTATTACAATGATATTTCGGGTTCTGTAGACTCCAAAAGTAGCAGAATTTTCAATTTTTGCCTTACCTCGGGTTCTGCAAACCCCAAAAAGCTGAGTGAAAAGACTGTATACTAAATGGAAAATATCAACGAGAGTTTTTAATTAAAAACAGTTTTCATCTATGCGGTATATAGTCCCAAAATAAAAATAATAATTCAGTTTATAAATTTAAAATCACATATAATTAATTTAATTTCACTTTGAATTGTCCAAAAAACAAGCTAGAGACTGAGTCAAGTCGGCCAGTTTTTTAGCGACACCGAATCTTCCCCCCCTCCCCCACTTCCCCCCCCCAAAAAAAAACGTACCTGACTTATACTCAGACTCCACAGCCCTGGTAGAAATGATTGGATGAGGGCGTATCACAAAAATTCTAAGCTTTGAGATTACTTAAGAGTAGTGCTTGGAAGGGCACGCAAAAATTGCTGTGCCTAGGACTCTGAAGTTTAAAGTTGGGTTCTAGTGACATTTATGATTTATATGTTGACATCATGACTCTTTTGAACATTTTTTATTTCTTGAAATTTGAACAGTATTAACACGTGCATTTAAATACATGACAAGATTAAGTTAAATGAAAGCAGAAATATGAAATAAAATCAAGTAAGACATTTTTTTTGCTAAAACACCACATTTTTTTTTTTTTTTTAATGAATGAATGAAGAATTGAAGCTTTATATTTTTGAAATAAAAAAAATTCAAGCCTTTTGAGGGTTTATTCTCCCTGAAACCCATTCAATATAATTTTTCAAGACATGAGCACGAAATAAAAATCAGAACAAAAAATTGTCTTCCTTTCCACATGTGACATGATGTTCAGCAGTGGAGATCTCCCCCATCCATTTCTACTGACAAAAATTCCCTGTTTGCTTTTTTCCCTTTTTCTGTTTGTTTTAAATTATTAGAAAAGATTAAATGTCATTTTTTATTTTCAAAATAATGTAAGAAAAATAAAATTTAGCCAATTAAACTTGAATATCCAAGGCGAGGCAGTTTATCTCTGCTTCCCAAGATGTAAGCTTCTGCATGCAAGCTTTTACAGCATGAATATAGATAATATCAACCTCAAGATATTCAGCATATTCAACTTTACGTTTGTTACAACTAAAATTTTGTCTGATATGCAAAGAATACTGAAATTTATTTTACCATATACCAATATAAATTTCATTATATCGTCCTAACATAATGTTCTCAATTTATTAATTAACATTATAGAATTTAAAGGACTCCCCTTTTCAATTGAATTTTAATACACTACAAATAATTAGGAATGTAAAGAATGTTCGACCACTATTCGGTATTCGGCTTATTCGGCCCTTTTGCGGAATATTGAACAGATATTCTGCCGAATACCTGTAGCCGAATATATTCAGATATATTGTCGAATACTTGCTTATTTGGCCAAATATTCTAAGATATTTGGTTAAATAAGTTCCAGAAAATAAAAAAAAATGTGATTTTAAATATTTTTAACAAACAATATTAAAGAATGATATCTAAATACATTAATTATTATAAGAAAAATAAATCCTAATATTTACTCAATTTTAAAGCTTCATGACAACTTATAAATAACTGTATATAATGAAATTACATAAATAAAAAATATTTTTCTTGCTGCATATTTAGGCATCATATGAATTTAAGTAAGTATTGCAACATTAATTTATTTTACATTAAAATGCAAAATATATACTGCATTTAAAGTTTAAATCTCTCTCTCTCTCTCATCAGTGAATTAAAAAAAATAGCTTTATATCTATTTTTTTAATCTGATTTATAATGATGATAAGTTTCTTAAACAATAAAATTCATAAATATTAAAAACAAATATTTTACTGTCTTGTAAAAATGCTTAATCTTTCACAAATTAAATCATTTTTCTAGCTTTTAGTTTTACTTTTAAATAATAAATATATGACTATATAATTACTTTACTAATTTAAAATTAAACATTAGGTGTTGATTAAACGAACTAATGAGTTTGATACATTGAAAAGAAAAAAACTATTACCTATACTGAAAAAACATTTAATGAGTTACTTCAAAATAACATACAGGGGTAACAAAATTATTTATCACTGTAAAGCCTGAAATTGTGATGCAAAAAGAACTTTTCAGCATTTTCAGGAAGAAGTCTGTTTCGTTTGGTTTCATATAATATTACCAGCTTCAGAAAACAAACGTTCACTATATACCGTGGTTACATACATTCAGCTGTTATGATTTTTGAACACTCAAACAAAAAATTTATTTCAATTAGTCCTTAATTTAATTTTTGATTTTAAAATTGGAAGAAAAAAAAATAAATAAACAAATAAAATAATTTTTTTTAAAGTCAGTATTCGGCCGCCGAATATTCGGTATTCGGCTAAAACTTGACCGAATATTCGGTATTCGGCTATTCGGCCAAATCACTATTCGTTACATCCCAACAAATAATAAAATGTAAAATTGACTCTATAATAATGCAGTACCTGAAAAAAGACAATATGATTCTGATATAGCATCGAACATAGAAAAATATCATCAATTTATTTTAAGATCATAGGTATGTTATTGATGTCTTCAGTGTTGAATTCAGACATTTTTCTCCGGGAGGGATTTCTGTGGTTCCGGGGGGGGGGATATTATAGAGTTCCGGCGGGGGGATTGCACTTTTTGACTATTAAAAGCATAAAATGTGAAATCTTCCGGGGGGACATTTCAATGCTCCGGGGGGGACTGTCCCCCCACCCCCTGAATTCAACACTGTATGTCTTACAGAATTAAACAAATAAACAAGGAATTTAATTTAGAATAAGTTAAAAACTATTTAAAAAAACAGCCTACAAAAAGTAAGTTTCATTAAGATAATATCTAAGTTAGAAATTTCTGGCACATCAAAATATTTTTTACTTCGGGGATATTTTTCTCATAAAAAATAAACTGAGCGAGAAATAAGATAACATGCATTTTATTTCAGGCTACGCAGCTCCTTAAGCATGTTATTCGATTTGATAATCATGCACTATAAATATATGTACATATCAAATCCAAAATATTAAAAATCATAAATTTTAGTACTTACCATTGCGAAGTTGTTGTTGTTGGTTTGGCCCATGGGCCCGGTGAGGAGCTTTTTATTCCTATACAGCTGTCTTACTCCGCAAAAACCAGACTCCTAGCAGAGGTAAAACTATTGCGAAGTTAGAAGTACGTAGAGCAGTTATCAATATTTAAAAACATGGCGTCCTTCTTCGTCCAAAAACTCGATTCTGTTCTGTTATCAATCACGTGACGCAACGCCTTTCATACGTCAGCAGAGAGCGAGACTGCGCAGTAAGTCCGGAGAAAGCTGTTTTCCATTCTTTCGGAAACTAATCCGATATAAATAGATTATTTTTATGACTGTAGAAAACCTTTCTGTTGTGATTCGGAATAATTATTTTATCGGTTGTTTTCCGTATCGTAAAGGAAATTTATCTTTTACGAAACGGAAAAGGGTTGGAAATTTTTTACAGTGTAATGGATATCATGATTTAACATGGGTTATACAAGTATGTTGATCGTCGAAAGAAAAGGTAGGACAGTTCCATTTTCATTTCTCAATTGTTGAATATAACAATAGTCATTTACTTTCTGAGAAACCAATTTTTTGAGATAACGCGCAACCGAACTGACACCTCCAAGAATATGTATTATATGAATGTATGTGTGTGCGTGTGTGTGCGTCTGTGTGTGTCTGTGTGTGCATGTGTGTGCGTGTATTTCTGTTTTTCAGAGCGGATCGAGGGGAAGGGGTGGGGTATACTAACTACCAAATCACAGCTGCTACCCTTCCGGATTTTTTCAAGTAAAATATATTTTGTTTATTAAGTAAATTTTCTGATTTGAAAAACGCTTGTTTGACTTAAAAAAAAAAAAAAAAAAAAAAAAAAAAAAAAAAGAAAACAGAAGCTTGGCAGTCACGTTCTTCAAAAGAATAAAAATCCATATTAGGCACCCATATAAAAAGGTGTATTTTGGTAAATTGAGTCATGCAAAGTATAGGTGTAACAACCAATAATAATAATTTAGAAACAAATCTCAATCACTGTCAGTTACGTTTTTCAATAATTTTAGTAACGTTAGTGATACCAAATACGGAGGTTAATATTTCAACTGGCATTATATTTTTTGGTTTATAACCGCTGTGCGAGAAATAGTAAATAATTGCCGCTACACGGGCGCAACAGCCCACGGATGCATTTCCGTTTGCACAATCACACACATATCTTTCAATATACCGGGTTCAGGATTGGCCCATACTCGAAATAGCAATTATATGTTTTGTTTTGTTTTTATATTTCGATCGCACTCTTACTTTTATAATATTTTCAAAATCTTTTATATATTCAAGGTGTAGACGTTCATAAGCCATTATTTCTTCAAGATAGCATACTACTTGTGATAACTGGTAAGTGTTGGTAAATGATATTTTAAAATAATTTTCAGAAAGTTCTGGAAAATCCAAAAGATTCGTAGAGCGTAATGTGGTAAAAGTTTTTCTGCGCCGAGAGTCCAAGTTCTGATTTTTAACAAATGCTAATAAGTTTTACGTTCTGTTGAAAAAAAAACGTCGCGGCCAGTATTGCCAACTTATCCCCTTTTTTATTTAAAAAATATTGGACTGTAATATATATATATATATTTCTTAATCTAGCTCTTTTTTCCTAAAGGTTTAGGAAAATATAATATAACCTCTTCCGTGTTTCCCGCGATTCCGAAAAGTGTTCCTTTTTCTTTAGAAGCCTCTGAAACCAATAGTTTTCCGAATCATATATGAAACAAAAGTTTCTTTTACGGCCCGTAATTTTCGAAAATGTTTCCGAGTAGTTTTTCTTGTGTATTAATCAGTTTTCTTTACCAGGAATATTGGTTTTACCGGAGGCTATCAATTCTCAAGTATACATTTTCAGCGCGTAGCAAGATTTAGCGAGTAGCAAAACAATGTTCATTTGAAAGTTAATGTTAATGTTATTAATTTTATTGTTAATGTTAACGCTATTAATTTATCCTTTTTGTTGAACATGAAAATGTTTACCTGAGAATTGATAGCATCCGAAAAACTGATATTTCGTGTTGATAAAACTGATTAATACACTGTATAAGCTACTCGGGAACATTTCACTTAATAAATGGAATCAAATAAATATCCCACAGAATCAACATACATTCTATTTAATAAATTTTCTGGTTCAAAGTATATTTGTTTTACTTGAACAAAACCAGAAAGGTAGCAACTATGCAGCTATGTACCATCTATTCGACCCGTCTGCGAATTTGACATGTAATAGCTAACAAATGAACTAATAAAATATAATTTTTTGTTAGGCGTCACTTTGGGGGTTAGTATAAAATGCTACCCCTGTAAATTATACTTTTCATTTTGCACCGTTTTTAAGTAAGCAAAAGATGTGAGTTATAGATATTTATAAAGAGTTTCAATATCATTTAGATATCTCAAAATTGTTTTAGAAAAAAATAATTTTAACGTTAAGGGTTGTTTCCCTTATTTATTTATTTTTTTTTTTTTTTTACTGTCAGAAGTAGATGTCTGAGATCAGGTAAAAAGACATTTTAGATGATGATGAATAAATACATGATACGAAACCCTTACTTAGATGCTGGTGCAGTTTTCATATGCGTAACCGGCATACCCCTTTTGTTCAAAAATGGCTTCTCACTGCACACGATATGTAATTTTTAGCTGATGTGTTTGGTCTTGCCTTTATAAAATCTCTTGAAGATTGAAAACTAGGATAATTATATTACCAACTACTTATTTTGGTCCAAACTCCCATGTGCTTGTCAAAACAGATTAAGTTAAGAACTCCATTTAATTTGAATTACTGTAAGTTGTGTTTGCCTACACGAGAGGAAATTTCATTGCTAGAGTAGTACCATTCTACTTATTAAGGTTATTAAAGAATCGTCATTTCGGAATAATTTGCAGCTTTGCTGCACGCAAGAGTTCTAATGCTCTAGCAGTAATGGCAATTTTCCTTTTAGTAATACTATATGAGATATTTTTTATACGTTGTTTGAAAATGACTCATTTGATGCAAAATAAATTAAGAGTAACTCATAGTACAATCATCTTAAAGTAAACTGCTTCATGTTCATTAATTTTAATGAAATATTTTAAAATTTATGACTTCATAAGCATTTTTTTCAGCATATAATTATTCTGACACATATTTGCTTTCGGTTATTCAGCAACACATAACACAGTCGGTTAAGCTTGGCAGAAATAACTATCGAAGGAATGTAAAACACTTATTTTTTCTTCATAATGGTAAAGAGTAGGTTAAGACAGGAGTGGCTTTTTCAGAATATTTATCGCGTGACTAAGTGCTCTCAGATGCATTCTTTCTTCAATTTCTGTTTCACACGACAACAGAGGGTAGGTAGCAAAGTGTTTTTCTTACGGTAACCACTTATGCTAAAAAAACCAAATTTGTGCAAATATCATAAAACATCACACAAATTTTAATAATGTGAAATATAGTTGAACTTCGTTACAGCGATATCACTTTCAGAGCTGCTAACTGTTACGATTGGTAATCGTTATTGTTTTTTTCCTATAAAAATTAGCAGCATATTCTCACTTGTACCGGAAAAATCTAATCACGTTGTATTACTGACAAATTTGAGAGCGATTATTGAAAATCATGACTCTTATTAATAAAAAGATTTTCAGAAGTTGACAGCTCTGAAGTTTGTTCGACATAAAAACTTTAAAGAACAAATTTAGGGTTATGATAATGATGTGTATTCGGTCAATGTACATTCAGTTTAGCGAGAGTTTTGTAGAATGATTTCTGTAGTTTCTTCAATGTACAGTTCTGGAAAGAAAATATTATCACCCTAAACTAATTATGCTGCAAATAATCATATAATCGAATGGGATCAATATCTACCGATAAAGGCAATGCATAAATTATGCTTCGAAATCAATGTCTACCGATAAAAGCAATGCATAAATTATGCTTCGAAGGTCATATACATATTAAAAATTGTAACAACTTTAATTTTTCAAATTGTAACACCCATTTTTGACACTATATTTGAGTTCCTTGAATCAAATCAACCCAGAAAAGTATTTATATGCGTATTTTCTTATATCTTCATAGAGCTATAAAAGAAAATGCGTTAGGTGTTTATCCATAAACTTGGAAAAATAAAATTAAGTACTTACAGAGAAAATACCAGAAAAATCCAATTAGTAACCGAAAAAAAAATATATGAGAAATCTAAATCTAAAATAAACTAACTTTATATAAAAGAGACCCTTCTAAAAATTCTGGTTACTTTATAAGATGTTATTTTCTGTGGATACATATGATAACAGGCGACTAACCTCTTAGGCCGTTAAGGCGGTATTCAAAAAAAATATTTTTCCACGCTCAACAACTCAAAATTTTGAGACAAATTCGCAGACTCATTTTAAAAGTAACAACAGGAAACTTGGTGGCGTGATTTATAAAGACATTTATAAGGGCCCCATGTTTTTATTTTTCGTTCAATTAATTAGAAATTGATTTACAGACAATTATTTTCACAGTACGATCATTTTTTTTTGTTTCCAACGCTATCGCTTCTCGAAATTCGGTTCAAAATGTCCACTTTGACAGCATTTTTTGAAATATATTCTGCCTTTATCAAAAAATCGGGACAATACGGACATTATAAAGTTTCTGAATAAGAGAACCTGCCAATTGGATGCATTTTAGAGCAAAAATGAATTTACAAATGTGTCTCAAAATAAGCAGTTTGGATTTGAATACACCCTTAAAAAATAAAATTTCTCTGTATCTCGAAAACTCATAGTAGAAATAAGTTGTAAATTCACATGCCCACGTTTTAAACCATGCTGATTATTTTATGTAAACATTCATGTAGGTCATAATTCATATTTTTTAATATGAATTTATTAATAATTTTGAGAATTAAAACTATGTTTTAGAATTTTTTAAAAAAATGCATTTTTGGGTTATTCATTGCACCTTATTGAAAAATCGTTATCCCAATTGTAGCATTTTTTTTAAAAAGATATAAATAAAGGTTTGTCACGTAGATTAAATATGAGTTTCCTCAAATTTTGACACCGTTTATTTGTATGAAGATTTAAACAAAATGAAAGTATGAAAATTTAACTAAGTACTTTTCTGGACTATTTTAATTCAATCAACTGAAATAAAGTGCAAAAGAAAGTGTTGCCATTTTAAAAGTAAAAGTTAGTACAATTTTTAGCATGTAGATGGCCCGAAAGCATAATGTATACATACAATTTATAGTAGACATTATTTCTAGTCGATAAGTACATATATCATATATTCTAATACGAGCAAATCTTGTGTGTGGTTATATATATATATATATATATATATATATATATATATATGCAAAAATTATCTTAAAAACGGCTCTAACGATTTTGACGAAATTTCGTATCCTACCGTTTTGGGGCACCAGAAAACCATTGGGCTAGGTCACATGCTCGAGAAAATTCGATTAGTGGGTCATTTTGGGTCACTTTGGGTCATGGTCTAGCTAATTGTATCTAAAAAACGGTTCAAACGATTTTGAGGAAATTTTGTATCCGACCATTTTCGGGCATGAGAAGTCAATTGGGCTGGGTCACATATTCGAGAACTTTCGATTAGTGGGTCATTTTTGGGTCAACGCGGGTCGAATTAATTTTATCTAAAAAACGGCTCTAACGATTTTGATTTAAAAGCATTGGGCTAGGTCGCATGTCCGAGAAAATTCGATTAGTGGGTCATTTCTGGGTCATTGTGGGTCAAGATCTAAAAAGCGGCTCAATTTACACTAAATTTTGCATCCAATGGTTTCCGGGCACGAGAAGACTGTTGGGCTAGGTCACATGTTCGAGAAAATTTAATTAGTGGGTCATTTTGGCTCATTTTCGGTCATGGTCAAGCTAATTGTATGTAAAAAACGGTCCAAACGATTTTGATGAAATTTTGTATCCGACTATTTTCGGGCACGAGAAGACTATTGGGCTTGGTCACATGTTCGAGAACTTTCGATTAAGGGGTCATTTTTGGGTCAAAGCGGGTCAAATTAATTTTATCTAAAAAACGGTTCTAACGATTTTGATTAAATTTTGTATTTTACGAGTTTCGGGCACGCGAAAATCATTAGACTAGGTCACATGTTCGAGAAAATTCGATTAGTGGGTCATTTCTGGGTCATTGTGGGTCAATATCTAAAAAGCGGCTCAATTTACACTAAATTTTGTATCCTATGGTTTTCCGGCACGAGAAGACTCGGTCTTCCCTGCTCGTCTTTTTTATACGATTATTTGCAGCAGAAATAGTAGGAGTAAGTAGAAATAAGTAAAATAAGAGTAAGTAAAATCAATGTAGGGCTTTATTAAAGAATTGTATCATATTCAAACACTTAAGTGTCTGATTTTCTAGCTATCTTAATTTCAGACATATCATTATTCAGATATTTTTCTCAGTTCGTTTATACCATGATCATAGTAAGACACTTATGTGTTTTAAATTCAGACATCTATGATGTGTGACTTTCTATCATGTTAATTGGGCCACTCTGTACAATAATAGTGATGTGTGTGACATTCAGACAAATAGGTGTCTGAATTACTATTTCAGGTACATATGTGTCTAAATTTAAGACGTCTCTATTTGCAGTGTGGGATTTTATTAAAGACAAAATTTATAAAATTACCCCTAGTTCACATACAAACTTCAAATCAGCCATTAAAGTAGTATTATTGCATATGATTACGACATATATTCGTCTAGTAATGATAGAATTTTAAAATCGACTTTACATCACTGTAACTGCAAATGGCAAACATTTTGAAGACATCGTGAATTAAAGGTCAAATGTATGTTATATAAATAACATTAGTTTTACGTATTTATCTGTTGTCGTTTCAGACATCTACTTTCTATCATGTTAATTGGGCCACTCTGTATACTAATAGTGAAAGTTACATATTTCTGTATGTTTTTCATTTTTGTTTCTAACAGAAGATAGAGTATGTGTGTTAGGAAGTATATTAGATTTTTAAATGAACTTAACATAAACGGAACATCGCCATACAGTTCTTTTAATAATCCTGATATGATGTTTGGACTTGCATAGAAAGTTATTTACTTAAAACTTTAATGTTTTCTCAGGTCAAACCGTTATTCAAATCTGTCCTTTTCACCCAGCACAATCAAGTACATGTTTTCTTTAATGTTTGGGTTCCATATTCATTATGCCTTTTCGTGACAGACAACTCAGCAGAATGGGGTTGATGAGGGAAGAATTAAGGCAGAGTCGGGAGATTCCCAGACAGTTTGATGGACACAAGGCCTAGGCCCACCCACGCGTTCCCATTGTGTGAAATCATCGGTGTATGAAAACAAGCTGATGTATTTTAGAATCAGAAATCGGCTGTTCTTTTCAGATTTATAAATTCTATTTTAAAATTTATTTATTAAAACTATCTAACAACCCGTGCTTCGCAACGGAATACAATCGTTCCATTTTTAAATGAACTGTTGTTTAACCCTTTCGCGACGAACGTATACGTGACGTATAGGTGCTCAGAATCTTTTATTATTCCTACCGGTAATTTTGAATAGAAAATTTTGTCTTATTCAAAGATAGCATTTCTGCAATTAAATTAGACAAAAAATTCTTTTCTGAATTACCACTGATAAAGGATTAAAAATTCTGTAAAATACGCTCGTCGCGAAAGAGTTAAAAGATAAATTTCTACTATAGATAAGACACCCATGACCCCAATTTAAGTATATACGATCATATTTTTCTTAAGAAAATGACACGTGTAACAGAATATTATACGTTTATACTCGTAATACTGGAAAAAATACAATGAATTCATCGAAATGGTGTAACATTTATTAATATTTCAATTTGGATGCTTTAAAAATAAAGTCTTTACATTCTAGAGACCCTGGAGAGCAAAGTTCCACTGATAAAAGCAGCGTCATTTTTTTACGTGGAAACATTTCCATTCATAAAACTGTAATTTAGCGTCATTTAGTTTGCTTTTTACATTTAGTGCTTAACTGAGATATTTTGTATCGGAAAGTCACGCCATATTTAGCAATTTTTGATAACAATTGATTTTTATATAAGAAAAGTTATTATTTAACTGTTCTTTACATTTAAAATGTGCCAATAATAAATAAAACAAAAATAAAAAAGAATCCGGCCAAATAGTACGATTAGCTTTGACAGTTTTGGAAAAATCGTGATTTTATAAAGTTTTCCTGTCATTTCACTCCTTTAATTTTCTAATTTTGTAACGTGAAACAGCCAGTTTATTTTATCGGGTTCTAAAACTCCGCATAAATTCCCACCTTGGTCGAAATCAGTGAAAAATTGTAGATTTGTATAAAGAACGTACAAAAAAAACTTTGAGTTTTATGTTTCTCTATTAATAAAGCTGAGTTTTTTCTGTGTGTATGTGTGTTTGTTTCTTTGTTTGCGATGGCTACGGAAATCTATCGCACGTAGAGGTCTACAAATTTGGATAGACGAATACAGGTCCCAATGCACTTGAGATTCAGATTTTTTTTACTAATTAGCCGATATATTAATTAAAAACTTTCATCAAATACTAATGAACGAGGTTCGATTGTCCTCAGTTCGCCGACGTGATGATCGTTTCCCCACATGTCCGGGGAAACGTGGAACTTCGTACAGGAAGAAAAGGAAAATATTTGTATTTCTACTGCTGAAAATTGCGATCGTACGGCCCAGGATTCATTTTAAAAAAGAAAAAATAACGGCAACTATGGATACACGTACCTTCTTCCTTCTGATGTTTTATTTATTTTTAAAAATATCAATATTTGCTGTTTTTAAAAAAAATTATAAAGCTTTTTTTTCATATAAGATAGGTGCCCCTGTTATGGCCATGTTGTTCCTGATATGGCCCTCCCCTTATTATACGTTAGCTAACCGAAAACTTCAGTAGATGGCATCATTCAGTATACAGTGAAGGGACTCTTAGTGTATGATGCGATCACTCACGATTCAGCAAGTTTGTAGAATTTGATGCCAATTTCCTATTTTATATTTTTGGTGTGATCTCTTCTTGTTTTTATCTAGAAAGTCTCCTTTTTATGTACGTTTCTAAAATATATTTTTTAATAAATACCATCATACTCTGTTCCATTTTTAATGCTCTATCAATTTAGGCTGTCGTTGATGTTGTATTTTTTTACGAGTTCAAAATCAAACGATTTTCGTGAAAGCTGACCTGCTCCTGATTTTTCTAAATAAAAACTTAAATTGTAATGTCAAATCCTGTTTCAATTCCACTTTTGAATAACAAAAAGAATTATTGAGTATCATGTTTATTTATTTTACACCAAAATTATTTAATTTAGCAGAACAGTATTTTTAAATTGAAGAAAATCACGATTTGGGAAACAGGGAAGAATGGTAGCCATATCATGTGCATATGTTCCTGATATGACCACTTGGTAGACTTTTGCAAATCCGTTTTTTTTGGACTAGTAAAACTATTTTTATGGGGAATTCAATATTTTTATATGAAAGTCCATTAATTTCAGAACGTTAAAAAATTAAAACGGTTTTGAATTTTTCAAAATGACGGCAGGGAAAATTCTTAAACTTTAGCATGGCCATAACATAACAGGGGCACACACCTTATTTTCTTGCAATGACGGTAGATCGCGCGTGATCAAAATCAATCGTTAGCAATGCATTTGGTTCCTATATTTACCTCTTTATCGCCAAAGCCTGTTACTATGACAACAGGAGTGATTCTGTCTTTTACCTTACTGGAGCTTTTTTTTTGGCTCTATGGAAAAAATGAGATAATAAGGATTTTCGTTCCACCTTTTTCAAAATTTAATAACTCGAATTGTCTGTCATTAAACTTAAGTCTGTCTGTTTTATTCTCATTATTTCTTTTATTAATTTTATTCTCATTCATTCTTCATATTTTATTCTCATTCATTCTTTATATTTTATTCTCATTCATTCTTCATATTTTATTCTCATTCGTTCTTCATATTTTATTCTCATTAGACTGGCCCCAGGCCCAGGCTTTATTTTTTTCGGAAGACTCGGACAGGACCGGGACCTGTCAACACCGTGCGGGTTTGCTAATATATATATAATGTGGTGATCTGAAGCTATTACTACTCAATTCTCCATTGTATTAGTCACTAAAGCAGATTTTGAAGCTGATCTTGAACCCGATTTGAAAGAAAATTTACTTGTTAGGAACAAAACTGTAAGTAACTTCGGAAATATATACATTTAAAAACACATATTTTTGAATGCAGAAGAGAGATGAAAGGCATTGTTTATTTTACCTCTATATTTAGTGCGTCATCACCCTTAATTTACAACACTACATTTTTTCAAGAACAATTTTTTCTTCATAAGCATTTGAAAATATGCAAATGGCAAACACGGCATAACCTCAGTTATCATATTCTATGAACTGTATGATTTTTTAGTAATAGTTTAAAGAAAAACAATTAAAGTAGGCTATACAAAATTGGATGTATTTAAAATACACACATGAATGTATAATATTACGCATTTACAACTTGGAATTAATATAGTGATTTACACATTTAATTACATTTTAAGTATGAATATCACATTAGATGGAAACTAATTTCAAAATCAATGGAAGGAAGTTTTCTGAAATAAATTCCTTTTACAAATAGCGAGTGGTATTCCATTTAACCTGTTCCTAAAGCGCAGTAAGATTTGAAATAATGCTCGGATGTATGCTAGACTAGTAAGCCATGTTACATTAAATAGTGTGAACATGTTTAGTTTATACTATTAAATGGAATGTGATTACTCATCGAAAAAATAAAAATGTTCGTGACAACATATTTTTCATTTAACCTTCCTAACCTGTTGAAAATTACATTTCCCAGTATGGGTCAATTAAATCCAGACTGGTTTTTATTTATTATAAACCAAGAAAGTTACATTGTAGCTAATGTCACATGATTTTTCTTTTTATGAATGCAGATAAGAAATTTTATAAAATTCATGACTCTCTCCACCCTTTCTTTTTCACAGTTCTTTCCTCTCCTCCCAGTTTCTTGTTGTAGGTATAAAATTTTGAAATTTCGAAAACTCGATAAGTGATTCTATTTACATTTTTATTCACATGCTTTACTTACATACTTACTTATGTATTATTTCTGTGGTAAGCTAGATTTTCATAATGCATTTACTTGTTCTTGACATAGAAAAGCTAAGCAGGATACACGCCTCGTTTGGGGTTATCTTTACTTATGTTCAACTCGCATTTCTTACAACCTTGTTTAGACAATTTTATTTTTTTATTTTTTTATTTCTGCAACTAATGATTTATTTTTTATTGCAGTTGTAATTTGCTACTATTATAACATTTCTATAAATCTTCAGAAATTGTTTCGTATATTTTTTTAAGAAGCGATATTATTTTATTTTATTTGTTTTTGTTTGAGTGAAAGATTGTTAGTACCTTCCAAAAATGTTTATAGTTGATAGGTCAATGGTATTGTAAAATACGTATACTGACAGTTTCCTAAGTTAAATTTCTTCTATAAACAGTACCACTTTTAGAATTATTTACATTTAAAATTTTCTCATGCATGCATGGTGCAACATTAAAGGAAGAAGTGCCAATTTATTTTTAAGAACACATGAACGACATTGAATTTTTCCAAAAATACGTCATCCATCTCCCTATGAAAAATAAACTTCAACACGTTAATTGGAGGAAAAAAATTCATTGTTGATATGAGATGTTTAATTATCTGATGAATCATCAAATGTGAAAGAACAGGGATCACTATCATATGTATGCTTATCTATAATGTAGTTAAAGTTAAAAATAAGTCCCCTCCCGACTCGGTCAGAAGAGTAGGTTGAATTCTTTCTTTTTTAATTTTATGTTACATTACATCAGATTTAATGCAAATTAAATACATTTCTCTACACTCTTTCAAGTTCGCTATTTTCACGAGAAAGGTAATTTGCAGGAAAATTTTTAATTAGGCTTACTACATGTAATTGAATGGATATGGGGCATTTACATCAAAAAAGTTAAAAATGTGTTTAAATCATGGTTTAAAAATAGCCCGTAAGCTGTAATATAACCCAAACCATACAATGAATGCCATCAAAAAATTTTGTGTGTCCCTGTAAATGAACTATAAGAATACCATATTTCCATCACGAATTCATCCAAGATACTTACACGATCCCAATTAGATACACTGTCCCAATTAGATGTAAATGGATTCAGGATTTCGGCCGTTATCGTAATGACAAATTATGTATGTTTCTTCCTTTTGTGTGTATTTGTAAACAAACTATAATAGCCACATATTTGGTTAACAAACTGATTTTAGGTTCCAGTAAGGTTCGAATTTGTTCCGTATTTCGAACGTTATCGTGATAACAAATTTTGCATGTTTCTTGTTTTTTTCTGTCCCTGGAAACGAACTATAAGAGCTACATACTAGGTTAACGAACTCATGCAAGATACTAGCAAGATCAATATTTGGTCCCAATTAGTTGTGAAATGATTCAATATTTCAAAGTTATCGTGATGAGAAGATTGGCATTGTATATATATATATATATATATATATATATATATATATATATATATATGTATATATATATATATATGTATATATATATATATATATATATATATATATATATATATATATATGTATATATATATATAGATATAGATAGATAGATAGATAGATAGATAGAGAGAGAGAGACATAAACTAAGTGATTGCAATAGGTCGATTTCTGAAGAAATAAATTTAATAAGCAAAATATATAATATTTCTCAATAAATATACTGAAAAAATATTACATATTAGTAAATGAGAAACATTCATTAATACATATAATTTTCTCGAAGCAGTTGAGAGCGCATAAAACGTTATTTCCCCCCCCCCCCCCCCCATCCCCGATAAACGTAGAAAGTTGAAAACTATTTGATACGTGTCTTTTTTTCACACGGAAGTTTTTTAGTCAAAAGTAGGGGAAGTCACAAAATGGATCGAATAAAAATATAAAGATTTCACCACAAGACGATTCCATCTCAAAACTTCAAACAGGAACCGAACCGAACCGAAAACTGAAAACAAGAAAAATTAGCTATTTCTGATAGAACCGGGTGATGAATAAAAACCGGAAATGAACCTAAATTGTTTTTTAGTTACGGAACTGAGCTAAAGTAACTTTTACTTTGAAACACTACTTCAAACCGGAACCGAGTCAAAAACCGTTATTGTTAAAGGAAGGAAACCGGAACTAAACGAAATATTTTATTTTATCTCAACCAGAACAAAAAATTCTCCCTTCTTTACCATAGGGCGATGAACTTTCCTTCCATTTTTCGGGATTACCCAAAACCGTTTCGAAATCACTCAGAGATGCTGTTGTTTTCGCATCTTCCACATCGTCCGATATCCGCATCTTCCTCAATATCATCATTTAACGTTACATGATGACAGAAATGGCTAAAGGTAAAGCAATCGCAACAACAGTGTAGGGGCAGTTGAGGAGAAAAAATAATATTGTTCTTCATTGCAGCAGATCAATGGACAAGAGCAATTCTACCGAGAGAAGCTATCCGCGGAACGATTCCTGTCTGAGAAAAGAATGTTACAGTAGCGCCCGAAACTTGAAATTCGTGTGCCAATAGGAGGATTAGGGTTGTCCAAAGGAGAGAAAAATTGGTGCAGAGGCAGTGCTAAAAAATAAAGTAATAAGGATATAATATACGAAGAAATTTCGCACATTCAAAATTAAAACTAATGCTACAGCTCATTACCTCAGTATCTCAATGGACAAGAGCATATCTCTCAAGTAAGGAGAGTTGTTGTCCGATTCCGGCTCCAGCAGAAATCTGCTGAGAGAGCTACTGAAAGATTACTTTATTTCATTTTGAGAGCATGTGGAAATCATTTTAGAGAGACTAATACTTCAATACAAATAAATATGGAAATATACAAGAATAATTTTGAGCTTTTTAAAGTCATCCATAACAATCATCTATAAGCTTTTATACACACTGTAAAAAAGAAATCCCAGAATGTTTCTGAGAAATAATTGGCAGATTGTTTCCAAAACACAATTTTTTCAAACAATATTCCCAAAAAGATTTTTGGGCAACTACCTGACCATCATTTCTCAGGAACTTTCTTGGATTTTTTTATAGTTCTATTTATGTTATTTAGTCTTGTTTCCTATTTTATGCATTTAATTAAAATAATTAAATTCCATGCAAGGAAGCACTTTTTGAAACAAGCGAAAGCTCTTAAATTGCAGTTATTACGTTTCGAAAAATACATGAACTCTAAAGTAGGTAACTTATTAAAAATAATAAATGACAAAAAAGCTATATCTGTATAGAATATTTTTATGTTGCAATAAAATATTATAAATAAAATGTTATTAGCTTTTATAAATAACACTAGCTGACCCGCTTGGCATAGTCCGGGTCCGGCCGAAACTAGTGAGAGAAAATCAGTCTGACACATGCCCGCTGGCCGCTCATGCTTCAGGCTCACAAAAAAGGGAAAAAATAATCTCAAAAATTTCAATCGTGCCCTATAAATCGTTAAAACAACAATCACTATAACGGGGATCTTCCATTAATACGCGAGAACATAAAAGTAACTTATTTCGCTAAAACGGGAAATCGTAAAATATCTTTATAAAAATACCCTTAAAAGTGACTTCGTAAGAAGAAAAAAATCCAGCATAAGCGTCCACTCTTTAACCACTTTCAAAGTCACGTTTCTTTTTTACCATATCAACAATTTTCTACCTTGGGACAGGACTTCAAACAAGTTTTTTTCGTGATTTACCAGACGAGGCAAAAGCTTGCAGTAAATTGACTTCTGTTGATTTTCTTTTAAAAATCCTTGGTGAAAAATAATCTGCGTCATATATATATATATTTTAAATGATTCGCAAAGGTTTACCCCATACATGGATATAAAATCTGTCTTTGGGTGACAAAGATTAGATGCCGAGACTTTTTGATAAAGAACAAAAGACTAAAAAAATTATGTAAAATTCAAAAATTGCTGTACGAACACCGAATAAAGTTTATTGAAAATAAAACAAAATTAACTATATTAGGCTAAAAGATTCAAACCTGATTTCTTTTACTAATTTCAAAAATCGCCACAGAACGTAAAAAATAGCATAGAAAATTAAATAACAAAAAATCCATAATCTAAGCCTCAGGTTCATACAGTCATCGTCTAGCTGGCACTAAATTTGCAGACCTCTACGTGCAATAGATTTCTCTAGTCATCATCAACAAACAAACAGACAGACAGACAGGCACACACAGACATAAACTTTCTTTTATTAATATAGATAATTTACATGTAAACCTCGAACTTTCCATGAAATTGCAAATCATTTGCGAACATCAGTATGATGGTGCTATTAGCTGAAAATTATTTGAAATGTGGTCAGTTAAAAAATACAGCATTGAATTCTCATGCATGCTAATATACATGCTAATGTTGTAGGATGATTTACATAGTTAATTAAATTGTCATTTCTTGTGTTTCGGTAGTTTTAAAAAATCCTAAAACTCTCTAAATGTAAAAAAAAAGGGTAAATGCATAGAATATAAGCATATAAAATACATAAAATATAAACATATAAAATACAAAAAATATTAACTTATAAAATACATAAAATATAAACATATAAAATACATAAAATATACACTCAGAGACTTAAAATATCCTACATATTCAGGGTGTCCCACATGTCTGTTCATATATTTCAAAAGCTCATAAGATAACAATTTTGTCGTTTCGAAGTGCGGTTTGCACCACAAGACTTGTCAAACTGTCGGATATTTTTGTGAAAACAGAAAACAATAGTTCAACATTTCTTTGAACTATTTTTTGCTATAAAACTTACAAATATATTCCAAGACTTATAGGGAAAACCGCACTTCCACACGACAGTTTATTAATTTTTGAAGAGTTACTGAAATGTGAACGGACTTATGGAAATTTTCGAAATATTTTTTCCTTCTGCCACAAAAAATTTCACTTTATGAAAAGCCTAATGGTATAAACCACTCTCCGATACGGTAATTTTTTTAATTTTTAAGCAATTTCGAACTGAGAACTTACTTAAGGGTTTCATTGAACTATATTTTTACTGCCACAGAAAATTCGCACCCTTTGGCATACCTTACACTGTAAAATATAAGACAAATGTTTCTTAAACTAAGAAAATATAATATAACCATGAGCGAAAATATAAATTGACCTTTTCCGAGTTACCTATGACTCCGAAAAGCATTCTTTATCTTCAAAAACCCCAGAAATCAATATATTTTCGAAATTTAAAAAGAATTTGTAAACAAATTTTCTTTTGCTGCCAGTGATTTTCAGAAACATTCCTAGCAATTTTTATAGTGAGTTAATCAGTTTTCTCTTCCCGGAATATAGTTTTTCGGATGCTATCAATTCTCAATTAAACATTTTCAAGTTCAACAAACATGTTTTACAGACAAGCATAATAAATTAGCAGCATTAATATTGCCATTAAAATTAATATTATTTTGTTGCTGTTGCATGTATAAATTCATTTACCCAGCTGAAAATGTTTAATTGAGAATTGATAGCATCCTACAACAAGAACGAAAAATCATGCGTCAAGCATAGATTATGTAACACTTTCCAACGCTTCCAAAATAATTTTACAAATCATTACCGTTTAATAAGCTGAAAGATAACATCTAAGTAAACAATTTGGAAAACGCATAACATATTTAAAAACGTAATTTCAGGAATTTCCAACATATATTTTCAACATATACAATATTCGGAAAAATATCCGAATACTTTTATTCAGCCTTGTATATTATGATATTTGTATATATACTACATAGGGTGCTAAATTTTAGTTTAGTTAGGAAGCGCGTAGCACAGTTTAAAATTCTCCTTCTGGAGTTTCTGTCAATAAACGGAAATGTGTTCGCGAACTTTTGTGCTGCCCTGTATATGATCTACAGAATTTATACACACCGAGTAATAGACAAAAAGTGAGTTCAATTTAAAATCGCGTTCAGCAACTTAAAACGCACTTCCCGGAATTATTGTTAACAGCCAGTAGAGAATTATTTTGTGTGTCCCTGTAAATGAACGATGACTGCTATACACACAATATTCTGTAGTAAGCCTCTTGTAATGCACCTTAGTGATATATATAAATTTCAATGCATTTAAAATAGTGAAACATTATTTAATTAAACCGCAGACGATTTTTCTCCATAGACGTAATGTAACGGAATTCTTTTGACTGTCCCTGTAAAGTAACTACAAGTGCTATGCACACCCTATTCAATATTAAGCTTCTTGTAATGCACCTTAGTGATATATATCAATTACAATGTGTTTGAAATTGTGTAACATCATAAAATAAACGCAAATTACTTTCCCCCTTAGACCGTAATGTAACGGAATTCTTTTGAGTGTCCCTGTAAAAAACTATAAGTCCTACACACTTCAGTTGAAATAGGGAACATGCTATAGATAATGACAATAACATATAAAAATTGCAGGGCAATCCGAGCATATTTACGGGAGTTAGAGCACGGGCAGACGGCAGACGGCCATACGGCCGACAAACCGAAGTCATAAACACTTTTCAACTAGGTTGGAAAGTGTTAAAAACGATATTCCGGCTTGAGAAAACTGATGAATGTAACTATAAAAACTACTCGGAAACGTTTCCGAAAATCAGTGGCAGCAAAAGAAACTTTGAATCTCAAAAATATATTGTTTTCTGTAGTTTCTAATGATAAAGCACGCTTTTTGGAATTTTGAGTAATTACGAAGAGGTTATTGTATATTTCCGTTCTTGGTTATGTTATATTTTCGTAGATTAATATACATTTGTCCATTTTCGACAGTGTATGAAGCAGTCCAATACAACAAGTTGTTACTTTTTTATGAATTTTTAAAATGTGAACTTAGGTTGGAGTGAAAATGACCATAAAAATTTTTTTTGGAATTTTTTCTTCGGATAGGTCTAAAAATTTGCCTTTTGGCACACTGAATATTAGGTTAAATTTTCATTTAATTTGGGATTCATCTTTAGGGCGCTACCAGCTCTAAAAGATTATGCCCTTTATACGTGAAAAACCAAAGGAATATAAATAACTATGAATTTTGTTTTTTTGGAAGTTTTTCTTCGGATAGGTCTAAAAATTTGTCTTTTTCACACTGAATATTAGATTAAATTTTCATTTAACTTGGAATTCATATTTAGGGTTCTACCATCTCTGAAAAGTTATGCCCTTTATAAGTGAAAAACCAAGATTGCACTATGTACTGTAAATTATTCAAATTATTATTATTATTATTATTATTATTATTATTTTTACAGAATTTTTCTGATTTTAGTAAAATAACCCATAAAACATGACTGATTAAAGTATTACTTGTCATCAATCCAAGTGTTGTCATGTTTCGACAACTTGAAGGTAAAGGTAACCCTAAAATGTGAATTGTTCGCAAAGAAGATAATGAAAAAGCAAAATAATTAGATTTTACAGTTCACTTTTATGTTTTGAATATACATGAGAGATAGTTCTCTGAATGTATAGGAAAGACAGTTTTCTGAATATATAGGAATACAAAAAAGGACTATATACGATGTACTGTAAAACAATCTGATATTTCATTCTAATTTAGATTGGCCTTTGGTATCAGAACTAGGCATTATCTTTCGTGATTTGATTTTTGCTCATATATATCCGTCCCTTGCTTCTACTCCTAAAACTGCTAATGATGCTTCAGTAACTAATTTCACGCATCTTTCAAAATAAAACTTTCAATCTTTGTTTCAAAAAATCTAAAAGTACCATTCTTTCTTACAGTGTTTACAGCTGTTCCGTCACAACCTATAGCCATAAGTTTGCCAAGTTTTAAGTTGTTTTCAGTGCAGTATTTTAAAATGCTTTCTGCAATATGCTTTTCTGAACCAGAAGTTGGTGTAATGTATCCCAGATACAGTGAATTTAGCTCTTCAATCAGAGATACATGTTATTCACTTATAGTTATTCGATGTAATCGATCTCCAATTTTCTCTTTATGTATTCTTGATTTTCTCCAATTTTCTCTTTATGTATTCTTGATTTTCTCCAATTTTCTCTTTTATGTTTTCTTCCATCAAAATATATATTTTCGATTCCTGCTTCAAAAGCTTTCAAATCAACTTTTTCAGCACATTCTCTATAGTTTCCTTACGTTATTTACGTACTTTGCTTCTGTCAATTATATGTGATGAATCATTTTCTGTTACAATGCCAAAATCTTGTAGAGTTGCAGAAGCTATTGCTGCCACGCATCTATCAGAAACCCCATACCAGATATGAGACCCTTGAAACCCTAAGTAGATGTGTTCTCATTTGTCTTTGTGACTCTTCCTTAGAAGTAGATGCTTGTGATATGGATATTATTTCTTCACACCCTGATAAAGAGCTACTACTGCTTTCTTCATCACCACTGTCAAAATACATAACAACTATACTGTTCTGAATAACTGCAGACTTTAAACTTGGCTTTTCAGCCCTCATAGAGTCCCTTGTTTTCTAGTCTTCTCATTGCTAAAATTTACTTGTCTCTGCTTTATCGAGCGTGCCAATAACCATATTTCTTGTTGATCATTGGTGAAGAAGAATTTCCTGTTCTTTTGGAGGCACCTTCATTGATATTTCACAAGTACATTTAGGAATTGGCTTGTATTTGCACGCCGAAATGTCTAGAAGTTTACTTACAGCTTCAGATTTCAAAAACTGACCCTTCTTCACGTAATTATCATTTATTTTGAATGTGAGGAATCGAATAAGGTTCTGGTATTCAGTAAAATCGTTGTCTATCATTTGATAAATACGCCTCTGAAAAACAACAGGAATTGATGCATTCTTCTAAATTTTTTCGACCTTCTCTCTTAGATTTGAATTACCTATGACTTTTGGTGGATCTTTACCATTCCTACTCTGTTTTAATTCTTATCTTGTATATAAGTAACATTTTATAACGTCTCCTATTGGTCGCAAACCACCTTCATTTAGTTTTGAAGGAGCACTAAATATGGGACATTACTGCACTTCTAGTAATGGTAAACTTTGTTTTGCCTCCACTCGTACTCATTTTTGCGCTGAAAATGAGAAAAATAATTTGTAAAACTCAATAAAACATTTCAAAAAATTTAAAATAAAGACTTAAGGTTTAGAAATGATGCAGAAAGTTAAAATAAATATTTTAAATATAAAAATGTCAAACAATATTACCAACGAGCACTGTAAATGTACAATTTGTGGTAAAAACCTATTGAGTGAAACAATGAAAATATAAAAGTCCTGGTAGACCACTGAAGGAGTTTTTCAAAATTCATGAAATTTTGCACAAATTATTGGTACTAAAACGCAACTTTTTCCTGCTATCCAAAACCAAAATTCCAACTTTCGTTTTTTCACTCCACCCTTGTGAACATGGGATATCCTGTATAGAAGAAGAAATGGAACACAGATATATTGAATGGGACCTTGTCAGAAAACAAATGAGGATGTTCATTTGAGTTTTCATTACGAATCTAAATTGACACACAAAACATTTTCAAATCATATATTTTTTTTAAGTATAATGTAAATATTAAATGAGAGTCAAGAGCAAACTGTGATTTGAAGTAAAGCGATATAAGTTTGAAATTTTAAGCTTTTAATTAAGATGGATTTAAGATTCATTAAAGATTGGTTTTGCATTAAAAAGAAGTTTTCCATATCTCTCTAACGAAAAAAAAAACTTTTTACAAGTTTTGGGAATGTCAAAAATAATTTTTAATCATGAAAATTCACTGCATATATAAAATAATATACGAGATCGAAGTAATTTCTTCATGAAGTTCTTGGATGCATATTTATGTCTTAATGAAAAAAAATCTAAAATGTACACTTCATAGGCGCTTGCTGTCGGCCAATAGCTTAATTATCGCAATATGTTAATAAATTACATACAATACATAAGTACATACAATATAAAAGGTACGTTTTCAAATGTAAAAATTCCCGTAATTCAGATACCTAATAAATTTTGTCTCTTTTTTCTCAATTTGAGTTTTATAGTTTTAGAAAAAGCTTGCTACTTCAGAAACTAATGCATGCATACAAAAATAACACATATCAACTAAAGCAAAGTAACTCGTAAGTTAAATTTGATATTGGATAGACCAAACAAGGAGATCCTGATTATAGAGGAGGGGTTGTCAACTATGCGCTAGAGTACTTATTTTTGCCAATTATTCTTCTTAAATTTATGTATAAATGCATATATTCTGCATTCATAGATATACGCAATATATATGCATAGTAAAATATCGGTTGAATATGCATACGAGTACATATGCATAGTAAATATCGGTTTCGATGAATATAAAGAAATGTTCGCAATCAGTCTGCTGTGAAAAAGTATCGCTCATATTGAAAAAATATAGTATTTTTTGTGCATTGTATTAGTTTTATTCTTTGTATCTTCTGTAGTTGCACAGAAGATATATATTTTTTTTTACCCTTTGCATTTGAATGTTTTCATAAATATACATCTATATTCATTCCAAAATCTATGTATGTGATGTTGTGTATGTTTATGGAATGAATTTCTGTCACTCGCATATACAGGGTGTCCTTAAATATATTGAAAGTTTTTAAAATTGAATATCAAGTTAACATTGACAAATATTGCAGTGATTCTTGTAGAGGAATATTGTGTAAAGTCGGAAAATTCTTTACTCTGCTTCCTTGTTTTAGATCCAATATCTCTGATAGAAGGCGCTTCGCTGTCTCAAGCTGTTAGAATGCTCAAACTAATGTATATGCATGGATCGAGGTTCACAAAGTTTTAATCCTTCATTATGTTTAGTTGTTGAAACACCGAAAAAATAATTTCCTTTTCTTAAATTGGACAGAATTTCAGCGTTATTACAGTTTGAGAAAGTGCAGCGACATCTATCGGCGATTTGGGACTAAAACAAGGAAACATAATAAAGAAATTCCTGACTTCACACATTAGAGTTCTTTTCACATAATGGTAAATTTTTGCTTTAAAAAAAGATAAAATTTTACTTCTTCAGGTCATGATTTTTTGCTCAAATTACAACATATAATAAAATAAAGGCAATTTCTGCTAAAGAATAGCAACCAATTTTTGAAAAGGGTCTAAAATTGTCATTACTATGTCCCTGAAACTATAAATTCGAAACGCTTTGTTAGTGACCTGTGTAATAACATTATTAACGTTAATCCTATTTTAATGTTTAACTATAACAAATGAAAGTTTATGTTACACTTATTTTAAAAGCAGTTACAAACCTTTTTTTATAATTCATTCAGTTAAGTTAATTTGTTAAAAAAGCATTTTAGCAATAATAAACTTGGTAATGACATATAATAAATGCATCGACTAAAATTTTGAAACAAGATGAGAAATACTAAGTACTAACATAGTTAATCAAAAATAAGCATTGCTGCTCATAAAGCCGTGTGAAATAAAAGTCTAATTAACGATCTCAGGCTAATTTTCTTTCATTAGACTCGAGTTGGGCCTGGCCTTCATTTTTTTCGGGCCAGCACGGACCAAGCCTGCACTTCATTCTCTCCCCCGAGACCGTGTTGGACTGACATTTTATTAATTTCTTTATTTTTTAAAATTTAATAGTGATGTTGCTTAACGAAATCTCAAGAAATTTAAATTGGTTTAATAAATTACAGAGAAATATTTTTAAAAATCAACCTTATTTTCTTTGTAGAGCTTCAAAATTGTGATTTTATTTAACCATTTTTTTCTTTCATTCTAAACTACATCGATTTATTTACTGAATCTCCCTTTGAATGTAATTGTCTAAGTCAAATATTTTAATTAATGCTTATGTACGTCAGTGTCTAAGTGGCCATTAATACTATAATTACTGTGTATTCCATGAATTCCGAACGTATACGGTGAAGATAAAGTATATGCATAAGTAAGTATGCTGTAATTTTAATTGTAATATTGTTTCAGAAATATTGGCATATATTGTAGAAATTGAGTCGGCCCGGACCAAGTTTTTAGATTTCATAATGGGCCGGCCCGGGCTAAAGGCTAAACTTTTGGCTTTTATACGGAGCCGGGCCAATAAAGTTTTTGTAGGGGCGGGGTCAAAAATGTTTTTCCACGAGCCAGGCCAGGACCGGGAATAGAAATTTCAGCCCATGCGCATCTCTAGCGTGGACTGTACCATCTAAGAACATTATCATGTAAAAACGTCATCTAGTGGAGAGGTGAATGAAAACTTTCTGTGTGCCATGGTAATGACAATTACCTCTGGGGATAAACTTTAAATATGGATAATTAACAGAAATATTTTCTGTTTTGTCTAACACGTCAAATATGCAAAAATAGAGAAATGAAGTATGTTCAGATAATCGTTATTTTTTATCTAAAGCTTTCCAGTCCTAAAAAATAAAGGTTTCAATTAATAAATTTGAAGTTTGGGACATACCATTGTAATGACATTTACAGCTTTTCTATTTTTTTTTAAATATAGAAATACAATTTTTTGTCATATTTAAAATAGTGCACAATATAATACTTGAAAAGAAACATTGAAAAAATATTTAAATATTCATGGTTGGCTTGCTTAATTCACATTTTTTAGCCAAGGATATAAATTTTACGCTGTTCTGAGAATGAGCCATTACTCTTCTGAAAGAATAACTTTGATTGCTGTAACATTTTACTGGTTATTGAATTTTGAAAACGTTAATTACATGCTAGGTTGTCCTGTAAATAAATAAGTGTGAGAAGGAGTGTTGGAGTTACAAAGATGGGTGAAATTCAAATTTGCCCATGATAGTAAAAAGGGTTGAAAACCCTTGCTTTAGGGCATCTGACTGAGGGCTATTTTCTTTTCTGAATAGCTTTTAAGCGATTATTGTTCAAATTAGTTATCTGAGAAGAAAACCATCCAAAACTTTGGAGACAGAAATTGATCAATCTCGGATCGACACCAGAAAAAATAATATCTTCTATTATTTATTGCAATACTGCCAGTTATTTTAAAGTAGTGTAAACATTTGAAACCACATGTGAAGTGATTATAAGATTGTGTATAATGTATTATTTTTATTTTTTTATGCAATAGGATTTGAATATTTGACTATATTTTTAATCATGTCAAAACCAGTGAAAATGATTTATTGAATTGGAAATAGAATGTTGGTGAATGTAATTTAAACACGCAATGTGTAAACAGGTGAAATATAAAGGAAGATAGGGCACAGGGTACCACCACCACCCCTTCAAATTGTGTGTATTTCACATTTCATATTAGTACTCATAAATGACAGTTTAGTAATGAACAATTTCAGCTTTAAATCATATGGTCAAAACAGTATTTATTCCTTTTAGAAAAAGTTTGTTGTTTATAGCTACAAAAGTAAAATATTGCTTGATCAGAATTTTAGATTTTTCGCTAATAAAGATTAGAAGTATAGAAGTAAAATAAATAAAAGTTTTAAAGAAAGGGCACTCATTTATTCGTAAATCTATGTAAAATCTGTGGTTTTATATCAAATAAAATATTTTGGAAGATTTTCTTCTTCCATGTGTGCATGAGGTACGCTGGTCCACTTCAAAAAGGGGGCAGAACGGACCAACCACTCTTTTTTACTGATTTAATAATGAAAATTTTAATAGAAAAACAGTTAGAACTATCTTTCCTCTTTTCATTTAAAATTAAAACTGCAGTTAAGAAAATGTTCTAGTATATTTCGCTGTGAAATATTATATATATATATATATATATATATATATATATATATATATATATATATATATATATATATATATATATATATATATATATATATTTTGCATTTTAATACCTTGAAGAATGTGGCTACTAATTCATATTAAACTGGGAAAAATTTATTTAAAAGGTTATTTGCTTCCTTTTTCTTCTTCTTTTTTAAGACCATAACAATTATACTACTTAAACCATAAATAGTTAAGTTTAACTGTGTACTTTTTTAATTTACTTTATTTTCTAAGTCATCAGGATGTTGTAATTATTTTATTTACACATTGTTTAACACATTCTAAATAATTTTCATTTAAAATTAAATATAAAAGTAAAAATTTGATAGATATATTTATGCATATAATGTCATTCTGCAAAAGTATTTTGTTCTGTTCATTCAAAAATATGACTAAATATTTCTAATAAAGTATTTTGCAATTTAAATATGTATTAAAATTGTAATTTAGGGTACACTGTGACGCATCTTCCCCTATGTTTCAGAAACTACCACAATAATCACAATATTGAACCGGATACTTTAATGTCACTCTTTAAACAACTGTTTTGAAAAATACATTTAAAATTAAATTAGAGAAACCACTATTTTTTCTTGTAGATTAGAATAAGAAAATTAATTTGCTAATTTTCCAAAAATAAATTTAGGCAAAATATTGAGATCAGGGTCATTCTTATATATAAATGCAAAGTGAAATGATAAAATCTTCATTTAATCATTTTTCCGATATATTCATGAGTTATTCAATGCGTAAAACTCAAAATTAAAGCGTGAGATGCAAACGTACTAATTTTAGATTCGTCAAGGTTCTCCACATATTAAAATTTGCACAAGGACATTTCTAAACTTTAGCGTTATTCCGAACATGCTTAGATAATTTAGATAGATGAATTTCTCACGCTTCGTGTACATATTTCCAAACAAAAATAATTGTATTCACTATTTTAAATCTCTATAGAGGAAATCGTTCGATTTAATCACTGGAATTATGTGACTAATACATATGTTATGATTTGTTTTTGTTATTTATTTCGATTTCTCTTAAATCTTTCCCAGACGACAATGCTGTCATATGATAGAATTAATTACTGTTTATTTTACAAATATACCGTAAATGTGATCTCAATTTTGAGAGAAAGGACAGTATCATTCACATCTAAATCTTAAAAGCAGTGTCTTCGGAAAAAAATCCCACAATAAACAAGTCATTTTATTATCTCCCTAACTGAATTTATTAAGAATATAAACTAAGTGCGAAGATGGTCAAGTAATTATTCTTGAATTATATTCAAATCACTTTAATGCCAAACAATATTATATAAAAATAATTTTTTTGTAATAATACCCCCTCTGGAAACTAAATCTACTATCTTGGAAACTAAAAATTTATACGAAGCAGACAGTTTCAAAATTAACTACACTTTAAAAAATATTTGTCAAAAATTACGGTACTCGCATTGGCAGAAATGTTACCAGTATATATACCGTAATTCAGATAGACAGTACATGTATCTTAAATTATTTTAAAGCACATATGTTATTAAAATATGGTTAGCTGGTACACACGGTGCCCTACTGTCCTATTTCCATTGCAAGATGTTATGGATGTTTGATATAAATGGTAGTTGTGTTATGCTAATTCTTTTGTAATATCTAGACTTTATTTTCTGCCCTTGTATGGAATTGTTACAAACACATGATGACTATACCATAGGAATAGACTCACTGTTTTTTTGGCACGATGAGAGTAAATCCCCAGTTCAATGCAAACATCTATGTTAAGGATCATGTGTACACATAAAAAAATGACAACATTACGATGATGAAGACACGGATCATACAAACTATCGAACATGTAATGCTTAACAAACTACCTCATGTACGGCAGAACAATCAATGTCGCATTCGTTTCCTGAGGGCAACTGAAGGATCACACGTTGGATTATAGCAAATATTGATGCATAAACGATAGGAACAGCAGACGACTTAGCAAAAAACAACAACCATTTATATCAAATACTTAACGAGTTATAACGTTTTGTAATGGTAATGGGACTTTCGGGACACTCTATATATAACATGTGTAAATAAGAGTATATGTATTGTAAAGACATTCTTAATTATTATATAAACTGTATATTAAATATATACGGTATATTTAGTACTGTAAAAATATTCGCCTATATGTATTAAAATCAAGTGGTCACATTGACGCGAAAACCCCAGTATTTAGTTTACTAAGACACTAGAAACTCATATTATTGGCCCTGAAGGGATGAAGTTGGCGTGAACCTTGCCTACATCCGACGGTGAACATCGGGCCTGTAGTGAGGCACGCAATGCGCTAATCAGTGAGCTATCGGGCGTCATACACCTTTACTAAAAATCCTTTAATCAAACAACCAAAATCTGTTAGAGCCACAGTTCAGAGAACATTCTTTAATTAAAAATCATCATTACATGATGATTGTGAAAAAACTGTTTTTGTTGTAATATTTCATGTAATGAGAAACAAATTATTTTTCATAATAACCTGTTTCTCTATACATAATAGTCTCATTACAATATAAACTAAATTTGTATTTATACAGAACAAGAAAAGTACTGGAATGGTGCTAGTCATACTTGACAAACTTCTTAAGAGCACAAAAATGGTCCATGGCCTATGATCTGTAGATATTAACCAATTTTTTTCAGAAAAGAATGACCCCCACTACTGAACTGGACAAGGACACTGGTGATTTATACAGATGACATACAGATAATGGATTTTCACTGTTATTCTTGAAGGATTAATGGAGACTATATTATAGAGACTTTTCACCTCACGTCTGGTTAGTATTTCTGGACGATATTGTCACATGTGGCCTAAACTTCGACAAATACTTATATACTATCTGGTAAATTTGTCAAAAGTTCAGAATGTTAATCTCAAATTAGGTCCTAAAATGTGTGAAAGTTTCTGTAAATTATTTCTTTACCTCAGACACATATCACCTGAAGGAATCAGAAGTTATCCAGACAAAATTAAAGCAGCAATAAATAGGATTCGCACAAAAACTTTTTATGAATTCCATAGTTTCCTGGGACACGCAAGTTCTCGACATTTTGTCAAGATTTTTTCATCAATTAACAGAAACCAAACGTATGTTTAATTCAACCGAAAATTATCAGAAATCATTCAATTCATTAAAGTGGACATTAACATCAGTACCAATTTTGACTCATCACCAGATTGACCAGCAGTTTAGATGTTATTTCAGATATTATTTCAGATGTTAATAACGAGGTATTAGGAGCTGTTATTTTCTCGTAGTTAGTAACAAGGGATTTGCAGATGTACTTTTCTCATTATATGGGAACGAAAATTTATTGCATCGTAGTCTGAAAAAATATTAAAGAATCAGGAAGAATTATAGGTCATAGTGAAAGCTACCAGATATTTTCATCAATATGTCTAATGCCTAAAGTCTCTTCAAACAGAACGTGCTTTTCTAAACAAGTTACTAAGCTTTAAGGAAGCCGAAGGCCAAATAGCTAGTTGGATCCAAAGGCTCCAGAAATATGACTTCGTTATATGTCATTGTGAATGAATAGCAGCCAGAAATACTGATACAATTTCTATAAGGCCTATTTGGCCTGTGAATTATAATAATTTTACTGCAAAAGTCTAAGAGAAATCGATACATCCTAGTTATATTTCTCTAATGAAGTGGCTTGAAGGGATGCGCATTCTAAACAAAGAAACACTAACTATTTCAGAAGAGCCGGTACATATTTGGGTATGGTGCTTGAGCGTCTCCATAATACTTCACTCACTAGGGAATATATACAACTATTGGATTCAGGACGTGTATCCCTACATTTTTCTTGACCCTCATGTCAAGATCTTTCCAACAATACCATATTTCACAAAGTCCAGATCTAACAGTCGGATATGTTTTCTAGTAAGTTTTACCTATGAATTTCAAGTAGTTGCTCACAAGAACAGTGCATGTGCTTTGTACGCAACCAACGAAAGAGACAGGCCGGGACATATGCACCCCTCTTGCAGGTCATGTAATCAACATAGGCTGGTTTCCACCAATTGTCAAACTGCCATGTGATCAAGATAAGCTTAAAAGCATCCGAGATCGGTGTAATACCACGAACCGTCTCTTTCGTTGGCTGCGGCTTGGTGGTGGATTGAGATAATGTTCAAGAAACTCAAAACTTTCATTGCATGTGAAACGCATTCAAATCTTTTGAAAGCTTTTGAATACACGTAACACCTTAACAATTGAAATTCACCAACAAACTGACGAGGTGTGTAACGAACAAAGCATGAGTGACTCAATAGTATGGAGATCGGTGCAGCAGATTAATGATATACGGAAGAGTGTGCTTGTAGAAGGACCCATTTAGCGATCATCTCTTTGTGACAAACGACTTCATGAGTGCTTTAGAAGAAAATTTGTCTCGTCTGATTTTCAACACTTTTTGCAAATGTAAGCTGTCTTAGTTGATTAGATATTCCAGGATGATGATGCTGTCAACCAATATTTTATCGCTGGTTATCATAAAAGGTGGCATCGTTCTTCGGTATGAGGATCCGAAATATAGTGTCTCTTTATGATAAATAACAATAATCTCAATTATGGTAAAACATAGTATGGTGAAACCTATTACCTATCTCTCTACCTATCACCTCTCTCTCCCTCTGTATATATACCATATATAATCAAGCTTTTTTAAAGCAATATCAGTTAAAGAAGTATTTTAGTAAACGTAATGTATTTTCAATGTCATAAATTACTACAATTGTTTTCCCATTTTAACAACTCAGGTTAATGGGATACATACTTTAATGAATCCCCGATAAAAGTATGTTTACCTCTGTGACACTGGAATTTGTAATACTTGATATCAAAAACTGCTGAATGTTTTCTTTGAAACCCATCCCTTTAGCATTTCATTGAATAGTTGAAAAAGTAGGTTTATATGGTAAAATAGATACTATAGATGTGTCATTGATGATCGCAACTGTATATATGATCTATAATTATAAAAGAAAGGTATTTGTATGTGTGTATGGGTGTACTGTTGTCAAAGTGAAATATATTGGATGCAGAGGACCTGTGCAAATTTGATTTCGGTATGACGAAGATAGATCCCAATGCACCAGACACTCAAATTTTTCATTTTTTGATAATTAGCCGAGATATTAATTGCAATCACTCCACAAAAGCTAATGGACTGGCTTCGATTGACTTCAATCCGCCGTCACCAAGATAACATTCATGAATGCCTGAGAAGAACGTATTTCTTTAAACACAAGTCGCAGATGAGAGAAAACTCTCTGTTTTTTTAGAGTTTAAAAACGCGATCGTTCGGGGCCCAAAGAAAATTAAAAAAAATAAAAACATCTACGAAGAGCTGGTACCTTCTCGGCACCGGCGGTACTTTTCATTAACAAAAATGATGAATATTTACTATTTAGAAAAAAAATCGTTTTTTTGAGGTCATTTTCATATTTTCCGTTTTATGTTCATTTTAAAATCGAATCGCCGGATACCATATTAGCCCAGTGGTTAGGGACTAAAGAAAGACCAAACTCGGAATTAATTAGGGGAAAGCTAGAAATTATTTTAAACTATTTAGTTTAGGTCTTTAATGAACATACTAAGTTTTCCCCCTCTTAATTGGTGAGCTTTAGGCGCTATGCACAGATTTATAGTCGTTTACCGTACCATCAACAAAATAATCAACTCTATCAAAAACATTGTTTATACAAATGTTGTACAGTTTAAAATTCTAAAATGATTACCCACACTTAATATCGTTTATGGACATTAATTTCGCAATCCTATTTCAAAGTTTTGCCTAAATCGCTGATCAAGAGCTTGAAGCCAGGTCAGACCAAAGTTATGTCCACCCTGCTTGCAATTTTTATATACATGTATTTTTTTTAATTTATTGAGACATTCACTATGTTTTTGCAATAATCTTATGGCTTTATTCTGGATATTTCGAGGGTTATGATTTAACCTCTTAATTACGGGCTAAAACTGGAGACTATTTTTATATTCACTTGTACTATAATTTACAAAAAAGAAATTATTTGTGGCGAATTTCTTTTGAAAGTATCCTTGTATAAGTGTTTCGCAGGGATTATTTTTTTAATTAGTGCGAATAGAATAAATAAATAGTGGCTGGACCGACATATGTCCCATCCCCGTAATCAAACGGTTAACAGAGAAAAACAATGTTTGAAAGGAAAATAGAAAACAACATTCATGTTAAGCACTTATTATTTAACATAATATCTGAAAAATAAATTATATACAGTAAAAAACTTTTATCCCAATTTAATTTTTTTAGATGTTGAAGGTGCGTCATAATCACCAATGTCAATTTGTTCATTGTCACTTTTCTCCACTTGGTTCACACTCTACCCCGAATAAGTCAACTTCTTATGAAATTGATGATCTCCATCACAATATTCGATTTCCGCCTCTTGGTTGGCTGAGTTAATAATGATGTCATCATCCTCCGGAGAGTTGGTAGCAAATTATAGAACAATTGATGCCAGCTTTCCCACAGCTGCAGGCCAAAATACACACTTTTTCACAGTTGCATGATATCATACAAAGGAGTTCTGGAGAAGCTGGTTCCTTGTGGGCGGTGACTGGGAACAGTCCATGTTTATTTTCAACCCCAATCCAAAGCGTTTTTGGCAAATCTACTCCAAAGTTGAACCTGTAGGCATGCACGGAGGGGTTGTAGACGTGTAGTTGCTGAAGTGAGGGGCAGAGACGCGAAACTGAAACTATTTTTTATTAGTTATTTTTGAAAAGGCGAAATCTCAAATAATCTAATCTTTCTTCCCTGCCCTTTCCCTTTTACAAGGCTATCAAAAAATGTGTGTCCTGTTTCAATGATGTCATCAGGGCAAAGATTTTCATAACGGAAAATGTGTATATGGCGAGAGGTAGATATCGTCACAAACTACCAGAACACATTGCCATCAGTTTTCCATTTCAAAAGAAATTTTAATTATTAGACAGACAGCATCTTCATCAGCTTGCTTCACAACAAAATCTTCTTTTTGAACAGTGTTGCCAGTGGGCTACTTTTTTTTAATTCAATTTTCCTGTTTGCCACCAGTATTTTGAGAAAGTAAAATTCGCCTAATTTAATGGCGAACTAAATAAGGGTAAAATAAGGCGAATTATGCAATTAAAAAAAAGTGGTGACAATCAAGCAATCTGAATTTTAAAAAAGTAGCCCACTGGCAACACTGTTTTTGAAACTACACACGTAACATACTTATAAGCCGTTGCTTCTTCTTATCACTTGATAGAATTTTTTCTTGAGACATAATGAATGACTTTGACTCATTAAACATAACATGACCAGCTACTGTGGGTCTGAGTTAAGAAAGACTCTGGAACCGGTCTCGGCCCAGTCCTGTTGCCAGGGTAATGTGTAACATCAGTTAACAATGTTAAAATGTACAACATCAGTCGTAGTAGAAAATAAGTCATAAAATACCGACTTGTGGGTCTTCCGCAATTCTCTTTTATCAAATTAACACTTTTTAATTGTTCATATTTTAAAATTGAATTTGCTTATTATATTTAAGAAAAAGAAGTATACTTTGTTGAATAAGGCGTTCAGATTAAAACCTCCATAAGCAATCAAAACTTAATGACATACAGTTTTTCTGATTTTTTTTCAGTGATTAATTTAGAAATTGTTCGTTTCTGAAAGAAATAAAAAAAAAAATACAATAGTTAAGCGATTTCGAAAAATAGAACTGTTTTTTCTTCTAAAATTAAAATATGAATTGCATTTAAAATTTTTATTTTTTGCCAAACGATCAATTCAATTTATAATATAGCTCCTGTCAAAACTATTACAAAAAATATTGAAATCACTTCAGTAGTTATCGAGAAAAAGATGCATGGATGTCAGCTGTTTTACATGTCATTTCGCAATTGTTATCGCCATCCTCAAACTTTACTTTTAAAAGAATGAAATTTTTTTACATAAAGATTACGAATATCCTTCTCCAATAATCCGCAGCTTTTAAACTTCATTTAAAAATGAATTTAACTTAATTATGAATTTAACTTAAAGTGCTCGTACACCTGTCTATGATAATCTATTAAAATCATTTTCATTAAAACCATCTTAGCCCTTTCCGTAACATACTGATATTTAAAATCGTGCTGTTGACCTTGAATTCCCGTTAGAAACAAGACTCCTGCACTCTCATTTGTTGCCCCCCCCCCCCACCCAGCCCTGCCACTTTATACTCAATCTCATTCATTCTAACACGTGCGTACTCTTATTCACTCTAAATAATAATACTACATCATATTAAATACTACTCCATATTTTAAATACAATATCGGAAATAACAAACAATATTTCCCATCATTTATTAATAATTTTTGAAATATGCTTAAAATAATGAAAAAATGCATTGTTTTAGTTATTAATTTGCTCGTAGTAGCTAAAACTCCAAAATAAAGCAATAAAATAATTACAAAAACATCGTGAAGGCCTCAATAAAATTTAAAAAATACTTTTATATAAAAATTGGAGGCAGGGTGGAATGATAATTTGGTCTGCTCTGGCTTCAAAGTCTGATTACTGATTTAGGCAAAACTTTGAAATAGAGTTGTGAGCTTAATGTTCAATTAAGATATTAATTGTGGGTACGGTACTCATTTTACTCAAAATATTAAGCTCTACAACATTTGTAGCGACAATTTTTTTGATAGAATTGGTTATTTTGAGATATTGTTGTGGTAATTTAAACAAATTGGAAACTGTATGTCAAACGTGACAAATGAGATGCGTTCGTACTGTTATTATTTAAGTTAAATGAATTATATCGTCTGTTATTATGATATGATTAATTTCCGTAATAAAATAAGTACATTTTAAGCTGGCAGCATTTTATCTTTTGTTGACATTTACTGAAAATTCCAATGGGAAACTTAAACCTAGCTTTGAAAATTTCAGAACTTGAAATCCATATTTAGACACTTTTTCCATTTAATATCTATTTTTGCGGAAACATCTATCCAAAAACAATCGGTTGATTATATGATTGCTCTAATTAAGCAATTTTAGTATTCAAATTCGGTTTTTAAATTCAGTAATACGGAAATAATAGGACTCCATTTGAAATGTGACGTAATCACCATGACAACCTAGAATCACTACCTATCAGGGAATATGATTGAATTAATTACGCATGATAGGATTTAATAGAATGAAGAAAACTTTTATTAATATTTTTTTAAGTTTTGATGCGATTTTCATAAAATTTGAAATAACTCGACAAAATTCTGCAACGATTATATATATTAAATTTCGAACCATTCGGTTAGGTAGTTTTTTCGCTGTTATATGCAGACAGACGGGCTGACCAGAGACCAGTCGACAACTATAGGTTTTACGTATTTATATAATTATGGACGCACCTAAAAAGCGTTTTTCCCGATAATAAATCTGTACATAGTAACTAAAGTTCACCTAGTACGAGAGGGAAAAGTTAGTATGTTCATTAAAGACTGGGATAATCACCTAAAGGGATTAAACCAAATTCCAGCTTTCCTCTAATTAATTCCGTAATCAACCCCCTAACCACTGGGCTATGTGGAGTTACAGCAAAAATATACGCACGAATATCAAGTATTTTCTTCTAAACGGTATTTTTCGTTTTTAAAATATATAAATATTTAGTATTTTAAAATTATTTTTTCTGGCGGTCGTTTTCACATTTTCCGATTTTTTTTCTCCTAGTTTTTAATTGCCATCCCTATAGTCTGAATGTAAATACAAAAAACAAAAATTACCCCACAAGTAGACGGTACTTTTCTTCTCTCAACTGTACCTTTCATTTTATTGAATAAGAATATTTACGATTTCAAACAATTACTTTCTGAAAGTCATTTTCATTCGTTCCGGTTTTTCTGCAATTTAAAATTGTCATTCATGTGGCCCGGATAGAAATACACAGACATATATATATATATATAAATATACCCACGGTTAGACGGTTCCTTTTATTTAAGGGCCCGGGCTAATTTTTTCTTAGCAGACTCACACCGGGACGGTCTTTTTTCATTCTCATTATTTATTTATTTTTTATTATTCTCGTTACACTGTGGTAGGTTCCAGGCACGGACTTAAATTTTGATTTCACAGGCATGTTTGATAGTATTTAAATAAAAAATAATAGTTATTTTCCTCTAAAGAGAATTTCTCTTCTATTTCTCTCTCAAATTTGCAGTTGTGAAACCAGAAGTGTTTCCGATGACTCGTTTGTCGAATCGGCCAGCTGTAGATGAATGAATTTACATCAGCCACTAATATTATGAGAAACTAGTTGACCCGCCCGGAGTTTCCAGGCCTGTGATAATAACCATAAACAAACCTCAAGTTTCTAAGATTTTATATATTTGGAAAATCTTTCAAATTTCAAACGAATATAGTTTCGGAGGCTCCATTGCCTTCGAGAATGTCCCCATTGCTCCACTGCCTCGTATAGTGTTCTCCAAACGTACCTCTTTCTGAACGAATCTGTGACCCGGGTCCCCGCTGCCCACGGCACCACATAGCAGGCGTGGCTGGAAAATCTTTTAGTTCCACCTTCCACCGTCAGGGAGCGCATTATGTTCTAAACAAACCTCTTTCAAACGAACCTCCGACACCGGTCCCTGCTGCGCACGTGTCGTATAGCGGGCGTGCTACGCACGCACCGGAAAATATTTAGTTCCAACTTCCACTGCCTGGGTGCGAATTCTGTTCTAAACAAACATCTTTCCAAAAGAACCTCTGGCACCGGTCCCTGCTGCCTATGGCACCGGATAGCAGGCGTGCTGCGCACACGCCGAAAAAATATTTTAGTTCCACCTTCGAACAACAGGGGCGCATTCTTTTCTAAACAAACCTCTTTCCGAATGAACCTCCGGAACGGGTCCCCCCGCTGTATACGACACGTTATAGCAGGCATGGCCTGAAAATCTTTTAGTTCCACCTTCCATCACCAGGCGACGCATTTTGTTCTAAACAAAACTTTTTCCCAATAAAACCTTCAGAACGGGTCCCCACTGCCCACGGCACCGTATACCAGGCTTGCTGCGCACGCACCGGGAAATTATTTAGTTCCACCGTCCACCGCCAGGAAACGCATTCCGTTCAAAACAACCTCTTTCCGAACAAACCTCGACATGGGTCCCCGCTGCCTAGTTGAAAGTTGAAGTATCAATTCCCGTGTAAATCGGGATGGTGGTAAGTGAAGTATATATTTACGAAAGCCTACTTTTAAATGTAACTACAGGAGGAGTCAATGAACCAATTCCCGTTGAAATCGGACCCATAGAACCCGAGAAAAGATTGCGACGTTACTATTCAAAAAAGGTGGTAATAACTGAAGTCTATATTTAGGAAAACATACTCTTAAACGTAATTAAAGGGGGGGGGGATGAACCATTGAAATAGGGCCCATAGAACCCGAGAAAATAATGGGAGGTTATTGTTCGAAAATGATGGTAACTGATGGCTATATTTAGGAAAACATACTTTTAAGTGTAACTAAAGAGGGAGTCGGATGAACCAAATCCCGTAGAAATGGGGTCTATAGAACCCGACAGAGGTATGTGACGTTAATGTTCGAAAATGGTGCTAACTAAAATCTATATTTAGAAAAAATTGTAATTTTTAAAACAGAAACAAAATGGCGCGTTTTTTTTTTTAGTTTGACTTCGCCCTTTATTTTTTTTTCCTTTTCGGAAAGTAGCCATAACATATTTCAATAAAACATATTTCAATATAACACGATACCTGTCTGGCTGGATGTTTGTTCTGTGATTACTTTTCATGTCTTAATCAGTTTTTTCCAAAAATTAAGAAAAATTACAAACCGATTTTTTACAAAAAATTGGATTATCGGATACAGAAACTTTTTCTACATATGTATGGCGAGTTCCAAATCGACACCTCAAATACTATTCTTAATATTAGCAGATTAGTGAAAATTAGAAAATTCCATCGTCTGCAATTTCAAATCAAAGCAGGTGTTGTTTCCTTTCGCCATTTTTTTAAGATGAAAAGATTCCATTTCCGATGCGATGTTCAATGAGGTTTTAATTACTATCTCGGCTAACTATAAAAAAAAAATAAAATCTAAGCTTTAGATGCATCAAGACGTACCATGGACTATCCTCACCTAAATTTTCAGATCTCTAAGTGCGGTAGATTTCGCTTGCCATCTCCAACAGACAGACACACACAGAGAGAGCGAAACTTTCTTTTATTAATATAGGTGAAGCTAAAACAGTTTAATTGACACCGTTAAACAATAAGGAGATAATAAAAGAAAACTGAATTAGTTCAAAGCCGCAAATTTTCAATATGAGTCAGGGATTATACTAGTAAATCTACAGATCAGGAGCCTCAACGTCAGCTCTGAAAGTCAATGTTTTTTAAACTCACTTTTCATAATATTTAATATCTTACAATCCGCAAATTAAATTATTTAAATTACTACATATATATTTATATGCATATAAAATAATTCGAAGGTTTCAGAACTTAAACGTTAAATTAAACACGGTTTATGCAATAATATTCTGACATTCTTATGAATTTCTTATTCTATTTTTTAGATTAAAAAAAATACATTTCTTCAGGGGGTGGGTGGGTGGGGGGGGGGGGGCTCAACTCCGCTGAACCCTCCGTATTCTTATTAAATTTTTATTCGTGATTTCCTATTATTTGTGTGAATGATTCTAGTATATCTTCCATTTCGTTCTGCACAGTGGTTTTATTACGATAAGCAAAAATTTTGAAAATAATTTCATGTTATCCTAATACCTAAATAGCAATATTTACCAATCACGAAACACTCGTATCTGATTGATACGTTGAATAATATCTCGTGTACAAAAGTAACTTATGGAAATGTAAACTGAATCTACTATATATTTCACTTATCTATTTCAGAAATCTAGTATTATTACAATTTTTGTTTCGGAAAAACAGTTTTGATGGTCATTCTACAATATTTATTTGACCTAAGTACATCCTGATCTAATTCGATGGCAATAGCATACTAAAATCTCCCCAAAATAGGCTTATTTGGAAACTTTTAAACCTATTGTGTAATCATTCATAATCGTGCCCACTGCCAATTCACTAAATAGCAACCTTGATTTGGCGCTATAATGTATGTTTTGTGATAACATTTTATGATCTCAGTTTCCAGTAATTGCGCTATTTCAGGCTGTATGGATGCGTTTTACTACGCTAATTTCTTTAGATTAACTATCTCGTTGTACGAGATATTACATTCTATTTTTAAATAATACTAATTTTCAACCACGAAAAATCTACATCTCTTCCAGAAAATTATTAATACCTCATATAAAACTGTTTCGGCTATCATTCTATAGTAGTTAAAAGGTAACTTGTACAAAATAAATTCTCATTTATTTCAATAAAATATTAAAATCCTCCAATAATATTTTATTTTGCGAATAAAATATTGTAGCAAAATCGTCTGAGTTACTTGAATTTTATCATTTTGATATTCTTTGAAATATGGTTGCTAGGTTACTGTTAAATTGAAAAGGAAAATAAAAATGAATGCATTTTAATATTTGCAAAAAGTGATAAAATAAATGTATTATATTATTAGAACAGATGTATAAAATTGCACCAAAAATTATACACCTAATTTTAAAAATCTGACGAATGTATAAACAAAATTTCAAATTAATTTAAATAATTTAACACCTGACTTCATAAATTTTAGCCTTCATAACTTACCGTTTAAATACATTAATCAAATGCGACATTTTATTTTCAACGACTGAAAAATTTCAAAATCGTCTGAATTCCCATAGGAAAGCATTATGATTTAAAAAAAATGTTCTATATTTTCCGAACGAATGAACCAAATGTAACTAAAAACTATACAGCTAATTCCGGGTATCTCACCAACATACCTACCAAAAATCAAACTAATCGGATCATTTTTACGGCAGTTATCGCGGAACAGACAGACAGACATACAGACAGACAGACGGACAGACAGACAGACAGACAGACAAACAGACAGAAACCAAAAACTTTTCGGGTCTCCACAGTAAGCCTTCAATGACGTTTCGGCAAAAAACTTTTCGGGTCTCCACAGTAAGCCTTCACTGACGTTTCGGCAATTAAATTTTTTAAAGATAAACTGTGTTTTTTTTTTCATTTAAATATAGAACCAATATTTAAATTAAAAAATATTTATATTTTAATAGCTTTAATTTTTTTAAATGTGTGATCCCTGTTAATGTAACATGTGCTTTTCGGAATAATTTACCTTTACAGATTCATTATTCCGATATTTCCCATAAGTAGGATGAACTGTTACCAAATAATTTGATGGTAAACCATTAATATATCATCTTAAAAGAGAACTCTGGGTCGCTGGCCAAGAATTTTATCACTCAATGTTTTTTAGTAAACTGTTCAAATATTTATAATAAATTGTTTCATATAAAAATAAATTTCTCTTTTAAATGAATACTTTTTGCACAGATTTATAGATAAACTGTTTTTTTTTTCATTTAAAAATAGAACCAAGATTTAAATTTAAAAATATTTATATTTTAATAGCTTTCATTTTTTTAAATGTGTGATCCCTCTTAATGTAACATGTGCTTTTCGGAATAATTTACCTTTACAGATTCATTATTCCGATATTTCCCATAAGTAGGATGAACTGTTACCAAATAATTTGATGGTAAACCATTAATATATCATCCTAAAAGAGAACTCTGGGTCGCTGGCCAAGAATTTTATCATTCAATGTTTTTTAGTAAACTGTTCAAATATTTATAATAAATTGTTTCATATAAAAAATAAATTTCTCTTTTGAATGAATAATTTTTGTTAAAGTACATTTGGAACTTTTATTAAACAACAGCTAATTTGGGTGGTACGGCTAAAGCAGAAATGTCTTTCAACATCAATGTGAATAGACCATTTTCTATGTGTCACGCTGGCTGAAATACGTGAGCTGCGGCTCTGAACTCTTTACATTTATGACAATTGAGCATGCTGTCAATGAAATACAGAAGATCCTTAACGCTTTATTCAAATGCTGAAATGCTTTTCAAACGAAAAGATGTTTCTGAGACAGACAATCGCAAAACATTTTTTAGACTTTCATGATTATAGCTGTAAGAAATTTGTTTTGATATAAAAACGGTTTAAATTAATTGGAATAAAAGCAAGGTTAATCTAAGTCGTTTGGGGATACTTCAGAATGGATGCATAAAAGTAATAATAAAAAAAATATATATATTAAAAAAAATCGTAAATCCAAAGAAATTTTATGACATTCATTGTTATATAAAAGGATATAAAAATTATTTTAAAAAGAATTTGGCCAGTTGAGGTAGAATATATAACTTAATAAATCAGAGAGAAAAAAAAGTGACTTTACACTACGTGTTTCATAAAAATTTAATTTTTTTTTTAAATGACTCGACATACCTTAAGAACCTATTCAGTGGTGAAAAGGTGAAAAGGCCTAAACCACGGCACTTCAATCCCTGAGAAAGGGATTTCTTTACATAAAAATACTCCTATATCGGTATATCATTGTTCTGTCTTTCTTAATACTGGTCAAAATAGAGGATATTAGAAAGACTAACATTGTCTGTTTATTATAATTCATTATTTATTTATCTACTTTCCATTAAATAAGTTTGGTTATTAAAATTTTTTAAATATCAAAGCTTGAAAAAAATCTCGAATAGAAATTAATTTGATTAGCAGATTCTCACTGAAAGATTCTTATGAACATTATGGCAAATACTTTTACTTTTGTTAAGCTTTTGAAGTTTTACCTATGTTCTGGTACTAAAATCTCAAATTTCGCAAATTTCGCAAACATATTATCAAATACATATATTGTCCCGAGTGAAGTTTTATACGTTTGAAGTATTATTCATCAATTTCGCCGCCCGTTTTATTTTCTCCAACTTCTTTGTATGCATAGGCTTAATCTAAAAATTTGTTAATTTTTTAGAAACTTAAATTTTGTTGTTTAATTTTTTATTTATAGCTTCGGCTTAGTTTTGAAGCCTAACAATTCTTCATTTTCATTACTCTTAATGTAAAAAAAAAATCTATTTTTCTTAACATTTTATTTAAAATTTGCATATTAAATTAAAAGGTGAAAAAAATCAAAATTATGGCAAACTAAAAAAAACTTGGAAGTTGTGAGTAAAACGAATACAAGACATTTAGTTAATTTAGAATGCTTTAATTGCTATAATGTGCAATTTAAAAAATTAATAGTTTCCAGTAAAGGGTTCTAACGCATTTTTAATTTATTCTTTATAAATACGTTCATCCACGCACATATGTAAAGTCTATTTACTTATATATACTTGATTTTGTATATGTATACATACTAATAAGAATCAATTTTGAATTTCAGAAAATTATCAAAATATTACCACAAATCTATGTTACAAAAATATAAAATTGTGTCAATAATAATAAAAAAAAAACTCCATAAAAGTTTAAATTTCAGTATTTAATTTATTTTTACAAGTAAGCTGTAAAATAGAGAAAATGTATTTAGTTCATTAAAATTTTCGGTCATTAAAATTTAAATGTAATTTTAGTTTATTTTAAAATTAAACTTTGATTTAAACTTTGATAGGATCATGAATTAGTTACTCTATATTTTACTGAAAACAATGTTGGATATTCAATACTATGAATTTATGCTTGTTTCAAAGTAAGATCTTATTTACAACTCATTTCTAAAATGACTAGATATAATAATGCATCCGCATAGGTTTCAAAATACCTCACTTATTATCAGTGTTTGCGACTACGTGGCTCACTGTATAAGAATATTTTAAAATGATGATAAGCACTGATTTCTCAGCAAGGTCGATACATTTTGTCGAAGAGGAGAATGCAGTCTTTATGCCTTGTTATCATCATACTTCAACAGTATGTCTTTTCCAATCTAACATGCGTAACTTTTCAATCAAATTATAAATGAATAATTTTGAAAGCAAGGATTTGAAAAAAATTCTGAAATCGAATATCAAAAATGGTCACAGAGTCGATTGTCACGGAGTAAAAATATTTAAAAAAAATTAAATCTAACATGCGTAACTTTTCAATAATTATAATTTTGAAAGCAAGGATTTGAAAAATATTCTGAAATCGAATATCAGAAATGGTTACAGAGTCGATTGTCATGCAGTAAAAAAAATATTTTTTTAAGCGTTCTTGGTATAAAAAATACATGAACTGGAGTTCTTAAGGTAGAAGTAATTAGAGTAGTTAGAGACAATGAGAAGATATTGCATTAAATGGGATATTGCTTTAACCATTATTTCATTGAAAGGTTTCAGTTGAGATTTCGTTAAGCAATTTTCTCGTTACTTATTTTAAACTCAAATACATGACACGTTGCTCTAAAAAATATCTACTGGAGGCATTACGTGCAAGGTAATACAATCGAACCTGGTTAATATTATAAGACACACATACACACACTCACACATTTATGTTGATAATATAGAAATTTATTTGTGGCATGGACTTTATCCTTACGCCTTTAAAAATTCAATTGAAAGTTTCATTATTTGTATATACAATGTAAAATAAAGACAGATGTTTCTTAATCTAGGAAAATATTTCCGCATAAGCTGGCGAAGGGATGTCCCTAAGGCTCTTGTCTTGGACCTCTACTCTGGCTACTAATCGCAAACATTTTTCTTTTAGAGCTGGAACGTCAGGGCATAATCGCATATGCTTTTGCTGATGACTTCAGCCTGGTTCTCTCAGGACTCACGCGTCTGGACCTAGAAACAGCGGCGGCTCGAGCACTCGCAGCATTCTGCCAACTACTAAATACACACCACTTACACCTATCACCTGGAAAATCAGAGGTCCTTACATTCGCCAAGCCACGCAAGCTGGAGCGTGAACCAACAATGCGGATTAACGGAACTAGCTTGCACCACGTAGCACATATGAAAATCTTAGGCGTCACTATAGATAAATATCAAACCTGGACAGCACACCTCAACCAACTTAAACTCAAATTAGTCAAACACCACCACAATGCATCAAGACTTAGAGGGAAATTTTGGGGGATCAATAATAACATGCTAAAAATATGGTACAATACAATTATAGAAAAGATTATTCTTTATGGGGCTGGAATTTGGGGAGGTAAACTAACAAAAACAAACAAACAAAAATTAACATCAATTCAAAGACCGTGTTGTTATAAAACCATCTCAACCGATGCAATAAATGTAATTACAGGTATACCACCCATCACCTTAACATTAGAATATGAATACAAAAAGAGCAGAATCCTACACCTTTCACACAGTCAAACAGTAGAACAGCATTTTCCATCCAAAAGCATCGAACGAATAGTCCATGGTTGGCAATTACATCCAGCAGAAGAAACATCACACCTCCAAGTAAATACAGATCGTAACACGTACACACAATCCACATTGCCAACAATTTTTACTGATGGATCTCGAACAGCAACCGGCGTGGCATCAGTTTACTGTGTCACGGAAGGTGCGTCGATCATCCACCAGTGGGCCGCAAAAGAAATTTTGTTTTTTATAAGTTCTTCTTGAAATATCGACAATATATTGATTTCTGTGGTTTCTAAAGATAAAGCACACTTTTCGGAATAGGGGTAACCCGGAAGATGTTATTATATATTTTCGTTTGTGGTTTTATTATATTTTCGTACATTAAGAAACATTTATATATTTTAGTGTAGAAGGAGATTTTTGTCTTCATGTATGCGTCAGAACTGCAATTTTGGTATCACTGACAAAAAAAAAATGACGATAAATTTTCTATTAATTCAAAATAATTCAGCGATAAACAATTGCGTAAATATTTTTACTGGCAAGTAATACTATTCAGTGCATCTTGGAAGAGTATAAGACAGTAATTTAGAAACGTTATTTTATTAGTACAAAAACAGGTGAATATGGGTTTTTGGAAAATAGTGTTTTTACATTTAAATTTTTGTCCGACCCTTTGAGTAAATAGTACTACACCACAAAGCAAAAAAAAATTAAGTAATGTTTCCTAGTGTTATATTTATAGTAGTAAAGCGTAACATACTTTAACACCCACCTTTACTTGAGTGTAGAATGTTGTTCATTATTTTAGTAGCCAATATATATTTTCTCATAACTGTCTGATAATATTTTAATTAAAAGTACTTTTGGGCAATTTAAGTGTGCTAATTTTAAAATGAAATTTGATTCCTTACAGTAAAGTATGAACAAATACCTATTTTTAATTATTTATTTGAAAAGCCATTTGTAAATTTAACAAGAACGAGAAATCATGCGTCAAGCATAGATTATGTAACACTTTCCAACACTTCCAAAATAATTTTTAAAATCTTCACCGTTTAATAAAGTGAAAGATTATGTCTAAGTAAACAAGTCTGAAAGCACATAACACATTTAAAAATCAATTTCAGGAATTATTAATGATATTCGGAAAAATTTCCGAATTCTTTTGCCCAGCCTTGCATATGATCTATAAATTTGTATTAAACTACATAGAATGCTAAATTTTAGTTCAATTAGGAAACGCGTAGCACAGTTTAAAATTCCCCTTCTGGAATTTCCGTCAATAAACTGAAAATGTACTCGAGAACTTTTGTGCTGCCTTGTATATGATCTATAGAATTTATACACATACGAAGAGGCAATAAATAAGTCAAATATAAAACATACGTTCAGCAACTGAAAACACAGTTCCTGCAATTAATTTTAACAGACAATATCGAATGCTTTTGTGTGTCCCTGTAAATGAACGATGAATGCTATACACAATATTGTATTATATGCCTCTTGTAATGCACCTAAGTGATATATATATCAATTTCAATATGTTTGAAATAGTGAAACATTATTAAAATAAACCCCAAACGATTTTTCTCTATAGACCATAATGTAGCGGAATTCTTTTGAGTATCCCTGTAAAAGAATTATAAGTGCCATTCACACTCCTGTAGTGTTAAAAACTACCCGCATTCCAATCTGTTTTTCAACGTTTACAAACGAGTTAAAATTATATTCTATATTCTATAGTAAACCTCTTGTAGTGCACCTCAGTGATATATATCAATTTCAATATGTTTGAAATTGTGTACATAACATCATTAAAATAAACTGAAAATGATTTTTCCACGTAGACCGTAATGTAACGGAATTCTTTTGAGTCTCTTTGTAAAAAAAACTATAAGTGCTACGCACTTCATTTTCAATACCGAACATGTCATAGTAAACTTCCTTAACATACAGGGTATTTCTAAATGAATATCGGGGTTTTAACAATTTGTAGTATTTATTACATAAAACTTAAAATTATAATTAATACATAAAATGAAAGAACAACTCAAACAGTTTTACCTACAAGCTTACAAGTGCTCAATGTGAACACCTTTCGTCACACAGCACACATCACACATGAAGTCGATAGCTCAGTTCTTCCCAAACGTTAATTAGTGTTTGTGGGGTAATTGTTGCAACAGCTGCCTCAATCCTGTTTCTTAGGTTGGGTAAGTCAGCTGGTAGTGGAGGCACATACACTAGATCCTTTATGAACCCCAACAGGTAGAACATGGTGTCAGATCAACATGGCGTCAGATCGGGTGAGCGTAGAGTGGCGTTTGTGAAGAACTGAGCTATCGACTTTATGTGTGCCGTGTGACGAAAGGTGTTCACATTGAACACTTGTAAGCTTGTAGATAAAACTGTTTGAGTTGTTCTTTCATTTTATGTATTAAGTATAATTTTAAGTTTTTTATAATATATACTACAAAGCGTTAAAACCCCGATATTCATTTAGAAACACCCTGTATATCAATTACTCGACAATCCGAATATATTTTCGCGAGTTAGAGCATGGGCAGACAGACAAACCGAATTCATAAACACTTTTCAACTATGTTGGAAAGTGTTAAAAAAATAAAATAAGTATGTCAACGATTTAAAATTCGGGATTTTTACCCTTTATCATATTAATTCGCTCTTTCCCTACTACTCGTTTTACTTGTATATACGTAATAATTGCCGATATAGTCTGTTTAAATAAATAAGGGAAAAAAAGAGGCGTTATTCAGAATTTTAAATGTAGGGAGATAAAACAATCAAAAACATGCGGATATTAGAGGCAAAGAAAAGAATATGATGTAATCACACATAATATAATGGCATCAATTACGAAATTCAGTAAATTATGCTTCTTCAAATCTAACAAAATGAGAAAATAACGTTATAGATACAAGAAGAAACAAAAGTGATGCTGTCATTAAAGTTTCTTACATAAAAATGACTAGAATATATGCAATAACTGTCTAATCTGTAAGAAACATCAGATTTTCATATAATCAAAAGCAGTTTTGCTCGTGCTAACATTTTATTCAAAATTACTTTGATTACAATTCATGTAAAAGAAATCTTCCACGCAATTTATTTGAATTACATTTCATTTATTTTTGAATTATTGCTACATCATCATGTTTTTCCTTTTTATTTCTCTACACAATCAAAAAAATTGGCAGAAAAGATTTGTACGGATACGCTCACGAGAAAGTGCGTTAAAGCGAAAACTTAACAAAGAAATTTTTAACATGTCTCTCAAATGGGGGGGGGGGGGGATTAACCTCCCGTTCCCTTCCTTATATTTAACCACTGAACCCCCAAAACTAATCAGAGAAGCGCCTAATCACAATGAACCTATAAACAAAATTTGAAGCAAAACGGATATTTCTATTAAAAGTTATCACTTTCCGTACATACGTTTATTTTATTTTGGGTCGTATCATGTTAGTGCTATAATTTTATTTCATTTTGAATAGTAGGGAGCAGTTTTGAAATATTTTTTTTTATATGAAAAAGAATAAACAATTTCTATAATATCACTTATTTTTTTTAATGTACAGGGAGATTACAAATGAATATCCCAACTTTGAAAGGCTATATCTTCTGAACAATAAAAGGTAGTGTTGAGACGTTATGGTATCATAAATGTAAAGGTTCGTTTTTTGGCGAGAGATGGCGCAACGAGCGGCGGTTTGAAAGTGAACCGGCATGGTTCGTTGCGATTTCATCCAACAGGATGGTGCACCACCATTGCCACCTAGAGTAGAAAGCCTTCTGACTGGCGAGGCTAACGAAAAAGAAAGGCTACCGCGGTGCTTTACGCGTATCTTTTTTTACAGACCGCAGGAGTCACGTGATGCTCGAATCCACCAATGCAGGCGTACGAAAAGAGCATCACGTCACACTAGCGGTCTGTAAAAAAAGATAAGTGGAATGGACCCTATTATCCGTTTGGGTTCGAGGCTACGATTTCCGCAATGTTTCCCCAAAGCACGTGACTCAACATCACGAAAATCTGGTCTGTTGCTGCTCTATGGCATGCAGTCTTGAGTTGCAAACGAGTCGTTGCATAATTAAGGACTACAATATCGGCAATGTTTCCCCAAAGCACGTGACTTTGACGTCAGTGGGAATAGGGTCCATGAACCGCGGTAGCCTGTCTTTTTCGTTAGCCTCGTCTGACTGGTTGGTGACGTCAGCAGTAAGAGGCGCGAGGCTAACAAAAAAGAAAGGCTACCGCGGTGATTTACGCGTATCTTTTTTTACAGACCGCGGGATTCACGTGATGCTCGAATGCACCAATGCAGATGTACGAAAAGAGCATCACGTCACTCTAGCGGTCTGTAAAAAAAGATAAGTGGAATGAACCGCGATAGCCTGTCTTTTTCGTTAACGTCGTAAGAAGCGAACATTTCGTATATCGCATTGATTAAGTAACAGAAAACTTATTTATCATAATTTTTTATGATTGCTGTACTTTATTAAAATTCCGAAAATAATACCAATATCAGGAATACCTTTTAAAAAATATTTTTTTATGTTGCATAGAATATCACATTCTTTAATTAATATAAATAATGCACCTGGAAAAATAAAATTTAGATTATTTTAAAATCCAATTTTCAGTAATCTAAAAAACTTTTTTTTGGGGGGGGGAGGGGGGGGTGCAGATTGAAGATGCAGAAATTTTTTTAAAGAAATATTTAAATATTTTCTTAACTATAAAATATGAAATTGATTTGGTATACTATTTATTTATTATTACGTACACATATTACATCGTGGTGATAATTTCATAGCTGAATAATTTTAATAGGAAATTCATTTATCATAATTTTTTTAGGATTGCTATACTTTTTTGAAATCTAGAAAAATAATACCAATATCAGGAATACCTTTTAAATAAAGATATTTTTATGATCCATAGGATATCACATTCTTTAATTAATATAAATAATGCATCTGGAAAAAACGAATCTAGATTCTTTATTTTAAAATCCAATTTTTAATAATCTGAAAAACATGTTTATTTTCTTACTTTTTTTTTTTTTTGGGGGGGGGGGGAATTGAAGATGCAGCAATTTTTTTTAAGAAATGTTTAAAAATTATTTTAATTATAACATATGGAATTGATTTGTTGTACTATTTTTATTATTGCGTACACATATTATATCGTGGTGATAATTCCATAACTGAATTATTTTAACAGGAAATTCATTTATCATAATTTTTTATGATTCCTATACTTTATTGAAATCCAGAAAAATAATACCAATATCAGGAATACCTTTTAAATAAAGATATTTTTATGCAGCATAGGATATCACATTCTTTAATTAATATAAATAATGCATCTGGAAAAAATAAAAATCTAGATTCTTTATTTTAAAATCCAATTTTCAGTAATCTGAAAAACATGTTTTTGTTTCTTTCTTTTTTCTTCATTGGTGGGGGGGGGGGGGGAGCGAAGGGGGAGATTGAAAATGCAGCAAAATTTTTAAGAAATGTTTAAAAATTATATTAACTGTAACATATGAAATTGATTTGTTGAACTATTTTTATTATTATGTACACATACATATTTTTTATGATTGCTATACATTATTGAAATACTGATAAATAATACCAATATCAAGAATACCTTAAATAAATATATTTTTATGCTGCATAGGATATCACATTCTTTAATTATTATAAATAATGCATCTGGAAAAAAAATCGAGATTCTTTATTTTAAAATCCAATTTTCAGTAATCTGAAAAACATTTTTTTTCCTTTTTTTTTCTTTGGGGGGGGGGGGGGAATTGAAGATGTAGCAATTTTTTGTTGAACTATTTTTGTTATTATGTATGTTTTATTATTTTGGACGACTTAATGGGACTTTGATATCAATTCCTTTCTTCTCATCAAATGCAGGCGTTTCTCTTTCGATATCTTCATCTTTAAAATACTTTTCACATACCTATGGAAAAAATATTATGAATATTTTTGTTTATCAAGATAAATATATAGTTTGCAAGCTAAATACGAATTAAAACTATTAAAATAAATCCACCTTACAATTTAAAAAATCAATTACTAAATGGGACCCTTCATAAAATTCTTCTTACTAAAATGGACCGCTTCACAAAATTTCTCATAATAAAATGAGTTCCTTCACAAAATTCCATTTCATAAAACATACTCTTACATTAATTACTTCCTAATTAATGTAAGGTAAGTAAGAAGTAAGGTAAGTAAAGGAAGTAATTAATAATAACATTAATTACTTCCTAATTTTTTGTTATGTTTTAAAATGTCTAATTGGCAAACAAAGCAAATTCACTGGAAAAGAAATCTTTTGTAGAAGGATTTAAGGAGTTATTATTAATAAATTCTTGCTTCGAATTTGAGTAACTGAATTTCATATTTCGTTACAAAATGTTATTTTTCACAAAATAAATAAATAAATAAATAAAGTAAAATGAAAAATTACATTTCACAACAATAGCTTTCATTTTTCACGAAATGGACCACAAGAATTAATTTATCAAATTTCAAAAAAAAAAAAAAAAAAAAAAAAATCTTAGGTTAGATTTGCCATTTCTGTATACTTGATCAAACAAGAACGAAAAATCATGCGTCAAGCATAGATTATGTAGCACTTTCCAACGCTTCAAAATAATTTTACAAAACATACCGTTTAATAAGCTAAAATATAACATCTAAGTAAACAATTTGGAAAACACATAACATATTTAAAAACATAATTTCAGGAATTTCCAACAGATACAATATTCGGAAAAATATCCGAATACTTTTATTCAGCCCTGTATATGATCTATAGATTTGTATATGTTAGGATGCTAAATTTTAGTTTAGTTAGGAAACGCGTAGCACAGTTTAAAATTATCTTTCTGGAGTTTCTGTCAATAAACGGAAATGTGTTCGCGAACTTTTGTGCTGCCCTGTATAGGATCTACAGAATTTATACACACCACGTAATACACAAAAAGCGAGTTAAAATTAAAATCGCGTTTAGTAACTTAAAACGCACTTCCAGGAATTATTGTTAACAGACAGTAGAGAATTCTTTTGTGTGTCCCTGTAAATCAACGATGACTGCTATACACACACTATTCTGTAGTAAGCCTCTTGTAATGCACCTTAGATATATATATATAAATTTCAATGCGTTTAAAATAGTGAAACATTATTTAAATAAACCGCAGACGATTTTCTCCATAGACGTCATGTAACGGAATTCTTTTGACTGTCCCTGTAAAGTAACTATAAGTGCTATGCACACCCTATTCCATATTAAGCTTCTTTTAATGCACCTTAGTGATATATATAAATTTCAATGTGTTTAAAATACTGAAACATTATTTAAATAAACCGCAAATGATTTTTCCCCATAGACCACAATGTAACGGAATTCTTTTGAGTGTCCCTGTAATAAAACTATAAGTGCTACACACTTCCGTTGAAATAGGGAACATGCTATAGATAACGACAATAACATATAAAAATTGCAGAGCAATCCGAGCATATTTACGGGAGTTAGAGCACGGACAGACGGCAGACGGCCAGACAAACCGAAGTCATAAGCACTTTTCAACTAGGTTGGAAAGTGCTAAAAATAAATTACTGAATATTTAAGAGAAAAGAAAAATCATTTTTCTTTTTTTTTTTTTTGGTTTTAAAGTTAAAAGAAAATTCATTTATTGTAAAACTTATTCACAAAAATTTTACACACAGTAATAAAAATACATTTTAATCTGGCATTAAATAAATGTTATTTTTTTCAGCAATAAAGCAATTACATATATTAAATCATCACTCATTATAACTAGCATGTATGTTTAGTATAATTAAAGTTTTCTAAACAAAATCTTGATTAATTTTTAGTTAAATTTTGCCAAAAATTAAAATTGGTTACAACTAATGATTTTTAATAATTAGTTTTATTAAATTGTCAGAGTACAAAAAGGAAAAGGAAAAAAGAAAAAAAAAAGCTACATGAAAAGCTACATTTTAAATGCATTAAACATACAGAGATCTACTTTAATTATATTTTAAATAATAATCATTTCGAAATTCTCACCACGCATTTTATAGCTTATTTTACATATTTAGTTACTATGAAGTACGAAATTAGGTATGCATAGTTATAACATAAGCTTATTCTTATCAAAATATAGCAAGCATAAATCTATGATTTTTCAATAACAACTATAACACTAACTAATATTAAAAGTTCTAGATTTAAAAAAAAAATACCGAAAAATTTAATCCTTTTCCCATTATTGTCTTCACACATGTTTTAAAAATAACACAAAAATATTCTTACACGTGCAATCAAAATATCATTCACGTGCATAATTTTAAAGAAAAATATAACTAAATTAAATTACTGTGTAATAAAAACATAAAAGAAATTTCACTTACCGTATTTACTATAACAGTTGATAAAAAAAATCCAATATTTTCAAGCCTATTTCACTGTAAAAAAACGTATATATCCACATTTTCAATCAGCAATGAAATTCACGAGGCATTCACGGCCACGGCAACGTCTTTCACCAACTACTGAGAAATACATCCTGCCTTCCTCCTTCCTCTGCCTACTAAGCGTGACGTCACAGGAGCTTTCGTCTCCTGCAAGAGGGCTTGCTATCTAGGTGGCAATGGCACCACCCCATTTGCACCTTACTGTACGAAAGTTTTTGAGCGAGCAACTGCCGCAAAGGTGGATTGGTTGCAGAACAGATTTCGACGCTGCTCTTTATCAGTGCCCCCCCCCCCAAAAAAATCCCGGACTTAACTCCGTGCGATTTTTTTTTTTTGGGGGGGGGGGAATATATAAAAGATAAAGTGTTTTTTCGGCTCTACCAGCTGACACTGCTGAACTGAAAACTAGGATAACTGCAGCTATTGCAACTGTCACGCCCGACATGCTGAAAACCACGTGTGACGAATTATCCTACAGAATGGATTTTGTTCTTGTTACTGCTGGTGGTCACATTGAACATTTATAGATTTTTGCTATTAGTAATTTCACAATCTTCTTTTTCACAAATGCGTGTATCTTCTATAATTTTGTTAATAAAGGCCTTCAAAGTTGGGATATTCATTTGTAATACCCCTGTACTCTGACAGCAAAAGTGTATGAGACATTAAAAAAAAAAAATGTTGAAATTAGATGTAGAAAAATATTAACATATTTTTGTAATCAACATTAATTTTGACTTCAGTCTACTGTTTTCAGTATAAATCTTTAGAGGAGAATTCCCAAATAAGAATAATTGTTCGTTATATATGCAATTATTTTATGCCAAAAATACATGCACTTGGTGTTTAAAGGAAAAAAAAAATACTTGTTTTGTACTTATTCGGAAAAATCTTATCCTATATAAAAATCTAAAACCACTTAAAAAATTCTGCATGAAACTTTAACTTTTTTTTCCTTACTGTTTACTAGTCAAAAACTTAATATATTGAAAATATTCATTATAGTTTATAATAAAATAAATAAATATAGCAATTTTTTTATAAATGTACCAAATATTCATTTTGCAAAAATATAAATTAATTTAAAAAAAAACACAGCTCATATGACAACGAGGTTATAATGGAAAGCTTATGAGAATTTAGCGCATGTGACAGAAAAATTCTGAAAATTTTGAAATCGCATCAAAAATTATTTTGTTTGGTTGCAGGTAATAACTGTCTTTTAAATGAACTAAATTCCGTACACTAGAATGGATTGAATTATCGCACGAGGAATAAACGATAAATTATAAGGGTGATCCAAAAGTCGCGCACCCCGTGAAAAAAAAATATTTAAAAAATACACGCATTTTTCAAACTACAAAAATGAATTAAATTAAAATACTGATTATTCTGAGAAACAAAACTGAATAAAATTATTGACATTGTCACATCTGACGTTCAAGTGAGACCCGTCTCCCGGATACATTCAAGAATATGCCTTAACACGTTTGAGGTCACTCTTCTCAATGTTCGAAAGCTTATTTGTTGAATCTCATGTTCGATGTTTGCTTTTCGATCATCGATAGTGTGTGTATTATTCCCATAAACACTTGCGTTAAGTGAAGAAAAAGGTAGAAAGAAATCAGGTGGTAACAGATCAGGCTACAGTAGAAGCAATAGTTCTTTGGAAATTATGCGTTCATAAAAATAAACCCTCTAAAAAAGACATTGTTGCTTCAGAGGATCTCTCTTCAAACGCTTCAACAAATTTAATAAAAAATGTTGCTCAGTCATAAACTTTCTTTGTGTTTGGTAAAATTTCATTTCCGTTTTACATAAAGCAAACTGCTCTTACAGGTAGCAGCATAAACTGAAACTCAAATTTCGACCGCTAAATACGACTTTCAATACAACAGTGCCGCAATTTTTTGAAAAAAAAAATGCTATATTTAATTTTGAACTGTTTTTTTTAAGTTTGGATTTCGCGACTTTTCGATCACCCTGTAGTATGGCATGTCTTCTCATCGACCTCTACTAGAATGTTAAGAACGTGAAAGAAGATGAAAGTATTCTATGTGCCTAAACAATAAAAATTACAACAACAGTTAAGGAGCAAATATTTTCTTAGATCCCTAAAATTTACATTAAAACATAATAGTAACTTGCTCGTTAAAATTCATTATTCCAAAACTTTCATACATAAAATGTAAAATCTTCAGATTATAATTTAAATTTCATAGTAAGCAGCTCCTTTAATATTCCACATTCTGTAAAAGACCATACAAAACCGACAGTAATTTATCAACTATTTTCGTGATAAGCTAGATTGTCCAAATTGCGTTAAATGCGGTGCTATAGTAATTACGCGCTAAACTGACCTTCACAAGAATCTATTGTTGAAGGAAGGGCGCACCCTAATTGAAAGAAAACTTCTCTCATTTTACAACTAGCCCATCCTAAATATAACGCTTTCATAATTTTGCATAGTTCCGATCAGGGCAATCTCCTTCGATAAAAAAAAAGTTATTACAATAAAAACAAATGGTCTGTCTGCGCTTGGGTATTTCCAAGCAAAACTATCCGCTGGTCATTGCCCTTGGTGAAAATCATGGGTGGAGCAGCACTTGAATCTCTTGCCATGCATCTTAAATACTCTTTCAAAGTGTTGCCTCGAGTCATAAGTTTCATACATCATACACAAGAAGTTCCCTGATTTTGGTACCACCAGCTGTTATATGCTTCACGCTTTAAAGTTTCCCTTCTTTGCTACCTATGTATCAAGGATAATTTTAAACAGATGGTAACATTCTTACTTTTATTATAGACTAATTAGTCATAGGTTGAAAAAACTGTGAAAAACTACATTTTGATTTGCATTAGTTAGATTTAAATTGTTGTATAATTTCCGATATATTATTATTCGAAAGGAAGAATATGTATTATGCCTCTTTTTGTTAGAGATGCCAATTACAAATTGAAATTCCAAAGTAAAGACCAATAGTACAGTGATACACCCACTGTTGTAAACTTATGAACATACATCGGATAGTTTTCATCTCGGTTACAAGAATTTTTGGTGATTTTCTTCCAGTATGTTTGAAAGAGACAGAAAAAAACGTCTAGTAAGCAGATTTTTATTTTAGAAGGATTCTATATTTTTGGCCCTGCGTAAAATTTAACATAAACAAACAAAAAGCCTAAACTTTTCTGCCTATCGAGACCAGTATAATTCCTCAATCGGTAAATATATTTTAATTTAATATGCATCCTTAAATTTACAAAGGATTATCATGAAGAAAGATTGCTTTGAAGAGTATTTTCAAGATTTAATGCAAAATATTAAGTAGGGTCGATCGGGGCTAATATGAGACACACAGAAAAGGTACCAATTTTTAAAATAATAAAATTGGCTTTGTGATTATTTTGCAAGCAATTCATCATTTTCGTTATACCTATTACGAATACGTTCAAAATTTAAAAACAAAAATCCAAAAAATATGCATTACATGACCCATACTTGCCTACTTACAACTATTCTTCCGTAAAATATGGTATAATTTGACCCAGGTTAAAACATGTTTCGAACCATAAAATGTATTCGGTGTATTATTTAATTAATTTCGTTTTTCTTCTAGGAACAAATTTGAATTTATTTCTAAAAAAATTGCTGGTTCAAAACGTGTTTAACCTCGGTCAAATTAAACCAAATTTTACGGAAGAATAATGAGAGGTTGGCAGGTATGTATGACCTTAATTTTAAATAAGAAAAACTTTTGACGGGGACAGTTAAATAAAAAGGTACGTAAATTATTCTAATAGAGATTTTTTTCAATAAATAAATCGGCCAAGTACGAGTATAACTCGCTCTCAAAGGTTTCCATAAATTAAATTTATTAATTACTATTTATTAATTAATAAACTCCTACTACTCCTAATTTTTTCATAATTTTAGTTTCAGTAGATTTGGAAATAGGAAGGGGGGGGGGGCATATTTTTCCAGTATACTTTCGACGATGTGTCTTAAAATATAATACCTAAATTTAAAACAAATATATTTTCGATTTTGATGTTACGAGATTTTGCGAACGATATCTCACACGATATATAAAAAGAAAGTTTTTTTCAAGTAACTTAATTAATATCTCGTCTAATTACCGACATTTTTTTTAAAATCATTATCAAATATCCTTGGATGATTCTGCGAAGATAGATACCTCGAGCGTCCGCCAACACCCCGCTGACCGCCCGAAAAGTAAAGTTTGTGTGTAACAGAAAAATGCGTTTTTCTCAAAAACTATATAATCTAGGAAAATAGCTATAGTTTTCCTTCAAGGTTTAAATAAACTCCTACTACCCCTAATTTTTTCATAATTTCAGTTACAGTAGATTCGGAAATAGAGGCGGAGGAACATATTTTTGCAGCGCATTTTTGACGATATCTCTGAAAATATAATACCTAAAATTAAAACAAATATATTTTTGAGTTCGGTATTATGAGATCTTTTGCACGATACCCCACATGATATACAAAAAGAAATTTTTTTTTCCAAGTAACTTAATTAACCCGCTAAATTTTTTCTAAACATATTTGTGAATGGCTAATAATCTGATAATATGTGGAAGTTTCCCAAGTTTGAACTTTCAACGTCCCACAGTTTACGAGAACAAGGGATCTGACAGACGGACAGACAGACAGAGAGAAGTGATCTTATAATGGTTCCGTTTTTAACACTTTCCAACATAGTTGAAAAGTGTTTATGAATTCGGTTTGTCTGTCTGTCTGTCAGTCGTCTGTCTGTCTGTCTGTCCGTGCTCTAACTCGCCTAAATAGACCGGATGGTAATGCAACTGATATATGTTATTGAGGTTTACTATAGCATGTTTGGTATTGAAAATAAAGTGTGTAACTCATACTTTTTTACAGGGGCACTCAAAAGAATGTGGTTACATTATGGTCTACGGGGAAAAATCCTTTGCAGTGCATTTTAATGATGTGACACTGTTTTAAATATATTGGAATTGTTACACATCATTGAAATACACTAAAATATGCTTACTATCGAACATGGTACGTCTAACACTTATACTTTTTTTACAGAGGCACTCAAAAGAATGCCGTTACATTATAGTCTACGGGGGAAATCCTTTGCAGTGCATTTTAATGATGTGACACAATTTCAAATATATTGAAATTGATATACATCACTGAAATACACTACAAGATGCTTACTATCGAACGTGGTAAGTCTAGCACTTATAATTATTTTACAGGGAAACTGAAAAGAATTCCATTACATTATGGTTTAATGTGGAAAATCGTTTGCGGCGCATTTTAATCATGTTAAACTATTACAAACATAATGAAATTAATATCAATTTCTGAGATGCAGTAAGACATGCTTTCTGTAGAATATGGAGTGTAAAGCTATTTGCTTTCATTTACAGTGCCACACAAAAGCATTCTTTTACATAATGATCCACGAGGGAAAAACTGTTTGCAGCATATTTTAATTATGTTACGCCATTTCAAATATAATGAAATTGATATACATTAGTCAGGTTTACTAAAAGATACTTGTTATGTGCATAGCATTTATCGTTCATTTACAGGGCACACAAAATATTTCGGGTCCAATACTGTGTCCGAAGTATTGTTTATAAGCCATAATTGGAAGTGGGATTTTAGTAAGGTATGCGTTTAACTAAATTTTTGAATGCTATGAGGTATGTAAATGCTACAGATCATATACAGGGCTACACAAAAAAAATTCGTAAGCATTGTCTGTCTGTCTGTCTGTCCGTGCTCTAATTCACGTAAATACACTCGGATTGTCATGCAATTGACATATGTTATTGGGGGTTTAATATAGCATGTTTAGTATCGAAAATGAAATGTGTCCCACTTATAGCGCCTGTATAGGAAAACTCATAAGAATTCCATTACATTACGGTCTGTGAGGAAAAATCATTTTCGGTTTATTTTAATGATGTTATACTATTTGAAACATATTGAAATTGGTATATATCACTCAGGTGCATTATAAGAGGCTTACTATAGAATATGGTGTGCATAGCACTTATAGTTCCTTTACAGGGACACTCAAAGACGTCCTCTACATTACGGTCTATGGGAAAAATCAGTTGCGGAGTATTTTAATCATGTTACACTATTTCAAACTTATTGAAATTGACAAATATCACTGAGGTGCACTACAAGAGGCTTACTATAGCATAGCGCGGACATAGCATTCATCGTTCATTTACAAGGACACACAACAGCATTTGGTTACAGTAGTGTCTATGTACAATAATTGCTGGAAGTGCGCTTTCAGTTGTGGTACTTGTTTTTATATTTAACTAATTTTTTATGTATTACTTTGTGTGTATAAATGCTATACATCATATATAGGGCAGCATAAAAGATATGAAATACATTTCGGTTTATTGATAGAATTTGCTAAATAAGGAATTTTTTAACTGTGCTATGCGCTTCCTAACTGAACTAAATTTTAACATACTATGTAGTATATATACAAATCTGTAGATCATATACAGGGTTGCACGAAAGAATTTTCATATTTTTCCGATTATTGGTGGTAATTTCTGAAATCGGGTTTTCAAACATGTTATGCGTTTTCCAAATTGTTTACTTAGACATGGGCAGGGCTAGTTTAGCTTAAGCCGAAAGGTAGATCTCCCCGCCCGGTTTGACTTTGACTCTGTTTACTTAGACATCAAATTCCGCCTTATTAATCGGTACAGTTTTGTTAAAGTATTCCGAATGGGTTGGAAAGTATTTCATAATCTATGTTTGACGCGTAATTTTTCGTTCTTGTTTCAACATTGAAAATTGTGAGTATTTACAAAACGAAAGAAATTTGGAAGGATCATCCACAGAGTATTTTAGCTAAAACAAAACAAAACAAAAAATACTATTCAATGTTGAATCATTATGTTGCTTAGGTACAAATCGTATGATTGACTGATAGTTTTTCTGCCGTAAAACTATGCCAGTTGACTATCTGCATCTCCTATCGCAACTTCTGCGAGCGATAATTCATAAATTTCTCCTGGTTCTTTTAAGATGTTTGTTTTACTGATAATAAATAAAAAGACTTCTACAAACTGGAAAAAGAAAAGAATGGCTTCTAGCTCAAAAGTGATTAAAAATGAAGAGTAAATAGTGTCAGAAAAATTAGGAATAGAAAATGAGGAAGAAAAAAGCGAAAAAAAATTTGAGCGCATACTTAACTCATTTTTCAGAAGATGTATTTTAGTTTCTATTAGTTCCTTTTTTCTGGTGCGTTTTTATTCACAACACTGAATTCATGTACTGTCTTGGGGGGAAAAAAGTGACCATACCATTATAATTCATTCAAATGAAAAGATATTGGCAACAATCGATATGGAATAGTGCCGAATAATAAATGATATATATAAATTATGCTTCGGAATTATCTATATATTAGGATTGTAGATTACTAGGCATTTCCTATCGCAACTTCCGCGAGCGATAATTCATAAATTTCTCCTGGTTCTTTTAAGATGTTTGTTTTACTGATAATAATAAAAAGACTTCTGCAAACTGGAAAAAGTATTGTAGATTACTACATATCTACATATTATAATTGTAGAAACTTTCATTTTTTAAATAACAATACCTTCTGTTGAAACTTTATTTGAGTTCCTTTGATGAAAATTTGCCTAGAAAAATATAATTTATGGATTTTTTCTAAACCTAGATATAGTTAGAAGAAGTTAAATTTTGAGGAAGCTAATGTTAAATTCACATGTCAAACTTTAACTTATATATCTTCGCAAAAAGCTATTCGATTGAAATGTTCTTTTCCTAATGAGATGCAATGAATGACCTCAAAAATAATCTAGGTAATTTTTCGATCCAAAAACATATTTTTAGTTATGAAAAAAATTATTAATAAATATTAAAAATTATTAATTATGTAACCTATATTAATTTCTTTACAAACAGAATAAGCATAGTCGAAAACATGCCTATCTGAATTTAAGGTTCATTTCTATAATTAGTATTCAAGATATAACTAAATATTACTTTTGACGGTCTAATGAGTCCATCTCCTGTTATCATTTTGTCTATAGACAATAAAATCCTAAAAAATAAACCGAAAGTCTGTGCATAATTTTCTTTTATATAAAGATAAGTTATTTTATATTTAAATCTTTCATAAAATGTTTCTGGTAACGAATTGAGTGATCGTGATATATTTTCCTGTACGATTTTAATTTTATATTTCTAAATTTATGAGAAATCGCATATATAACTTTTTCTCTTTTAACTCTATCAATATTTAACCTTTTAGTGACGAGCATCTTTTACATTTCTTTTAATTTTTTTACACCAGTTTATCCATATTGAATTTTTTTGCCTTATTTAATCGTCGCAAATCTGAGATTAGATAAAGAGAAAATTTCTGTACTAAAATACTAGTATTCAAGTTCAAAGATTTGGTGCGCTTTAAACGGTGAGTATACATGCTGCTCGTCGCGTAGGAATTAATAAAAAGCACATAAATCATATACTTTTCAATGCTGCTTTGATCCAAGGAACTCAAATAAAGTGTCAAAAGTTTGAAATGAGATGAAAATTGGAAAATGTAAGCTAGTGCTATATTTAATATGTTGATGATCCCCGAATCATAATTTGTTAATATCATTTAACAGTAGATAATATTCCCAATCGATTGGTACCTATTTCTTTTTTATCCGATTATTTGTAGCAGAATTAGTAGGGTTGATCACTTATTTCTTTCCAGGTGTATATGTTTAAAAAATATTTCTTTATTAATAGCAATTAAGCTTTCATTGCATTGTTGCAGAAATGATTAAGTTATCCATTAAAGTTTTTTATACGAGGGCTATCCAGAAAGTAGATTACGTTTTGGAATAAAAAATAAACAAAGTATAGGAAACAAATTTTATTATATACAGATGAAAGCCACACTCAAATACTACTTTTCTACATAGTCACCATACAAATTAAGTCATTTATCGTAGCGATGTACGAGCTTGGAAATGCCTTCGTCGAAAAATTTGGCCGCCTGCGCCTTCAACCAACAGTTCACGTGTTTCACCCATGTTTCGTCACCAGTAACGATGCGATCGAGTAAAGAGTCACCATCCTTATGGTAAGCGTCCAAAAAGTTCAACGCTGCAGCCATTCGCTGATTTTTGTGGTCCTCTGTCAAGATTTTTGGAATCCATCTTGCACAAAACTTGTGGTAACCAAGCTTTTCGCTGATGATTTCGTGCAACAAACTTCTCGAAATTTGTGGAAAACTCAAAGAAAGTTCCGTTATTGTGAACTTATTACTGCACGCACCTCGCAGCTCGCGGGATTTTCAATTAACGCAGACATTTCAAACCGTCACAGTATCTGAACGGAGCACAGCACGAACCTCTCACTAGCACGGCTAGATGCCGACTGAGCTGCGCAACGCTCTGACCCCAAGATGGCCGCGCTAGCCCCGCCCCTAGCGGACACAGACGAAAACGTAATCTACTTTCTGGATAGCCCTTGTATTACATTTTCTTTCTCTCCTATTCATAAAATTTTAAAAAGAAATTAAAATTTTCGAGCTTTGGGAGCAGATATTGTTTAAAAATGCCACCACGCTATACTATTAAAAATGAAATATCAGATGCTTCAATGATTGTACATAAGTTGTTTTGTATAGGGTCTGAAATTTATATTTAGACAGCCTAGAAGTTTGTTAGTTCTGTCCTTTGAACAATTTAACATAATTATTGTTTTGTATATCTCCATCATTTTTAGTTTAGGCTAGTGGTATCTCTCTTGCTATTTGGGTAATAATTCTTTTGCTTGCGCGATTCTCTGTGTGTTTAATTTTTCCTGTATAGTTTTCAACACTTGTATCTTCTTTTTCGGTTATAGTATCATGATTTGGTTTGTCTTTCTTCTGAATTTTTTTTTTTTCGTTTTACTTTTCTAAACCTTCTTTCGTTTACTGCACTTGTCGTTGGGGGAATAAATCAGCGCAGTCCTGAAAAGGAATAGCTGAAAACTTTTACGCCTTTTTATTCCAAGTAAAATGTAATAGTAAATTTTAGTATAAGAAGAAAATTAAAAATATTATAATCACATTTCTGATGACTAAGTAAAATATTATGTAAGATAACTTAATCGCATGTGATGAGCCAAAACTATATTTACATTCGGTCCAAAAAAATAATTGTTGCCATAACCGAATTTCATAATTATAATGCTATACATAGTATCAGACCAAATCGATGGATAACATTTAATTTTCCACAACATGGAACAAACTGAATATCATTGTTCGGAGACTTCATATGAATTTCATAGGATCAATGAGACCTTTTTTTATCATTATATAAAATTTTTGACATTATTTTCACATTCTTTTGGGAATTTGGGATTCTGAGAATCTACCAGACAGTGCCTTCAAACATAAATGAAAGTTATTAGTGCAATGTTTGCCTTTCTGGCAAAAGCAGAAAAATTAAAAAGTTTAAAAAACATATTCATGAGAAGCATATTTATCAGCTGGGTATTATTTTATAGAGTACTTTTTCGAGACATAAAAAATATGATATGCATTTAGTAAAAACATTTTTAGCACTTTCCTTTCATAAATTTTCTAATTACTTTCTTTTATACTTTTTCTCATATCATTTTTTAAATTAAGAAATGTTGTGATCTGAACTACTATTGTATAAACTAACTTTATAATAATTTTATTTTAATCTCTAATGAAATTAATATTCAACATCTGTATTCTAAAATATGAATTTTCAATAAACATTTCCCCTCATGGACAAAAGTTCCTATGCTTAACGGCTGGATCTTCACGAGAGGGTGATTTCATTTCATTTCATTTCCAACCTAGATAAAAAGTATGTATGTCTTTGGTTTGCCTGAATGTCGGGCCATGCCAACACCTACTTGATTCTCTACAAAGCCTTCGGACGGAATTTCTCGACCTCTTTGACGTCAGGAACGGTAGAACGATCTCGTCTCATCTGGTTTTCTACCACCCCACAACATCACAGCGTTTCTTGGGGAAAAGGACGTGAAATTGAATTTTCGAGTGGTTTTCAAGTGCTATTTACAAAGTTTTATGGATAATTCAGGATAATTTAATCAACTTATAATAAAATAAATGTTTTATCTAAATGATAAATCTTAAATATCGGTATGCATTTACTTATCTATAATACTTACTTCTAATATGTTTGCCTGCTTTTGATATACTGAGCATAAGCTGTATAACTTACCACGTGTTTGGAACGAGAGTGGTTTGTAATATCTGTTTTTCAATGATTATATTTTTCAAAAACATAATTATTGCTTAGGATTTGGAATGCATTTATGCTCTTTTAAGTGATATTTCTTTCGGCAATTTTTTGTTTTTTAATTATGTTATAGAATTCATTCTAAAAATAGTTTTTTAGTTAAGATAGATAAATCTATTCTGCATTATATATTTCTTTTAAGAATCAAATTAAACTTTGAACTATATTAAAGTTATGTAATTTTACTATTGTAATTCATTTATTTTACTATATTTTAAATTATATAGTTAAAAGTTTAACAAAATTAAAAAAATAAATAATATTATTAATAATAATAAAAATGTAAAATATTTAATGTAGTTTAAAATTTAGTTTGACTGAAAAAATATTTAATTGTTTTTTTAACAGTGGTTTGAAGATTAAGTGAATGATATTTCATTTGGCATATTATTATTATTATTTAGAATAAATACTACTAATAGTCAGATAAGTAAGTCTAACGTGATATTTTTTTAATCAAATTAAACAACAATAAATAATGGATATTTTAGCATCGCAATTTCTTTATTTTATTACTTTATAATTTTACTAAACGCTTGATTTTTAAATTGTTGAAATTTTAATTTATAAATTTTAGTACTGGGCACATTTTCAAATTTATCGAATGTAAATACAATTTATTATTTTAGTATATATATAAAACTTATGTTGAGTTTATTGTCAATTTATATATAATCTATACAGGATAACCTCTATAGATTTCAGTACAGAATAAATATTAAAAATAGTTTTTTAGTCAGTTCGGTAAATCTATTGTGGGCATATTATATTTTAACATTAATAATCAAACTGAATTTTAAACAACTTTAAATAATGCATAATATTATTAAAATTTTAACTATTTAATTAGTGTCTTAATTTATTTAACATTTTCTAGTACTATACTATTATTAAAACTTATCGAATGTTACCAAAATTTAATATTTTAGTTTATGTATAATACATATCTGTATTCAGATTATAAAATATTCATATTTTAACAATCAAACTAAACTTTCAATTATATTAAAGCTGTATAATTTTATTATTGTAATTAATTTATCTACCCTATATATATAAAATCCTAATGAAACGAATTTGTGAAACGATTTTATGAAACGAATTTATGAAACGATTTTATGAAACGACTGATTAAACGACTGATTATGTTCTAGGGCTATTTTTAATAAAATATTAAACGCTTGATAGTAAAATTAATACCAATTGTTCATAAAAATCCGCGGATGTCAAAACTGGTAATAGAATTTTGAAATTGGAATTAGTTTTCGAGATATTAATTTTTTTCTAATTTTAATGACATTTCTGTAATGATGGCAACTAATTACTCAGTTTTTTTGTGACAAAAAAGGGAAAAAAATTGAAAAGGATCCCGATAGGGATTATTGATTTCTTTTTTTTCGTCATTTTCAAATTGAAATTGAATTTATATTTTATTTCAATCGATAATGAAGACAAGATTGTAATTAAATTATGTTTTTCGGGAAAATTTGAAAAAAAAATCACATTTCTATCGTCAGGATTCAATCGTCTGTCAGAATTGAATTTAATTTATAAACTGAAAATATTTTGAATAAATTCGTCCAAATGACGTCATTTATGTAAACGCAAAAGAAAAGGGGGGGGGGGAGGAATTAATAGTAATTATTATTTATTGATATCATTTTGTTATTTTTTTGTAAAATTTAATTAAACGAATTTATAAAGTCATTAATTCGGATATTTAGAACGAATATATAAAATATATTAATTGCCCAACTGAACGGAAGGAGAATAAAATATCCTGCTTCATTTTTTCCGCCAAGCTTTTTAAAAAAGCGTCAAAACACCTATAATAGAAAAGCAGCAAAAGTTCATTGGGTTTGTTTTCATAACTTTTGTCAGCAAATGTACGTATATTAACGAATCTATCCCTTTTTGAAGCTCGAATTACGCCAAACCTAAAAGCAAAGAATCCTATACTGGAAAAGTACCCGATTTTCTTATGGGCAATATTCAAGTGACATAACATGATGTAAAATTATCGCGGATTGCAAATTTGTTTAAATATCTCATCAATTGATGCCGAATAAATGCAGGCATGCATGCACAAAATATTTAATTAATTTTGTATGATAAATAATTATTAGAAAATTCGTATATACATATTAATTAAAATAAATAATTTACATATTTAAAATAACATGAAAATATGCATGATGGTGCACTAAAATAGAGAGAAAATTAAAACCTGTTACTGAAAATGTCTATAACATAGTACTTTTCAATACCGTAGTTCTTAATGTTATTCACAAGCAGATGGATTTTTTCTCATCCTTAAACGCAAAGGAAGAATAGAATACAGATCGTTGTTATAAAAGTCCGAGAGGTAGCCACAATTTAAACCTAACCATTTTATACAAGCTGGTTTTCAAGTTGTAATTGATTTTACTTGTCAATCCCGAAAACAGTCGTCAGTTGTCGCAACAGCTGTGTATGAGGCCATGATAATCAAAAAATGCCCAACTAAAACGTTAAAAGCATGGCAACCCAATTACAGATTTACCAATATTTTTAAAATAAAGCACGCTGTCATGTTTTTAGAGGCCTCGAAGTCTGAGCGGGGGTTGGCGAGCGTAGCTCGCAGGGGGTAGGCCCCCTAGTTTTACTATAAATAATTTTAAATTTACTAAACTTTTAACAACGTGAATTTTTATCTTGAAGGTAACAATTTATAGTACAACATATTTTTAAACTTAAGGAAATTAATTTACATTTATTATTCTAATTGTATGTTTTATTTAGATAATAAAATATTCATTATTGATAGTTATCAAAATAGCAATGTTTACAATATTATCTTGCGTTTTTATTAATGCTTTGTTAAGATGAAATTATGGAGTTAATTATACTTGTCATAATATTTTTGTTATTTTAATTAAGTTATAGAATAAATACTATAAAAATAGTATATTAGTAAGATAAGTAGATATAATTTATAATGCAATCGAAAAAATATACATAATTAAAAGCTTAGAAACATTTTAAAATGTAAATAATAAATTATAAATAATAATAGTAACAATAAAATTGTGCAATATTTAATGTAGTTTGAGGTTTAGTTTGATTGTTAAAAGAACAAATGCCCAAAATTACGAATTATAAAAAGTGATTGTCTTTACAATTAAGAATTATAACCAAAGCAATATGCTCTTATATATTTTAAGATAATTTATGTTCAATATTATCAAAAGCAAGTGAAAATATTTGAAGAAAGTTATGTAAATAAATACACAGAAAATTTAGGAATTATCAAAGTAAAACACTAATCTTATAATCTCTAATTTCCTCCTACATAAAAAGAACAACACTTTGTTAGTTTTATAAATTAATTATAAATGAAGAAAAAGTGAAAATGTAAGCTATTTTCTTTAAAAAAAAAAAAGAAACAAAATGAAATTTTCAATAATAGATTTAAATATTACTTTTGAGAAATGAATAAAAAATTATATTTATTCATAAATAAATAATCTTACAAAATTAAATAAAAAAATTGAACTTTTAACAATTTTGTAAAAGAAAAAACAAAGGTTGAAAATACAAAGTATTTTCGCAAAAAGATTATTTTGAATTTTTTTTTTTTAAAGATATATCTGGTCTATAATTATTATTAATAAATTTACAAATTGGCTTAAAATTACGCTTTTTCATTATTTTGCAATGCATTCAGGGGTCCATCCAGGAAAAATGTGGGTCCTATTTAGTGCACCTTCACAAAAATCCATTTAATAAAACATAACCCTTCACAAAAATCTATTTAATGAAACATTATCCTTCACAAAATTCCTCTTAATAAAACAGGTCCTTTTCACAAACTGTCTCTTGATAAAATAGACGCCTTCACAAAACTCCATTCCATAAAAACATACTCACCATTAATTATTTTTATTTTGTTAGGTTTTAAAATGTGTAATTTGCAAAGAAAAAAAGTTCACCAGAAAGGAAATCTTTAACAGAAGGGCTTAAAGAATTATTAATATTAAATGCTTGATTGGAGTTTGAGTAGCTGGATTTCATCTTTCGTAACAAATTGTTATTTTTCACAAAAATATAATAAATTTAACAAAAATATAATAAATTTAACAAAAATATGATAAATTTAACAAAAATAATTTTTACTTTTCACAAAATGGGCCCCAAGAAAAATAACCTGCATCGATCCCTGACATTAATGTTTTATTCTTTTTCTCTTTAAGCATTAATTAATGTGATTTAACTCCTGTAAATAAAAATCTCCAGTAAAATGTTTAAACTTTTACTTACTGGTGTATATTTGGTAAAATTTTAATTTATCAAATTTTAAAACCTTTAAACAAATTTATATATATATCATTAACACCTTTTTTTGTTTACAAAGTAAAAAGACAATGAGAAATAAATGTTTGACTTTATAAAATAAAATCATATAGTGGGAAAATTCGTAAAATAAATAACAATTCATTATTACTTACCCATCATACGTAGTATAGAGTAAGTCTTGTAATCGTTTTAAAAATTGAAAAAAGAATTGACGGATTTACACGTTTCAGACACTGGAGATTTCGAAAAACATATTTTTAGAAAAAAACAATTGCCATCCGTCTGTCTGTGTGTGTGTGTCTGTAAACGCTCTATCTCCCGAACAAACTGAGAAAGAGACTTGAAATTTGGTATATACTTAGTATGTAATAATGGGAAGAAGCTTATTGAATTTCAGTAACCTCGATTATCTGGAACTATTTTTTTCGGACTCTCGAAATATTGGTTCTGCTAAAAGCTATATAAAAATTTTCGAAATTGTTTATTTTAGGGAGTGAATATAAAAGACAATTATAAAAAACATAAATTTTGCTTAAAGAATGAAGTCAATCGAATAATTAGTTGCCGAGATATTTGTAATCCTATTTTCCACACTCTTGGATTTTTCATGACCCTGTATTTCATTCAAATTTCAATTCAAAGATATTTTTTAATTGGAAATGAGACGCGTAATCCGACGAAGTAAACTGTTAGTCAATATGATCATAATTTTTGGAGTTATAAGGATGTTTCTTTTACGCAAATCAGTAATAGAGCATTTAAAGTTTATGATTTCATCAAGCCAGGATTTTATCCGAATAGCAATGCATTTTATAAATAGTTTACACATGTTTTATTTTCATATTTTACATTATGTATAACCATGATGGGTAAGTATTACGGTGGCCACCAACGACTAGTTTTTTAACGTACAAGAAGAGCGCGGAGTTCCATGGGGTAAAACGGTCCTCAAACGGTGACGTCACAAATTCATCCGAAGGCTTTGTAAAGAATCAAGTAGGTGTTGGCCATGCTCTATCTTTCGTAAATATACTTGGATTACCAGAATACTTTTATACAGGGTGTAAACAAAGTATCTTTACAAGTAGTCTATTTACAATTTCAAACTTTTATTACAAACACAAATGAACAGATACATGTACGGAAAGTAATTCAATATTAAGAGCATACAGTGAAGTTTTTATTTTGCGTCAATTAATAAACCTCTATATGTGCACCGTTTGTTTCACGAAGCACGTCAAGGCGATAATCGTCGACGTTTTCCTCTGGTCCTCTTTTTCATCCACTCCTTGCTTTATCCATTACTGAGCCTGTCAACATAAATTTCTTGCTCCATTCGGACGTGGACATTAAAAAAAATTTTCGCATAAAATCGATTTTGCAATAAAATACTTAGTCGTATGCCTGACAATGGAAATTGGTAATTGTTTAATTTGCATGTATCAACCCGTATAGTAAGAATGGTGGCAATAACGTCATTGTGACGTCACTGTAACTCACGTACATCACGTCACAAATGTGATCACAAAACCAACAGGGTGTGAAGTCATATTGTGACCATAATGTGATTTTTAAATATCTTTGGAAAGGAGAAAGTATATTTTGAACAGGGCCATCTTAATGCATTTAAAGACCTTCACCCTATTAATTTTTTATGGGCCTCTTGCAAATTACCTATATTCACTTATTTATCAACCTACAGGAAAATCATAGCTATATAGATCAATTTTATTTAATATGCAATTTGAAATTATGATACAAACCATTTGGCGGATTCACAATAAATATAAAATGGTAATAATAATAATAAAAAAAAATCCCTTCTTCAAATATCATACTTAAATTTAAAATGCTACATGAAAAATGAGATGAGACTAAATATACAGCAGTATACAAAAAACAACAACATTTAGAGTACCAGGAAATCTACTAAAATTGCAGACTGATCTAGATAGCATTGTGTTTAATGTCGCCAGTGGAAAATAATTTGTAGAAATTTGCTCAAATGGCAACATGCGTGCAATAAAATGTGATTCACGAAACAATTTTGGTAAAAAACTCGGCTAGCTTACCATGTGCTTCCCAAAAAAATGCCTTTTTAACACTTTCCAACCTAGTTGAAAAGTGTTTATGACTTCGGTTTGTCTAGCCGTCTGCCGTCTGGCCGTCTGGCCGTCTGTCCGTGCTCTAAATCCCGTAAATATGCTCGGATTGCTCTGCAGTTTTTATATGTTATTGTCGTTATCTATAGCATATTCCCTATTTCAACGGAAGTGTGTAGCACTTATAGTTTTTTTACAGGGACACTCAAAAGAGTTCCGTTACATTACGGTCTACTGGGAAAAATCATTTGCGGTTCATTTTAATGATGTTACACAATTTCAAACACGTCGTAATTGATATATATCACTAAGGTGCATTACAAGAAGCTTAATATGGAATAGGGTGTGCATAGCACCTATAGTTAATTTACAGGGACAGTCAAAAGAATTCCGTTACATTACGTCTATGAAGAAAAATCGTCTACGGTTTATTTAAATAATGTTTCACTATTTTAAACGCATTGAAAATTATATTATCACTAAGGCGCATTACAAGAGGCTTATTACAGAATATTGTGTGTATAGCAGTCATCGTTCATTTACAGGGACACACGAAAGAATTCTCTACTGTCTGTTAACAATAATTCCTGGAAGTCCCTTAAGTTACTGAAAGCGATTTTAAATTTAACTCACTTTTTGTTTATTATGTGGTGTGAATAAATTCTGTAGATCATATACAGGGAAGCACAAAAGTTCGCGAACACATTTCCGTTTATTGGCAGAAACTCCATAAGGAGAATTTTAAACTGTGCTATGCGTTTCTTAACTGAACTAAAATTTAGCATCCTATGTAGTATATATACAAATCTATAGATCATATACAGGGCTGAATAAAAGTATTCGGATATTTTTCCGAATATTTTTATGTTGGAAATAAAAGTTGGAAATTCCTGAAATTATGTTTTTTAGCACTTTCCAACCTAGTTGAAAAGTGCTTATGACTTCGGTTTGTCTGGCCGTATGACCGGATGGCCGTCTGGCCGTATGGCCGTCTGGCCTTCTGTCCGTGCTCTAACTCCCGTAAATATGCTCGGATTGCTCTGAATTTTTTATATGTTATTGTCGTTATCTATGGCACGTTCCCTATTTCAACTGAAGTGTGTAGCACTTATAGTTTTCTTACAGAGACACTCAAAAGAATTCCGTTACATTGCGGTCTATGGGGAAAAATCATTTGCGGTTTATTTTTAAAATGTTTCACTATTGTAAACGCATTGAAATTTATATAGATCACTAAGATGCATTAGAAGAAGCTTAATATGGAATAGTAGGTGTATAGCACTTAGAGTTACTTTACAGGGACAGTCAAAATAATTCCGTTACATTACGTCTATGGAGAAAAATCGTCTGCGGCTTATTTAAATAATGTTCCACTATTTTAAACGCATTGAAATTTATATATATATATTACTAAGGTGCATTACAAGAGGCTTACTACAGAATAGTGTGTGTATAGCAGTCATCGTTCATTTACAGGGACACACAAAAGAATTCTCTACTGTCTGTTAACAATAACTCCTGGAAGTGCGTTTTAAGTTACTAAACGCGATTTTAATCTTAACTAGCTTTTTGTCTATTACGTGGTGTGTATAAATTCTGTAGATCCTATACAGGGCAGCACAAACGTTCGCGAACACATTTCCGTTTATTGACAGAAACTCCAGAAGGAGAATTTTAAACTGTGCTACGCGTTTCATAACTAAACTATAATTTATCATCCTATGTAATATATATACAAATCATATACAGGGCTACATAAAAGTATTCGGATATTTTTCCGAATATTGTATATATTGAAAATTCCTGAAATTACGTTTTTAAATATGTTATGCGTTTTCCAAATTGTTTACTTAGATGTCATCTTTCAGCTTATTAAACGGTAATGATTTGTAAAATTATTTTAGAAGCGTTGGAAAGTGCTACATAATCTATGCTTGACGCATGATTTTTCGTTCTTGTTTTTAATATGTTATGCGTTTTCCAAATTGTTTACTTCGATGTTATCTTGAAGCTTATTAAACGGTAATGATTTGTAAAATTATTTTGTAAGCATTGGAAAGTGTTACATAATCTATGCTTGACGCATGATTTTTCGTTCTTGTTTATTTATTTAAGAGAGTTTTTCTGTTGCGTTTTATTTTTTATGACTTATATAATTAATAATGCCGTAAAATAACTGCAATAATTTTATTACTATAAATTGTTGTTGCAATCGAAGTCGACAGAACGATTCCGAATGGGGCAAATTATTTTTAGAGGAGTGTGGAGGGAGAAGTTTTGGAAAAAACTGATACCATGATATAATAAATCACATTTTTATACACTTAATTATGATTTTTACTTTTAGCGTTTAGTTAGTTTGAATAACTAACCAAAAATATTTTATTATAATTCTTTTCTTTCAAGCATCAACGATAAAGAAAACGAGGTTAAAATGTCACAATCTATTGAGAGGTATGCTCCCTCACCCCCTTTATCAGCGTCCATGACTGCTACGAAAATAACAAAAAAGTTTAACAAAAGTTTAACAAAAAAACAGGCGTTGTTGAGGGTTTGATAACTTTATTGAAATAGTGGTTCTGCTATATTCCATTGTTAACTAGTCACTTTTTGGAAACTAATTCTTATAAAACAAGAAGGCTAGTACTGCTTACCTGGGAGAAAAAAGAAGTATGTAAATATTTTAATTTTGTAAAGCATTTACTTTTATGCTAGTATGTGAAAAGAAATTTTATTAGCCATATATTTGTGAAGTCTAAAACATTCTGCAGTTTAAAGTTAGGGAATTTTACACGTATAATATTATTTTATATTACGGCTTAGTATCAAAATATTGTCATAAAAATTATAATTAGTTTTTATTAATTTAGCGTTTATTAAATTCAATAATGTTTCATTAATTTACTGTGTACGTTATTAAAAATAATTAAGCACGTATTATGCTTTAACTTCAGCTTAATGATGAATAGTTTCTTTCATATAATTGTTGTTTTGATAAGGGGGCGGTGGATTTTCAATTGAGCAAAAGTGAAGAAAAAATACAATTTGTTTTTTGTATTAGTATTTACATAGTTAAAAAAACAATATATTGCCATATATTTGAAAGTATGTTTGCATTCTTTTTAAAGGTAAATATGAAAGATAAAAATAAAAATATTATGAATGAAAAGTGAATTTTTCTCAGAAAAATTTTGTTCAGAATGTTTAATATCTGTAACCTATGATCTTGATGCATTTTAATATATAATGAATATTGGGTTACATATAGTACTAAGAAAATTATTATATATGATCATCAAACTTCATGAAAGCCTTTTACAGTAATCACTCAACTGTACGACATTCACTTATCCGAAGCATTCCATTAACCGACATTCAGTATTGCTAACACTGTGGTTTACAAAATCGAAATTAACTGTTATAATGCAAGTGCTTCAGTTATTTACAATCAGAAGTAAAGCTCAAATTTTGAAAAGCTGTAAATAAAAAGCTGTAATTATGAAAAGCTGAAGTAAATGCCAAATTATGTAAAAATAAGTTTCAAAGATTTAGTACTTTAATATCGCTCATTTAAAATTTTTATTTCATTTTTATTCATAATATTGAACTTTTTTGACTTATTTTCATATTTGGTTAGATATTTTATTTGCTATATTTTACCTATTCACGTACTAGTTTGTTCATTTTATTTTATTTTTAGTGATTTACTGCTGCTAGTACGTATTTATTTATACTGTTTTTAGCAGTTCACAGTTCGTATATCATAAATGCAATACCAATTATATATTCTTCCGGTTACCTGACAATTTCATTTTTTTAACGGTCTACCATACTTTAAATTAAATATTACCGAATCAAGTCAAATTATTTCCATAAAAACTCTATCGAATAAAAATTATTGATTTGCTCGTCTAACATTATTTTTTGAATGTTTATATTTAGAAAGAAATTTATTTTTTAAAAACATGATACATGCATTACGTGTTTTAATATTTAGAAAAAAAAAAGACTTATTTGTAAGGGAAAATAAGGGCATTATACGTGAACTTCAGAAGAGAGACTTTTTTTCTTATCTTAGAATGATAGTTTCAAAGAACTACTAAGATTTTAGATCTTAGCTTTAAGGCGATTTCTTTTTTATCTCAATTAAAGTTTTCATTGTTCTAAACCGTTTAGCGTTACAACTTTTGATAAAGCAAGAGGCACGATAAAAAATTGGATTTAATTCCTGTTTTTTAACCCAATGAACTAAATAAACCTCGCGGGTGTGGTTCACATCGTTTGACGTAACCGATATTTCAATAGACGATAATCTTGAATTTCATTTGGTTTAGGAAGCTACATCGATAAATCTGATTTTTTGATACACACCCATCAAAATATAAAATGAAGATGAAAGTTTTAAACAGACAATGTTAGCTTTCTAATATACTCTATTTTGACTAGTATTAAGAATTGTAGTACAACGATATATCGATTTAAGAGTATTTTTATTTAAAGAAATCCCTTTCTCGGGGAATGAAGGCCTTTTCACTCTTTCACCACTGAATATGTTTTTGAGATATATGTCTACCTTCTGGCCACTTAAAAAAAAAAGACATTTTTATAAAACATGTGTGTTTTAGTTAAAACAGGCAATAAAACTATGAATTCAACTAAAATTTTAATTAACTTTTCAAAATTAGGCAATATTTAGTCACAATTTAGTAAAAATTAACGTTTATGCCAAATATTCTATAAAAAAAAATCTAACCAATATATTTCACATTTTTTTAACAATATATTAGTAAATCACTTACGTTTGTTATGAAGTAAAATAGTTGCAAAACCTCTTAAATTTACTAACATATACCAAATTTTGTTTACACAGCATGATTTTTTTAAATTATGTATTTTTCTATAAAAATAACATTTAAATTATTAAATACATACTTACAAGGTATAGTTTGCTTCATAACATACTTATAGATGAGCAGAACCTTGTGACAAAATTTTATTTCGATATGTTAAAAACCTTTTAAGAAATTAGTTTTTTCGTGATATTTTTAGGTCACTTCCAATTTCAAAAAGTTCAGTTCCGGTTTATAATTTGGGCTAGAACTTTGCTTCTAATTATCACTGAACCAAAAGTAAAACAATTTTTGAATCTTAAATTTTTTTAAATGTAATTTAAAATATTAAACAAAATTTCGAAATTTTTCGCAAAAGAAAACGATTTGGGGTTATGCACATTCTTAATGAGACATACCTGTCACCGCAGTGGTGTAAGGGTTAAGGCTGTTTTTAAATCAAAATTGGCTACTTTGTGACCCATTCACGAATACATTTACATTCGTAAAATCATAAAGTTTCCAGCTCTTCTTATTCAGATACCAAGAATTCGAAAAGTGTTTTCCATCTATCTATACTTATAAAAGAGTAGCTTGATTTTCTCATAATCAACGCCGAGCCTCAACCGTTTGTCCTAGAACAATTAAATTTGAAAGACATGTTCTTTACACAATGAAGGCACCCACTAAGAAAGGATTTTTGAAAATTAACACCCTAAGGGGGTTAAATAGGGGATCGAAAGTTTTAGATAATTTCGTCTTTTCGGCATATCTTAGCAGGAGTTTTAAGTAGGAGCGAGGGATTCGGGATAACAATTCTACTAAAGAATAGTTAAACATGTATTTCTGGCGATTTTAGAAATTCAACCAGTAAGTGGGTTAAATGGGGGGTCGAAAATTTTCGGCAATGTCCCATTTTCACCATATTTCATCAGCAGTTTTAGGTTAGAGCGTGAAATTCAAGATAACAAACCTACTAAAAAATAATTAAACATATATATCAGCGATTTTAGAAATTCAACCAGTAAGGGGGTTAAATGGGGGGTCTAAAGTTTTAGGTCATTTTGCCTTTTCGCCATATCGCAACAACAGTTTTAGTTAAAAGCGTGAAATTCAGGATAACAAATTTACGAAAAGTTAGTTAAACACAGATTTCAACGATTTTAAAAATTCAACCACTAAGGGTGTTAAATGGGGTATCGAAAGTTTTTAGTCATTTTGTGTTTTCGCCATATCTCAGCAGCAGTTTTAGGTAGGAACCTGAAATTCAGTATAACAAATCTACTAAAAAAATAATTAAATACATATTTCAGCGATTTTAGAAATTCATCAATTAAGGGGGTTAAATGGGGGGTTTAAAGTTTTAGGTCATTTTGCCTGTTCGAAATATCTCAGCAGCAGTTTTAGGTAGGAGCTCGGAATTCGGGATAACAATTCTACAAAAATTATAGATAAAAATGTATTTCAGCAATTTTAGAAATTCAGCAACTCTAAGGGGGGTTAAATAGGAGGTTAAATATTTTAGGTCGTTTTGTCATATCTCAGTAGAAATTATAGGTAGAATTATGAATCTCAGGATAACAAATCTACTAAAAAAATAGTTAAACACGTATTTCAGCAATTTTAGAAATTCAGACACTAAGGGGAGGGTTAAATGGGGGTCGAATGTTTTACGCCATTTTGCCATATCTCAGTAGAAGTTATAGTTAGGAGCGTGAAATTCGGGATTACAAATTTACTAAAGAATAGTTAAACATGCATTTCAGGCGATTTTAGAAATTCAATTAAAAAGGGGCTAAGCGAAGGGTCGAAAATTTTCGGTGATTTCATTTTTTCACTCATTTCATCAGTAGTTTTAGTAAAAAGCGTGAAATTCAGGATAACAAATCTCCTTAAAAAAATAGTTAAACAAGTATTTCAGTGATTTTAGAAATTCGGCCACTAAGGGAGGTTAAATAGTGGATCGAATGTTTTATGTCATTATGCCATTTCTGAATAGAAGTTTTAGATAGGAGCGTGAATTTCGGGATAACAAATCTACTAAAGAATAGTTAAAGGTGTATTTTAGGCGATTTTAGAAATTCAACTACTAAGGGGGTTAAATAGGGGGGTCGATAATTTTCGATGATTTCACTTTTTCACCAAATCTCATCAGTAGTTTTGGATAAGAGCGTGAAATTCAGGATAACAAATCTGTTATAAAAATAATTAAACACATTTTTCAGCGATTTTGGAAATTCACCCATTAAGGGGGCTAAATGGAGTTCGAAAATTTTAGGTCATTTCGAATGTTCGCCATATCTCAGCAGCATTTTTAGTTAGGAGCTTGAAATCAAAGATTCAGAATAACAAATCTACTAAAAAATTGTTAAACATGTATTTCCGCGATTTTAGAAATTCAGCCACTAAAGGGGGTTAAATAGGGGTCGAATTTTTTATCTCATTTTGATATATCTCAGTAAGGGGTAGGAGCGCAAAATTTAGGGTAACAAGAGTACTAAAAAATAGTTAAATATGTATTTCAAAAATTTTAGATAATAATCCATCAAGGGGGTCACACTGTGTGTCGAAAGTTTTAGGTAATTGTGCCATATCTCAGCAGCAGTTTTAAGTAAGAATGTGAATGTCCGCTATACAAATCTACAAAAAAAAAGTAGTTAATCATATATTTCAGCGAGTTTGTGGGCAACATCGGCTGTGAACCCGATTGCGGAAGATTAGACGGAAAAGAGAAATATTGCTGATTTTTTATTATATATTTTGTGTGACATTTTTTCCAAGGAATACGTTTTTTAATTTCCCATTTTAAATATTTTTTTCGAAAGGATATTTTAATGTGATTAACGTGTAGTCAGATAACAAGCGGGCAACCGAATGGGTCCTGTTAAAATTATTTCCTTTTAATGATTTATGCACACAAAATAACTGAACCACGTTATAGTGATCGCTGCATTAACGATGTATGGCTGAGAAATACACAGGGCTCCGTTATTTTGATCACCTCATTAATAATTTATGGTCTTGACTGTACCCATTTACAATGATCGCCATTTATCTTAGGCAATCCCATTTTCATTTATTTCATCTGAAAGCTCTCCGCTCATCTTAGATAAATACGCACAGGGCCAATAGTATTTTGTCAGAGGGATTATGAAAAAAAATATTATTAATGTCACGAAATATTTATTTACGTGCTTTTATATATATATATATATATATATATATATATATTATTTAGTTATTTTCGTGTAGTAATAAAGTATTTTATTTAAATTTCTCTGTTTGCATGTAAAACGCAATTTCTGGGTGCCAAGGGAAGTCAAGACAGTACTCTGCAGGATGTATTTGGGCCCCACTCAGAAGCGACCGGCTAGACGGGCGAAGACCGGCTTGTTTTCCTATAAAGGGAAAGTGTTCGGAAAATATTGTGAAAGTGGACATTTTAAGGCAAATTTTTAAGACGTGACAGTGCGTGAAATTTAAATAAGGTAGCAGTCGATTATAATTCAAACTATATCACACTTACACGGAAATGAAAAAGGATATTCGACTCTTTGACACTTAAATAGTAACTTCTACAAATTTCATGCATTTACGTGCAGAAATGAGATCAAATTAAATTGAATGTACGCGAATTAAATTGAATGTAAGCTTCGCGTGGTTAAGTGGGTAAGATACAAAATAGCATAACAGCCTTAAAGTAACATGGAATGCCATATTCACGGCACGCTCAAAACCGCTCAAAGAAAAACCGCTCAAAAGTCTTGCGATGCAATTCACAATATACGAGATGGAATCATATAAGAGACCATTAGTTTCTAATGTATTTTAGAATGCATAGTCAAATTTAAAATTTAAAATATATTTCGTTAAATGAAAAGCACGTAAAAATTAACACACTGAGTGATGTTGATATGGATTTTATTTTCCATCTGGATAGAAAAAATTTTAATGCATTTTTTTATCATTTAAGATAAAAGTTTAACTGAGACAGAAACACAACTCAAAACAAGTTTTTCTATTGAATGGAAATCAAAAATTACAAAGGAGCTTTAGTAAAAAAAACGTCCTTCTGGCCTGTACCGGGAGGAAAAGGTAGCTTTCATAGTCTACGTTTTTAAATATTCAACTCATTTTACTCAAACACCCGAAGCTAAATTGCTTGCAACTCGATTATAGAAAATTCAATCCCGGTTTTTGTTAATACTGAATTTGAATACGAATTTCAGCATGAGAACTACATCATAACAAAAATCAGATAGTTTCAAAATGTCAGCAACCCTAGACATTCAAACTGCCATATCTCTGCCATTTTTTTAAGATATAGCCCAAACAAAAAAAATTCCGGAAACCTTGTATCACGGTCTAACACTTAACGGAAACAACTTTTTCAGTTTTTAATTTTTTATACATATTTTTGAATTTTTAAAATAATTAATTGGCCGCCATTTTTAAACAAGATGGCGCATGAAGCTGGCCAACGAACTCGGTCGAGACCTTGGTATGTTCTGTACACATGATCAGTCACATTCATATCGGTTCATAAAAACTACAGTTACAGCATAACAAATATCCGATTGTTTCAAAATCGCAGCCACCCTAGAATTTCAAACTGCCATATCTCAGCCATTTTTTAAGGTATAGCAAAATCAAAAAATGTTCCAGAATCCTTGTATTACGTTCTAACACTTAACAGAAACAATGTTTTCAATTTATAATTTTTTGTACATCTTTTTGATTTTTAAAAATTAAAAAAAAATTTAACTGGCCGCCATTTTAAAACAAGATGGCGGATGAAGCTGGCCAACAAACTCGGTCGAGACCTTGGTATGTCCTATACACATATTCAGTCACATCCAAATCGGTTTATAAATAAGAGAGTTACAGCATGATATATGGCAGATATATATATGTATATATATATATATATATATATATATATATATATATATATATATATATATATATATATATATGGGCTGTTTAATAGCCTCTTCTTGTTAACTAGGAGAAGACCCTTTAAATGCCTCAAAGGATGACTTAAAGGAATCGACTGGGAGCATAGACTTAATGTCCAATACGCATCTTCCACTGGTGCAGCCTGTTAGTACCATTGCCTAGTGCATGGGGAACGAACGCGGATGGGCTTCCTCCAACCCGCTTGGCAAGCGTGGAGGAATTTGGCCACCTCCCCCCTCATTTTATCATAAATTCACAAAACAAATCACGGCCTTCTATTCCCGGCAATCTGCATGTTCCTGGTTACGGCAGCAATCAGAAAGACGTGAAGACAGAGGGAGTTAAGAATCACTGGGTTCGGCTTGGCTGCCATAAGTTGATGACCTTGGCTACGTATAATGGACGATCCCTATCTTCGGAAAGTCGTTTACAGGAACTTGAAGAAGAATTAGAAAGAATCAACTGGGACATCCTAGGATTATGCGAAGTAAGAAGAAAAGGTGAAGACAAGATTGATCCTGCCAGTGGACATGTATTGTACCACAGAGGTATAGAAGATGGAAAAACAAGTGGTGTAGGATTTCTGATTCATAAAAGGTGGAAAAATCACATCGTAGAATATGATAGTGCATCAGATAGAGATTCAAGGTTAGTTATACAAGTGTCAAGAAGATACAAGCTGCAAATTACCCAAGTTTATGCACCAACAATTAGCTATACTGAGGAAGAAATTGAGGATTTCTATGCAGAAGTAGCTTCAATGCATGCTACAAAAAATTAATAATGGAGACTGGAATGCTAGAATTGGGAAAAAAAAGAAAGGTGAGTTCTCAGTAGGAAATCATGGATATGGGGTACGTAATGAAAGAGGAAACAGGTTGATTGAGTTTGCAGATTGTGAACAGATGTATATCACGAATTCATTTTTCAAGAAAGAGCCACAAAGAAAATGGACATGGCGTAGTGCAAATGGCTCAACAAGTGAAATCGACTACATCTTGACAAACAAAAAGCATCTTATTCAGGATTGCAGCGTTCTCAATAACTTCAATACAGGAAGCGATCACAGGTTGATTAGATGCAAACTGCTTTTAAAAACTAAAGTGGAAAGAATGAAACTTTTGCAACACTGAAATAAATCAGTCGATAGTATAAATCTCCAGAAATATAAAGAAGAATTTAATTTAGAACTTAAAAATCGTTTCCAAGTACTTCAATCAATCTTCGAAGAAGAACTAGATGTTACAGTAGTGAACAAGAAAATAACAAATACTCTACAAGAAATTGCAAGGACGATAGCTGGTGAAGCGCAAGTAAAGTAGACAAAGAAAATAACAGAAGGAACAAGAAGTTTGATGAAGAAACGCAGAGAATTTAAAAAGAAGAAAAACTATCCTAAATCAAATGTTGAATATGCAGAATTATGTAAAACGATAAGAAAAATGTGTTACAGAAGATATTAGAAAATTTAACTGTGATCTTCTCAAGAAAGTTCTAGAAGAAAACAAAAGTTTAAAATCAGTTAAGCGCAAACTGTGTGTTGGAAGAAAAGGTATTTTTGCACTGAAGAGAACAAATGGAACAATCACCAAAATCAATAATAAAATAGTACACATTGTCGAAAAATTCTATAACGATCTATATAAATGTAAAGATCAAAGGGAAATCAACCTACGTGATCCACCAGTAAACATAATAGAAACTGAACAGATAATCCCAGTGATGACAGATGAAGTTGTACAAGCCATTAGATGCATGAAAAAATGTAAATGCCCTGGCGAAGATGGAATTACAATTGACCTTATCAAAGAAACAGGAGAAAAATTTGCAAATATGCTAGCCTTACTGTTTTCCAAATGTCTCGAGAAATCAGACGTACCAGAAGATGGTAATAATGATGTGATGGTGCTACTTTACAAGAAAGGGGAGAAGGAAAACATTAAAAACTACCGTCCAATCAGCTTATTGTCAGTGATTTATAAAATTTTCACCAAAGTTTTAACGACAAGACTTGAATCAGTTCTGAACTCAGCTCAACCTAGAGAACAAGCAGGATTCCGAAGTGGATTTAGTACAATGGATCATATTCAAACAGTAAGGGAACTTATAGAAAAACATAAAGAATATAATTTAACTCTCTCCCTTGCCTTTATTTATTATGAAAAAACATTTTGTTCGGTCTACACATCTGCAGTAGTTGATTCTCTGGAGGACATTGGTATAGACAAACCTTACGCCAATATCATAAAGAAGATTTACAAGAAAGCAACAGCCAAAATCCGTTTCGACAAAGGAAATGCGAAGATCAATCTTGGAAGAGGAGTAAGACAAGGAGACACCATTTCGCCTAAGCTTTTTACTGCTGTCTAAGAAAATATTTTCAAGAAGCTGGATTGGAAAAACAAAGGAATTAGAATAAATGGGGACTATTTAAGCCATCTTCAGGTTTGCTGATGACATTTTAATTTTTAGTTATAGCCTTGAAGGATTGGAAAATATGCTAAAAGATTTGGCAGAAGCTAGCATTAATGTGGGATTAAAAATAAATTTGGAAAGACCAAGGTGATGTTCAATTCATTTGTATCAAAAAAGAAAATCGTCTACAACAACACTGAGATTAAAGAAGTGCAAAGTTATGTGTACCTTCGACAAGAAATATCATCGGACAACAGTATCATTAATGAAATCAATAGAAGAATAAGAAATGGATGGAGTGCTTTTGGGAAGAACAATATCATTCTGAAGAGTAACATGCCTCTTTGTTTGAAAAGAAAGGTGTTTAGCCAATGTGTTTTGCCTGCACTAACTTATGGAGCAGAAACATGGACGCTAACAAAACGGATCGTACAAAGATTACAAACAACAGAGCGAAGTATGGAAAGATGTTTGCTAGGCAAAACCAGAAGAGACAGAAAGAGAAAAACTTGGGTAAGAAGTCAGACGAAAGTTTTTGACATCATTGAGGGAATTAAATAGCTAAAATGGAAATGGGCTGGGCACATTGCAAGAAGACAAGACAATAGATGGAGCACAAACACCCTACAGTGGTATCCCAGAGATGTAAAACGACCAAGAAGATGACCTCAAGTAAGATGGAGTGACGAAATCAGAAAAGTGGCCGGTGTTAACTGGATGACTATAGCACTAGACAGGCTACAATGGGAAAATATGGGGGAGACCTACATCCAGCAGTGGATTGAAAACGGTTGATGATGATGATATATATATATATATATATATATATAAATCAACATTTGAACAGAGGGTGGTTTGGGTATCTGGGAGTCATGATCGATGAAAATATAACAAAATTTTTTGGAATTGCTTTCCTCCGAACGGCTGCAATAACCAATAAAATATAGAAGAATTATTTTTGTAATGAAAACTATCTAATAGCTTAAAAATCAATAACTGAGACATTTTATCGTTTTGAATTAAATTTTGAATAGCGAAAACACATAGTGCAACATCACATCCCATCTAACCGACAAAAGTCGATAAATCTAACGAATGCTCTTTGTTAATCCTTGAATACTGTTTAATTAATTCTGTTTAGTTTTATGCAGGAAGCAGGGCTGAATGTTAATATATTATCAAGCACATTACTGTAACAGTTGATGTCAGGATTTTTTCAGGAAACTATATTTCAATTATATTTTTTGAGAAAGTCAAGGTCATTGAAAATTCCCCATCGCAGGAAAAATATTCATTGATAAACAGCTCATAAATTACTTCGTATTCCATAATGAAATAACAGCGTATGTCATAAGATATAATCATGCAAATCTAAAGACATTAGGCGATAACAAACTTTATTACACGTTAGTTTCATATGCTATATATTGCAAAATAATCGTTCTTCAACAATGTAGAATTTCCTCTGTCAGGTAATTATGTGTTATTACAAAGGTAATAATACTAGTTTTTAAGTTTTATATATTTCAGGAGAGATACTTTTTTCATTCTTAAATTAATATGTATTCTGTTGGTTGGAAAGAAGATATTTTTGAATCTCATAACTAAATATCACATATTAACCAATAAAATTTAGAAGTATTCGAGTTCCAACGTCATCTAGTTTAAACATTAACAAATACGCTATTAAAAAACACTAATGACAATAACGAAGGCTCTTTTCAAATAAAAGCTAGCTAATATCTAACACATTTTCGAAGTCATTTTTAATAGTAATTTCAGATATTCTTACTCAAACACTACTAAATCGATCAACGTTTTTCTTTTTTCTAAAAAGTAAAGGGTTTTTCTGAAAATGATGTCAAATTATACATTTTAAGTCAATTTTCGGAACATGACTTAGATGGAAAGATCATCATTGAAGAGTAATCGATTATAATACAAGGTGTAATACATTTGTAGGAAAAATAATGAAGTAGTTTTCAAAACATTTTTAAGGTAAAATAAAATCAAACATAGAATGATAATTTAATTCTACAGAATGTCTAATTCTATATAAATACATTAAGTGTATTCTCAAAATCATTCTATTTTTTCTGTTCAACAACATGAAACTTTCTCACACGTTAGTAAACCCATTTTTGTACACAAATGCATGAAACTTACATATCTCTATTCCAGTGTAAAAGAATCAAGAACTTACTTTACAGTTGCAGGTAAACATCTTGAACTATAACCAATTACTCCCACGGCCCGCGCAACGTCGCACGAGGCCCTGGCAAAGCAGTTAGCGGGGCCCAACGTATACTGCAATACTAAATTGATAAAATTAATTTTTAATTTTGTATATATCACAGAATAATACGTAACATAGAAAATAAAATGTATGAAAAATACCACTAATATTTTCACATTTAATATGTTTTTAATTTTTTTCGCAAAATTTTCTATCTTTTACAATGGTTTAAACGTTTATTTTTTACGTTCACGGTTACTTTCAGGATCATCAAATCTATACAGTCCCCGACAATTAAATCAACTTTGCCTGTAAGAATTACAGTTAATACGCAATTTTTTTCTCACGAAGAAACATTTAAAAATAAATCTAGAGCAAAAATATTATTTACACGTATGTACCGTTATTTCGAATTGTATAGAGAAGTTCGGGGTCCTAAACGAAATCCCAGTTGGCGCGGGGTTTTGAGCAGCCGCCCTGTTTGCCCGATGATTGCGCCGGCGTTGATTATTCCCTTATGATGACCATTCTTACAGACTCTCAAATACATAAAATCGGCTAAAACAGACAAACGTGACAGTTTTTCAAAACATTCTTCATCTTTAAAGAATAATGAGAACTCTATTCGAATTTATAGTATCTGAAAAAGAAGAGCTATACATTTTATACATATGAATGGAAATGACTTCATGAATATGGCAGAAAGTAGCGAGTTTGATTTTGAAAATAGCCTAAAGGCTGTTCTGAAATCCAAACAGATTACTTTCCGACACATTTTTTAATTTATATTTGTTCGCAAATGTATGAACATTTCAGGTGCTTTTAAGAAACTATCTAGTCGAACTGTTTGTCCGCTTTTTTGTAAAGGCAGAAAATTTTTCAGAAAATATTTGCAGTTTTGGAATTTTTAACCGAATTTCCGGACGCGACAGCGCAGGAAAGGAAAAAAACTGCCGTCCTCAGACAACAATCGCTTCTAACACAAGATGTAACTCATTTATCGGAAAATAAAAACTGTTCGATTAAAAATCACTTCAATAATCGCCTGCAAGTATGTTACTTTTATATTTAAAAAGAGTCAGAAAATGTGTTAAACATTTTGCGCTGTTAAGCGAAGATTTTTTTTCTTTTTTTCTTTTTTTTTAGAATCGCCTTAACAGTAGCAAAATATGTTAATAAAGATGATTGTTTTAGTTTTATATGTAGCTCAAAACCTAATTAAATTAAAAGTGCAAAATAAACACCTTTGATAGTTCTTTGTAGAAACGTCATGTATTGCTTTTAAAGAAAATATTTTTAAGCAATTTATTTAAACACAAAAGTTAATTAAAAGGCAGTATGTAATAATTGTTCGTTTTTTGTCGTATTTTCACATTTCGAATACTCTAGAATAAGAAAATTGCTGCTTTTACAAAAGAAAATTTCCAGCGAAGACGTCATTTAAAAACTGTTTATTTTACGTGAAAGTCCTTATGCTGAAAACTGAATACTTAATACATTACCATCATACTTATATACATTGTTTATTTATATATTTACATACATACATCTTACATTACTTACATCATCTAATGTATTCACATCTTATGTGACATCTTATACATACATAACTTACATACAACAACTTTCAATACATCCAATAGATACTATATCAACCCTTTTTCAAAAAATAAAAGTAATAGCCATAAATGAAGAACGGCCGTGAATGAGAAATCTTCCATACTCCTAATCAAAAATACATCAATCTCTACAAGGTTTTTTATTTCCTGTTCGGGATGTTTTTATCATAAATGCACGACGTTCTTTTTTTCTGGCGATTGTAAGCAATAACAAACTCTGTCGCTCAGTAATCTTAAGAACAAAACTGGAAGAGAAAAATGTTAGCACTCTCATGAATGATAACCTCACATAATGTCCATTAAAAGACAACCATCGGAAAACTGTGTTTTTATGTTTTTACTCTTTTATTACATCTAAATCTCAAGGTTCAATAACTTCTTATGATACAGAGCAATCTGTGGCAGAACTGTTTTCTTTTCAAATATTCAGTTGGAAAATCCGCCTTTGACAAATTTGTGTCTGCTCTGCGTGATAGAAAATTTTCACATGACCAAAATTGTTTTTTTTTCTAATTTGCCTTAATGTATCCAAAGTTTGATATATCGCAAAAAACTATTTAATAACTATTAATAATATTTTTTATTACTTGTAAACTTCATACGAGTTTCGTTTTGTAATTTTGTCATAAATGGAAGAATTTTCAAAACCCAATTTCATTTGTTCTTAATAACTAATTTTAAATCTATTTTAAGTATATTTTTATTTAAATATGTGACCAAATTTGGTAAATATTCAACTTTTATGGGTCGCAATCGGCAATTTTACATGCATTCCTTTTTAAACTATGTTTAAACAGGTATTTTTCATTGTATCAAAAATTTTTTATAATGATGAATCATTTTTAACTAAATGAACCGTCCCGACCGTCGCCAAGAGCAATGAGTGAGCTTGAAGTCGCTGCGGTCGTCCAATGTCCAAATGTCCCAGCGTTAAAGAACTCGCTGGTCGATGTCTTTAACTTGTTTAATTTTGCTTTAAAATTTTTCTGGTGTTATCTTCCGTCATCGGGGCTACCTCTTTCCCATCAGTCTTGCAGGAGGGCCGCTATTTTGCCGCGTAACAGGCGCAGTAGTGGCACCTTCAAGACTAAGATTGTATGTGGGCTGCCCCGATCAGAGGCGGCTTCCAATTCATTCATTGCTCTTCGACCGCCGCTACTACAGAGAGGGCGGGTGGGACCGACCACCGTTTCTCGCGTTGCAGGCAGAATCACGTGCAAGACTGATGGAAAGCGGATAGCCCCGATCACAGAACATTTCACCGGAAATTTTTAAACACAAAATTGATTAAAGTAAAGAAATCGAACAGCGGGTTTGGGAGGATTGGTGGGTTTAATATACTTGGGGCTACCGCAGCGGCTTCAAACTCACTCATTTCTCTTCGACCAATGCTACTCGCGGAATGGGCCTGAAGGACCAAACAGACGGAACGTATCCTGATCGGTACTTCTATTGTGGTATATCGGACTCTTTGATGTTTCATGACTTTCTTATAGAGTGTCTAAAATTTAGAGGTCAAGCAGAGAACGGGGATGACAGATTGTCAACGCCTCTTTCTTTTGTTGAGACGCCCCTTTCTTTTGTCGATGACTATATAAAATGATTCGAAAAGAATCGGAAGACCTGTGTTTTTTGCCCATCTCAGGACAACTTGATCAGGATGCGAATAAACGGAACTTGCGACTGTTGGGAAGGGAACCTCGAGCACCGAAAATCCCACCGGAAAAAGTTAAAAACTATTTTCGTTAATTTAAAGACATCGATGAACGGTTTCAGGAGGGGTGGGTCATTTAATACATTGGACGACCGCGGCGGCCTCGAACTTATTCATTGATATATTTTATTCACGTATTTATTTTAAAACAGAGCAAAAAGCAAATTAGCTTAAATTTAAGGTTTGTATATAACTTGGATTTCCTCTTACAGAAAACATTTAGCGAAAAATAACATCATTCTTCAGTGAAAGAAAAAAGATATAATGCTATATAGAGAGATATGAGCATTCTAACATGTGTAAAAATAATTAACATTTTATACTTTCATTATGAACAGTAATTGTATTCGTTTGCGTAAATAAAAAATTAAGCCTCCGTAAAGCAAACTAAAGGACATTCTCAAATAAACTATTTTAAATATCGGGGAATATAAATGGGAATTATCCATTTATTATAAATGTCACTATTATAAATAGAAAATCCTTACATTAAAAAGTTAATCCTAAGAAATAAGTGGCGTCAATGGTTTGTATTTTACTTTATCTTTTAAATTACAGAAATTTGATAAGCTGAATTTTTAAAAATTAAAATGTTTTACCGTTCATTTCAGGAGCAGAAAAAAATTTGTCGGTTAAGGAAATGAAAGTACAATTTAGGTTCAGCTTCTTCGTTCCTATTCATTATTGTTATGGGTAAATTGCGAAAAGCTACTATGTTTTCTTATATACCAATTGCCGGAAAGTCTACAAAAAGTAATTGGTTTTGAAGGGGAAATATTGCAATTAGTATGCGATTAGAAACAAGAAAAAATGCTATAACATCTTGGGCTAATGGCATGTGAAATTATTTGCAATCAAGGTCAGCTTTTCCTTTAAAGGGTAAAAGGTGCATGAAAACAAACTTTTGGGGCCATATATTACTCTCAAAGATTAAGGGGTTATAAATACCTACAAACTTTTTTTTTAAAATGCCTTTTTTATTGCATTTTCTGAAAGTTCTATTAGTAAAGAATATTCAATTACATTATCTAGTTGATCTGATAAAAATTAAGAAAGTTACGCAGGTTTAATGTCCTTTGTTCTATCATCACATAAATCATAACTAGAATTTTTAAACGTAATTATGTCAAAACTATGTTTTAAAGGTGATCACGATAGCTCGAACAAATCACGATCAATCTTCTTCAAATTTTTATCATTTTTTAACAACAATATATATTATCTAGAGTGTAATTGTTCCTTTTGGCGATCTAATGTTTTTTTTCTATTTTTTTAAAGAGTCAAAGTCCAAATTTTTTTTTTGTGAAAATCTTTACTTTAAATTTAAACCATTTTTTCAAAATCAATTTTTCCAAAGACCGAACGATTACTCTCTAGTTTTAAGAGTTCAGAGTAAAGACACTGTCCTTTATATAATGTTAGATAACATTTGACAGAGTTACGATCATTACCATCTCAGCAAATGGGTCCTGCTGGGGACACCCAATTTTAATTCGCCATTACAAAATACAATTTATTTTCTTTAATGTGTAATAAGCAAAACACAAAAAGTGTTTTTCAAATATCTTGTTTCATTTTCTTCAAAAGAAAAAAAAAATCACAAATACACAAATTTATTTTCGACCTTGCAGATAGGTATAACCCTCTAAAAAAATCTGTTTATCTCATAGAGAGTCCCTATGTAAGACGGGTCAATATAGTAAAAATAGTCCCCTAACCAACAGCAAATTCCAACAAAAAGTCTGTAAATTGTTTTTGTCATTACTATGTGTACTGATCGACAGAAAAACAGTCTACCAAAATCTAATAATCGAAAGTGGGTTATTTTCAAGATGACCTCCGCTAAGTAGGAAAATCGGCAAAACTCCAGTAGAACATTTATTTTCCTATCAAACTTATGATTATATGGTCAAGGAATTCATTTCAAACAAAAACAACAGCGAAAAATCATGCGTCAAGCATAGATTATGTGACACTTCCCAACACTTCCAAAATTATTTTACAAATCATTACGTTTAATAAGGTAAAAGATGACATCTAAGTAAACAAGTTGGAAAACGCATAACACATTTAAAAACCAAATTTCAGGAATTACCAACAATATTCGGAAAAATATCCGAATTCTTTTGTGCAGCCTTGTATATAATCTACAAATTTGTACATATGCCACATAGAATGCTAAATTTTAGTTCAGTTAGAAAACGGCACAGTTTAAAATTCTCCTTATGAAATTTCCGCCAATGAACGAAAATGTACTCGAAAAAAATTGGGCTTCCCTGTATATAATCTATAGAATTTATACGCACCAAGTAACAGACAAAAAATGAATTATTTAAAAACGCGTTCAGCAACTGATAAAGCACTTCCAGCAATTATTGTTAACAGGCACTAGTGAATTCTTTTGTGTGTCTCTGTAAACGAACGATGAATGCCATTCACACAATATTCTATAGTAAGCCTCTTGTAATGTACCTTAATGATATATATAATTTTCAATATGCTTGAAATAGTGAAACATTATTAAAATAAAGCGCAAACGATTTTTCTCCATAGATCGTAATTTAACGGAATTATTTTGAGAGTCCCTATAAAGGAACCATACGTGCTATGCACAACCTATTCCATAGTAAGCCTCTTGTAGTGCACCTCAGTGATATATATATCAACTTCAATGTGTTTGAAATTGTGTAACATTATTAAAATAAACCGCAATAATTTTTCCATAGGCCGTAATGTAACGTAATTCTTTTTAGTGTTCCGGTAAAAGAAAACTATATGTGCTACACACTTCATTTTCAATATCGAACATGCCATAGTAAACCGCAATGACATATATCAATTGCATGTCAATCCGAATATATTTACGCGAGTTAGAGCACGGATAGACAGGCGTCAGACAGACAGACAAACAAACCGAATTCATAAACACTTTTCAAGTATGTTGGAAAGTGTTAATGACGTTGAATGCTTATAAGCCTGCATTTCATATGATTATATATTTATTTGAATTTTTTAATTTAAAAATACATTTTTTCTTTGAAATTTTTGTTGTTGTTGTTGACGTCATTAAAAAGGATTTCAGTGTATTAAACACTTTATTTAGTAAGTTCTTATCCGATATATCTAGAATGTCAATAAAAGGTTATCATAACATTTCTGAGAAGGTTTCACGCGATACCGGTTCGTTTTGTTGTAGGTGGCAAGGTAAGTTGGACAGATTTGTGTTTTATTATAAATGATAGAGTATTACTATAAACTTCATAAAATTTATATTTTATTAAATGTAAAATGTTGATACAAGAAGTAAAATAAATATACAGGGTGTATCAGGATTTATTTTTTAAATTTTGGTGAGGTACAAAATAGCAAAAGAAGACAATCTGACATAGGAAAGTATGGGTGCAAACGAAGGCATGACGTTGTAGATTACGTTGTGTATCCACAAATTCTGACCCCACGCAAAGCTCTCTGACAACTCCTACCGGTCGTCATTCGACAAGGTGACTTTGCAGATGTAACATGAATCGTTATACCGTTTAATGAATATGGATATATTCGTCTGACTTACTATGTAGTAGGGGAAAACGGTCGTTCCACGTAAAAAAAGAAAATGAAATAAAAACATTTTAGAATTCAAAAGAAGATGAAATAACTATTCGAAATAAAACACACATTTTCAAGCATGTCTCATCAGTTATACATTCACAATTTTCTATTGATTATGCTATATCATAATTGTTGTATATCTTTACATTGCGAGCATCAGTTTGGACAGGGATTTTACGTTAAATTAATATCCAAATAGACGTATTTATTCACCGGCCAAACAATGGAACTGATGACGAAGTTGAGCAAAATCTTATGGAACAAAGGTACCTTTGAAAATGAAAACTGAATTTACTATACTTTAATGTAATTTGAAAATCTAATGGTCTTTTTTACAATTTTTGCTTCGGAAAAACAGTTTTGGTGGTCATACTATAATATTTAGATGCAAAATCTTATCTAAATAGTACTCATTAGGAATATCATACTAAAATTATCTAAAACTAGGCATATTTATAGATTATAAACCTGTTGGGTAATCATTTATAATCATATCCATAGTGCCAATCGACTATTTCAGCAAACGTGATTTGGCGCTAAAAGTGATTTCTGTGTTAGGCTTTTAATGGTATCACATTCAATTTAAACAGTAATGTTACTATTATTGTTTATAGTTGACACAAATCTAAGTTATACACCCCGGGATGCCAACATAAATTATTGTTGAAATAGTGTAATGTCTTTTGAATCTTGCAATTTGTTACTGAAAGTATTCTTAGCTTTTTGGGTTTTTTTTTCCTTTTTTTTTTTTGCCGGAGTATGTTATAAGTTGTGGAATGGAGTTTTTAATGGGTTTCAATATATTTTTTGTTTTAAACTGGAATCTTTCACGTATTCTGAAACTAAAGATTATCCAGTTTCTTTAATATTGAGCAAGCAGTCTGTGATAGATTGTTCTGCAGCTACACCAGTGTAGATATTAAGAGGACCACACTCTCATTTGTCTTTAATGAGGTACATGTACTGAAACCCTTTATTACGTTTGGAATAACTTGGAATTAACTGCATACTTAATAATTCTTTTCGAAGTACCTTTGAACTTTCAACAATAAGGTTTGTTGAATCTTAGTTGGAAAATATAGACCATTTTCTTTCGTAATACTTTTCTATGGCAATTCAGACGATTTTCAAATTTTACCATTCATTGGAACAGAAAATGGCGCATTTGTATAACTGATTTAAATGTTAAATTATGGATGCAAAAATTTTCCAATACAGGTCTTAAATTATGTCGGTTAATTTTAAATTTTGTTAATAGATTTGTAAGATTTTTTAAAATTAAGAGTATAACTTTACATGGTATTTTATACATCTGTTCGAAAAATATAAAGTACTTTGTTTTATCACTTTACATATTTTACACGATACATATTTCATTTTTTTCTCTTTTTCTTTTACCATTTCCTAGCAATTGTATTTCATAGACTTAAAAAAAATGACACAATCCCGATTACGAAAACTTAAGAAGAAAGTCTGATAGGGAAAATAAGCTGCGTCAAATATGAATGTCATCGTAACATCACAGTTTAAATTGAATATGGATACCTATCTAAACGCCTATCACAAAAAAACACTTTTGGAGCCAAATCACGTTTGCTAAAATAGTCAATTAGCAGTGGGGAATATTATGGATGATTGACAAACAGGTTTAAAATCTCCAAATATGCCTATTTTTAGGCGATTTTAGTAAGATATTGCTATCGAGTAGATTAGGATGTATTTAGATAAGACCTTGCATCTAAATATTATACTATGACCACCAAAATTGTTTTCCCAAACCTAAAATTGTAAAAACATTAGATTTTTAAAATGCATTAAAATATAATACATTCAATTTACATTTCCATAAGTACCTTTCTTACGTTCAATTTTATTCAATTTCTTCATCAGATGCAGATGTTTTGTTGTTTGGCAGGTGAATAAATATTGCTATTTGAATATTAGGATAAAATAAAACCCCTGTCCAAATTGATGCTTGCACTGTAAAATGAAATCTAAGGCATAGAACAATCATAATATAGCACAATCATTAGGAAATTGTGAATGTAAAATTAATGACATTATGAGACTTCAGGGAGGGAGCAAAGCCTCCTTGAAGAAATGTATTTTTGAAACAAAATTACAAGAATAAGCAGTTTATCAGAATATCATTGCATAAAACTGTCTTTAATATGACGCTTCTAATTTATAGAAGATTCAAATAATATTGCTTATATATATATATATATATATATATATATATATATACTTGAATACCATCGATTAAATCGAAGTTCGGCGATGACAAAGCGAAGTTTTCAAAAGAAATTTAATGTTAAAAAAAGGTCAAGACTTGGAAACAATTCGCAATTTATTCAACAAGTTTGAACGGACGGGCAGTGTGGCCGATTATTTAGGCGGAAATGTGGGATGCAGTCGATCAGTCATGACACCTGAAAATGTGCAAGCAGTCGAAGAAATTGTTAGACGTTGTCCTCGAAAATCCATAAGGCGAGTCGCTACTGAAGCAGGATTGTCAAACACCACTACGTACAGTATAATGCGAAAAGGCCTGAAGCTGTTTCCCCATAAAATACAGTGCCATCAAGCGATCACAAATACAGCTCTACAACAAAGAGAAGTTTTTGCAAATGAGTTACTGCAGATTATTGATGAAAATAAATTTGATGTCGGTCATGTATGGTTCACCGATGAGGCCCATTTTCATTTAGAGGGATATGTGAACAAAGAAAACTGGCGAATATGGGGCACTGAAAACCCGTTTGTGTGTCTTTCAAAACGACTGCACTCAGCAAAAATTACAGTATGGGCAGAACTGTCCAGTAAAGGAATCATTGGGATTGGGCCCTTTTTCAGGAGGGAAACGATTAACGAATTTCGATATATTGAAATTTTACAGCAGTTTATTGGAACATTTCAAGCTCTAGAGGATGCACCAGAGATTTCATGGTTTATGCAGGATGGGGTCCGACCGCACCGTACTACTGCAGTGTTTGAGTTCCTCGAGGAATACTTCAGTGAGAGAGTCATTGCTTTAAATTATCTCAAGGTGACAGGTAATTGTATGGATTGGCCACCATATTCCCCGGATCTGAATCCATGCGACTTCTTTTTGTGGGGTTACTTGAAGGACACTGTTTATTCTAAGAATCCCCAAATGTTGGAACAGCTTGAACAATTCATCTGTGAGGCATGTGCATCCATTTCAATAGAAGTATTGCAACAAGTGATTTTGAACTTTACCTTTAGGTTGTGTCATGTTGTTGCTGAAAAATGTAACCATATCGAAACCATTGTAATGTGATTTTTATCTCAGTTCAAACAGCTCACTTTCAGGAACTATTTCAAAGACACAGCTTTGTGATTGCAGCGTCCTCTCGTGTCCAATGTTGGAACTATTCTTTTAATTGATGTATAAAAAATTCCAGACCTATCTGTCTAACATTCAACTTGTTTCACATTTCTATCTCTCACTGTTTCGAAGTTATGTCATTTCAAAGTTGGGGAGTCCTTTCTAAAACACCCTGTATATATTATATAACTTAAATTTAAATTGCAGATTGTAGGATATTACCTTGGTTGTTATGTAATGTAATGACCTACGTATAATTACTAATTTCCATTAAAAAACTAATAACTGTCGTTCAAAATAAATATTAAAAGACTCCACAACATGCGCTCAATCCATTTCTTCAATACCTGCGATCAGGGGGTAATAAAAAACAATTGGACCATAAAATAGAGTGGCACCCTCCAGAATATTAATTTTGGGGCTTTTCTGAGCTTGTATCAGTTGGAAAAATGCGGTTGTCATATTTTGCGCACTCACTTCATTCTAGCGCCTAGTCTATTGTTTCAAATAGTGTTTTTGTGAGTGCATGGAAAACTTCAAATATGATGGGATATACACGCTTTTTTCTAATATTTAAGTATATTTGGGTGTTTACCGATCAGGGGGGATATTGAACCATCTCCATGATAAATTATCCAAACCTATACCATAACACAAAGAGAATGCATGACTGTTTTAAGCGTACATTTTTTCTCTATACGTTTGACTTTTTCTACATGTTACACAGTGATTTCCACCAGGGTAAAATATATTAAATTTTGATCCATCTGAATAGATTCCTTGAGACCGATCATTAATAAAGTGCAATTTTTAGAATATCTTGCCAATTCCTATCGTGATTTATTCATTTTCTGTGTTTGTAGTTTTTTTTTTTTTTTTTTTTTTTTTTTTTTGTAACAGGTACGTTTTAGTTCATTATTACGTTTCAATTAACCGTTGCTGCACTGTTTTTGAAGAATTTCCGATTATTGAAGTATTTTATGTCTCTTTTATGTTGAGAACTGAAATATAAACGATTTCTTAAACAAAACTTCGTTATATGGCGATCTTCTGGTTTAGACGTTCAGCGGATCCGACCTGGGGGATACTTTCTGTTTAAGTCTTAGAAATTTAAAATTTTGCTAAAAATCGTCTTATGAAAGACTCACATTAAGTATTTTTTATCAGTGCTCAAACAAAAATATGTCTTTTCTCAAATCAAAAATAAATGTTTTTGTTCAAAAATCGTCATTTTCTTTGTTCATGCCATATTTGAAATGTAACCTTTTTGAAATTTTTTAAATTTAACCTAGAAATTTAACTTTTTGAAACAAATTTTCCCTCTGAAGACCTTATAATGTTCTAATTGCTTATCTAAAGATTATGGCAAGAGCTCGAATGAAAAATTTGAATATTTAAAAATAAAAGTAGTGAAAATTGAAAGAAAATGGACAATTTTTAACTACGGCATTTTTTTTCCTTTTTTAGCTCACAGGCTATCAAAGCCTGAGAGCTTATGTGCCCGCCGGTTCTGTATGTATGTATGTATGTATGTATGTATGTATGTACGTATGTACGTACGTAACGCGATAACTCTTCATAGAAATATCCGATTTCCTTCAAATTTTGTTTATAGGTTGACTGTGTTAAGGCGCTTCCCTGATTAGTTTTCAGGATTGATTGGTTAAATATAAAGGGGGGAACAGGGGGGGCTAATCCCCCCCTAATTTATATAAATAGGGTTTTAATACAGAATTATTCCGTTTTCCTTCAAATTTTGTTTATAGGTTGACTGTGTTAAGGCGCTTCCCTGATTAGTTTTCGGGATTGATTGGTTAAATATAAAGGGGGGAATGGGGGGGGCTGATCCCACCCCCCTTAATTTATATAAATGGGTTTTTCATGCAGAATTATTCCGTTTTCCTTCAAATTTTGTTTATAGGTTCACTGCCTTAAGGCGCTTCCCTGATTAGTTTTTGGGATTGATTGGTTAAGTATAAAGGGGGGAAACGGGGGGGGGGGCTAGTCCCCCCCTTAATTTATATAAATGGGTTTTCCCTGCAGAATTATTCCTTTTTCCTTCAAATTTTGTTTATAGGTTCACTGTGTTAAGGCGCTTCCTTGATTAGTTTTCGGGATTGATTGGTTGAGCATAAAGGGGGGGGGAACGGGGGGCTAATCCCCCCCTTAATTTATATAAATGAGTTTTTCATGCAGAATTATCTCATTTGCTTCAAAATTTGTTTATAAGTTCATTGGGTTAAGACGCTTCCCTGATTAGTTTTCGGGATTGACTGATTAAGTATAAAAGGGGGGAACGGGGGGCTAATCCCCCTTAATTTATATAAATGGGTTTTTCATGCAGAATTATCCCATTTACTTCAAAATTTGTTTATAGGTTCATTGGGTTAAGACGCTTCCCTGATTAGTTTTTGGGATTGATTGGTTAAGTATAAAGGGGGGGGGGGACGGGGGGTGCTAAACCCCCCCTTAATTTATAAAAATTGGTTTTTCATGCAGAATTATCCCATTTGCTTCAAAATTTGTTTATAGGTTCATTGGGTTAAGACGCTTCCCTGATTCGTTTTCGGGATTGATTGGTTAAGTATAAAGGGGGGGACGGGGGCCAATCCCCTCTTAATTTATATAAATGGGTTTTTCAAGCAGAATTATCCGATTTTCTTCAAATTTTGTATATAGGTTCATTGTGATAATGCGCTTCTCTGAATAGTTTTGGGGTTTATTGGTTAAGTATAAAGGGGGAAGGGGGGGGCTAATCCCCCTTAATTTAGATAAATGGGTTTTTCCTGCAGCATTATCCGATTTTCTTCAAATTTTGTATATATATATTCATTGTAATAAGAGGCTCTCCTGATTAGTTTAAGGGGTTCATTAGTTAACTATGAGGGGGTAACGGGGGGATAACCCCCTTAATATATTGTCGATTTCTTTATTTTTCAAGGGGCTTATTTAAAATTCTTTGAAATACGAGTATAATATACAATTAGTGTGAATAGCCTGTGAGCTCAATGCCCTCAGTTTAACTGGGCAGTTTTCTTTTTATTAACACTTTCCAACCTAGTTGAAAAGTGTTTATGACTTCGGTTTATCTGGCCGTATGGCCGTCTGCCGTCTGGCCGTCTGCCGTCTGTCCGTGCTCTAACTTCCGTAAATATGCTCGGATTGCGCTGCAATTTTTAACAACAGGCAATATCTACGCACTTTCATCTTTCTAACGATGTAATTCGTTTAAAAAACTCTTTTCGAGACAAGAAGGTTTTCAGTTTTTAACACTTTCCAACCTAGTTGAAAAGTGTTTATGACTTCGGTTTGTCTGCCGTCTGGCCGTCTGCCCGTGCTCTAACTCCCGTAAATATGCTCGTATTGCCCTGCAATTTTTATATGTTATTGTCGTTATCTATAGCATGTTCCCTATTTCAACTGAAGTGTGTAGCACTCATAGTTTTTTTACAGGGGCACTCAAAAGAATTCCGTTACATTACGGTCTATGGGGAAAAATCATTTGCGGTTTATTTTAATGATGTTACACAATTTCAATTACATTGAAATTGATATATATCACTAAGGTGCATTACAAGAAGATTAATATGGAATAGGGTGTGCATAGCACTTATAGTTACTTTACAGGGACAGTCAAAAGAATTCCGTTACATTACGTCTATGGAGAAAAATCGTTTGCGGTTTAATTAAAGAATGTTTCACTATTTTAAACGCATTGAAATTTATATATATTACTAAGGTGCATTACAAGAGGCTTACTACAGAATATTGTGTGTATAGCAGTCATCGTTCATTTACAGGGACACACAAAAGAATTCTCTACTATCTGATAACAATAATTCCTGGTGCATTTTAAGTTACTGAACGCGATTTTAAATTTAACTCAATTTTTGTATATTACTTGGTGTTTATAAATTCTGTAGATCCTATACAGGGCAGCACAAACGTTCGCGAACACATTTCCGTTTATTGACAGAAACTCCAGAAGGAGAATTTTAAACTGTGCTACGCGTTTCATAACTAAACTATAATTTATCATCCTATGTAATATATATACAAATCATATACAGGGCTGAATAAAAATATTCGGATATTTTTTCGAAAATGGTATATGTTGGAAATATATGTTGGAAATTCCTGAAATTACGTTTTTAAATATGTTATGCGTTTTCCAAATTGTTTACTTAGATGTTATCTTTCAGCTTATTAAACGGTAATGATTTGTAAAATTATTTTGGAAGCGTTGGAAAGTGTTACATAATCTATGCTTGACGCATGATTTTTCGTTCTTGTTGTCTGTTGCAGAGTGTATAAAGACAAGTGATGTTCAAGAAAATGTTGTAAAAGTTGTCGCTTTAAACTGATTCTCTGGATGCAACACTCCGAGAAAGATCGTCACCATGGAGCAAAGGAACATACAACATGTACCGCATTTACGGACAAATTAAAATTATTGTCCTATTCGTACGCGCTAATAATTATATATACAATTTCCATGCATTTACGCAAAAAATGAGATCTTTAATAGTGTGAAAGTTTCGCGTTGCTGAGCGAGGAAAATAAAAACAATCGAAAACATCCTCAATTGAAAGATAAATATTTACCCATTAAGTGCCAATTTTACGGAGCCAATTTTCATTTCAAAAATTGTTTCCTCTTACCTCATAATGATGATATTTGGTAACGCATGAAAATTTTATATACGTTATCATTTGCAATGATATACATATTTTTAATTCTTAAAGTATATTGTATTGTAGCACGTAATATCATAGCTACAGAATGAGTACTTTCCTTATGTAAAAGTCCTAAAAAATTATGCGAGACGTGTATTTTGATAACCTGAATGTGATCGACTAGCTTAAATTTGTGGAATAAATCAGCACCATTTTCACAAGAGAAGCAAAAGAATGCCGTAAAATTAATGTTGCCACAAAATTTACTTTAATCTTCAAAAATAAAAACAAAGTGAAAATAAAAAAGAATAAAATTGAAATGAAAAATTTTAAGAAAAATTTTAAGAAAAGGCGTTACTAAACATAAATTTACGTAGATTACTACTTAACCAGACAATTTTGAAAATTTTGATATTATGAAAGTTAAAATATAAATGTATAAAAAATATGTCTTTGATTATCGCAATAAGTGGCAAAAATTTGCATTGATGCATAATATAAATGTTTTACAAATTTTCAGCTTCCTCATCCTGTAATATACTTACGATGAACCTCTGACTCGCTTCCTAATGCTCCACAAATTTGGACAATTGATGTAACCATTGTTGTAAATATTTTTGCCGGATAAATTTTGCTGCATTGTTATATGTAATCATTATTGAAACAATTGTTGTGATCGATTTTGCCGCAGAAATGGTGCTCCATTGTAATTCGTCTGTATTATTGAAACCAATGTTGCAACCATTGTTGATAGATCACGTACTGTTTGTGGGCATGCTGTATTCAGACAGTTTCATAGGAAAAGGAAAGCAATCGATCATACTATTGATGAGTCCGTTGAGTCTATCGTAAGAAGATTTTTAATTTCAATTCTGAAGTTCAATAAAATTACACGTTTTACAGAAACTCCACATGAATATTATAACTTATAATTTTTTTAATCCCTTTGCATATGACTCAAACTTTCATTATTTTAATCATCAATTTTTTCACTTATAAAAAATTAATTGTGTTCAATTTGTAATTTTTATTAGTAGTAAAATAAAAACGTTGCATAAATACTTTTCAAACAACAAAAGTGGGGTGACTAAATTTACTTAATAAAAATTTGTAAGCAGTGTTAATATACACTGGCCTCCGAAAGTTAAGGTACAACCAGTCTTTTGTGTCTAATTTGAAAACAAATGAAGATAAAAACATGAGATTTAAAAAAATGTGCTTTTAACAGTTATTTATCGAATTTTACTTAATTTTAACATCAAGAATCATTTACAAATAAAAAATTACATTTTTGCAAAAGTCACTGTTTGATAAAATAATATAAATAGCAGTTTTTTTGTGAAAAAAATTAAATAAACGGATTTTAATAAGGCATGTCCGGCCCTGCTTGTAATGAATTTGTGGCATCGACTTTCCATACTGTCAATTAAGTTTTCGGACACTGGAAAGGGAAACAACTCCCATACATTGAGCAACGCATGTTCCAGCTCATTTAACGACTTTGGAGGAGGGTTTACAGCAGCCACCTGTCTGCTGAGATTGGCCCAAAAATGCTCTATAGGATCAAAGTCCGAAGATAGTGCTGGCCATTCCATTCGCTCCAAAACTTGATCCTCTAGATATTTATCAACGACTCTAGCTCAGTTCGATCGGCATTATTAACCATTCAGATTAATTCATCATCAATAGCACCACCATACGGTGTGACAAACGGAGCAAGGATCGCGTCCCAATATTTCACAACAGTCAAAATTCTTCCATGGTACACATGGAAGTTACTGTGACCAAAACAGAGATTACAGCCCAAACCATGACTCCACCTCTTCTATAACTGTGTCTTTCAACAATGTTACATAGGTAGAATCTGATGCCTTGTTTTCTCCAGATCAGCACATGTACTGAATCACTCTCCAAAGCAAACCGGGACTCATCTATGAACAGTACGGAAACCCATTGTTGTGTGTTCCAGGTAACGTGCTGTCTTGGCCAACATAAACGGGCACATCTGTGTTGTCGATTAAGAGGGCCACCACAACGGGTCGTCTTGCATAGAGTCCTTAATTGTGAAGACGTCTATGCTTCGTAATCGCAGGTATTGTCATGTCTGTTGCTTTACGATTATCTGAAATGATCTGAGCCTCAGTAGTGATGCCCCTCCTTCGGGCCAAAAGAGCTAGAAAGCGATCTTGTACAGAGGTTATAACCCATGAGCGGTCTGGAACAAGTCTTCTTGATACTGAATTTTTGGATTCAAATTGATCTCAGAGCCTTTGGACCGCACTATGAGACACATTAAGACGTCTAGCAGCACCAGTTTGTGATAACCCCATTTCCATTAATCAGATTGCCCCCATCTTAACGAATCAAGTAAATGACATCTCCTAGACATGAACAACACTATTTTAGTACCAACAATTCAAGATCATCAACCATAAAAAAACTTCACACAAATTCCCAAAGTGGGATATTCGCAGTTCCTCCTGACAAACATCAAGATCTCAAACAACAAGATCTCAAACCAATACATTAAAATATCCAATACATTAAAATAATTGAGATCGGTATGATTTTTCCATAAGATTTTATTGAAGTTACTTATGATTATTCATATAAACCCTATTTTTTTTTACCTTTATTTTCATTCTTTTAACAGCGAGTGTCAAAAAACTGATTGTACCTTAACTTTTGGAGGCCAGTGTATGATTTACAGAGCTGAATATACGAAAGTTTAATTTTCATAATGTGCATAAAGTAATTTATGAAATGTTTTCTAAATAATTAATGTCTTGGTAGGGGAGCTTGTAGAACCGTAACCAGTAAAGTTAAATTATCATTTGAAATTTTGTAGAAGATGTAAATTGTATTCATGTATTCATACTTCAATTCTAAAAGTTGTTTCCAAATGAAAAGTTGCTATTTCTAGACATAAACACAAAGTTTTTCCAATAATAATTTTGATAATGGAAATATCATATTCAGATTTGAAGAAATCAAATATTATTTTTCATTTTTCAGGGACAATAAAACATCATTTAGAAAGAGTTGAGTTATTAAACTCTGCTCAATGTTTTATTCCAATTTCGAGAACATGGAAACCATGAATAGATAGTTATCAGGAAACAATCACGTATAACTAAAGATGTTTCACATTTTTTTTTTAAATGAAAAACCCTATTTGATACTTTAGAACCCGACTGAGATTAACTGAAAATTGTATGCTTGTAAGAGTGAAAATAATTTCGATGTTGTACCGAATATTTTAGCATTGTTGAGCTGGTAAAATGGAAAATTTAAGAAAATCCTTAAATGGATTAAAATTAATGTGAACGAAAGCAAAGGACATGAAATTATTTCTATGTGTAGATTAGTATAAACATAGCCGCTATAAGATATTATATACTTATTATAAATTAATGTTGTGATAAGAATAATTTGATATAATAAAATTAATGTATAATACTTATTAATATGCGTAATTTTTCCTTATTTAATTTTAACTAATTACACTATTCACAAATCAATAAATAAAATCTTGTGTTGCACATTGATTGCAATGCACTTTTCAATCCAATACATATTAAAGTGTCTATTATTTTAATAAAGTTTTCTATAATATAGATTAAGTTGTTATTTAAACTAGACAAAATTAATGTATACAGAACTAACTCAATTTTTTTTTCCAAATATTCGCTTCAATTTTAATTAAAATGATTTACTGCATATTTAAAAAATCATAATAAAATATCACAGTAGTATTATTAAATGCACTTCAGATTTTCATGCTTCATACGAAAATTTAGTTACAATAAGCTTCGAAAATATGAATCCCTGAATTTATGCAATTATGATTACGAATGTCATTTAGATATGTTTATTTTTTATGAAGTTAGAGTTCGATCAGTGAGACTGTAAACGTGAAATACTCTAATCTAATATTTTTTTTCTGTGAATTAATAAAAATATTTTAATGAGAAATTTTATTCCAAATATAGGGATCTTCAAATGAAATTAACGTTTTACTGGTATACATTGGTACATCCAAGTGGTGTTTAATTCAATAGTATATTACTGTAATATTATTGCTATTATTATTATTATCATTTTAATGATCGTTATTTTTCTGTTTGCATCTCGATTATTTTTACCCTAATAAATATAGTAATTAAATAATTTATTTATTAATATTTGGTGTTTTCGTACGAAGCTTTCTCCCTTCCGCAAATTTCAATGTCTTGTTTTATGCAACCAATGTAATACCATAAGTTAAGTAATACCATACTGTTATTCAGAATATCTCAAATGTTACTCAGAAATTGGCAAAAAATTTTATATTATATATTTTGATTTCAGTATTTGATCTAATTTTCAAATTGATATATCTCAGAAGTTCAAAAATGTGGCTTAGAACTCTCTTCCCCTGACCCCCTCATTTACTCTAATTAAAAATTAAAATTAAAAAACACGGGTGTATAAACATGTTATTTATTATATGTCAAAAAAACATATCCCCCCCCCCCCCAAAAAAAAAGGCACCCTGCCTTATTTCGATTTCGTTCTGTCGATTTCAATAGTATTAATAATTTATATTAATAAAATCGTTTGCAATTATTTTAGTTCGTTCTTAATTTTGCATAAATAAAAGACGCAACTGAAAAACTCTCTTAATTTAATATAAAAGAATTTTTGGGAAGTACATGGTAGGTTAGCCATGTTTTTGTCCAAAATCGCCTCGTAAATCGAATTTTATTGCACTGATGTCGCCATTTCAGCAAATTTCCATAAGTTATTTTTAGTAATGACTTTAAGCTCGCTGCTACCAAGATCGCTCTGCAATTTTAGTAGATTTACTGGTTCGTTAAACGTTGTTTTATATACTGCTTTATATTCAGCGATAAGTCTCGTCTCATTTTCATACAGCATTTTAGTTTTAAGTATGGTATTTGAAGAAGGGTTTTTAGCTCACAGGCTATCAAAGCCTGAGAGCTTATGTGCCCGCCCGTTCTGTATGTATGTATGTATGTATGTACGTATGTACGTACGTAACGCGATAACTCTTGACAGAAATAACCGTTTTGCTTCCAATTTTGTTTATAGGTTTCTTGTGATAAGGCGCTTCCCTGATTAGTTTTGGGGATTGATTGTTTAACTATAAAGGACGGGACGGGGGGGCTAACCACCCTTAATAAAGATAAATGGTTTTTCCATGCAGAATTGTCCAATTTTCTTCAAATTTTGTATATAGGTTCATTGTGATAAGGTTCTTTCCTGATTAGTTTTGGGGGTTCATAGGTTAAGTATAAAGGGGGTAACAGGGGGGGGGGATCCTCCCCCTTAATTTAGATAAATGAATTTTTCATGCAGAGTTATCCGATTTTCTTCCAATTTTGTTTATAGGTTCCTTGTGATAAGGCGCTTCCCTGATTGGTTTTGGGGATTGATTGGTTAACTATAAAGGGGGGGGGACGGGGGGCTAACCCCCCTTAATTTGGATAAATGGTTTTTTCATGCAGAATTATCCAATTTTCTTCAAATTTTGTATATAGGTTCACTGGTGATAAGGTTCTTTCCTGATTAGTTTTGGGGGTTCATAAATTAAGTATAAAGGGGGTAACGGGGGGGTTAATCCTCCCCCCTTATTTTAGATAAATGATTTTTTTCATGCAGAGTTATCCGATTTTCTTCAAACTTTCTATATGGGCTCATTGTGGTAAGGGGCTTCCCTGATTAGTTTTGGGGGTTCATTGGTGAAGTGTAAAGGAGGGAAACGGGCGCTACCCCCCCTTAATTTTGATAAATGGGTTTTTCATGCAGAATTATCCAATTTACTCCAAATTTTGTATATAGGCTCATTGTGGTAAGGCACTTCCCTGATTAGTTTTGGGGGTTCACTGGTAAAGTATAAAGGGGGGAACGGGGGGGACTAACCCCCCCTTGATATAGATAAATGGGTTTTTTAAGCAGAATTATCCGATTTTCTTCAAATTTTATATATTTTTTCATTGTGATAAGGCGCTTCTCTGATTAGTTTTGGGGGTTCTTTGGTTAAGTATAAAGGGGGGACGGGGGGCTAACCCCCCCCCCTTAATTTAGATAAATGGATTTTTCATGCAAAATTATCCGATTTTTTCAAATTTTGTATATAGGTTCATTTTGGTAAGGCGCTTCTCTGATTAGTTTTATGGGTTCATTTGTTAATTATAAGAAGGAGAAACGGGGGATGGTTCCCCCCTCTTAATATATTGTCGATTTCTTCATTTTTCGAGGGCTCATTTCAAATTCTTTGAAATAAGAATATAATTTACAGTTAGTGTGAATAGCCTGTGAGCTCAATGCCGTCAGTTTAACGGGGCAGTTTTCTTTTTTATTTATTATTTTTATTACTATCATTGTATTTATACTGAATCAGCAAAAAGCAGAGATGTAGTGGAAGACATACCGTGTTATACGCCATATACCTTTTCAATTTTTTTAAGGAACTCCGTGTACCCTCTGACCTCTGTTTCTCATATAAAGTTATAGCGTATGCATGCCCTCAGGGTATTTTTACGACTACAAAACTGGCAAAAGTGTTTGTAACATAATTTCCAATTGCGTATGCAGTAAAATTGGTCTATTGAGAGATAATTTTCTTGCAGGTTAATAAATAAGTGAATGTAGGTTAATTTACATGAAGCCCACAAAAATTAATCAAGTCGAGGCTCTCAAGTGCATTAAACGGTCCTGTTCAAAATATTTTTTCTAATTTTCAAAGATATTTAATATTTTTATTACAGTTAGAAATTTACTTCACATCCTAAAGGTTTTGTGGTCACATTTAGGTCGTGACTTATGTTACTTGCAGTGACGTCACGAAAAATAAAAAAAAACTGTCAAAAAATATTTTTACAATGGATAATAAGTTTTTAAATGTTCTTGTCCCTTTATTTAAGTTTACGAAGAAGTTCACATTTTAGTCACAGTGTGACGTAATTGAGTCGTGACATTTTGATCACTGATACGACGTGACCAATGTAACTTGCAGTGACGTCATAGTTACGTCACTGCCACCATGCTTGCTATACCGGATATTTATGGCGGACAGCTCGCAATTCAATCTCGCAATTCAAATCTCGATCACGAGGGTGTTTTTTTTTAGGACATATTGAAATTCAGTTTAAATTTATTTTAAATAAATTTCTCGTTGAAGAATTCTATGACCAAAGAAGCGCTCACGCAAACTTTTTTTCTTCATATAATTAATACAAGAAACGAATGACTTCATTTATTAAATATGTAAAGAAGATAGAATTTCACTCATATTGCCACTAAAGAAATGTCATCTGGAAGGATTTTTGAAAGTAATGTATCTCGAATTGTCATTTTTAAGAAAAACATCTTTTAAGACAGGACCTTACAGAATAACTCCGACCCTGAATAAGTCCTTTAATTTTTAAAGAAATTGTTAAAAGACTTAAAAATCATCAGTTTCAGATAGATTTCACAACCATTCACATAGCAAATTTCTTCTTGTCATAATTTTCAGTAAATGTATTTTTTTTTACTTCAATAATAATAAAAAAATAATCTAAAAAAAAAGCTCAGCAGACCGATGTGGAAGAAAAGGGGTTGATATTTTCAATGCACACACACACACATACATACATATATGTATTTAAGAAAAAATATTCTTACTTATGCTCTAGCGAACCAGGGTTTCCCCCCTATTAGATCGCAAAATATCAAGCTAACGTATGAGAAACTTTAAACACAGGATTACTCTTTGCACGAAATATAATTATCATACTTTGTTTTCTAACATTAGAAAGCTGACGTCCATTTTCCTAAATGTAAGTATCTTAGAAAATTTTATTTCAGCAAAATTTCCCAAATTTATCGCCGTACGCTGATATTGGACGTTCACATTCTGATATTAAAAAGTGAATTTCGCTAATTATAATAGGCACTGAGCAATTCTGTGCTTAAATTATTGGCCATGTTAATGTGGGACTTTGCGATCAGCAAAAATAGCTAAAGGGTCCTCTTAAATCACTAGAGAAAAGTAAGAAACAACTGCAAACAAGGCCGTAGCCCGTAGGGGGATCACCAAGGTTTGATCCCGCTCCGAAATTTCGTCAGGATTACTATAAACAAGTATGCCGCTAATTATCAGTTAAGACAGCGGAGATTCAAAACATCAGAATTCTATTATTGGCTTCTCTTTATTGTTTCATTCCATCAGCAAAACTGCATGGATATAATTTTTATCAAATCTTTAAAATTCATACGAAATTTTCCCATTGGAACGCTCTGAAAGCAAAATTTCAATGATGTCAAGTAAAATAGCTACAACAGTCTGATATAGATCAACTTCTTTAAATGAAACTCTTAAAGAATATAGTGAGAGTTTTATTTCCAAATATCCACAAACTTTAAAAAAAATGGCAAACTTAGCTATCCTAATAATATGTTCAGGAGGAGATTTCTTTGGCATTAAAATAGTTGCAAACATAAGTACAAAACTCCAAAAAATATTAATTTGGATGACACTAATGTGATTGTGGTGGTATTGGTAAATCAGCAATACAAATGAGATTATAAATTTAATTGAAATAAAAATTAGTCATAGATTAAATTTTCTTTTGTAATTATATTATTAAATTACATCTGTTCACAACAAAACTTAATGAGCCTTTGAGCACTCACTCCTATCCAATTATTCAAAAATTAATCTAAAAAAAAGATAATAACAATAAAATTTTTACGTTGCTACGAAAATCCACGAATACATTCAACGATTAATTCTCATTTAATCTCTCTCTATTTTTTCATTTGCCACTTGAAAAAATGTTTATTCTTCAAAAAAAAAAAAAAAAAGGGCAAAGTAGCTAATTGAAAAATTGCACATCTATACTATTAAAATCCGTTCGCGTATCTATGTAACCTGAAAAACTCGGAAACCACAGGGCGTAGGGTTACGGAATTTGGAACACGAGTTGCTGGTAGGGGGCCGATGAACGATTGGGGCAAAAAATTCGAAAATTTTAAATAGATTTTTGATAGATTAATTATTAATTGAAATCTATCCACAAAGAGATCTCATCAAAAATACGCTTTTTTATCTCCGGTTGGTTGGTTACATAACATCTCCGCAGAAGTCATTAAATAAATCAATATTAGGGATAATTGCAATTGCGACTCGAGTGTTTAAAATCGATGGATCAGAGATTATATGACATGTAGACAATCAACTTAATTATTAACCGTTGCCAAAAGCTAAAAACTTAATTTTAAAGGATTTTATCGACTTGAATGATAATAAGCTGGGTTTAAGGGTTTTTTACATGACATATATTAATTAGTATGATACACATTATTAATACAGGAAACTTTATTTAACAGATTATTTGTTAAATTTGCGGGGATAGGGAAGAGTGGGGGTAAACGACTTTTTATTAAATATCACATTTATTTTGCTTGACCGCGCGCCACCTGGCGGCGGCTTTTTCATTAATTGACACTCCTTATTAATAAATCCATATCTACTGTTCTGATTTCAACAGAACTAATTACATTTAACAGTTTTAGCTTCACCAGTAACAATTAATAGCTGTTTTATATAGATAATACCGCTATTTTAGAATAACAGTTTTCGTAAAAATTAAATTTATGTTCAAACAACAAATTATGCTCAATTTATGTTTCATAACAAATTTTTATATTCATAAACTTTAGTTTGGTTGTACTGATTTTTACTTTTAATTTTGGTTTTAGAATTAAATTCATGAACTCCGGTGCGTAGAACTGGATAAACAGCAAGCTCTTTATAGATAATACCGCTATTTTAGAATAACAGTTTTCGTAAAAATTAAATTTATGTTCGTAATAAAATGGTACAGAGTCCGTATTCAGTTGATACATACCAACAGTCAAAGTTAGTGATTTGTTGTTGAGCACTTGTGATCCGTGCGTGTATCTACCCTATTAAAATACGTGCGCGTATCTATGTAACCTCAAAAACTCGAAAACTACAGGGCACAGAGCTACGAAATTTGACACACGGGGTGCTGATAGAGGGCCCATGAGCGATTGGGGCAAAAAATTCGAAAATTTTAAATATATTTTTTTTATGCTTTTGACGAATTGTTGTCTTTTTTATGTTTAACCCGTGATCGCGCGAGTTCTAACCAGTTCTAAATGTTTACTGCAGTGTGAGATATGCATATTACGTACGCCACGCTGCAATACTAAGAAGCTGTAGCATGTATTACGATAATTATTTTACCTCGCATGCAAATTAGAGATTATTTAACTGCGCTTAATTATTACTTTTTTTAAAAAAATAAAGAAAAACATTTTATCACAAATATTAACAACAGTTTTTATTCTATTTATTCCCTCATTCCAAAGATATCGCTTTATCGTCTGCTGCCAAGGCAACATGATAAATTAAATTACATTAAAAAAATGCACAGTAGCAGAAAAATATTTTTCTAAATCGAATAGTTGAACAACTCAACACCTTAACCGGGGAATTCATATTTCTTATTTAGATATTTTAAAGTTGTTGTTATTTTTATTTTTATTTTGGTTTTAGAATTAAATTCATGAACTCCCGTGCGTAGAACGGGTTAAACAGCTAGTCGCACATGAAAAACTGAACAAAATTCTTCAAACTCTCAAGATGACGAGTCTATCAAATAATGTCAAAAATAAAATCGAAAAAAACTTATTGTTCTCTTGTCTCGGATATATTTTGATTAAAATGTTAATTATTGGGTGTGGTCGTTATAAAAACCCTGTTGTTTCCCATGTTAATTATTATATACATTCTTACCAGAGTTTCCGTTTTGTCATACTTCGGATCCAACAAGCAAGGTTCTATAAAGATCATTTGATTAAAAAATGAGAGGAAACAAAATTAAAATAAATTAAAATAAAATTTCAGATTTTTAAATACATCTGAAAATTTATTTTTTATCAACAGGGAACACCTTAACAATATGATATCATATTAAGATACGGAATAAATAATCATAGTAAAAAAATACAGAATTTCTTCATTTAAATATAATCCGCTATTTCAATATCAAAACAGATATTCTGTATTAATTATCGTAAATTGTGTGTAGCAATAAAATCATATCATTCAAGGAAAATTTTCCAGCATGCGAGCTGTTGTTTTATAATTATGTTCATTTTCGGCTGTTTCAAAGCATGGACATTTTTTTAATCTCACGGTAGGGGAGATGGGGGATTAATGGGACATTTTCACAAAAATATTTATTTTAAATGTTTTATTTAAGTTATTATTAATATTATATATCGCATGTCATACATTAAGTGTTTGACTACATCTTATGCACAATATTTGTTCAAGATTATTATTATACAGAAATATAAATGAAATTTTAAAAAATGTTCTTCTATGTCCCAATCATCCCCACATCAGGGATGAATGGGACACAAACATTTTCTTCCCCGTATTCAATGTTAAGGACTAAAAGCTGACGAAAATGCCTTCTTGGCAAAAGCTGAGAGATTATAAATTGTAATATGATCTTCAGGATTATTTGTTAGCCAATCATCTTGGACTCATCTCAGCTTTGCTTTAAAAGGCCCATAAATGGAAGCATTCAATGACTGAAGACGATGGCTACAATGAGGATGAAATATTAAAAGAATAATTACCATAATGTATTAATTTATCAACCTATATAATATTATTTAGTTAATAAATATATTTTTCAGCATCCTCTAGGGATGAATGAGACAGTTCCATTCATCCCATTTGAAATGTCCCAATCATCCCCATGATGCATATATTCAATTGTCAGCCATTTTGTCTCAAAAATTATTTTGTCACAATGGTTAATATGAATTAATTTTAATTACACTGTAAAAAATGGGTACTCAAAATTGAGTAAAAAGTACTCAATTTTGAATACGTCACATACTCAAAATAGCTCCGATCCAAATGTACTCAAAATTGAGAAACACATGTACTCATTTTTTATCCCATGGATGTACTCAAATATGAACTGCTACGTACTCATTTTTGATCCCATGGATGTATTCAAATATGAACTGCTATGTACTCATTTTTGATCCCATGGATGTATTCAAATTAAAAAAATTTTATGTCGTTAAAATAAAATTTATAGGTTAAAAACGAAACTTCGAGTACAACCTTATAAGGGACAAATACACTTCGGCATCTTTTTTTTTCATTTCTGAGTGAGTTAATAGAATTTTACCAACCCTTCCAGCGAGCGGATTCGAACCCATGATGTCCCGTGTACTAGCCCGATGACCCAGACCCAGACCCCAGCGCCATGACCGCTCGCGGTTTTCGCTCAAATACTATAACTTATTTGAATCGCGATGGATTTTTCCAATGTTTTTAATATTTTATTTTCATAACTTTCAATAATTCGCTATACTATTTGGTGCCTTATAACAGACAAATTTTAATTTATTATGTATTATATGCATTAAAAAAATGTATTAAGAGTAATAATTGCTGCTTTTTGCAACAGTACTAACCAGTGTTGATTTCAGACATTTTTCTCCTGGAGGGATTTCTGTGGCTCCGGGGGGGGGGGGGGGGACATTGCACTTTTTGCTCATTAAAAGTATAAAATGTCAAATCTTCCGGGGGGGACATTTCAATTTTCCGGGGGATAATGTCCCCTCCGGGCCACTCCCTGAATTCAACAGTGGTACCAACATTTTCTTTTTCGAACATATAATTTTTTTTAATTATTTGCCTGATTATCTATTTATCAATTCTAATAAAAACAACAATTATATTAATCAGACGTGTTTATTACATGCTATTAAAATATATTTTTTTAATGTCTTATTTAATAGAAATTATGTAAATAATTTTTTTTATAATAAATTAAATTATTATATTTCAGCTATGCTGAGAGCTTTTGCGTACGATTCGGTTAAACTAAATAGTTTAAAAAAAAGATTTTTAAAGACAAATTTAAAATTAATGATCTTGGGATAGGTAGGTTTAAATCTGGACTTATTGATTTTATTTAAATTAAATTAGTTTAATTTGTAAAAATATAAGCTAAAGAAATAAATTAAAAACGTTATAAAGTTAAAAACTTTATTTTTATAAAAGTAAAGAAAAAATATTAACTAATTTTATAAATTTAAGGAAAAAAATTATAAACTTTGTAAAATTATAATTTATAAAATAATAAATTTTAGCGTAATTCATAAATTTGTAAGCCAAATCAGCTTAGTTTAATACCAATTTGCATAGCTATAATTTGCAAAGATATTATGTTATGAAACTTTTAAATAACACAATATTGCCTCATGTTAAAAAATTTAAAATAAATTTAAAAAAAAATAGTGGGAAAAAAATCATAATTTTGAAGTACTATCAAGGAAAAAAAAAAGTAGATGTGTAAAATGTGAGGGGGAAAAAAAAAGAGTAAATATGTTGTAGTGGATCCACTTTGATGAAAATCCAGAACAACCAGATCCACTTTTCATTTCTCTTATTCTTCGTTTTTCCTTCAAATAATAGCTTTTTAGGCTCCGAAATTTCGTCATTACACATTCTGAAATATACAAGTATGTTAGGTTTGATCATATGATCATTTTTGATCCAAAAATACTGATTTCGAAATGAGTACATGAACTTACTCATTTTTGAGAATACATATGTTCATTTTAATCCAAAAATACTCATTTCGATATGAGTACATGAACTTACTCATTTTTGAGAATGCACATGTTCATTTTTGATCCAAAAATACTTATTTCAATATGAGTACATGGACTTACTCATTTTTGAGAATACACATGTTCATTTTTGATCCAAAAATACTCGTTTCGAAATGAGTACATGGACTTACTCAGTTTTGAGTACTTCATTTTTTACAGTGTGCCAATATTGAGCCTTGAAATAAAAAACTACAACATATCTATTAATTGTTTATATTGCATAAGATATTTAAGTAACTTCAAATGTAAAAAAAAAAAAATTACTTTTAAGCAGAGTTTTCAGGAAATGCAAATTTGAAGAAAACTGAAAACAGCCATGTGCTCTTGCTTTTGGTTCTGAAGAACACTATGGTAGTGAAATCTATAAGGATAGGAAGCAAATAAAAAAAGGTTTATTGCCTGAAATATTGAAAACGTCCCATCCATCCCTTGTCCCATTCATCCCCCATCTCCCCTATAGGCTTAAAATAATTTAGTTTAGTAGAATACCAAAAGTAGAAAATATCCTCGAAGTAGTAAAGTGTACCTCTGAAAAAAAAAGAAATATGAATATAAAATCTTGGAAAAACTGTTACTTCATTATATTATATCCACTTATATTTGTACACATGTAAGACAGATTTTGGATGATATTTTGCTATAAGGACATTTTATGAAGTATTCCAATACATTTTATTAAGAACTGTTATTCAGATTTAATTATAAAAAAAATTATAATTTACAGTCAGATTTTAAAAGAATTACACTTTTTTTTCAACATCTGCAGTTAGTAGAAATTGAAAACATATTAAAACAAGGTGGAAATTGTACGTTAAACGTGACAAATGTGGTGCGTTTGTACTATAACTAGTTTTACAAGGTAAAAAAAAAAACTTTGTTATTATTTCTGTGAAATGAATTATATCGTCTGTTATGAGCGAAATGAGCATGCCTTTCTTTTCTCTTATTACATATGCCACATTTAGAGATAAGATTTTTTTTCGACACCAGACAGCGTTGCAAAATTTACCATGGAGATCTTGCTTTGCGAATGATTACCTCCATGGTTTAATATTTCCATGATTCACGATGAACGAATATCTTATGCTTATTTACTTTAATGAAAATTGAGATAAATATTGGGCTGTTAAACTAATTTTAACTGAAGTTATCTCAGAAGCTATATATATTTGAATGTAACTCATCTCTCAAACAAACAATTTTTTTGAACGATCTATCTAAAAATGTAACTTATGTGCAATTTTATTCGAAAAAATACTTTTGAATAAAAATGGCCGCCTGGCATATGAAAAAAGAAGTGGTTAGCCCGTTTTTGTTTTCCTCAGTCACATGGCTTGCGCTTTTATTATCTAGATTTATGCTTGATTGGAGTTAATAGAATGAAGAAAACTTTTATTAATATATTTTTAAGTTTTTGATTCGATTTTCATAAAAATTGAAATAACTCGACAAAATTCTGCAACGATTATATATATTAAATTTCAAACCATTTGGTTGGGTAGTTTTTGCACTGTTATCTGCGGACAGACGGACCAAACGACGACTATAGGTGATTATATAATTACGAACGCCCCTAAACATTCCTTGTACTCAATAAACACAAGATTAACATTTTTTATGAGTGTTCCTCAAATCATGACGCTAATCATTTCAGAACAGCTCTGCCTCTTTCAAGCAAATAAAATCTTAATATTTTAAATGTCTTTAAGTTAAAATCAGGGTAAGTACCGTTCTACCATATTTTTTTAACAGAATTTTTCGCCTTTTTTAAACACTGAAAAATATTACAACTTCTGAGATCTAAATATTAATTAGATATTTTCTAATCGGAAATAGGGAGCCAAACTCTTTGGAATTTCCAAGGAGTGTCCACACCTCGATTAAAATAAATTATTTAAGTATTTTTATATACAATAATTATGAAAATAATTGTAAAGTAAGTTTGGACTTTGAAAAAAATATCTCTAGATTCAAAGGAGCAATACAATGAAAATTTTAACACAAACGTAAATGCTTTCTGATTTTCTTGACGGTTACTTAATTTTTCTAAAGCTACCCAAAACCAAATTATAACGTTTATCATACCAGAAACGTTCTGCTACTTCCGAACAAATAAACTCCGAATGCTTTAAGAACCTACATCAGTCACGCGAAAAAACGCTCCAGCTAATGTTAAGTCTATGGGAAGGTTATCGCGCGATTTCTCGCTCGCATTTTAATATTTTTAAATGATTCTTTTTGCATAGGATAGCTGAGGTCGATCTCTAACGTTGTTAGTTTTAATTTTTTCGATTTTGGTTCCAGTTTTTTTATAAGCGGACATTTCCAATTTTGGAACCGGTTCTGAAAGTGAAATTACCCTTATATAAAAAAACTGGAACCAAAATCGAAAAAGTAAAAACTAACAACGTTAGAGATTGGCCTCAGCTATCCTATGCAAAAAAAAATCATTTAAAAATATTAAAATGCGAGCGAGAAATCGCGCGATAACCTTCCCATAGACTTAACATTAGCTTGCGCGTTTTTTCGCGTGACTGATGTAGCATCTTTAGGCTGTTCTCTAATCCAAATTGACTACTTTCTTATACATTTATGAATTCATTTTTGTTCAAAAACACGTCAAACAGGCAGGTGCTCTTGTTCATAAACTATGCAATAGAACAGTTTTACCATTTTCCGGTGAAAATAGAAAGTCTTTCAGAAAATGCTGTGAAAGTTATCGTTTTGGACTAAATTACCGGATGGTACAATGATGGGAAAGGAAAAAACTGTCGTCAGGAGACAACAATCGCTTATAACTCAAGATGCAGTTCATTTATTGAAAAATAAAAAACTCTTCAGTGCAAACCACTTTAAAAACCCTGCTTACAAGTACCATGCTTTTATATTTAAAAACGTTTTACTTTACAAAGTACTGTGACTTCACAAAGTAGTCACAGAAGGGTTTGAAAACGGCCATAACGACTTCACATTCAAGTCACAATGACTTCACATCGACGTCCCGAGGCGTCACATCGACAGTCACAAAGTCACAATGCCATGCTGGTAAGAGCAATTCGTTAGTATTCAAAATGTTATACATTTATAGGTAAACGGAAAATGCAACTCTATTTAGAATCCTTTTAAATACAAAAATGATTCCAGGAATGTGTCAGAAAATTCGCGTTGTGGAGTTGGGGAGAAGTATTTTTTTTAGGACAAGCTGAAACCTAATTATGACACTAATCATATCTGAAAAACTCAACTCTGCAACTTCCACAAAAAAAAATTGAAACAATATAGCTATATTCGCTTAAAATATATTAGTTTTTCTGTTTTTCTTATAAATAAGAAATTTTTTTTGAAAAGTAAGTCTGAAATTCGGAAATGAGAAAACTACATCCCCAGATTCGGCGAAGCAGTATAATGCAAATTTTAACCCAAACGCTAATAATTCCTTACTTCCTTGACATTTCTAAAATATAATATTGATCGAACTCGAATTACCTGCTAATAGATAATTTAAAATTCTAATTCGAACTATTTTTACTACGTGTAGGATTGAGGATCAGACCAAATTGACTAATGAGATTCTAGATGTTAATGGAGGTCATGCAGAATTCTATAATTCATGAGTTAACTTTCTGTAATTAATCAGAGACTTTTAGCAGAATCGTGATTTTGTAAGATGTCTGTTACTTTAAAAAAATTCCGTTGAATGCTTTAACAGATAAGCAAAAGAAAATATCATGTCTGGTTTAAAGGCCTCAATTGATACTAAGTAGCACATGTAGTTTTATTAATTCCGTGGAAAATAACAATTTATTTTTTATGTGTGAGCATATATTTGAAAGAAAATAAATATTTTACAAATGTCGAAGTCGTGTTTCATGACTCTAAGTCTGTAATATCATGCAAAAACACGCACAAAATAAAATACATTAAAGTAAAAATAACTCTCAATCATAGGATTCGTTATCCTTTTTACTAATATGGGCATATTTGAATTTTTTAACCATCTTCATGAATGCACCACACACACACACACATTTATATATAAATGTGCATAGTCATACTTTGCATAAACATATGCACAGTCCAACATGCTTATAATTGAGTGTAATAAAATAGTTAGTTCGGATAGACATGATTAGTTATAGATTACCAATTTGGTTGGTTCTTCAAGTAATGTCTCCCAAAAAATGACTTCTAAAATGTTACTGAAAAAAATCGCATTGTTTAAAATTCAATTGTTTATAGCAAAAATATAAATATATTGAAAAATTACATATTCCAATTCAGGAAACTCGTACAATTGTCACGCCTTCAGCAATTGAACGTCGACAGCTATAGTGATAAAAATTGTTTTAGAAAGTAACTACGCGCTCTTCGATGTATCTTGCTCTCCTCTTTGTTCTTCGATGTTAGGGTACGTTTACAGCATACCGTATAAAAAAACTATTCGAGATAGGGACAAATATTACAAAGTTATAAAACAGCATGGATTTAATTCGAAAATTCATCTTGTGCACATAAATGTGAACAAAATGACTTTCGCCGTGTCGCCTTATATGCTGAGAATTTGCAATGTGAATTTGAAACAAAAGAGTCTACATGTACAGGGAAGATGGGGGATGAATGGGACATTTTCACAAAAATGTTTATTTTAAATATTTTATTTAAATTATTATCAATATTATATATCACATTTCATACATTAAGTGTTTGACTACATCTTATGCACAATATTTATTCAAGATTATTATTATACAGAAATATATTATGAAATTGAAAAACGATTCTTCTATGTCACAATCATCCCCACAGCGGGGATGAAGGAACACAACTATTTTCCTCCCTTTATTAAATGTTAAGGCTGCTCGTCAGTAAACTTCCCGATTCCCCTTGCTAATGTTATTTCTATGGGCGTAGGATGCATTCGTATTTTTAAAATATCTCCTCGGAAAATTAATATTTTTAACTTCTGTTTTCTTTGCATTGTTCTTAAAGAATGTCTCTCTTTTTCTTAGTTGTCAATTGTTTTCTAACATATATACTTAATTTTATATGAAATGTTAAAATCGTATTCAGTTTCGCTAAGATTTTAACACATAAAAATTTAAATTAAGCACATAGTTTAGAAATATTTTGATAACTAAGAAAAAAAGAGACATTCTTTAAGAACAGTACACAGGAAACAGAAGTTAAAAATATTAATTTCCCGAGGATATATTTTAGAAATACGAATGGATCCTACGCTCATTGGATTAACATTAGCGAGGGGAATCGGGAAGTTTACTGACGAGCAGCCTTAAGGACTAAAAGCTGAAAAAAATGCCTCCTGGCAAAAGCTGAGAGATTGTAAATTGTAATATGATCTCCAGAATTATTTGTTAGCCAATCATTGGTCTCATCTCAGCTTTACCTTAAAAGGCCCATAAACGGAAGCATTCAATGGCTGAAGACGGTAACTACAATGAGGATGAAATGTTATAAGAATAATTACCATAAATTATTAATTTATCAAACTATATAATATTATTTCGCTAATAAATATATTTTTCAGCATCTTCTAGGGATGAATGAGATAACCCCATTCATCCCATTTGAAATGTCCCAATCATCCCCATGATGCTTATATTCAATTGTCAGCCATTTTGTCTCAAAAATAATTTTGTCACAATGATTAATATTCATTAATCTTAATTACCAATATTGAACCTTGAAATAAAAAACTACAACATATCTTAATTGTTTATATTGCATGAGATATTTAAGTAACTTCAAATGTAAAAAAAAATTACTTTTAAGCAGAGTTTTCAGGAAATGATAATTTGGAGGAAACTGAAAACAGCCATGTGGTCTTGCTTTTGGTTCTGAAGCACACTATGGTAGTAAAATCTATGAGGATAGGAAGCAACTAAAAAAAAAAGTTTATTGCTTGAAATATTGAGAACGTCCCATCTATCCCTTGTCCCATTCATCCCCCATCTCCCCTATTCTAGGGTAAAGTAACCAAATACGGTATAGTCCCCTAATATGGCACTACATTATATCTTGTAAAGGAGAAGTCGCACTCTTGTGAGAAAATCCTCAAACAATAGTTTTTCAAGTTTACTCAACAGGGTGCAGTGTGTTCACATCATTCGACTGCATGTAGTATTGATCCTCCACCAACTGTGTTTCCACGTGTTGAATGTTTTTAAGGTTACATTTTCGAAAGTACTTTTTTCGAGGAAGGTAAATGATTTTTAAATGTTTGAACATATCTGTAGTTTCAGTTTATTTTTAGTTTTATTAATGTTTGCCAACTGTTGGTTTGGGCTGAAATTCCTTTTCTTTTTGTCAATAGCTAGTATTATCAGTCCATGTGGAGTTCTATATATGGCACTACCAAGGATTTCCAAATATGGGTATAGTGCCAAACTTGGTCCTCCTCCTTTCTTTCGTGCATTGTTTGGGCGGGCATACAACAGAGCTGCGACAATGTTGACTTCAATCAATGTCTTTAAGAAGACTGGACTATTCCCTTGTAACAGACACATTTTCAAGGATATTGACTTGCCAAGTAAAACACTGAGGAGTCTTTAAGCATAAACGACTCTAATGATGCTTCAGGTGGTGCTCTTCTTCAGACTTCATCAATTTCTCCTGGTGTGGCTGATCAGGATCTTTCTTCCACTAACGGTTTGAACCATGGTACCACAGTACAACATACTCAAAATTTCGTGTCACCTAACGACATCTCACCTGCGCCTTCACAACCTGCTTCTTCTTCGTCATCAAGATCAGGGAAAGCCTAAAATATTTCATCATCTCCCTACAAAAGAATGTTAAGCCAAAACAAAGGATGACAAAACTACTAAAGAGTAAAAGAAGAAAGAGAAGGCTAATTAAAAACTGGCAATGAGTGTTCCCACCAACGAAGAAAGACCATCAACCTCTAAAACATCAATTCCAGGAAAGTCTGCAGCAAAAAATCGCATTACAAAGGCCGAGAAGAAAATGACTGGTAAAAGACGCCGAAAAGTTATTCCTATTGAATCATCTGATGATAGTCTTCATGAGGATGATCTTCCCCTGATCGACACAGACTCTGATATGGACCTGGAATCATTTAGTGAGACAGAAGAAGACATTGAGATGCATCAAAATTTTCTGAAGATTGCATGGGAGAAAAGTGGGCTAGATGCAGTGCCAGTGTATTAGGTGGTCTCACAAGGATTGTTGGGAGAGGAAAACTGGCGTATTTCTGTGCACCCCATGTTTTAAACTTTTTCGTATTTTTTTTTTTACTTTTATTTCCATTATTTGTTTTCTTCTGTTTACTTTTATTTAACTATTCATTTGAATATTTTTGGTTACCTACTTTGGCAAGTTATCTTAAATTAGGAAATTGTTTATGTGATCCTTTGCACTAGCTTTATTTTATAGTCGAGAAAAATACTTTTTGTGATTAAATATTCTAGTCTAATAAAGTTATTTTATAAGATATTTGTTATTTTATTTTAACACCCTGAAATCTTGATTTACTTGGTAGGGGGGCCGAATATGGCACCGGGTGTCATATTAGGAACCCAATGTGCACCATATTAAGAACCCCTTTTGCTGCAACCTGCAAATGATACACCACAAAAAAAATTCTTTTCCCAAGTTGTATTAGTTTTTGAACAAAATTGACCCTAGAATCTTATAGGCAGGAAATGGATCTACAACTGGTAATTTTTTGGTCAAAAAAGAGTATTCGAAAATAATAAAAAAATTACAACAACAAAAAGTGGTTCATATTTGGGTACTTTACCCTATAGCCAACAAAGAGCTCATAGAATGCTGACAATAAGTGTAACTAGTGACAACTAACTATTTTTTCTCTTTCTAATACGTTACATTGTTGGAAATCGCGAACAACCAAGAGAGCATTTACGCGTTCTATTCTTAGTATATTATATGCGTAATGTGCCTTTTAATTCTAAATTGATGCTTTTCTACGGCTTTGTAATTGAATATTTTCCCGTACCTCGTATAGTTTTCGACATCAGCACATTTACTAATTTTACTATTAGAGGGACGCTAAAAAAATAATAAGTAAGAAAATAAGTATTTTGCGAATTTCTAAACTGAATTTCGTGACTCTAAATCTGTAGTAACTGAAAGGATTAACTTTAAGCAACTTTAACCTCGTTAAAATAAAACTGGTTCTATGTTCACAATAACTTGATAATTAGAAATATATTAATTATATCTTAAAATGTAAATGCTATGTATATTTCAAATACAAGTTTATGTCATAACTGAAATTTAAAAATAAATTTACTAAAATAATTCTGTTTTTAAGATCATTTTCTTAGTTTAGTTATCATTTTCTTAGTTTAGTATGTAAATATTTTTTTCAGTTTTCTAGCTCTCTGAGCGTTTTGGAAAAGGGTAAAATTGTAATGTTGTTTTCTCTGCATTTTGTTTTAAATGCTAAAAAAATATAATTCTTTCAGCATTATAAATGAAACTTAATTACAAATATGAATGTAACCCTTGAGAGTATTAATCACTCTTCAATGTTTTGAAAATTCGTTAAATCTATAGAATTATATTATCTTAAACATTGCATATATTGCAGTGAAACCTGGAGCTTAGTGAACGGAATATTACGTTCCACACGCTTAGAGGGCCGGAAGACAAATTTGTCTTCGAACAAAGTCCAATTTCAAAGCAATTTGAAGTAAAAATTTATTAACAGAAACAAAATTTAAAGTTTTGTAACTTTTAAATGAACAAAGAAGACTTTTTAAATGTTTTCTGCTTAGTAAAATGTTTTATATTTACCAAAAAAATTGTATGTAAATAATTATTCTGCATAATTGTTGGTCTGAAAACTTCAGTAGTTTGAATATTCCTTTATCTAAAAAAAGTGACCTCTAGCTCAAAAGTTTATATGATAACAAGATGAATATCTCCTTTTATAACACTCACAAGGAACATACTGTGATGAATTGCGGTCCATCAACATATTGCATTTCGATAGGATTAAAATAATCCCAAAATGAAATGGAGTGATCAGTCTTGATTGGCAACTATTGTAAGAGGATTATCCGTGAGAAAAGAAATTCTTTGTTCATTTCAAGTAAAAGTGAAAGATTTTCATGCTTTATATCGTGTGTGCTAAATGTGTGTGAATTTTATCTATAAGAAGATTATCTGAAGAGGTTTAAAATGTGTCAGGAAGGTATTCATATGAATAGCATGACTAAAGAAAGGTATTTCAAAGAACCCTGGATACAAAGGGGTAGGAGGATGAAGAAGGATGTATCAATAAAGGAGGATCAGTGGATTATGCACAGGAGAAGAGGATAGAGTTTTTCGCCTTGAAGAAGGCAGTCTGGTTTTTTGAGTTCTGGAGAGTTGGACCTTGTTTTTTTAGGTTCCTGAGATGTACAAAAATGTCTTGTAAATATCATCTGAATTTTCACTATCATGTCATTTTTTACAATTGTGATTTTGAAATAAAACTTTTCGTTTAATACGAAGTGATGTGTTTAATTATATGTATGCGATCACGATACCACAGATAATAATATATATGTAATTAAATATTTGGGGGCAGCGACGAGATAATGTGGTCTAGAGTAAATTAGATTGGGAACCTATGTTTATCCTGATAGACAGATGAAGAACCAGCTGAATGCAGACAAGATCATTGAGGAGTCACGAAATTTAGTCGGAGATATAGTTGTTTCGTGGCGTTCCAGTAATTAAAGGACGGTTGAAAAATTGTATCGGCTAACGAAAAGCTGTGTGATGCAACAAGGACATATAAAGATATTAGTGCTACGTGTGCGTTCTTCAAGAAATATTCGGTGGATCGAAGAAATGTGGTGTATTATCTTGTGTGTCTATATACGGAGCTAATGTGATAGTGCCTCATCGGTTAATTAAGTGTATTCAAGTCTTCAAAGGTGTTTGTGTTACATTTAAAAGTGCTAAGAAGCCTGGTAACAGTGTGCAAGGCATATCTACATCTAAAGGTAAGCCCTTTTATAAAAACTTCTATAGAGGTCTGTTTTGAATTAAATGTTGTGTATATTTTTAATTTTGGAACAAAACTCTATGAGAAATTAAAAATTCTAGGGAAGCTATTAATTTAGTATTTAAATTTTTAGATATAATTTTTATGTTTAATGGTTTTCTGGTATCTGTAAAGTATAATATTGGGTTAAAAGTAAATACTTATGTATATGTTAAAATTTACTTGGGGTATAGTAAATTGTTATTGATTAATTGAGATTATTAATCGGCATATTTTAATCATAATTGTGTATAAAACTTTTGGAATAAGAGTTCGGTTTATATGCATTTTTATTTATTGCAGTAATAAAGTTATAATTTAATTTTATGGGTATACTGTCGATTATTATGATTAATGTTTAAAAATAAATTTATATTATACTGTACTGTTGGGTATAAAATTTATTTTAGGGATATACTCAGTTTGAAATCCGTCACTCTTACCTCATAATTTGCTGTATTAAAATCGTGTCGTTTTTTTAATACATTATTATACGTTTAGTGAAAAAATTCTATTTCTGTATTTATTGTATTATTGTAAATTGAATATATCTGATATTTTGAAATTTATGGTATTTTGGGGGGGAAATATGGCAGAGTATTTAAGAAAATATAATAAAAGCATCTTGCTATTATTAGCAGATGAATTTGAGACCAGTTTGTCAAAAATGTGTAAAAATAAAGCTATAATTCAGGCTATTGTTGATGCATCGGATTATGGTGAAAGTTTTGCTAAAATTCACATGCAATGTATTTTTGAAGAGGAGGCAGAACGGAAAGAACAGGAAAATGAAAAAGAAAGGCAAATTGAATTAGATCGGGTAGCGCAAAAAGAAAAAAATAGACAACTTGAGCTAGATAAACTTAAGCAACAACTAGAATTAGATAAACTTGAGAAATAACAACAGTTTGAATTAGAAAAAATACGCATTCAAAATTCTACGGACACTGTTAGTGTTTCATCGAATGAATCAAATGTGGATTTGCATAGAACTCCAAAAGTAAACCTAAATGCTTAATTCCGCATTTTGATTCTAAATTAATCGATATTACTCTTTTCTTTATGATTTTTGACATACAAGACGAGGAAGCTAAAATTTCTCAGGAGGATTTAGTTAGCCAGTTAATTCCGTTATTGCCTTCGGACATTTCCGAAATTATTGTTAAACAACCAGAAGATAAGTGCGATGATTTTCAGCATGTAAAAAAGTTTTTTTAGATCGATTTAGGATTAGTACAGGCGCGTTAAAACAAAAGTTTGAAAATCATCAAAGAAAACCGGATAAATTATGGGTAGATTTGATTTATGAGTTAAGGGGTTATTTGAATAATTTATTAGAATCTTTAGAAGTGAGAGATTTCGAATCGTTGAAAGCACTGATGCTCACGGAGCAATTAAAAAACGGGTCCCTTATGAAATAAAAGAAAAATTTATGGACGAATAGGAGGAAATGAAGACAGCTTCGAAACTCGCGGAGAAATCTGATAAATATGATAGTATCAAAAGTGAATTTAAGAGATCAGGAAAAAAATCTTAGGAAAAATAATCTGATGGAGAAAATACAAAAACTATTTTCGATTCTAAAAGTAAGAGTGAATTCAAAAATAAATCGGCTTTTGAGGATAAAAAAGATAGCGGGAAAAACGATACATTTAAGAAAGACCAAGCTTTCGAAAAACAGAGGCAAATTCAATGTTATCATTGTTTAGAAATGGGGCACATTCAAACAAAATTGTGCGGAATGGATAAAAAGTAAGTCTAATTATGAGGATAAAAACATAGGTTGGATTGCTACTAGCGATAGATGGGATATGAATGATTGGGAAGGGGTTGAAACTAATTTACCGATGATCGATTTACTTGTAAACGGTAAGACGATCAAAGCGATTAGGGATACAGGGGCACAAATTGCTGTTTTTGATGAATGTGACATTCCTTGGAGAGCAAAAAAGTAGGGAATATTTTTCTTTTTCCGGCCTTGGGAAGTAAACAAAAGGCACATTTAGTTTCTGTGCCAATAGAATTGATTGAAAAGAACAGAAAGTACCCTGAAAAGAATGTTGTCGTAGCTATTGTTAAAAAATTAAATGCCCCCCTTCTCATAACGCCTGGTGTTTACGATTTATTAAGAAGAAAGGATTTAGACTTTCAGAAATCAGAATTTAAACATATGGGAAATCAGGTAGAATTACACAAACAGGAAACTTTGGAATTATCCGTTGTTCAGTTGGAGGAGCAGGTTGACAAAAAGAGTAATAAAGAAAGGTGTAATTCGGACAAAGAGTCTGTTAAAATGAATAGTGAAACAGAGTTTAATTCTCTGAAAAAAGTGACAAAGGAGAATTTAGGAAATGTTTTGAAATTGATGGGGCGAAAAGATATTGCGACTCAGACGTATATTGTTAGGAGGCCGTATAGAGAAAATCGCTCTTGGAAAAGGAATCCTAAGAAGTATGAAAACCTACCCAGGTATTTTGTTGGGAGTCTTGGGGTTATCTCAGTTACGAATAAGATGAAAGAAAGATTGATTTTGAATGGGCTAGAGATAAGAACATGTAGTACTCATATGAAGAAAGATGACAGTGTAAATTGGGGAATTAATAGCGTAGAGATAGTACTAAGATGAGGAGGAATAGTACTAAGGATAGGAGAGCGTAGTACTAAGATAAAGGATTGCGGTTGTAATCATGGAAAGATTGGGTATAATGAAATGTCAAATACTTTAATAAGCAGAAGAAAGGGTAGAGTCTTCAACTATCGGAACAGATCTCAGAAATAAATCTCTTAAAAACATACAGGGTTTTCAGCGGAAAAATTATGGTAATAAAGTGGTAAGGCGAAATTTAATGTCAATAGAATTTTTTTGATAAAAGTAATTCAGATATTAGTTTTCGGGAGAATTCTCTAAATTAAAATTTATTCTAATTTGGGGAATGTTCATTATTGTAGTGCCTGTATTGAGTTTGTTTATTATTTAATGCTTAATAATTTTGTAATAGTATAACTTAAATAATTTAATAATTGCATAATTTCGTATGCATGCTTTCCGTCTGGAAGGGTATCCATAATTAAGTTTTCAAATGCAATGTTTTTGGGAAATTGTATAAGGCATTGTGTTGTATATCAATTTCTTCTAATTTTTTTTAATGTTATAATGATGTAATTTGTAAACTGTGTTTAGTATTATATAACTGTAGTATGTTTCAAAATTATTTTTACTAGTATAAAAATTATAAAGTATTTCTAGAATCATACTTAGATGTTGTTAGAAAAAATTATAATAAATCATGTTGATAGTGTCTTCTTTCAATAGTGAGTATGGGAAAAATTTGTGTTCTGTAGGGATTTCATGTGTAATACTAATTTCTATTATGTATAATGGCCTCTTTGGAAGTTGATTAAAAGGTCTTGTTGTGTATTTTTGGTACGTGACAAATTTCTTGCAGAAATTTTCCCTTAGGGGGAAGGAGTTGTGGTGTAGGGGGAAAGGTAAAGATTTTTAGGACACCCGTGAGTAGGGTTGGTTGTGGTAAGTGCACCCCCCTCCTCAAACTAATATATGTACAGGATATTTCACGCTTATTTGCATTGATCATGTCACATTTCGTCACACTGATGGGTTTTGCATATATTTGAGATTTATTTCATTTATTTTTCGTGACATAGAACTAATGTAAAATAGATTTCCAGAATAGTTTGTTTAAAGAGTTCAAGCTACATTTTCCCAAGAGTTGTTTCCAGGTTAGTCTTCAATATCTTTTAACGTTTATTTTAAACTGTTGTGCAAAGCTTAACCTAAAATACATACTGTAATTTGAATTTTTACAAAAACTGTTATTAAGAAGTGTTTAAGAGGGGGGGATCCCACATACCCCGACTTTTAGCCTACTAGGGGTAAGTGGGACCCCTCATTATGGGGTGAGTGGGACTAGGGTGTCCCACTTACCCCACTAAGTAAATTTAAATATATTTCTGGATTATGCCTTAAACAAGTTGCCTTAAATTTCTATAGTACTTATGGTTATCTATGGTTATGCTCTGGATTTTTTTTATTTTCTCCATTTTCTGATTTTATCTCTTGAGTTGGATGAATTTTATCTACTTTCACCTCGCGTGCTAAACTGACTGTAAAATTATTTTTTAACTATTTTTATGTACCTCTGTTTTGTTCGCGTGAACTATTTGCTTTTGATACCTCCGTTTCTTTGTGTGGATTGGCAGCATAATTTAATTTTTTAACGGAATTCTTCACAAATTTAAGGTAACCTACTTGAAAACTGTTGCGCTTGCCAACGATTTTAATTGTGTCGTCTAGTTGCAAAACTGGCCATCTCCAAAAAATAAAATTTTTGGGAAAAGCTGATGTTTTGCCACACTTAGCCAAAGTAAGATTGGATCCAAAACTCTTTAGTTTTATAGTCATTAAGACAGTATATTTGAAAACACGAAATAAGGTGGCAGGGGCACATGAAATGAGGGGGTTATTTAAGTCTTTGTTTTGGATTTGGCAACCTTTGCAACTTACTTTGGAGTTGGCCGGTTTTGCAACAAACCAGAAATTAATTTTTGCTAAATTTAATGTGACATTGGGTTTTTAGGGGTAGCAAAAGTGCAGTGTGGTAAAGTTCAAAGGTAATATACACCCAGAGGTGCCAAGCTCCTGATAATCTTCCGTAATATGTGGGTTAATTTGATCGTTTCGTACCAGAAAATTTATTTAATGAATCTTTATTTCTTTAATTTCAGATTTCTACGTGGAATATATTTAATTTCATTTCTTAAGAAAATTTCTGGTGTGAAACGTATTAAACCTGGGTCAAACTTAAGATTAGTGAGAGCTTGGCACATCATTGTACACCTTGTGATAACCAGGGGAGGGTTAACATGTTTTTATGCTCTAGGCCAAAACACTTTTCTGCGCCTTCCCCCTTCGATTTCATAAAACTGTAAGTGAATTTTCCCTGATAAATTTAAGAATTTTTTAATCTATTTAATTTTTTAATAAAATATTTTTCCATTTAATTTTTTTTATAAATTTTAGTATTTTGAGGTAGATGGGAAATAAACGGGCTTTTGTTACAGTTAAAATCTGAGAGAATACATTTGTGATTACATTTTCATAATTTCTGGCATTATTTTTTTCAGTTACTGCCTTACTGGTAATCCAAGCTGTGGGCACTCTTCAAAAGTTTACCAATGCTCCTCAATGTCTCCTCAAACATTTTTGTTCCTTTTCCAAGTCGTAGGATCACTTTTCCTCTTCTTTGATTGATTAGGAGATACTTCTTCCACAAAGTTTTCCACAGTCGGAGAAAACACGAAACTAAATTATTAGAAACTTTGTATGCACCAAGGGGGATCAGTCACAGGCGAGAGAAAACACTATAACGTTAATCTAATCAACAAGTGAGAGTTTATTGCGGGGAGAAGCAGAAGCGCCATTTAGGGGATTTGGAGATGGCCGCTTTTGAACCTCATCGGTTGATGGACTTGGCCGGTTTTGCAGCACATCATGACTTTCAAACGCATATAACACAGGGATTTGACCGATTTAGGCTTGTTTATTCTTTCCAGATGGTAGAAACTTTTCCTTAGAACTTAAAAAGCTGAAAAAACACATTTTCAAATTTTGAGAAATTGGCCGGTTTTGCAACTAGACGACACAATTTCATCTTCGTTTATCGCCAACTTTAAATTGCTGATAACATCCCATCTTATTACAATATTATATGCGAGATAGCCTAAAACATAAAATTTGCCGATATAGGAGACTCGTCAACACATATTTCATACACAAAATATTTAATTGGTTTTATAGTTTCATTACCTATACTATTTAACGAGATTTCATCTGAAGACAAATTTGGCAATCCAATATTAACATAATATTCATAATTGCATAAGGAAAGATCGCTGCCCGTATCGAACAAAGTATTTGCTTCTTTATCATTGATATCAATTATTTTTCCCATCCCATCAGGGTTAGACTTATTTACGCTCGCAGTTTTACTAATGTTAACTTGTTTCTGTACATGATAATTAGAATTGTGATTTTGACGATTATAATTTCAAAAGTTTTTAGGTGAATGCTAGCCGAAATCATTAGTTTGATAGTTATTTCTTTTATTTTGGTATTGAGGATGAAAGAAAGATTTCGAATTTTTATGTTTACTTATTTCGGGTTTTCGATCTTCAAAATTGTAGTATGTTTTTTTATTTATTGTTTTGATATTACGTCTCGCCGTTTCACAATCGTCTAGCTTGTTTACTAATATATCAACATGTTTAACTTTTGGGAGATCATCAATAAAGTGTTTTTTCATTTCTATAGGTAACCTTCGCTTGATTTGATCCGCCACTATTAATTCTACTAACCATTCAAACTCAAATACTTCAAGACCGTTAATTAATTCTTCCAAATTATTGCTTAATTCAAATGCTAGACGAACCAAGTGTCTGAAAATTCTTTCTTATGTGACATTAATTTCTGCCTAAATTCTTCTGGTGTCATTTTGAAACGTTTAAGAAGTAATTTTTTTTACGTAATCGTAGTAATTTGCTAATGTTTCTGGTTTTCTAGCTATAATATTAGCAATTTTCAACGAATTTAAACTTAATAAATGCATTACCCAATTTTCTTTTACTATATTCATCCTAGAAATTTGTCTTTCAAATAAAGCCAAATAGATACTAATATCACTCATCCCGTCAAAATGAAACATTAATTTAAACAAATCAGGTTGCTTTCCTGAACCAGCTATTGCAGAACCGCCACTTACATTTTTCAAATTGCCTTGAAGCTCCATTTTTTAAATTCATACTTCATCTCTACTTTCTTTTCCTCTAATCTTCTTTCTGCTTCTTTTTCTTGCCTTTCTGCTTCTTTTTCTTCTTCTTTTTCTTGCCTTTCTGCTTCTTTTTCCTGTCTTCTTTCTTCCTTTTCTACTTCTAGCCTTCTTTCTTCCTTTTCTGTTTCTAGTCTTCTTTCTTCCTTTTCTGTTTCTAGCCTTCTTTCTTCCTTTTCTGTTTCTAGCCTTCTTTCTTCCTTTTCAGCTTGTTTTCTTTCTTCTCTCTCATCGGCAATTGACTTCGAGTCGAACTTTAACAAAATGTTCTTCATAATCCTCTGATTAAGTTATCAACTTTATCAGATCAATAATTCTTGGACTCTGTGGCACGACTATACCTAGGTCATCACACTATGCTAACAAATCTGCTTTTCTAGCTTTATTCAGAACGAACATTGTTTAATTTGATGACACTTCAACGAAACAAAGTATTACAACATCGTAGATTTGATTACGGATCTCTTATCATTATACTTCGGACAAAGAGCTAATTTTTTCAGCACAAAAAATACTTCTTACACTACAATCAAGGTACGAAATAGTTTTTTATACAAATCCTGACCACGGCCCCAAACTTGTGGGATTCTGATGAATAGTTTCAACGCAACAGAGCTTCTTCAAATACAATACTGGCGTTGTCCGGTCTCGTGATCATAACCTAAAATATACCTACAATCAGTGTTGAATGATTTTATATTTTTAAACGAAAAGTTATCCAACATAACCTAGAGTTGGGGACCCTACAACCTTCAAAAACGTACACTGGTGATGCTACGCACGCTCAGTTTTCTTTTGATTTTATATTTTTAAACGAAAATCTTTTTAAACGTACCTAATGTTGGGGATCCCACTGCCTTACCGGGAGTGCTATGCATGCTTTGGTCAGTTTTGATTTTATACACTGTTAAAAAAATTTCTGTGAAATTACGGAGAATCTACTGGTACTGTTATCTTAAGTCTTATGTAAAATTACAGAGATTAGAAAACAGAGATTGTGTTAAATAACAGAGAAATTATTAGGTAAATTTACAGTCTACTGTAAATTTTTGTGTTAAAAAAAAATCTTTATTATTATTTATATATATATAAAAAAATGATTGAGAGAAAACGCCAATTCTACGCCAGATAAGTATGTCTTTTATGATTTAGTCTATAAAAAATTATTGTACTTGTAAAGGAATTTTTTTCTTCTTTTCTTTAAAAATGAAAGAATTTTAATGTATTTTTTTTTCAGCACTTTTAATAATGTTTTCGCGAATTTTTCGAAGTTTAACACATATATTTTCTCATAATGCGCGAATATTTTTTGAAAAGAATATTTTTTAAAAAGAATATTTTTTGAAAACGAATGTTTTTTAGTAGTAAATAAAAGAAAAATAAATTAAAAACATATAAGTTATTTAAAAAAATGACTTTTAATATTTCTATATATTTAAATTTAGAAGATTAAACTTCTTTTCTTCTTCTTTTTTTTTTTTTTTTTGTAATATTTATGTATTTAGAAGGTTGATATATTTTTTATAACGCATATATCATTAAAATTCTACGATCCCTAATAATAATATATTATATTTTTTTTATAAATATTAACACAAATTATAAAATGGACTAAAGTAATATTTGAAAATTATCTTACCTAAATTTTAAATCCAGATTGAAATAAAAATTTATTCTTTAAATAACCACACTCTCTTTCTATCTTTTGATCAAAGTGATAGTTGGTAAAATTCCCGGCTAAATCCGCAGAGAAGAATTTCCCCTTTCTAAAATATTCTAATTTTTAATAAACCAAATTTTAAACCAAATTTTTTTCTTTAATATTTTTAATAAAATTGTAAAAGAATTTTAAAAGTGTGTATTTTGAATTACGGGTTATAACAAATATAAAAATATCTGTAAATAAAGACACGGAAATCCCTACAGGGGATCTAATATAAGAAAAGGAAAATGTCTGTAAAATGATTACCGATAAACTCGATCAAATGCGTTTAACGGAGAACTAGTGTAAATTTACAGAGTGTCTCGGTTATTTTTCTGTGATTTTACAGAAATTTTTAACAGTGTACTTTTAAACGAAAATATTTCCAAACAAATCTAGTGCTCCGGAGGTCCACTGACTTCGGCAGCGTATACTGGGCGGTCTAGGCACGCTCCGGTCTGTTTCGATTTTATATTTTTAAATGAAACACCAGAGTATACCGGGCCCGTGATAATAAAATTAGTGTTGAATATGTATCCGATCACTATGTAAAAAATCAGTGTTAAAATACTGATATTTAGTGGTAAAAGGTCTTGTAAGAAGTTTTTTTCTATTGAACAATTTTAATATTAAAAAAAAATATTTCTTATTGTCTAAACCCTTTAACAATTTTATGAGTTATAAATATAATGTTTCCGAAGCCCAAATTTATACTCGATCATTAGCTGAAAGGTTAGTCAGTATATTGTATTAAAAATTCAGAGCTATTGTATGAATTCTAGTTTCTTTTTTCAAAACAAAATGTGCTTAATGTTAACCCTATGGGCAATAAAAAAAAAATCTAAAGTCGCGAGAGGGTCTTTCGGAACTGATTTTTTTTTTTTTTTTTTTTTTTTAAATGGGTAATATTAATATTTTTTAAACGGTTACCACCGCTTGAAAGAAAAGTGAACGCAGATGTATGGTCTGGTATTTTTCTTTCTTTTTCATATTTTTATTTACGGAGTGGATGCAGATGCCTTGCAGAAAAAAACAAGAACGAAAAATTATGCGTCAAGCATAGATTATGTAACACTTTCCAACGCTTCCAAAATAATTTTACAAATCATTACCATTTAATAAACTGAAAGATTACATCTAAGTAAACAATTTGGAAAACGCAAATCATATTTAAAAACGTAATTTCAGGAATTTCCAACATATACAATATTCGGAAAAATATCCGAATACTTTTATTCAGCCCCGTATAAGATCTATAGATTTGTATATGTACTACATAGGATGCTAAATTTTAGTTTAGTTAGGAAACGCGTAGCACAGTTTAAAATTCTCCTTTTGGAGTTTCTTTCAATAAACGAAAATGTGTTCGCAAACTTTTGTGCTGCCCTGTATATGAAATACAGAATTTATACACACCAAGTAATAGACAAAAAGTGAGTTAAATTTAAAATCGCATTCAGCAACTTAAAACGCACTTCCAGGAATTATTGTTAACAGACAGTAGAGAATTCTTTTGAGTGTCCCTGTAAATGAACGATGACTGCTATACACACAATATTCTGTAGTAAGCCTCTGGTAACGCACCTTAGTGATATATATAAATTTCAATGCGTTTTAAATAGTGAAACATTATTTAATTAAACAGCAAACGATTTTTCTCCATAGACGTAATGTAACGGAATTCTTTTGACTGTCCCTGTAAAGTAACTATAAGTGCTATGCACACCATATTCTATATTAAGCTTCTTGTAATGCACCTGAGTGATATATATCAATTACAATGCATTTGAAATTGTGTCACATCATTAAAATAAACCGCAAGTGATTTTTCCCCATAGACCGTAATGTAACGGAATTCTTTTGAGTGTCCCTGTAAAAAAACTATAAGTGCTACACACTTCAGTTGAAATAGGGAACATGCTATAGATAACGACAATAACATATAAAAATTGCAGGGCAATACGAGCATATTTACGGGAGTTAGAGCACGGGCAGACGGCCAGACGGCAGACAAACCGAAGTCATAAACACTTTTCAACTAGGTTGGAAAGTGTTAAAAACTGAAAACCTTCATGTCTCGAAAAGAGTTTTTTAAACGAATTACATCGTTAGAAAGATGAAAGTGCGTAGATATTGCCTGTTGCTTAAAAACACCGGATGAGACACACACGAAAGAAGACGTTTTGAAAATATTTTTTTAAGAGTTAATAGTGACACTTTTTTAAATGTATTGAACAGTTATAAAGGTTTAAATACGAAATTTAATACGAAATTTAAACGTGTTTTTTTTTTTTCTCCGTGTTTCGAATAGTTAATCTCTCGCGCGCTGCGAAAAGCGCGAAAAAAAAATGCGTTTTCCGACTCTCGACTCTTCATTTGCGGAACGGGATTTCATCGGCATTGCCGTGAAATGCTATTTCATGTCATTTTGTGATGTACATTATGGTTTTTAATTAATTAACGAAAACTAATTTAAAAATACAAAATATGGCTTCGAGGAGCATAACTACAGATATAGAGGTACCCTTCTGCCAAATTTTGCAGCTCTACGCGTCGCAGTCTCTTCAAACACAATACACAAACAGACACTCAGACGCAAACTTCTTTTGTTATTATTATAGACAGCAGAGAACAGAGCTTAATATCATTTATTTTAGCATAAGTAGTTATGTCAACTGGAAACAATTAGGAAAGAAAAGAAAGGGAATTTAATAAATTGAAAATTTGTAAAGCTATTTCTTGCACGACCTTTATTATAGAGTTTCCAGTTTTCTCGAAGAATTAGCAAAAATTCTACATATTTTCATTTATTAAAAAGTACTTGTGAAATTATGACACGAAATAGGTAAAAGAAGTAATATAAAATAAAGAAGCGTGCCACTTCTTAGAAAGAAATCTAGAACACACGTAATATACGCGTTTTGCGCAGTTTTCTTTGAGCTCAAAATACATTGATATTTTAAAGGTATTCTTATTTTTCATCGCTCGATAGTATGAATCTTTCTAACACATTTACAAATACTATTCCATGTCTATATCAAAGATGTTTTCAAATAATTCCGCCCAGGTGCCGAAGAATTTAACATTTAAAATATTATAAACCATCCATCTTTTAACACATTCCGCATTTAAAGAGAAGAATACAATTTGAAAACAAGAAATACTGCCATATTACTTTACATAACAAGAAAGAAAATTCATGGGTCAAGCATAGATTATGAAACACTTTCCATAACTTCCAGAAAACTGTAATGAAACTTCATGTATTATTCTCTCTTATTTAGTTAACAAGAGCATAAAAGGCTGCTAAAACATCTCATTCAGCATCACACAACTTATCGTGCATCTCCCATGCTTTTTCCAATTTAATTTCAACTTTAAACACACCTTCTTATAAATAAAATCACTCTACATATGCTATTTCCAGATTCTAGGTCCTGCTTTTGACCTTTGTTTTTTTAATGGCTTATTTCATGAAAAAAAAAGTAGCTTTCGGGTCGTAGTAATCCAAACCCGGGGGTTACTTAAACGTAATTTTTAATAATTTATTACATATATAAAAAATTAAAATAATATATATGAGATATTGTGGTTTGAAATCGTCCGAAAGAATTCGGTTATCAACACATTTAACGTTTTTCAGGCTATCATTTAGTAATAAGTGTACAAAAATTAGTACTTTTTGGGTCTCAAAATTTTATGTTTAAATAAATTCTAAAATTGTTCTAACTTTCAGTTTCATTTGTTAAAATGTTACATTATTGAACATTTATCATCTCAGAAAGTTTAATGAGTTTCTTCCCGCATAGCATGCATGGTCGCAGTGACGTTATTGTGACGTCACTGAAAGTCACAATTGTCACGACAGATCTGTGACCAAAATGCCACCATTCAGTGAGGTCACATTGTGACTAAAATATGAACGTCTTTAAAAATTCTAGAAAACATACCAAACATTTTCAAAATATCTTATTCATCGTAAAAAATACTTTTCTTGTCAATTTTTTAATTTTTGTAACGTCACTGTGGCATTATTGCAAGTCACGCATGTCACGTCACAACTGCGACCAAAATACCACCATATCGTGAATTCACACTGTGACAACAATGCGAATTTTAAAAATCTTTGAATATGATAAGAAACATTTTTTATAATGCCATCTTTATGCATTTGAGGGCCTGGACCTTAGTAATTTTATTGACCCTTGCAAATTAATTTATATTCACTTATTCATTTATCTAACAAAAATAAAATTATCTGCATGCACACACACACACACACACACACACACATATATATATATATATATATATATATAGAGAGAGATTTTTTTTTTTTTTTAAGTTTTATTTTCTATGAAAAATTAGTAATTTGTGTTAAAATAACTTCAAACAATTTATCAATTATAAATTACTTCTTCCATCGGAACTAGCAGAAAACTAATGTAATGGAGGGAGGTGGTTGTTCACTGCAAAGTGCCATTAAAATGTAAAGTCACATTGTGGACAAAATGTGAATACAAATAATCCGATATACTTCGAAAAACAGTTTCTTTTTTGCATGCTAGTGCTTTATTTAAATTATTTTCCTACCTTTACGGATGAAGTAGCCTATGAATAATATAGTTATGAATATCCTAAATGTATAAAATAAATAATTTGCTTCTGTTAGAAGAAAAAAACTATTTAATTTTATATTATCTTCAGAATTTTCAAAATTTTTTTAGCGGTTCAAGCTCCTATTTGGAAAAATAAAATCATTTTTCTTGACATTATTTAATTTAAAAATTGCATCTAGTAAACCTGAAATAAAATAAAATGAAATAAACGGGATTCTTTCGCTGTATAATACATCCGCAAATCGTTATTTTTAATTCTGAAAACAAGAGATATTGAACTGCGGGCGAAGGGGGAATAGAAGTTTCAAACATTTCTTTTTTTATTGGTAAGAGAATTGGCCAGCATGCTCATTATTTATAATATGTACTTGCCTGACCGTCTGTGAGGTCGAGACAATTTAAAAATTGGTTTATTCGAAGGGTATATTTACTCAAAGTCAAACTGTTCCAAGCATAACATTGATTCACGTTTTGTTTAATTTAATTTCACATTTTGAAGAATGGTAGCAGGAAATTCCATGGCAAGCTGTGTAGTTAAATATCATTTGTAATATTTTAAATTCATAGTATAAAATAATGAATTTTTATTTTATGACGTTTTTAGAACTTAATAGATTTTTAAACATAAATCCTATTTAAAGATTTGTAAAATTCCGTAGATTTGTTTATAGATATTTCTTTTTCATAATGTATTTCATTTTAAAGAGATTTGATCAAAATTATTATTAATAATATATCAATGGTATTGCATAAAATATAAGTTTTATTATTAAACATTGAAAATTAATTTCTAATATAGAACTTTGCAGTATTACGAAAACAGCAAGATGGTTGTTACGTAAGGAATTACTTGGAAAAATTAAAAATATTTAACCCTTTTGGGTCCGATTTTTTTTTCAGTTTTTGTGAAAATTTACTTTTACCTTAATAATTTTTAAAGTAGGTATTCAAATAACAAAATTTAAAGGTTACTGGTGTTTAACGGATATGTCATTTACTGAAATCTAACAAAAATAATTATTTTCTGTGCCATTCATGTGACAATAGACTAATGAAAAATGTTTGAAAACGTTTGGAAAAATGTCTTATTACAACAGTATTAAACAAAGCATAACATTTTCTAATATTTCTTGTATTTCATCACAATTTATAGGCTCGAAAAAGTAGCCCCAATTTTAAATTTAAAGAGTGAAACATATTGTTGAAATAAAAGAATCGCCAACGGTGCAAAGAGAATTAAGAAAACTATTATTATTATTATTATTATTACTGAATGCTAAAGCATAAAAGAAGTCATAATAATAAATGTATATATATATATACTATTATTACAGAAAGATAATAATGAAAATAATTATTAAGACAAAATAATACTCATTAGAAAGACATGTATTATTAATAGTACACCAGACCCGAGAGGGTTAATAGAGAAATTTATTGTCTGAAGGATTAATGTAAAATAATATTAATTATATTATAGTAATTGGGCAAACGTGCCAATAATGGGTACTTTTAAGAAATTTCTTAAAAAAATATGTTTTTAATTACTAGTCATAGTTATTATATTCCAGATTTTTTTAATTCGGTATATTAATCTTCCAACAATATTACACCAATCTCACTGTCACATTTCCCTTTGTGAATTTAAATTTAATTGTAATAATGGAAATAAATCAAAACACTTAAAATTCCAGCAATGAACACACACCATTCCAGTACTGGACATCCACTGTACAGTAATGGACTTTCTACAAAAATTAATAGATAATTGTTTTATGATTGTGTTTAGAATCCGAACTTAATGAAAGCATACTAATTAAACGCAATAGTCGTTTCGAAATACATTTACCTTTTTAGGATATCAATAATTAATAAAATATTTATTTTAAAAATTAATTGTTCAAACTAATTATTGTTATTATCACAAAGTGAATACTTTATTTATTTCGATAGAATATTTAAAACACTGAATTTCAGAGAATTACAGTTATTAAATTACTGAGACAATGATTTTGTATAGGGATTAATAAAAAAAAAATTAGAACATTTTTTGGAGCATCAGAATGCATGGAATTGTGTTTCCCATTACAATTCTTAAGAGTTAAATTTACTGAAACTATATGATATATTACTTGTAATAATTAGTATTACAAAAATGATCGAAATAAAATTGCGGGTTGAATGTTTTAAATTCCTATATAAAATGATTTCGAAATAAAACTGAGGAACTAACGTTTGAGACCCCTGATCTATGGATTTATTAGGTTCTTGATACTATAAATGTAATTACTACTAATAATATTTTTTTATATATAGTTACTTTGTCAGAAATGAAAAATCAAACATTGAAGACAGAAAGTAATAGATTTTTAAAAACTCGCTTGAGTTTAAAAAAATGTTTTTATTTTAAATGGGAAGGATTTAGACCCCATGAGCATGAGCTCTTTCTTTTGCTATACTCTTGAACATCATTCCTTCTTCTTGATTGACTTGTGAGACTACAAAATATGTAAAACAGAGCTAATAACACAAATATTGAAAATAAACTAGTTTAATATTGAAAAAAATATTAACCAAATTAAATTAATTAAAAGCAGGTATTTATAAAAATGTGTTCTTATTATATTCCGTAACTGCAATTAAAAATTTAGTACAAAATATGTAAAACAGAGTTAATAATAAAAATATTGAAAATAAACTAGTTTAATATTGAAAAAAATATTAATCACATTAAATTAATTAAAAGCAGGTATTTATAAAAATTTTGTTCTTACTATATTCCGTAAGTGCAATTAAAAATTTAGTTTGATTACTTAGCTGTTTAGTTAAATCAAAAAGATTTTATGCGCTATGAACATTACTGAAATTTCACTTTTAATAAGGGCCACATGGGGTGTCCATTACTAGAAACGGTTAAACATTCCAGTAATAGACACTGCTCCTAAAATCTTAAAAATAAATTAAGTTGTGTAATTGACCCTTCATATATAAAATTCAAACTTTTTTATTGCTATAAAAAATGACATTTTTTCAAGAAAATAAAGAAGATTTAAAATTAATTAAGCAAAACCAGCTTGCTAAGTAAAATTTTCACAGAAAAGTAATGGAACTGCGAAACTTTTTTTCTGTTTCCGGATTGGTTTGATTCTGAACAACAAACTAGATTTTAAGACATGCAAGGAAGAGCAATGAAAAAATTAATAAAGGCAGAATTTGTATTGATTATTTTTTTATATAAATCAAAACCGTTCGGGTGTGTCCATTACTGGTCATTCGCATCATGTTTCATTGACATGTTTTTAGAGAATGCAAAAAAAAGATGCTTTTTTAAGCCTTTTTCAAAAAAAAGTGTGCATTTATGATGATTCTGCATCGGGTCGGAGGAATATATTGGAACCTGGCCGGAACTTATTTAATAGCATTGTTATTTATGTATGTATTTTATTTTCTTGCTGCAGGTTAGATTCGGATTAGAATATTGCATTCAATTGAGTAACCAGATTTTATCACAACCGGACCTATTCTGGTTCGTGTAAAACCTGGATACCACACCCGATGCAAGACTCTACTAATCCGAATCCTACCTACAACAGCCAAACGAAAAAGAACCCAGCCGACACAATAAAATAAGACCAAATAAATAATAATAATAATAATAATAACTTGATAAAGTCGGGTTTAGTTCCTGTAAGATGTAGTCACCCGTCCCGATGCAGAATCGCCACAAACGCTGCACTTTTCACAAATTGGTCATTATGTGACTTCACATCGACCGTCATATCGACGGTCACAAAGTCAAAATGTGACGTCACAGTGACGTTGTTGTGACATCACCATGCCATACGGGTTGTGCATTCGTATTATATTCCACACATTGTTTTTTTCACAAACAATGCTTATTGTTTAGTTCAACAAGTTACATTTTGATGCAAATTTTCTAAAAAAGCCTTACAAACGTATTTTGCTCTTGTCTCATAAGACGCAGGTATTTTACCTTTTAAAAGTAAAATGCTATTTAAGTGTGTTGTTGAATGGGGAACAGACAGATGGTAGACAGACAAACCGAATTCATAAACACTTTTCAAATGTGTTGGAAATTATTAAAAAAAGAAGTGTTAGAGGGAAGGAAAAGCCGACTGGAAATTTGCGAAAGTCAAATGGCGCATAAAAAAAGCTTCTAAAGACTACTGGCCCTGGTAAAAGGCAAGGAGATATATTAAAAATTATCATATTTTTTTCATGTGAATTATCACTACCTTGAACTTGTCTTTTAAAGTTTTGAGAAAAGAGGCATACAGTTATGAGTTGCCGGGTTATAAATGAAACTTTTTTGTCTTAATTTCACTTAAAATTTTCAGGCTTTTTTTAACACTTCCCAACCTAGTTGAAAAGTGTTTAGGACTTCGGTTTGTCTGCTATCTGACGTCTGGCCGTGCTCTAACTCACGTAAATATACTCGGATTGCCCTGAAATTTTTGTATGTTATTGTCGTTTACCACAGCATGTTACCTATTGCAAATGAAGTGTGTAACACTTATACTTTTATTACAGGGACAGTCAAAAGTATTCCGTTACACTACAGTCAATGGGAAATAATCGTTTCAAGTGCATTTTAATGGTGCTACGCCATTTGAAACATGATGCAATTGATATATAATTATGATGCGTATTAAAACATGCTTTTTGTAGAATATGGGGTGCAAAGCATTTATTATTCATTTACAGGGTTAAACAAAAGAATTCTGTTACACATTGTTCTACGGGGAAAAATCATTTGCAGTGTAATTTAATGATGTTTTACTATTTGAAACATAATGAAATTTATATGCATTACTATAAATTGCTCACTTAAAAGTACGGTGTACATTGTGTTTATCGTTCATTTACTGGGACACACAAAAAATATCGGTTACAGTATATGTGTGATAATTACAGTCTATGTGTGATAAGTGCGTTTTCAAGTTTAGTTTGCGTTTTTAAGTTTAAATATTTTTTTTTTCATATTATGTGGTGTGTATAAACTCGGTTGATCATATACAGGGATACACAAAGGAATTCGCAAGTATTACAGACTATGGGAGTGAATTGCTTAAGGGTAGTTTTTAATTGTGTCACACATTTTCTTGCTGAACTATATTTAGTAAACTATTCGAAGTTTGTGGAATATAAATAAATTCATATACAGGGCTACGCAAAGAACAAAATACATTGTTTACGGTTCGTAAATGCTGTAAATGAATTTTAAGTTACCTTTTACGTTTTTTACCTGAATTCAATTTTAGTTTAATATGTGGTGTTTACAAAAGTGTTTAGATAATATACAGGGTTGTACAAAATATGTCGAGTGTATTTCCATCGATTGGCGAAAATAGCTAAATGGGAATTTTCTAACTGAACTAAATTTTATCATGCTATGTATTATATATCCAAATCTACAAATCATATACAGGGCTGCACAAAATAATTCGACTACTGTTTTACAATGGAAGGTAATTTCAAAAACTGTATTTTTCAATGTGGTATATGTTTTCTATAAACTGTTTACTTACATATCTTCTTTTACCCTTTTTAACCGTGAACTTTCGTTACAGTTTTCTGGATGTGTTGGAAAGTGTTTCATAATCTATGCTTGACGCATGATGTTTCGTTCTTGTTTATTGTTTTATACTGTTTTTCATCAATTCTAAAAGTGAATTTTACACACCGGGGTGCCCTGTCAGTCCTATATAATATCGCGCAGTTGTATATTCTCCTCAGACTTCATCAAAAGTGCGCATGCATGAATATTTGCTACATAAATTTTTATGAGTATATTAAGGAGCTTAATATATTGTCTTTATTTTTTATTGTGTTTTTGTACATGTAGTTTAACGTTTATTTTTCGAAGCCAATAATTATTTTACTAATATTGTATTAATATTTTCCCGCACAGATGAAAAAGCTTATGACTTCGGTTTGCATGTCTGCTTGTCTGTCTGACTGTCCGTTCTCATAACTTTCGTAAATTTGAATGGATAGCTATGAAATTTATAGTACATGTTACTGCGGATGAATACAGCCTGACCTTTTTAAAATGGTATGTGTCGAGTTTACAGTTCGGATAAAGGACCACACAAACGAATTCTAATGCATTACGATCTATGAACGGTAAAAAGTACTAAAAATAACTGAGCTATAGTCATAACTCCAATTATAAAACTCGCACTGCATACAGATTCTAATAGTGAAGAAAAATATACATGTTCCTATTTATGAGTTTTTAATAATGACATTATTATTTGATAATTAATATTTTATAAAATTCAGTTCAAAATATCATTACGCGCCATATTTGGGCTTTTACAAAGTGTCTAAGTAAGGAACTTTAACATTTATTCATTAATTTTTCAATAATTTATATCAGAATTAGTAACGGTTAAGGTATCCGACTACGTACGGAGACATTTTTTTTTTTAAACTTTACTTTTGACACATTTTTTGGTATTTTTCAGTGTAATCTAACACAGAATAAAGAAAATTATAAAAAAGTATATAATATCTATGCAATTTCTAAAAATTTTGAAGAATTTTAGTCATTTTTTAGCATTTTTTATAAAAACGGCTCTGGCTCTAAAAGCAAAAAAAAAAAAAATGCATATAACACAAATATTTTTTAACATATGCATATTAGACACTCTTGAGTGTAATGAACTAAAAACTAGTCAATATACGGAAATCTAAAAGAGATACAGCTGATTATATACAATTACATAGAAAATTTCAGTAATTTTACGTGTAATTCTTCATAAAAATACCTATATATAAAAAAATAAATCACCTAGAGCTAATTCTTTATTTCATTACACTCTAGACATTATCGAAAAGGTACACAAAAAATTGCCTGGTTATAGGAGGATAAAATTTTGAGTTAGAGCAATAGTCGTTTACCTTTTCCGATGAAAATCTAATTTTTCAGAAAACGCATTTAAAGTTTTCATATGAGTTTAAAAGAACTTTTTAAATTAAATAAACACTTTAAAAACCACTAAATTTATAACTATAGCCTTCTGCTTGCTTATTTTACACATATTTCTATATTTTTATGCATTTAATTCTTTTTGGAGCATTTTCGAGTTTACTACTGTAAGTTGTTATGTTAATATTTATTGCTATCCGACTATTTAAAAAGCCATTTTTTTAATTAAAATAAACTGTAATTTTGGTATTGTTTTGGCACTTTTAAGTATAGTATAATACAAAATAAGAAAAATAATGAAAAAAATATAAAATATTTATGCAACTTTTTAAAAAATTGAAGAATTTAATCATTTCTTAGCATTTTTTTATTAAAGCATCTTCGACTTTTAAAAAAATATTCCATATAACACAAATATTTTTTTAACATATGCATATAAGACACTCTTGAGTGTAATGAACTAAAAACTAGCCAATATGCTGAAATCTAAAAGAGATACAGCTAATTATATACAATTACATAGAAAATTTCTGTAATTTTACGTGTAATTCTTCATAAAAGTAGCTACATATTAACAAAACATTTACCTATAATCAATTCTTTACTTCATTACGCTCTAGACATTATCAAATAGCGACTCAAAAAATTTCATGGTTATAGAAAAATAAAATTTTGAGTTAGAGCAATAGTATTCAACTTTTCTTGATAAAAATCAAATTTTGCAGAAAATGCTAATTTAACTTGATAAAGTAGTAAAAAAAAAAAAAAAAAAAATCCTTTGAGGCAGTGCTATAGATAAAGCTAAAATATAATATTAACTGTAAAAACTAAAAAATTCGCGAAAACAGTTTAATAAACCTCAATTTTCGATCGACTTCCGGTTTAGATATCTCCACTTCCGGTATAAATTAACGACGCCAGCTGTTTTTTAAAGGTCTCTAATTTCATTTCTAATAGGCGCACAGGAATAATAAAAACAGATTTGGTAACAGAAATGTTCATTCCATAAGAAAATCAAATAAAAAAATTGCGAATTTTCATCGAAATTGACGTTTTAAACGCAGGCGGATACCTTAAATATGGCGAAAATTACTCTTCGGAAATATTGGTGAAATAAGCAAAGACCTTACGCATCATGGGAATGTCGTACCTTCACGCATATTCTAGGGTTCAATAATCGCACACATTAGAAGGAATAAAAATCTGCAATCCTTAGTACTCGAGAAAAAAAAATAACCCAAAAGTTGGACATAATTGTTTTTTTTTTATAATTCTCCCTATATAATTTCTTTATTTAATCGTATAATGGAAACAGATTTTAAAAACCTTACTAAAATGATAGCTTAGTTCCACATTAAAACATTAAACGCTCCATATTCTGATATATTAAAAAAAAAAAAAAAAAATTTATGCGTATATGACATAAATATTTTAGATACTATTATACAGTTTAAAAGGAATAGATCCTTATCATTTTTTAATGAAATGGAATGGACAAACATTTTTAAAACCTGGGGAAAATGATAAATTAGTGCTTTACTTAATTGGATTACAGGCCAGCACTGGCGACTAATTTTATATTCAAATGTACCACAATTCACAAAAAAATTCCTGTGTGGTATATTTCTTTTCAAAATAGGCTAGTATAAGTGTATGGAACAGATTATTTTTTCAAAAAGTTATACGAATAGAATAAAAAAAACAGTTCACTGGGACGTATATGTCTCGACCCGTAGTCAAATAGTTAATCAGTAAAATCTCCTCTTTCTGATGCATTTACGAAACAAGTTTTATGCTTACAGTGGCCGTCAAATGTTTCCGGCCAGCATAAAATTTTTGGTTAATTTGTAAGTATAACCATAAGAGGAATCTCAAAGTGATACTTATGCATGTTATTGACGTAATAGTTAGGAACTTATTTATGAAATAACAAATAAATATCAATAAATTTAATTGACAAAATTAGTTGCAAAGGAAAACGCATGTTCTCAAAAGTTTCCGGTCATCTTGACAAGTTTGGAAATAAATGGTGTTATTATAGAAAATAACAGTGATCAAAAACATTTACAATTAGTATTTTGTCGTCATACCTTTAGAGATAAGTACTGCGGCGCAGCGACGTGGCATCGATTCAATGAACGTTTGAAGATCGTCTATGTTAATTTTTTCCACTCTTCTTACAATTTTTAGAAAAATTCTGCTGAATTGGAATATTTATAATTCCGCACACGTTGGTCAAGTTTGTTCCAAAAATTTTCTATTGGATTCAGATAGGGTGATTGGATTAGCCATTTCAAAAGCGGATTTTTTTTTGTGCGAAAGCCACTGCTTGACGAGCTTGCATGTATGCTTTGGGTCGTTATCATGCTGAAACAAATAGTTCCGACCACAATTTTTCCACCAATAAGTCAGCAAATGATCTTGCAAGATATCCTTATACATTGCACCATTCATCTTGCAGCGGATTACAACTAACGGACCGACACCTTTTCCAGAAAATGCTCCCTAAAGCATAACATGTCCTCCGCCATGCTTCACTGTCTCGAATCATATCTTTTGTTTTTAGGACATCGGACGTAGTGTCTGCCACCACTGAATTAAAGGTTGAACTTCGATTCATCGGAAAATAGTACTTTTTTCCAGTTTTCACTTGACGAGTCTTTGTGTTCCTTGGCGAACGCCAGCGGGCCCGCTGATTTTTTTACTTATGAAAGGTTTTTTTACACCGACTCTTCCATAAAGTCCTACGTCTCGTAAGCGTGTTGACACGGTAGACCAACTTCTTTCAGCGATATCTTTACTCCGTAAATCGCGGGATATTGCAGCGGCATTTTTATACGAGTCATCGACTACTTTGCTCCTGATAATTCTGTCTACACGAATAGTCGTTTTCCGTGGTCTCCCGGAACGTGGTAAGTCCTGAAGGCCATGGCCATCTTTATGTTCTTTTAAAATAGCGTTTACTGCAGATTTTCCGATCGATAACTTTACCGCAATATCACGAGAAGATTGGCCCTTTAGCGACAAACAAATCACTCGTTTAAGAACAAATATTGTTGAACTTTTTATTTTTGAATTTCCACTACGTTATTCACGTTGATTAATTAACAAACACGGCCAAACAACACTTTACCAATAGCTAAAACTAACAAATGACGAATGGCCGAAAACTTTTGTACACGCGAATTTCGAATTCATCCCCTTTGCATCAAGTGTCTTCAGTATCCAGTTAAAATAATCATGTGATCCCAGGTCATTTGCATATTCCTAAGTTTTGGAGCAATTGCGCTTCTTCTTCTCTGAAATGTTCTGACAAACAAATCAAAGAAACTAACTGGCCGGAAATTTTTGACCGCCACTGTATATACACAAATCTTCAAGAGAATCTTATTAACACCTTCCAACATACATGAAAAGTATTTATGAATTCGATTTGTCTGCGATCGTACTCACGTAAATATACCCGGATTGCCATGTGTTGAGGTTTACCATGCCATGTCCGGTATTTAAAATAAAGCCGGTATCATTTATACTTCGCTTAAAGAGGCACTAAAAATAATTGTGTTGAATTATGGTCTATGGGGAAAAATCATTTGCAGTGTATTTTAATGATATTAATCTATTTCAAACCTATTGAAACTGATATCCATCACTGAGGTGCATTACACTATGCTTAATAGTGTCGCCGACGTGGCATTTATCGTTCATTTAGAGTGGCACACCAAAGAATTAAGTTACAGTATACAGTAGATGAAAAATAATTGCTGGAAGTGCTTGTTCAAATGTGTATGCGTTATTAAATTTAACTATTTTTTTTTTTTTGCTTACTATTGATGTACTATATGTTTTTATTGTACTTAGTGTACATAAATTCTATAGATCGTAAACAGGGCTTCACAAAAGAATTCGAGTACATTTTTGTTTATTGGCGGAAATTGCTGAAGGGGAATTTTTAGTGTTATGCATTTCCTTACTGAAATAAATTATTGTATAATATGTAGTGTATATACAAATCTATAGATAATATACAAGACTGCACAAAATATATCGGATCTTTTTCCCAATATGGATGGTAATTGCTGAAATTGGGTTTTCAAATGTGTTATGCGTTTTCCAGATTGTTTACAGACATCAACTTTCACCTTATTAAACGGTGGAGTTTTGTTACAGTATTCTGAATGTGTTGGAAAAATTTTAATAATCTATGCTTGACGCGTGATTTTTCTTTCTTGTTTATTTAAAAACTAATGGATAGAAGTTAGCTATTTTTCAATTAAGTTGAAGAATCTTTCAGAAATAGCTAACAACTTTCTAAATATGAGAATCCTGAAATAAAAAATGATAATCAGATAGCTATCGACAATATTTACAAATGAATTGCATATACAAGGAGTCTCAGTACCTGGTTACATATCTTAATGTACGCTTGTGCATACTACAACAAGTAATTTTTATATTGTGAACCAGGGTCACAACACATTTATTTACTCAAAAATACAGGGCGTCTCACTCCATTACGAACTCAGCATTTTGTTTCTCAACTTTAAAAATAACAAAGATATTTCAACAGAATTTTCAACAGATTTAACTTGCATTATATGACAAGTGGTGGAATAACGGAAAGGTTTGTAAGTGCATACTAATTTTGCTAGTGATATCGCATGTAATGTCAACTAAATAACGAAATCTGGAAAGTCTATTTCGATACGTTTTGAATGCGGATGGTGTCCACTCTTAACTGTTCTCGAGACGTCATCATGTTTTACACCAAAGCAACAAAAGTGATGAAATTTTTGGTAAAATATTTTCCTTATTGTTACTGTTATAAATAAAAATCAGAGTTAAGAGTAGAACGAGATACTCTGTATTTTTGACCTAACAAATGAGTTTCGAGCCTTGTTTCCAGTACAATTTTTTTTTGTTATAGTGCTTTCTAACACCTCATAAATTATGTGCTCTACCACGTCTTAACCCAGGTTCAGTAACACACTGTATAAAAAAAACGTTTTTCAATACCTTTGAATCCGAATGAAAATATGTAAATGAAGAGATGATATCGTCACGCATAAAGAAATGAAAGTAATTCGTAAATGTGCTATCAAATTTAGTATTGTACAGTAGGAAATTTTTTTTAACAGTTTTAAGTACTTTAAATTAATATTCAAATTATTCATTAGCAACAATTAAAGAAAACCAGGAAGTCCATGTAATTGTCATAAAAATAAATATCAAAATGTAAAAGATAATTCTACATTGATTCAAAAAATGAATATATTGTTCCTTAGTCAGCTATTACCTTGTAAAGATAATCAAATTCGACAAACTTTCCTCGTAACATTTCTAATTAGCGAAAAACCATGCACGCCTCCTGATTGCTCATCGCTGTTAAAAATACTTAAACAAACACATTAATGACTTGTCTACAAATGCATTTAAGTTCTTTCTAGTAAATCTTTTACGAAACTAAATATTAATGAATATGATGGAGAAGAAAGCATTCATTATACAGAGTAAACAATTTTATTCATTTGAATTGCTAAAGAAATAATGATGTAGGGATTTTACTCACCCTTACATATGCAACTAATGAAAGTTTAGACCAAAGTAATAGATAAGTAAAGTTGTTTAAAAAAATTTATTCAAATTTAATTTGCATGCTAATTGCAGTTTTTTTTATATAAGCATATAAAAAATTTTCAAGCATAGGTAAGGGATAGGACGCTAGAAACACTTCAACATTTGAAAGGCTCTACTTACCTTCATTTATTCTGTTATTCATATATTTTTAAAATTCTACCACAGAATATTATATAAAAATGCTATACTGCTGCAAAATGTATCATAATCAATGCACAGATTTTCATGTTTTAAGCAGGTATAATTTTTTTTATTATATTTTCAAAACAGAAAAAAACATTGATGTCATTCGTTTTTAAAAAGTAATTTTATCTGTATTTCAACGTGAATGTGCATTTCACAAATTTAATATGCTAAAATAATACGAAACAACTTTCCTAATTTTGAAAGAAATTTGCGTAATGATATTGCTAATAGTCCATCTTCAAGGAATATGGTGTTTGGAACATTGTGTTGTTTCTAATTATTCAAATTGTGATAACTTGGCCGAATTATGGTGACGCTCGTCTAGCTACATAAATATTAAGTCCAAAATAACACAGTTTGTTACGATGTAAGTTCTCTATTAGAACAATTAAAAGACAAACAAAACGTAATAAAAATGAACTTTCAAGCATGCATGGTATATCTCATGCTTCATCAACACTCTTTAAAATATACGTCATATGATCACATCCGATCGTAAGTTCCACAAAATAGTCTAAAAATGCACATCTGAACTCCGCCCTCTTCAAAAGTAGAACTCCTAGCTCTCCCTCTTGTCAAACCGCTCAACAGTCTGCAGGTTCCACGATCACCAGTATTCCCATGGACAGTATTCCTGTGACGTCACAGTAGGTAAAATGGCGGCGGTTGAGCCTCCAAATCCTTCATCGGTGGCAGCGGCGGCGGCGTGCTTTGTTTACTAGTTATTCCTCATAGTAAGCTTACGCGCATTTCAATTTTTTTTTAAGCCATGCCTTCTTATTGTGCTGCATTTGGCTGCGGTAATAGTTCAGCAGGAAATAAAAATATTTCCTTTCGTTCATTTCCTTTGAAAAATGTTAATTTAATAAAAGTATGGTTTGTGAAAATAAAAAGAGAAAATTTTCAACCGAGCCAATATTCAAAAATTTGTTCGGATCATTTTGAACCCGAATGTTTTCGTACAAAGATGTTTTCTGGCAAGAAATACTTGAAAGATGGTGCAATACCAACAAAGTTTTCTTTTACTAAAGGAAATACTAGAAATAGGAAGAGAAAGTATGTATTAAATAATACTTTTTGATATTTTTTCATCAGCTATATTGCAATAACTGTTACAGAGTTCTGAGCATTAGACATTGCTGAAACATGTCGCTTTATTTTTTGTACTGTGAATAATTTGATTGTAGAATTAATTTGTTTACTCAGCCTTATTTTATACCTATAAAGTTGAATGCATAAGCACATATTTTGACAGTTTCAGATTATTTAGTTTCCTACTTCTTTTCTTTAAAAAATTAAAAACAGTTTAAAGTTTTCATAATTTTGGTAAATGAGACAGTAATTTGTTACCACATGCTGTTTTATTTCCTTCAACTACGTTTTAATTTGGTAGTAATACACTGCTCAAAACAATTAAAGGATATTTGAAGTTTTATATAAAATAAAGATATAAACGAAATTTTTTTTGCCGAAAATAGAAGAAGAGAATCACAAATGCAAATTTTTCTGGTTTTCAAACTGTGGAGTATGCAAATTTTGAGTTCGACCTCAAAAACGTCGCTTTAGCGGCAACGAATGAAATTTGACTTTCAACTGGATAAAAGAGAATGAAGACAAGGATGATCGGCATTCAGTGATTGCTTTGTTTCGATGAGTACGATGTCTCAGCGAAGTCATTTGACAGATTAAGAAGCTTGGAGAATTGTTGGTAGGTTAGAAGGGGGCCAAACTCAAGCCGAAGTAGCGCAAGCCATTGGAGTGTCACAAAGTGTCATTTCCAGGATCTGGAACCTTTTTTTGGAGAGTGGATGTGCAGGCCGAAGACCAGGGCAAGGTCGTAGACGGGCAACAACGCCCAATGAAGATCGGTATTTAGCGTTAACAGCTCGGAGACACCGAAACATGAACGCTACTCTTCTCCAACAACACCTTCGCTCGGCTACAGGCACCACGATTTCAACTCAGACTGTCCGAAACCGGCTCCATGCTGTAGGTCTGTATGCTCGCCGACCGATGGTATGTGTTAGATTAACATCAAGGCATCGTCGCGACCGCAGGGAGTGGGCAACCGGGCATGTCAACTGGAGGAGAAATGAATGGAGCAATATTCTGTTTTCTGACGAGTCCCGTTTTTCTGTGCATCCGGATAATAGGCGTATTTTCATCTGGAGGGACCGTGGCAGTAGGAATAATCCTGCGTTCGTGCACGAAAGTGTCAGATTTGGCGGTGGAGGAGTGTTCGTGTATGGTGGCATCTCCATTGACGGGCGCACTGACCTCTACATCATTCGAGATGGAGCTCTGACTGGTCGCCGATATAGGGATGAGATCCTCAGACCTATTGTAGTCCCTTACGCTGCAGCAATCGGAGATAACTTCATTTTAATGGACGATGACTGCAGGCCACATCGTGCAAACCTGGTGGAGGATTTCCTTTTCGAGGAAGGAATCGTTCGAATGGAATGGCCATCGTGTTCTCCAGACATGAATCCAATCGAGCACGTTTGGGACGCTCTAGGAAGACGAGTTTCCGGCCGCCAACAACCCCCACAAACTCTCCAAGAACTGGAAAGAGCTCTTCTTCTGGAAGAGTGGGGCAGAATACCCCAACTCGTCATTAATAGTCTCATTGAGTCCATGCCTCAAAGGTGTTCAACGTTGCTGGCCGCCCGTGGAAACCATACCCCCTTCTGAAAATGATTTTCTTTGAAGAAAACACCTTTTCTTATTCTTTTTTTCTCATATGCACAAATTGTGTTTTTTTCCTTTTGTACACAAATGCGCAATAAAATGCATTTTTTTCTGCCAAACATGTGTAATTTATTCTCATATAACCTACTATGTCTGTCGACCATGTATCAATCAGCTAAAAAGTTTCCCAGATACAAAATCCACCTAAAACTGCAATATCCTTTAATTGTTTTGAGCAGTGTAATTCTTGCACTTTATTATGATAGATTGCTTCATCAGACTCTGTACAGTATATCATTTTTTCTTTTGCTTATTTATATTTCAAAAAAATTTTAGCTTCTTCATGGAACTTAAATAAGAATATTGATGTTGCTAATTTATTGCATTTTACTTCAGAAAAATGTGAAACACAAAAATTTGGCAATTTAAAAAACAATCTGGTTGGGCAATATTGTCGCGTAGGTATTAAATGAGAACGAGTGAAGACAACAAGCATGAACCAACTCAAAGATTTATTTTTCCAACTCAAGGCTACATCAGCTTAAATACACTCGAGGGATGCTTTCTCGAATGGAACATTCCGAGCTTGGAAAGTTCTAGAAATTAAATAACGATTAACATAAGAATTAACATAATAACAATTTGCATATTTCCGAAGGAACTAGAAACAAATACAAAGCAATCTTTAAATCAAAACGAAATTTAGGACACTTGCCTTCAACGGGGATCGACCCCACCACCTTCTGGTCTGTACTTTACCTCGGAGCCATAGGTTCACACAACAGATAATTCCATTTTAGCTATATTTAGTGAGTTCGGCCTTGATCAACCAGAAGGCTCTCCCGAGCACAGAATGCTAGTTTCGTTACATTTCCCCTTCCTTAGGAGGAAGCAGCGTCCCGCTGCAGTCTACTCTGACTCCTCGTGACAGGTCCCCTGGAATTCCTGTGCGTCTCTTCATCAGCTATTTGCTCTTTTGGATCAAAATAGGGTTTCAGCTTCAGAATATGGACTACGTCCTTTAAACTTCGTCGCCTTTTATTCTCCTCCATGCTCTCTACTTCGTATGACACATCAGATAGTCGTCCTGTGATTCGGTATGGTCCGAAATAACGCCTTAGAAGTTTTTCCGAAAGCCCAACTTTTCGTATGGGAGTAAAAACCCAGACTAAGTCTCCGACATTATACCTGATTGGTCGATGTCTTTCGTCATATCTTCGTTTGTCACTTGCTTGAGCCTCGAGGATGTGAAGTCTCGCTAGCTGTCTAGCTTCCTCTGCCCTGGTGACTAGATGTTGTGCATAACTTTCGTTATAGGGGTCTGCGAAGTGAGGAAAGATCACATCCAGAGGAGTCTGGATATCTCTACCATATACGAGAAAGAAGGGACTGAACCCGGTGGTATCTTGTTTTGCTGAATTGTAAGCGAAAGTCACAAAAGGCAAGACTGTATCCCAATTTCTTTGCTCAACGTCAACATACATAGACAGCATGTCGGCCAATGTTTTGTGAAATCTTTCGGTCAGTCCATTGGTTTGTGGATGATAAGCTGTCGTTAGAAGATGAGATGTTTGGCATAGTTGATTAATGTCCTTCACAATATTGGATAGAAAGGAACGTCCTCGATCACTTATCATCTCTTTGGGAGCGCCGTGCTTGAGTATGATTTCTTCAACTATAAATTGGGCAATTTCAGTAGCCTCAGCAGTTGGTAATGCCTTTGTAACTGTGAATCTCGTCAGGTAATCCGTGCAGACGATAATCCATCGGTTCCCGTTCCGAGGAATTGGGAAGCGTCCAAGTAAATCTATTCCAATTTTAGCGAATGGTACATCAGGGGGCTTTATTGGATGAAGTTGTCCAGGTGAAAGTCCAGGTGGAGATTTCCGTCTCTGGCACTCTCGACAGTGTGCCAGATAACGGCGTATGCTGCCATATAGTCCTGGCCAATAGTATTTCCTACTTATCCGATCATAAGTTTTGGCGAATCCGAGATGACCTGCAGTTGGAGCATCATGAAGACTCGTTAGTATGTCGCGACGGAGTTGTTTAGGTACTACCAAGAGCCATTGCTGTCCCATAGGGTCGTAATTTCTTTTATAGAGTACTCCGGTTCCCATTTGGTAACCTCGGCATCCGTCGCCTTTTTGGGTAGTTTTAATTATGGATTTCAACTGCTTATCTTTTAGCTGTTCTTTTCCGTAGTCTGCGATGACAGCAAAGAAAGCAATTTCTCCATTGTCGTCGGCTGCTGTCTCAGTAAGGGGCTTTCTTGACAGTGAGTCAGCGTCGGAATGTTTCCGACCACTCTTATAGATGACGTTGATGTCGTACTCCTGTAACCTCAAAGCCCAACGGGCAAGTCTTCCAGATGGATCTTTAACATTAGCCAGCCAGCATAAAGAATGGTGGTCCGTCACTACAGTAAAGGGTTTTCCAAAAATGTATGGTCTGAATTTACTGATCGCCCAAATGACAGCAAGGCATTCTTTTTCGGTTGTAGAATAGTTCTTTTCAGCTGCGGTCAGAGATCTGGAGGCGTAGGCTATTTGTCTTTCCTCACCATCTTGATCCTGTACTAATACTGCACCGATGCCATAGCCACTAGCATCTGTATGTATCTTCGTTTCAGCGTTTTGCAGGAAATGTGCCAAAACAGGGCCACTGGTCAATAACTTCTTGAGCGTTGCGAAAGATTCCCTCTGCGATGTGCCCCAAGAAAACTTTGCATCTTTCTTTAATAACTCATGCAAGGGCTTTGCGATATTGGCAAAATTCCTGATGAATCGTCTGTAATACGAGCACAGGCCTAGAAAACTTCGAACATCTGCAACATTTTCTGGAACAGTGATCTTTGTCACAGCAGCCGTCTTTTGTGGATCGGGATAGATCCCATGTTGATCTACTAGGTGTCCCAATATGGTCAGCTTCTTTTTGCCGAACGAGCATTTGTTAGAGTTAAGCGTCAACCCTGCCTCTCGAATACATTGCAAAACTTTCCTCAGGCGTAATTGGTGCTCTTGAAAATTTGGTGCATACACAATGATGTCGTCTAAATAGCAAAGACAGATGTTCCATTTGAGTCCTCGCAGTTCTGCATCCATCATTCGTTCGAATGTAGCGGGGGCATTGCATAGCCCAAACGGCATGACTTTAAACTCATAGAGGCCGTCTGACGTCACAAAAGCTGTCTTTTCTCGATCTTTTTCATCAACTTCTATTTGCCAGTAGCCTGACTTCAAATCCATCATAGAAAAAATTGTCGCACCGGCGAGACAATCTAAAGCATCGTCGATGCGTGGCAGCGGATAGACGTCTTTTTTAGTGACTTTGTTCAATCTTCTATAATCGACACAGAAGCGCCATTCACCATTTTTCTTCTTCACAAGCACGACGGGAGATGACCAGGGACTGTTTGATGGCTGTATCACGTCTTCCTTTAACATCCGCTGTACTTCATTTTCAATTATTCGTTTCTCAGTGTCTGATGTACGATAAGGTCTCTGCTTAATTGGAGCGCTGTTACCTGTGTCAATCTTGTGCTTTACACCATTGCATCTAGATTTTCTCGATTTTCTGTTAACGTCGAAAATATCACTGTACTCTTCCAGCAAATTTAAGAGCGCGCCTACTTCTTGACTAGTTAGCTCATCATCTAACATTTCTTTAAATTTTCCTCGAATCAGTGTCTTTCTGGACCTATGTCTTTTGGTATGTTCTCTATCAGTATCATTCAGCGAACAGTTGGAGTTATTTTCGATTACTGTTAAACGAGCTATATTCATTCTCTTTGGTATTATCTGAGTTCGTCCAGAGAAATTCGTTACCCATATTTTACAACAATTTTTCTCTACCGTAATGATTGATGCTGGTATGGATAGCTCTCTTTCCCACATGAGAGTTATGTTGCCAATAACCATAGCTTTATCTGCTTCTTGAATTTCTGGACTAACGGCACATATTTGCTTCGCTGAATTTGCCTCAATTACGTAATCTGTTGCGGCAAGCAAGGGAGAGTCAGATTTACATACCTCGGTGTCTGGGAGAATTTCCGATAGTTGAAGCTCTTCATTCCCACAATCTATAACAGCATCGGTGGCACGGAAAAAGTCCCATCCGAGTATCATTTTATGGCTACATCGTGGAAACACAAGAAAGTCAAATGGTTTCACAATTCCATTCAAGTTGACTTTTAATACACAATGTCCTGAGGCGGCTACAGGCTTTCCAGATGAAGTCTTCAATATAGGTCCATTTTCACTAAACATAGGTACATTCAATTGCCTGCGAAATGCTTCAGATATAACCGAATAATCGGCACCAGAGTCTACGAGGGCTTTTACACACTGTCCATTTAACCCTCTAAGCGTGTAGAACGTAATATTCCGTTCACTAAGCTCCAGGTTTCACTGCAATGTATGCAATGTTTAAGATAATATAATTCTATAGATTTAATGAATTTTCGAAACATTGAAGAATGATTAATACTCCCACAGGTTATATTCATATTTGTAATTAAGTTTTAGTTATAATGCTGAAAGAATCATATTTTTTTAGCATTTAAAACAAAATGCTGTGAAAACAACATTACAATTTTACCCTTTTCCAAAACGCTCAGAGGGTTTTAAGGTAACATAGGTGGTATTTTTTTGTAACTTTGTTATAATGTACGCCGGAGGATTTTCTTTTATAGCGGCCTCACCTCCTGCATAGGTCGCTAGAGCTAGTTTTCCTCTTTAGCTCGGCGTGGAGAACGGGTAGAGCGACGTATAGGTGACTGCGACTGTCGACAGTTAGAAGAGCGACGGGGATAAGGCGAACTATTTCTGAATCTAGAAGATATGGGCTGCGAATAATTCTCGTCGGAGCTGCGTAGGGAGTCAGTGTCCATATCTCGTCCGGGATTGGATGTCCAAGATGTGTTTGCATCCGCGAATACCCTGCGTCTTTCTCTACAGTACCTTAGCACGTGCCCTGGACGTCCACAATGGTAACACAGGGGTACATTATTGGTAGTTCTCCATATATCAGTCTTTCGTTGCGGAACGGTGCTGTTTCTGGATTCACGGCCTTGGTTGAGGTCTGACCGGAACTGTCCGTCGGGGGGTGAAGGTACGTCTTTTTGGACCCGTGAGTGGTGCCAATGCCTCCATAACTTCTTCTCTTATTAACGAAGCAACGTCCGTTGGAGATCCGCATTCATCGTTTGTGCAGCAACTCGTTTCCGGCAAGAACTTTTTAAGCTCTTCCTGCACAATTACTCGTATCAATGATGTTATGTCACTTAAATCTGTTTCGGCTGACATTGTAGCAACATTAGGAAGCCTCTGGAATCTTGGCCGGGTGACACGTTTACGTCGAAGATTTTCTATTTGACGGCAGCGTTTCACGAAGTCATCGACAGTTTGATAATCCTGAACCAACAGGACCTGGTACAAATCTTCTGCAATCCCTTTCATGAGATGAGCCACTTTCTCTCCTTCTGGCATAGAGGAGTTAACTTTACGACACAGGGCAAGAACGTCTTGGATGTAAGATTCGGCCATTTCACCAGTTTTCTGCGCCCGTGTAAGCAACAGTTTCTCAGCTTGTCTCTTTACGTCGTCCGTTCGGCAGAACGTGTTTTCTAAGGAATTTTTAAATGCAGTCCAATTAGTAAAATTTTCCTCATTGTTGTCGAACCATTGACGAGCTGTTCCAGCAAGATAGAAAATAACATTCGCCAGACACATCGTTTCATCCCAACGGTTATAGGTGGCAATTCGTGCGAAGTCTTTCAGCCACCTGCTGACATCTTGTTCGTCCTCTCCCGAAAAGATGCACGGATTCCGAGGTAGCTGGTATGTCATGATGGGTACAGGAATAACGTTAGCTGGAACGGTACTAGCCTTTTCTGGGACACTGTCCTTATCATCAGCCATCTTTCTTCTAACTCTCCTTGGATCGGGTAAGAGGGCAAACTCAGGAGACAGTCCTTGAAGGCGTTGACATCTGCGTGGCTCTTCCGTAGTTTGTATAGTACCCGGCGCTTCCACCAAACTGTCGCGTAGGTATTAAATGAGAACGAGTGAAGACAACAAGCATGAACCAACTCAAAGATTTATTTTTCCAACTCAAGGCTACATCAGCTTAAATACACTCGAGGGGTGCTTTCTCGAATGGAACATTCCGAGCTTGGAAAGTTCTAGAAATTAAATAACGATTAACATAAGAATTAACATAATAACAATTTGCATATTTCCGAAGGAACTAGAAACAAATACAAAGCAATCTTTAAATCAAAACGAAATTTAGGACACTTGCCTTCAACGGGGATCGACCCCACCACCTTCTGGTCTGTAGTCAAGCACTTTACCTCGGAGCCATAGGTTCACACAACAGATAATTCCATTTTAGCTATATTTAGTGAGTTCGGCCTTGATCAACCAGAAGGTTCTCCCGAGCACAGAATGCTAGTTTCGTTACAATATTTTTATATTAAAGTTTTTTTTGTTGTGCCTGCACATCATTATTTATAGCCTATTTTATCCTGATTGTTTGTTTTGAGCTTCTAAAAGTAAAATTTTTCATCATCATATTTTATTTTTTTAGTAATTAAAGGTTAAGATAAAACAGCTTTTTTGAAAAGCTAAGATACTTGTTTTTATTTAACTTTAAAGTTAATATGTTTAAAAAAAGCTATAAACAATATTAATATGATTATTTATTGAACTTCAACATGGGTCACAGTGTACCACCCACTTCTGGGGCACAGTGGTCCACAATCCACTCTGCTCCTGTAATGCAGAATGTTCAAAATATTTAATAAATGCTTATTTTCTATAAAGAAATATTGTTTTAAAGTAGTTATTTAACTGTAAAATAAAGTAAACAAAGAAAAATAACAATTTATTTCACATAGTAAGAAATATTTTGTTTTGTATTTACTGCCTTTGATAAATATAACTGTAGTGTAATTGGTGATGATTCTATTCAAGCAAGATTCATGAGACGCAAATTGAATTGAAATCAGTTTGTTTTTCCCGAAACTGTAGATGAATCTGTTGTTGATGTCAATGGTTTCATAATGTTGCTCCCAGACCCAAAAGTATCTCAGGAAAATTCCAGGCACAATCTTACTTATAAGTATTTTGGAATTTCATTTTCAAATTTTAATGTGTGCTGATTTTTTTTTTTTTTTTGTACTTAAGTAATAACTTCAACTAAATTGCAATTGTTCCTGTATTAATCAGTTATTATTTTCAAAATATAATTAATTTTTTTATTATTTTGTTTTTGTTTTAAAATGTTACTTGTAAATTTATATTAATATGTTATTTTGTGGTAAAGGGGAAATTTAAAAGAATTAGAGGTACTTTTTCGCTTTTCGGTTAGCCGGGCGCCAGTGATATATGTACATATACAAATACATATGTATATCTACATACATATATGTATATATATGTGTATGTATATATATGTATACGTAGATATGTGTATATGTGTGTGTGTGTATACATATACATGTACATATATCACTGGCGCCCGGCTAACCGAAAAGTACCGAATTAGATTAATGAAAAATAGATTTATATTGTATTTCAGATAATACCTAATAGCGGTCCACTGTGCCCCGGTGGGTGGATCAGTGTGCCCCACTGGTCCACTTTACAGGTGTATATAATTTTTTTTTCTTAAGAAAAGGTATTGAAAACTATGTTCTGAGAAAATTATGATGAATGTATAAAGGTTTAAGGAATATTCAAAAATATTTTCATGCAGATCGGTTTTGTCAGTTAAAGAGAAAAAAAAATGTTAACTGAAAAGTTGGTCCACTGTATGCCAGTCTCCCCTATATATATATATATATATATATATATATATATATATATGTTGTAGTACACATTTGTGTGTACGTAGTTTGGCTACTATTACTTTTTGAAAAAAATAATTGTATTCAAATTCCCTAAGGTGTACAGATTCTTTAAAATACCTGTAAATTTTTCTAAATTGTTAAAGAATCGACTTGAAATTTTATATATATATATCTGCATATATATATATATATATATATATGCAGACTTAAAAGGACTATATAACCATTTTAGTATAAAAATAAGTACAGAGAATTAAATACTGAAGATCTTTTTTATGATTAAATTATAGAATTTTTTTAAATATATATTTAAACTCTTTATGATTCATTATATTTTTTGCATAAATATATTTTACTTAACTGACATTTGTTAAAGAAATTTCATTTGATTTTATTGAGAATTTTGCTGTATTAAATTAATAGATTTTCAAAATTGTGATTGTTAATTTTTTTCTTTACTAATGTGAAAAGATATAATCTAAAAAGTTGTAAATACTCATATCCATAATATCTCTAAATGAAATTTCCTACTGTGTGGCCTTTTTCTGTTTTGTCATGGCAATTTATTTGGAAAACAATTGAAATATAATACCTCAAAATCAAATTTACAACTCTGTGGCCTTCTTTTTTTTATTTTTCATTTATAGAATGCCAGAGCTATCTTAACTGAGCAGAAAATATTTTACCTTATTTTGTTATGTAATAGTAAAAAAAAAAATTTTAACTAGTACTATAGAACAAACGAGACTTTAAAAACAAGCAATCAACTATATATGTTGGATTAAGAATCTTCAACTAGTGTCTTGTTTCAACTGATTTCGCTAATATCTACCCACCAGACGAGAGCGAAAATTAAGACAAGTAAATGTAAATAAATAAATATCAAAGATTACTATTTTCGGTTTTTGTTAATATATTGTGCGTTTTAGTAAAGTTACTGATATTTGATGCTTTTATGATAGTCTTTACCTAATTTCTTTTTTAGATTTCAGTACAGTGAGATTGCCGCATTCAGTATTGCTTTTTTATGTGCATGAGACACACATACATGCAGTATAGTGATTGCGGCACTAATGAATGTCTTTTATTTTTCGCAGATTCCAATATAGCGAGGTCCTTGTATTCGGTGATGTGTTTATGTTGTTTTTTCATGTGCAGAAACCACTCATTTTTATCATTAAATGCATTAACTATTTAAAAATTTAGAATAACAATATTCGTTCATCTGTTTATTAAGTGTTATAGTTTGCTGTTAGTTTATTTTACAGAAAATGGTCAATGGGATAATGAAGAAGTACTCATCGTTATAATTTTTTGTATTAAACTCATATAATAAAATAAACCTGTTTTTTTTTATTATTACTTATTTATTAATTTAGCCTACCTAAAAACTACACATTTTTCTTTTCATTACTAAACACAATAATAGTGTGTATAAGAATTGATAATGTATATATGATAATCATATGGCTGCACTATATTAATTTAAAATTCTATTTTCCAGGATTGATGCAGCAAATCATGATGAAGACCTAATTGATGATTATGAATCTATCGAAAATGATAAAGAAAATGAGTCCTCATCTTCTAAAAACGATCTATCTGTGCAAACTGAAGATGATTTAATTTTAAGTCTTTTAAATGAGAAAATTGTTCTCCAGAATAAGTTGGATGAACTTCTAGCGAAGCTGAAGCTAGAAGCCAAATATTTTATATTAAATAAACTTTACAGCAAGCAATAATTATTTTGTACATACATAACTGATATCAGAATTCTGATAATGTGTTTAAAAAAAAAAATCAATTTAAACTTGCCTCATTTTGGCTTAAAAAGGGGCTCACCAAATTTTATAAAAAAAAATTAAGTATATAAAAAACTTTATTAATATTATCTAAAGAGCAATTGGCAATTGCTCCTTCAAAATATTTGAAGACTTTTATTTTGCCAATTGCCCTTTCAATATGTACACGATGATGGGAAACACATTTATTTTCAGTTTTTTCGATTGGGGTGAATCAAATTTTATTTGCTACATAATGGGGTGTTATAAGAGTGCATCCTTTTTTTTCTAATTCCTTGCCCCCTGTCAGCTAGAACAAGATCCCCTTCTTCCAATAATGAGAGCATTCTTGATTTTAAAAATAACTCTTTATCGGATATGGATCCACCCCATAAATCAGAAATTGCACCTGATGGTGTAATACCCACCATTGTTTTTAATGTGTTACTGTTTTTATGATAACTGAATGTTGCTTGTTGCACTGATGCATCAGTTGGCCGCTGAATCTTGAATTCAGTGCAATCTATCACTACTCGGCATTGAGGGTACAGCTTATAGAATGGCAAAGGCACAGTTTCTTGGATTTGTTTTTTGGTTGGCCAGATGTTAATGTTCTTAATTTTTCGATATATTATATTAATTTCTGGCACATCTTTGATACAAATGGCTGTTGTGTCTGAAAGAGATGTGCCAGAAAATTTTGCGAAATTCCTGTTCTGTAGTATAAGAATTGTTCTAAGAACAAAAATAATCTGTTCCTAGGATTCAGGAAACAGTCTTTTGAAAGGCTTTCTTGCAGCTTTAAGAAAGTAAAAATGACTTCAAACTGATTTTTTGAGAATCCCGTCAAACTTTTGAACATTTCTTCATCTTGGATAGATAGAATTCCTTGCTGATTAGAAACCTCCTGTCAGCTAGAACAAGATCCCCTTCTTCCAATAAAGAGTGCATTCCTGTCAGTGACTTTTTTTAGCAGAAAAAAAAATATATATATTGATTTTCCAAGTTTTATGTTTGATGCTGAATTTTTAAATGCAGAACCAATAATTAGAAGGAATAATATTTAGTTAGAATAGCTACTGAAAGATAAACTGTCTGATTTAAATAATATATTATTTATAGCTTCATTAAAAAAAAATCTTTTCTGTATCCATACTGTATTTAAATTATATGTATAGTTTTTTTTTTTTTTTTACAACGTCTATTTTGTATTACATTATTAGTGGCTTATTTATGTATATCATATATATATATATATATATATATATTATAAAGCAAGCTCTATAAGAAGCTCTAAGAGCTCTTAATATATGAAGAATAAGAAGCTCTAAAAGTGTATGTCTGGGGTAATTTCAGAAACTACCTGTTGAATTTTTTGCAGTTTGTATCATCGGATAGAGAAAATTCCCAGTCATTATGATGTATATATATGTATGTATCGTAAATTTTATCTCTTATTTACAGAGTATTTTTGTATTTCCAGTTGACATTAGCAGTGTTTTTACTTCATAGAAATTAAAAAAATAATGTAATATGTAATTTCTTATTTGTGCAAATTAAAAATATGTTGAGCTTGAACTTTATAGATAAATGTATTTATAGATATCTTTAAAATATCATGGAACTTTTCCAAAGCTGAAGCGGGTTGCTAATAAGTGTATATAAACATATCTATTTATCATATTTTGAATGTGTTGTAAAATGTTTCATAAATCTATGCTTAATTTACTTGTCGAACTTGTTAAAATACGATTAGATGCACAAAAAGTATGCGAAATGTTGCAGAACCAAAAAATGTGGGTACACATTACTATACAGGGTGATCCTGAATTCATGGTACATAAGACTGTAACAAACAATTTTTTATAATTCCGATATAGCACAAAATTTCAGGACAGACTACAATATTTTTGGACATTATTTTTTTCAGGAATTTCAGGAAAAGTACGGCCCCTGAATAAAGTTTGTACCATGAATTTAGGATCACCCTGTATAAAATCTTCATCTCTATGATTGGTATTTTTGCATCAGTAATTTAAAATACGTGTAATTATTTTTTAGAAGCACATATTGTAATTTTATTCTTACAAATTATTCTTTATCTAAAATCTCAAATATTTTTCATACTGTTTCAAAAATATCTTATTTGCTTTAATGTAATCATTAAAATTTCGTTATGAATAAATTATTTTTTTAACTTATGTAGACACATTTTTGTGCGCCCAGTAATAATTTGTATGATTTATATTGTGTATTACATTTATTGTTCTTCAAACATATCTTGTGGAATATCCAAGGAATAAATTGTAATGTAACTGCATCATGAAAATCTACCTTTTAATAAACATTTCCTATTCATTTAATTTATGGAGTGCAGTGCCTTTTTTTTTTCTAGTTTTTGGATATGTATTTTTTATTTCAGAAAATATATGCATTCTATAAGGATCGGTAATGCTTTATTCGCAATGTTTTCAAAATTAAGAATTGAATGTTGAACAAGCATTCAATTTAAGTATATTTTATTTAAACTTTGATAAAATTTTCTCATTACTCATTAGCTATCCTCACATTATGTTAAACAGTTTCATGAAAGAAAAATTGGGTAAAAAAAGAAACCTGAATCATGTGGATATTAATTTAAATGAAAAGTAGGATTTTTCGGTGAATATTTAATGTTTGCTATTTCAATTATTTTTCAACAGAATGTATGCATTAAGGGAGTTTAGAATTTTTATTTTTTCCATTTGAAAAACATGCAATCTGGATTAACTAACTTTGGAGGGCAACATCGAACTAGGAAACTACTGGAAATAGCATAAGACATTACTTTAGTTTTCATTTCGGCCAGGAATTCTGGTATTGGTATTCTAGTAAACCTAAAGTGCTTGGCTAAGATTTGGTGTTTTTTTTAACCAAAATTAGTTCTGTAAGCCTTCTTTTAAGCCGTTCAGCTTTCTTATCTATCTTATTTTAATTTAATATTTATATTTATAAGAATGTAAAAATTGATGTATTTAAAGAGAAAAGACTGAAATTTCTGCAAGTAAGGGGGGGGGAGAAGACTCCTAAATTATCCTTCACTGTGCTACAGTTATCATAAAAACATAGCATAATGCTTCAAACTTTTATTTAAAGTATTAACTTTAACTTTAAGGTATCTTATTTTAGTTAATAGTTTTACAAACAATTTTTCTTATTTTCTCAGCCAATATTTCAATGAAAATCCATATATTTAAAACGCTAAGCCTTAATTTTAAATTAAACTTTTACTTCTGCGTATGACGTTGGAAATCGGATGAAGCCCACTGTTACGAGGCACAGAGTACCCACTGTTACGAGGCACAGAGTACCCACTGTTACGAGGCACAGAGTACCCACTGTTACGAGGCACAGAGTAACGAGAAACTCTATAGTTGCAAGGATAAAAGAGAAATAATAAATATTAAAAGCATGTGGCTTTTAGGCTAAATTTTTTAATTTGCAAGTTAAATTTTGGTAAAAACATTTATTCGTGTGTTTTATAAATGAATAAAAATTCATATTTATTGTGACATCAAGTTTGTGAATACAAAATATATTTTTATTTGTATACATGGTAATTAAGCATAAAAGTAACGCATACAAAGTACGTGTGAAACGTTTACGCCAGTGAAAATGACGTTACGCCACTGCCTCCTTAATACTAAATGCCGATCGTAATCGCGTTTTCCCCCCCACAGAAATTGAAAGTCAATTTTTTCCCCACAATACAGTGTCATCTATCGGCGACAACTGACATACTTCAATACGTATCAGTATGCTACCTCTATAATACATTAACGCATATATTACGGAGGTAGTTATCAGTAAATAACATAAACAAAGGCTGTATTGAGAATATTTATATGGAAAGTTAAAAAAAATATAGCTTAAAAAATAAACTTTGTAATTCATTTCTAGAATTTCACAAATGTATTTATTATGTTTCCTTTAGTAAAAAATGGCCTGCATAGAGATCAATCTAAACTATAAAGTGAAAAAAAAAATCATTTAAAAATTTTGAAATTTAAATGAGATATTGTAAAATAACTGTCTCATAGGATTAACTTTAGAGAGCGGTTGTGTTCTTGTCAGTGAATTAGCCTCTTAACACACATTTAAAATCTGCAAAATAATCTACTATTTTAAAGCTTTAAAATTTTTATAAATGATAAATAGTATGAGACGGATCATGATTAGCTTTTCCATTGCTTAAGAGGCTACTTCACTCACGGGAAAACACCCGCTTGCTAACATTAATACTATGGGACAATAATTTTACAATATCTCGTTTGTATTTTAGTATTTTTAAAGGATTTTTTTTTCCACCAGATAGCTGAGGTGGATTTCTACACAGGCCATTTTTTACTTCTTCAATTTTGGTTGCGGGTTTTTTCATGAGGGTACTGCTATTTTCGAAAACTTTTCCGAAAGTGAAAGTATCCTCATTAAAAAAACTGTAAACAAAATCGAAAAAGTAAAAAATGGCCTTCATAGAGATCAATCTATACTATCGAGTGCAAAAAAAATAATTTTAAAATACAAACAAGATATTGTAAAATAATAACTGTCCCATAGAATTAACCGACCCCTTCACAAAATTCCTTTTAATAAAATAGGCCCCTTCCCAAAATTCTATTTCATAAAAGCATACACTTCATTAATTATTTTTATATTGTTAGGTTTTAAAATGTGTTATTTGTAAACAAAACAAGTTCAACAGAAAGGAAAACTTCAGCAAGACTTAAAGAAATTATTAATTAGTAAATGTTTGATTCAAATTTGAATAACAGGAATTAAGATTATAAATTTCACAAAATGGGCCCAAGAAAAAAAACCTGCATTGAGCCCTGAAGTACTTGATGAAATTCAATTAATGGGAAATACGATTCTATGCACAGATGTTTCAAAACATTTATTCCCCTTTTTTTACTGCCCCCCCTCCCTCGCATTGTCTTGATAATTTCATAACTGTATTTCTCTTAAATTCTGTATTTAAAATCTTCTGTCTAGAATAATATATTATTGATCTTGTGATAATGACAGTAATTAATTTGGACAATTAATTATTCTCATAATTTTTTATTAATTGATATCCTAATTGTTTAATTTATCTGAAAATGACTATTTGCTTCATTAGTATTCTTTAATTAAGTTTTGATTCTAAATACAATCATAAAAACAATTATCTATTGCATTTTGTAAGGTGTCCAGTACAGAAATTTGGGGTGCTTTGATTTATTTCTGTTATTACAATTACATAATGATTCACAATGGGAAATGTAATTATGAGATTGGTGAAATAATAAAATTTCATCAACATTATTTAATCTATCAATAAAGATAGATTAAATAATGTTTAAATGAAACTGAAATATAATAATCATAACTATATTATATTCATCTTTTACAAGGCTAATTTTTTTTCAAAGGGTTATTTTGCAAGTGCAATAGAAGACATTTAAATATATTTAATGTTACAGATTCAGTTTCATTCAGACAAGGCTTTGAATAATTGTTTGATAAAAATAAATAATTTCACCTAATATTTCTGTCACGTTTTTAATATTAATATTATTTCAGAACTAGTTTTAGATCAAAGCATCCTTTTACAGAATTGTAACATAATAAAAATATATCATATTAATAACAAATAGGCATTCATTTATTTGACGGCATTTTAAAAAGAAAACATTAATTTTCGTTTACATGTGAACGTTCAATTAAAATAAATAAAGTATCACTGTAAAAAATAATAATAGATTTTGAAGACACTTCTATGAAGCTATCAATGTAAATATTACAACGGGAGGTCCCATACGGTAGCGCCATTTATCAGGATTTTCAGGATTCCATTTTTGAATCGAAAACGTAATAAAAAAGTTTCTTGTATGAATATAGTTTGAGAAACTGATCTAGACAAAATTTAAAGCATTTTGAAACCCAAAAGAAATAAAATTCTGCTAATAATAACAAAAAGAAAAATAACAACAAAATCATTTATTTAAAGTAATTATAATTATTTGAACATACAGCAAGTACACTTGATTGAAAATATATTGTACAAGAAATGAAAGATAAAATTTTTAAAAGGCTGAGGTGTTACAGAAATACATTTCTTTAATTATTCACTTCTTTTTTGGCTATGAATTCCAAACTGTATTAAGATACACAATATCTATGAATCTGCTATGCTTAAAAGATTTTAATATGGATAAAAATGATATGATTATTCAGAAAATTAAGATTTTTTTACAAGTATGTCACATTGTAAGTACATATTTATTTATATTTTATAGCAGTTCATGTAAAAACTGCTTCAATGTTCAAGAATAGATTTGTTAGCAACATAAAATTCATTGATACTAGCAATTATTATGAGATATTTACCAAAATAAAAGTTGAAATGAAGAAGAAAACCAATTTTTTTCTTCTTTTTAAATGGCACGTCAAATGAAATTAATGAAATGTGCAATGCACTTGAGATTATATTACAATAATAACACAGTGGTGGACATAATTATAAGACACCTACCTAAATTGACATACAGTGAAAGAAAAGATTCAGAGATTAAAAACGCTTTATCAAATACGACAAAAACATAAATTTATTCTGTTATCACACGTAATTGTTTTACAGAAATTATATTTTTATACAGCTTAATAAACAAAACTTAAAAGAACCATGGACAAAATTATAAGACACCCTAACATTTTAATTAAAACACCTGCTTTTTTTTTCGAAATATGCAAATTTTCTGCACGCTGTTATGACGTCAGCAGTTAACTAAAGCAGACGATAACCGACTTCACGCATTTACAAACATGCCACGAGGTACAGAATAAAAAGAAAGTGAAATTCGCGAAATTTGGAGATTAAATGGAACTGGTGCTTCAGTTAATAATATTTCAAAAGTTATTAAACGCTCTAGATGTGCAATTTCAAATGTTTTGAAGGAGGAAGTAATGGATCGGTGATTAAAAGATCTGGACGTATCCCTTGCTTGTTCTTGAGAGACAGACGCCATGTGCTTTCGCTCGCTACACAGAATAAGATGACCACTACAGGCGTTAAAAGTGTTTTGAAACTGAATTGTTCAAACAGAATCCTTCGCAGGGTGTTGCATAATGCTTCCTATGTGAAATTTTAAAAATTGAAGAAAAAACCACCGCTTCTAAGGCGGCACAAAATGGACCTTTTAAACTTCAGTAAACAAACTATTTCCTGGACCTCTAAATGGTACTCTGTGTTATTTTCTGATGAAAAAAGTTTAACCTGGATGATCCTAACGAGTTTCACTATTATTGGTATGATTTACGGAAGTCTCCTGATGTAGAAATGAGCCGCCAAATGGGTGGAGGCTCAGTAATGGTTTGGGCTGGTTTTTAGGCTCAAGGGAAATCTGATATCGTTTTTGTGCATTCAAGAATGAATTCCAAAAAGTATAAGAATCTTCTTAAAGATCAACTAGCCATATACGGTGAACTTCTTTGTGGCGAAAACTACACTTTCCAGTACGATAACGCGTCGATTAGTACATCGCGCGTAACAAAAAAGTGCTTTTAAAGCAAAGTATCAACGTTCTTCCTTGGCCTTCTCGCTCGCCAGATTTAGATCCCATCGAAAACTTGCGGGAGATCTCAGCTCGTGAGGTTTACCGAAATGGGAGGCAGTTTACATGTTTCGAAGACTTAAAGAATGCTATAAAATGTGCTGGGGCATTTTGTACCTCGTGGCATGTTTGTAAATGCGTGAAGTTGGTTATCGTCTGCTTTAGTTAACTGCTGACGTCATAACAGCGTGCAGAAAATTTGCATATTTCGAAAAAAAGCAGGTGTTTTAATTAAAATGTTAAGGTGTTTTATAATTTTGTCCATGGTATTTTTAATTTTTTTTATTAAACTCTATAAAAATATCATTTCTGTAAAACAATTACGTGTGATAACTGAATAAATTTATGTTTTTGTCGTATTTGATAAAGCATTTTTAAGCTCTGAATCTTTTCTTTCACTGTATGTCAAATTAGGTAGGTGTCTTATAATTATGTCCACCACTGTAATATAAAAAATTATATATGCATATACTCAATAAAATACAATAGAATTGACTTAAAAATAAAAATTTATAATAAAGTTTCAAGTAAGGGAATACAGGGTTATTTGGTGCTTAATTTTTTTAAACTTAAATTTTAAAAATGCTATAGATTTTTAAAAAAAAGTGAATAATTAAAAAAAAATGAAATAATTATAAATAAAAAATGAAATAATTATAAATAAAAAATGAAATAATTATAAATAAAAAAACCACTTTCTTAAGAAATCGTTATCAACAATGCTGTTGTTACACATGTTAAAATTACAAAATAAATCAGTCTTGAATAAAGAAGTCAATTGTAAACTTCTGAAAAAGTATTACTAAACTAGTACATATGTGTAATTTACCTGTAATATTTTTTAAAGCTTCTTAATATACAATAAGATCATAATAATAACTGAAAATGAGGCACCAAATTACCTTGTCTTCCCTTACTGAATTTGTTCCTGATTAGCTAAATTTAAAAAAATTAATTATTTCATGCAGATGTTGCTTTTGAAGAAGTCATAACTATACAGATTCCACAATTAACAGCTATTTATAAAAATGGATTTTAAAATATTAAAAGAGAAAATGGTATAGAAAAATCAAAAATAAGGGTCATCTTAAAAGAAAAAAATTAAAAGGTACAAAAAACAAAATTCTGTTTAAAATTTGAAAATGAATTTATTTTTATCTAATAAAATAAATTTTAATGTTGAAAGTTTTAGAGTTATAGATAAAATAAATAATTACAAAATTTTATACAATTTTAATTTATTATAATGGGTAAGTAATATTTAAAATAAAAATTATTTAATATGTCTTTCATTGATAGCCATAACTGAATGTCAAATTTTATTTCTTCAATATACAAAGGCATATTTTGCTTATACATTAAAACAAACAATGGCTGAATTTTTCTTTCTCAAATTTTAAACAGAATTGCTTTCGACTCTGAACTAATTGGAACAGATTTAAATTATTTGGGTTATATATACATTTCATTTATATGATAAGAGTATCATCACTATTGTGTAATAAGCCGTCAGGTGAGGCACCAAGATAAGGGAAACATGGATTTCTAATTAAGCCTGTTTTCCTATTATATGTATGTTTTATTACATTTTGTACTAAGGGTTTATTTAATAGTCCATATTTAACTGCTGGTATATCTGAAATGTGGCTATTGTGGGAGTTGAATATTTTAGTTGCCAAATTAGTAAGATCAGATTTACATTTTACAAAAATTAGACGATGTTAATCGTTTTTTCCTAGCAATTCTCCATACATTAGATTTACTTTGCTGGACTGTGTCTTTTTCTATAGTTATGGCTTCTTCAAAAGATACACTAATATTGTCATGAAAAAACATCAATTCCTTAAAATTTAGGTTTGTTGTATAAATTAACAGAAATGTTGAGGTGGAAATTTCAATATAAAATTTGAAATATGCATTTATTTTTATTAGCCCATAGCACAACTTTTCATGTCGTAAGTCAGATGGTAATCACCAAAAATGTTTAACTATTCTTATATTTTTTAAAATTTAGTTCAAAGCTCTTATAAAAAGGTTTTATAACTTTCATACTAAGAACATAAAACTAAAACATTGTTTTGATTTGAGATCAATACCAAAACTAAATAACAGTTAAGAAAATTATAATAGATGCTTTCAGTCATGACACTTTATTGTAAACTGTCTCCAAACAAATAGTTGCTAATTTTTATTATTATTCTAGCTATATCTTACAGTTAAATTTTTTAACCCTTCAAACAGTCTGTCCATATTTTTCCGTTTTCCAAAAATAACTTAAATTGGTTGTAGACAAAAATATTTTTAAACAGAGCTTTATTTTAAGATGTATGCCAAATAATGAGACATGAAGAATATTTTAGAAACAAACAGGGGAAGAAAATTTAAATTAATACTAGTTTTATAAGCATTTTTATGAAAATGCAGGAAAGTCCTCAGATGCTCGGAGTGTTAATACTTTATATGTAGTGGTAACATTTTCAACATTTTATATTTAATAACAAATGAAACATAGCAATGATTTGTAATCAGTTTCTAACAAAAATAATTTAATATTGTGAAAAATTACCAATTTTTTAATAATGAAATACTTTTAAAAATGGTAATATTTATAATAATTTCAGAATCACAATAATTTGTATCTTTAAAATGTTATTTATATACTTTAAAAAATAATTTAAAAAAAACAATACTATCTAGATAGGATTTAATACAGTTAAAAATATGTTTTCTAACTGCAATGATATTGGTTGAAACTTTTTTATTTTATATATATATACATACAATGTTCATGACAAACTTTTGTGTGTGTGTGTGTGTGCATAAATAAAAAAATTGTTTATTATTTTAAATTTATTAAAAATTACATTATCTTATTTTTTAGAAAAAATTGTAAGAAAGCAATTTTTCAAATAACTTTTCCCTTTTCTGCTATTTCAAAATTTCCAGAAATTTGACATCTGTTTTATAGAATAAAACTGCATTTACATTTTGAATACTTTAATTTTTTTTAGAAAGCGTATTTCATATAGTTAAAATACAACATTCCCAAACAAGAAGCAACATACTTATTTTAATTATCTACAATTACTATCATTAATGAAATTTATAAATCTAATATTTACATACAGAAGATTTATTTCAATAATATATATTATGCAAATGCAAAACATTTATGATGAATCTGAATATAATGAAATGCTTAATCATACTGATAAAATTAAATTAAAGATATAAAACAAACCTCATTTGTTTTTGATATTGTATCTGATACATCATATATAACTTTCTTCTTCATCTCAGCTCTCCCTTTCGCAAAAATCTCATAATAATCATCAGTATCAATGAATTCTATGTTGCTCACAAATCTATTCTTGAACATTGAAGCAGCTTTTGCATGAACTACTGTAAAAGTCAAACAGAAATCTGGTGCAGTTACTGTGTTCACATAATCACAATACAACATTATGTTATCCATTCCGAAATCTGTTAAGTACAGGGGATCTGTATTTATTGAGGATCTGTGATTCATAACTGAAAAAAAAAATTACAAATTGTGCTTACATAATGTAAATTGCTTTAAGAGAAGACATGAGAAAAAATAAACAAGATTGTGTTAACAACTTAGTTTTTATAATATGTTTTATAAGCTTAAAAATTAAAGGTTTATATTTTAAATCATAACAAAGTTTAATGAACAAAATGCAAAAGCATGATTTCTGATTTGTTCCAACTGTTTGATGACAGATTTTGTTTAATACTTGCACATCTATCTGAAACCATTAAAAATTGGCTTATTGCCAAAAATTTATTAAAGTCATGTAAAAACAGGGAAATATCTTGTGAGTATGTTTTCATATCACGCTCATCGATTGTTGGCAATAAGTCACACCATTCAGAAACAGATTATTTTGATGGGATCAGGTTTTTATGCTTCACAGGAAAGCAAATGTAGCTACAAATGTCAGTTTTAATGTGAAATAATATAAATTTGAAACATGTAACTTAAACATGAATGCAGCATTTGAAATTCATGCACAGAAAAAAATGCTAGCTATGTATATGTTTGTGATGTACCATTTGCGCATGCAAAAAAAGAAAAGTAACAATAAGCTTAACTACAAAATTAAAACACAGTTATATTTAATTAAGCTTTAAAAATTGGAGAAGTTTGCAATAACTGTACACACTCTGTTCAGAAATATGGGTCATTCCATGGTAACTTACGTCACATTTAGAATAATTGACTTCAGTAATTTTAGTAATATATCACTAAAAAATATTCAAAAATGTAATGTGTATATGGTTTGTTAATTAAACCTAACAAAGGTAATTTTGGATAAAAATTATTTAAATTTAGTACTATTTCTTAAACGCTAAAAATTATATTAACTATGGTAACTTATGTTTCTGATAAAAAGAACGTAAGTTACCATAATAAATATAATGGTCAGTGTTCAAAAAATAGCACTAAAGGTAGGTAATTTTCATCCAAATTTCGCTTTGGATAGGTTTAATTAACAAATCATATCAACATTACATTTTCAAAATTTTTTGGTGTTATATTATGAAAATTACTAAAGAATATTATTCTAAATGTAACGTAAGTTACCATGGAATGACCCATATACAATTTAAATTACCGACATTCATGTTAATCTGGATGGATTTTTTAATAATTTAAATGCAATATATACATTAAAAAGTTGAAAACAGATTTGGTATAAATCTTAGCTGGAGGATTAACATAATATAGGGCAAAATTATGTTTACGCATCAATGGAAGAAAATATTCAAAATTATTTCAACACTTTAACAGGACACGAGCTACTGACCCTATTTAAAAGTATTGAACTGTTGCACAAAACTATTAACACGCATATGGTTATTTTCAAAATAAAAAAAATTACCATTTAAGTGTTAAAGTACTTTTGATTAACTGTTTATAATCTTAAAAAATAATTACGGTACTTTTCCGTTAGCCTGGCGCCAGTGATATCTATACACACATACATATATATCACTGGCACCTGGCTAACGGAAAAGTACCATATTTACATTATAATGTAATATTTACTCATAATTTTTTTACATCTTTTCTTCTTGAGTTACATAGGGATGTTTTAATTACATGACACTTTCAGCAGATCTCTATTTAGTTTCAACAGGATATTAAAATCAAACAATATCAAATCACACCCTAAAGAAATGCAAGTAATTATAGGGTGATCTATTTGAAAATGACAACTATGGGAAACCCCTAATAATAATTTAAATACTGCAAATAATGAAAAAATAAACAAAAATCCATGTTAAAAAGCTGCAAATGAATTTTACAAATAAAAATTAAATGATTAATCCTTGTTCTAGAAAAACTGTACCAATAACTTTTAATGTGTTAAAATGAAAACAGTTTTCATGTACTAATAATGAATAATTATAAAAATGAATTAATAATAAAAAGGTCCAATGAAAAAGAAAATTTTGGTAACTAAAGAAATTCTAGCTTTTCTAATGATGTAATTGTGCCTTTAGCATCAAATTTGAAATGAATATATAATACTCATTTTCAAGCTTTGGAAATGACAAATCAAAATTCATTAATATTGAATGTTTGTTTTTACACAAGATGAAAACAAAATATTTTTAAAATTTATATTAAAATGTAATCTTACAATGTTAGCATAGTTACATTATCAAATACAGTTTAAAAAAAAAAATCGCTAGCAGAGAAAAGGCTTTATATTTTTGCATTCCACGAGAAAACGAACATATATATAAATAAAACTACGTCATTATCAACTTTAAATAATAACGCGATATATTTTAATTTAATAGATTAAGTACGTCATACTAAAAATTATATATTTTTTAGCATAGTACAGGTACTCTTCCACATGGTAAAAATACGAAACAAAACAACAGTAATGCTATGATTTTATATCCCAATTAAAACAAAATCTATGATTAAAATTATATGCTGGCGTTACCTTGAATAACTATATGGAGGACATTCTCGTAACTTAAACTGATAAATAGAAAATTTTGCATAACGAGGCCTACTTAGAACAACGTTACAGCTTAAAAACAGATATTGTGTATAAAAAAATATTCGAAAATCTCGCTGAAAGAAAGCATTCAAACTGAAATAAATATAATTTACAACTTACCTAACTATACTATCATAAAATAAAACATTACATTGGAGTTTATCATAAGCTCCTATTAATAGCAATCGCATGCAATATTAAGGACATATCACAATAAAAATGAAGTACACATGTAAGTAGCATCTTAAAATAAATAGAAGAGAACGTTATATCTCACTTACTTTAATCTGATATGCTCTGAAAGTCCACAAAAATAATAAAATCATAAAAATTTATAACGGCACAATGTTTTCAATGGCGAGATCATGAAATGTTTTCCGAAACAGCTGATCTCTGGTAGCCTTGAACCCAAAGGAGGAATAGGGTCCATTGGTTGCTGATGACATCAGGAACTTTAAGTATTGACATGCTTCTAGACGACTCTCGAAATCCAAGTCTTGCCTCTGGTAGGGAAAACAGCCATTCTCCATTCATGAATACCTTCCAGATGATATATTTGGAAACATGAAATCAAGAGGATTTTACCACCTATTCATAACAAAAGAGTTCCTTTTACCTACATAATTTACTACATATTCGCACACAAAACTGACAAAAGTACCCCGGATTAGAATGTATCAAACAAAAGAACCCTTTTTCTGTCAAGGATAAACTATTGTACATTTTTAAAGAATAGTGGAACTCGAGATATCACAAAATGTTTTACTTACCATGTAAGTATTTCTTAAAAACTGAAGTAAAATGAAAATTACTTTTATCCAAACAATTATACCAAATAAGTGATTTTTTTTTCTATTTAACTGGAAAAATAATGTAACCATTATAAAATATTGCAAATTATTTCTTTTTATTTAAATTATTTCTAAAATGAAACACCGGGAATGTAATCAGCTATGTATAATAAACAGTAGATCACAAAGAAAGTAATTCCATTGCTTTCTCCAAAGCAAAATTAATCGATGTCACTATAACTAGTTAAATAATTAGATTAATATTTTTGTGAAAATGCATATGCAAAATCCTATACAAATATTTTTTAAAGTCTTCTTAAAATAAATTATTTTGAATATGAATGCATAATTAAGACTAAATAGAAACAAATGTAACTTTAAAATGCTTTGTTAAACAGTTTTCAATTAAAATAATTTTTCGATTTTTTTACCGATTAAATTGCATCCTCACAAATAGGGTTGTTATGGGTTTTTTTAAACACTATGTGTGTGTTATAACGATTAAATGAAGATACAAGGACTTCGTTGAAATATTTTTTTTAAAAAAGGTTAGGAACGCCTACGTTTCTTCATTTATTCTTTTACAAGATGAATCGTGAAGCACCAGATCATTAGATTCGTCTTAAAATTTTCAAAAGAACGTTCTCTCCCACTAATTTCATCACAACAAGAGTAATTGATGTAACAACTCCAATGTAACCAGCTAATTGATTAAATTATTATTTAGGTGGAAATACATATGTAAAAACACTAATAGCTGATATACTTGTACCTAAAGAAAAAACTTATCCAAAGTATAATCACTACATTTGAACATTGAATTTAATTACATATTTTAATATTTATTGAGGAAGAAATATGAAGGATTATATTTTAATGGTTTTCATCTTGTGTTTAAAGGTCATTACGAAAGGAAATGCTAATACGTATATTATTATTAGTATGGTTAGAATGTCTAGAAACTTATTAATGCAGCTTTTAAAATAAACACGATTAGATGTTTTTGACAATGATATGTAAAAGATAACTGCACAATTACCATAAAACTAATCAGTTTAAACACATACACGATAAATACCGTTAATAATAGAAATATACTAAATTTGATTTTAAATATTCGTTTACATTAATTCAATGAATATTTCTTCCTTATCTACACGTTAACATAAGTAAAATATTAAGTCTAAAGATCATTTATATAAAATATTCCAAGAAAATTATTAATTATCGTTTAAATATTTAAATAAACTCTCAAAACTGACACTCACGTGTGAAAAACAGTCAGATATTTCATGTCATATCTTATCCGTCAAGGAATGAAAAATAATTTGTTTTTATTTTAACCTATAAATAAATATTGTCATTGATAAATGAAGCTATTATGAATAGTTTTACAGATTATAAAGGTGAACTATAATAGTTATTAATCGACTTAAAAAAGGAGGAGGTTCTCAATTCGTCGCGTATGTAATTTTTTTTTATGTATATTCACCGATTCATCCGGAACTACGCGACCGATTCATATGATTATTTTTAATTGAAAGAGGATACTTTCGAATTGGTTCCATTTAAATTTCATCAAAATTGGTCCATTACTTTTTTGAGAAATTCAACAAAAAATAAATAAATAAATAAACATCTTTAAAATATTTCATTTTCAAGGATTTTCATGAGGAAGTCGCTTCCTGGTGATTCCTCCCTCCTCTTTATATAGTTTTACATTGTTGTAGGGAAAACAAAAAAACAATGTTTTGATCGTTAAAAACTTTTATGACGTAAACAATCAGTTAAAAAAAGTGTCAAAAATCAATCTTTTAAATTCCCCAAGATACGCCCGCTTCATTTGAAGAAATATATTTTTAGGGTGGAAGGATTTGTACACTAATACAGGGTGGGAGGCAAATTACTTTGTAGTAGTTTTTTAAGTTTTTTTTTTTTGTTGTTGTTAAATAGTTTATAATTAGAGGTCAGAGATATACAGGGTGTTTCTAAAATTTATTTTTTAATTATTTCTAATTGGAAATTAGTTTTCACAATGTAGAGGAGGATTTACTATTATTATAATTTTAATCTAAAAATCATGCATTGTATATCAACAGTATCAAAATTTCTCTGTAATAAACTGGTTTCAATTTGATAAAATTACTATACAGACTATGTTGAAAACGGAAATACTGACTATGTTGAATTCGTATTTTTAGTGTCTGAAAACGCTGAAAAGTCATAAAATTCAAATTATCGTAAGTCGGTAAGTTTTGATGGGACAAAAATGAAATGTTTAATCTTTTGCTTGTTACACTGTTCAAATTTTGCAGCAAACTGTCCAGTCATTTGACCGTTTTTATAGAAAATGGTTACATAATCGTAATTTAAGTCTATGCTGACCATAAAATGGGCAATAATATGGTCAGAATGGAGTTAAATTGCGGTTATGTAACCCTTTTCTATAAAAACAGTCAAATGACTGGACAGTTTGCTGCAAATTTTTAACAGTGTACACTGTTCAAATTTTGCAGCAAATTGTCCAATCATTCGACCGTTTTTATAGAAAGTGGTTACATAACCCTAATTTAGCTGTATTTTGACCATAATTTGTCAATAATATGGTCAGATACGCGTTATAACATAGTCAAGTAACCATTATATAATATTATGTTATAACCCAAATATAATATTATGTTCTATGCGTTACGGGCTTTAACAGTTTATGCTATGAAAAATCGTGAAATTAGATGTCCCTCGCGGGACACATAAATTTATTCAAAAATATCGGGACGTCCCCCGAATAAATTGGGACGACTGGGAACCATGATAGAAATTACTATTGACGTAAAAAAGAAAAATATTGCATTTATTGAAATATTTTTACAAAATTTATTAATTGATGATAATATTTAATTAATCTTTAATAATTAAGTTTAGGCATTATTTTTTTTTAAAGAAAATTGAAAAGAAAAGTCGTTTTTGAGATATAATTATATTTCGGGAAAAATAATTTTTCTTAAAAAATTTGTTAAACCAATTTATAACAGTTCTTTCTTTCTTTATTTTCGGTCCATTAAATTAAAATATAAAGACGAAAAATACGCAGCTGAAGAAACACCTTTTTTTTTTATTTAAAAAAGTTTGTTTTTACAAAACAGACATTCATACTCTATTTGTCAAATGAAATTAAAAAAAAAAAAAACTCATGAACAAGAACTGCAATACCTCTGAAACTCATGCATATGCCAAGATATCTTACTATACTTTATCAGAGTAAACATTACACTTTTAAATATATACCTGTCTCTCAAATCGAATGAAAACCCTCTAAAAAACGTTTTCATTTAAATAAAAGTTATTTTCTTGGAACTGGTGTTTTTCTTTCTATTCTTTTCTTTTAGTCATAATAATAGAAGCTTACCCCCCTCCCCTCCACCACAACCAGCCTCATCCTGTCCACCTTTTATTTATTTTACTGCAACGATATGTCGAACGATTTAGTGTTTCGTCAGAAATTGTATAAAGGGGTTCCATAAACTAGCATTTCTTAGAATTTTAATTTAGAATCTGGTTCCTTGGTATATATATATATATATATATATATATATATGAAGTCGTGCTTTTTGAAGCATGTCGAAACACTGGTATATATACACCTCAAAAGTCACTCAAAAGTCGTTTTCGCAAAAGCGCTCAGTTTGTACTTTTAGAATAGACTCTGCTGTCGATTTAACGAATCTGTGAAATCATGATTCTTTATTTGGTTTTAAGTGGGATTATTTTGTTTCTTATTGTGCGTATTTACAAGAAAGAAAGGTACGTAATTTTTATTTGTTTGTCAAGTAAGAGAATAATTTAATTATTAAGATATGCGTACAATTTTCAAAGGTAATTTTCAGTAAAAATATTGATTCATAATTTAAAAACCTAATGTTTTACGTTTCTAATTCTTTTTTTCTTTCGTTTGTTAAAAAGAAACTGTGATATAGTTTTTTTAAAAGTTAGCAAAGAGTACCACCATTATAGTACTATAAAATTTATTTTTTCGCTTCAAATTAAGATTTTTTTTAAACATGCCTTTATGCAAAACATCAAGTATAAATTTTAAGAAAATCTGTTCAAATTTACAACCTTTTACTTCTTTCCATAAAAATACCAGTATTTATTATCCATGACAGCAAAATAATATGTATTATATGCATATATGTTACATATAATACGGGCTTCATGGGCGCAATTGCGTGCTTGGTTTACGACCCCTGCTGTAATTTATCTCTATTTATGCCGAGTTTCAAAGCATTTCACCTGTAAGTTTGTTATACTGTGAACAAAATATTGAACCTTTTCATTTGCAATGAAAAAAGCAGCATTTTCGAGATTGGTTTCCTCATTTGTATCACTAATAAATGAAAAAAAAGATTTGCTACCCTTTAAATGCGAATTTTCCATAAATATAAATTTATATCCATTCAACATATATGTATAGTACACAATACTGTATATTTTATGGAACATGTACAACACACGTCGAAATAAATTAATATGTGTGTATGTATAAGGGTGAGGGCTATAAAACTGAAAGAGGTTGGCGACCCCTTTACTACGGTTATGATACTAGATTAAATAGCGGTGAAGTACAATCGTACTCATTTATATCGAACAAGGATTTAACGAGAACCTAGTCTTTAAAAAACAAGAACGAAAAATTATGCGTCAAGCATAGATTATGTAACAATTTCCAATGCTTCAAAAATAATTTTACAAATCATTACCGTTTAATAAGCTGAAAGATAACATTTAAGTAAACAATTTGGAAAACGAATAACATATTTAAAAACGTAATTTCAGGAATTTCCAACATATATTTCCAACATATACAATATTCGGAAAAATATCCGAATACTGTTACTTAGGCCTGTATATGATCTATAAATTGTATATATATACTACATAGGATGCTAAATTTTAGTTTAATTAAGAAACGCGTAACACAGTTTAAAATTCTCCTTTTGGAGTTTCTGTCAATAAACGGAAATGTGTTCGCGAAATTTTGTGCTGCCCTGTATATGATCTACAGAATTTATACACACCAAGTGATAGACAAAAAGTGAGTTAAATTTAAAGTCGCGTTCAGCAACTTAAAACGCACTTCTAGGAATTATTGTTAACAGACAGTAGAGAATTCTTTTGTGTGTCCCTGTAAATGAACGATGACTGCTATACACACAATATTCTGTAGTAAGCCTCTTGTAAAAAACCTTAGTGATATATATAAATTTCAATACGTTTAAAATAGTGAAACATTATTTAATTAAACCGCAATTGATTTTTCTCCTTAGACGTATTCTAACGTAATTTGTATGATTTTATATTTCAAAATGAAAATCTTTCCAAACAAACTTAGAGTTGGGACCCAGCCTTCAGCAGCAAACACAGGGCGTGCTATGCCCGTTACGGATTTTATATATTTAAACGAAAGACCGGCTTATCCCGGCCATTGATGATAACATTAAATATACCTAAAATAAGTGTTGATGAATTTATATATTTAAACAAAAAATTTTATGTATATATGAATGTATATTTGAATACTTATGTATATATGAGTACTTTTGAATGTATGCATTTAAACGAAACCTAATGTTGGGGGCCCCACTGCCTTCGGCAGCATACACTATCGCATTTGCATGTTTTTGTATTTTTAACTGAAAATCGGTCCAAACAAACTACGGTGCCCTCGTTATAGGGATTGCCGATTTAATTTCTGCGTTAAAGTATATTAAAATTTCAATTCTGATCAAAAGTTCTCAAGAAAACCCAAATAATATAAAACATCCTACCTACCCTCCATCTTTTAAACTCAGAAAGATACCTCGCTCTTTTGAAAATTGTAGATTTCCACTGTAGAACCGAAAAAATCTGAAAAAAGGAAAACATCTTCAAAGCCACTGAGACAAAGTGCAAAGTGGGTTTCAGGAAAGATTTTTTTTTTGAAAGGATTATTATTAATATTTTTTAAAACCAAACACGTCGTTTTAAAGGTAAATGTATGCGGTTAATTTGTTATATATATATATATATATATATATATATATATATTCGTATTTCAATATGCATAACGGAGGCCGAATTTTAAATATTACAGAAAAATTGCTGAAACGACTCTCCGAAAAAAAATTATTTTGAAAGAGTTAATATTCATACTTTTTTAAACGGATTATTACACCGTTAGAAAGATAAAAGTACATCTATATAGCCTAGTGTTTTTCGTTGTTTCGTATTTCGATTTGTTAATTCGATGCGGGCTTCGAAAAACGGACAAAAAATGACGCTTTGGAAATATATATATATATTTAAATGGTTAATATTGATATTTTTCTAAATGTATTACACCGTTAAAAAGGTTACGAAATTTAAGTGTGTATTTTTTATTTTATCGCATTTAAAATGGTTAAGCTAATGCACGCTTTGCAATAATGCAAAAAATATTGCTTTTTCGACTCTTGATCTACGGAACAGGCTGTCGGTGGTATTGCGACTATTTTTCACGCCATTTTGCAACGTTCATTATGTCCTTTTTAGTACTATCTCAGTTAATTAACAAAAAATTAAAATTCTGAACCTCAGGTGAGCCTTAGGTGCTGCCTTAGGCTATCCTTATCCAAATTTTGAGACCTCTACGTGCGATAGCTTTTCCTAGCAATCGCATACAGGCACACACACAGACATACAGACAAACTCTTTTTCTTTTATTAGTATAGATAGCAAATCAATAACTTGGTTATAGCAAAAACTTGATTATGATAATAATCTATAAAATGTTTTGGTTCTCTCATTATCATTACAACCGACTTTAACTACAAAATTTTAGAATTTGTAATATTAATATAAGTTCTAATATAGAAGATTACGGATTTTTCTTTAATTTTACTTTACATAACATATCATAGCTTACAAGATTTTCTCTTAAAAATGTCGATAATAAGTAATTCAGATTAATTTTTAGCAGTTTGAATAAAAAAAAGTTTTGATCAGTATAGGGTTAAAAGTAATTGAAAATGTGTTTAATGAAATTGAGTATACAATGTGTTTAATGAAATTGAGTATACAATGTGTTTCCTAAAGGCATTAAAATTTATCTTAATTACTAATAGTAAGCTTATGTTCAGCATCCATATGATTTACACCTCATACCGACTCATCTCTTTCTGAATCTTCAGATTCAGTTGCTTATGAATTTATAATAAAAGAAAACGGTGAAAAAATAATAATTAATACAAAGGATGTGAATTATCACTTTACTACACAGCGTACAACAACAGAGTGAAAAAAATGTACAGACCGGGTATCGAAACCGGATACCTTGGTATAGCGCACCAAGTGCTTTACCATTTAAGCCACCAGGACGACATCCCGTCTAAGCATTCTCTCACTCTTATATGGTAAGGCAACAACTTTTGCAGCACAAGATGGAACTTCAATCATGAGCACATCTTCAGTGGCATGCATGAGACAAATTAAATACCAGTATCGGTGAATATTTATATATCTAATTACATTTTCAGCAGAGCAGAAATTACTAAGTACAAAGGATGTGAATTATCACTTTACTACACAGCGTACAACTATGGTAGACTGGATGTCGTCCTGGTAGCTTAAATGGTAAAGAACTTGGTTCGTTATACCAAGGTATCCGCGTTCGATCCCTGGTATGGACATCCTTTCACTAAATTGGTTGTACGCTGTGTAGTAAAGTGATAACTCACATCCTTTGTATTCATTAATTTCCATTGTAATTTCAGCTCTGCTGAAAATTTAATTAGATATAAAAATAATAATTGCACTGGCTTTGGTTTATCGTATTGTGCCGGTATATCGCCCGTCCCAGTGTAAAAGCTAAAAGTTCGGCCAGAGTCCAACCCGATAAAAAATCATTGAAATCAGATCCGACTTGCGCCAGCCTGACTTTATTTCTACAAGAAATGCTGATATTTCTTAAACAACCTTATCATGGGATTAAAATTATTTTAAAAGAATGTTGTATGCCTTAAGCAAAAAATTTTAAGTACAGCATTTTTCAGATTATATGTGCGCACGCCACGGAATACGAAATTACAACATTAATGATCACTAAGACAATTACATTGAAATGAAGATTCGCAAAAATATATATTAATGTTCTTTAGATGGAAATAAAATAAAGGTTAAAAAAATCATTATTTTGAAGCTGTATAAAGAAAACAAATGTAGTTCTAAAAATAAATATTTTACTTTAATTAATTAAACCAAAATAAATTTCTGGAGATTCCGTAAACAAATATACATTATCTTTATTAGTTTTACGGGGGGGGGGGGGGGGGAGGCTCATCCGACATGGTCGGTACAGAATGAAATCCAGACGCAGCTCTGCAGAAAAAAAAAGTAAGCCTGGGCCCATCACGTGTTAAAAGATCTCTTCTAGTATCTACAGCGTACACCGGCCACACAAGCTTAAAAATAATTAAATTCTTATAATGATTTTAAACGTACAGTATCTTCGTGAAATTTAAGGGAGATTTAATATTGCAACTTATACTTATTTATAATAGCACACATGATATTCGTGTGCTATTTTCATATTTCTCATTTTAATCATGTTTCCTTTTTTAATAAAACACAACCTTATGTTTAAGTTTATTCTATTAAAAGTTCATTATCTATTTTTCTTCTTTTTTTTTGGTGAAAATGTAGCACACGAAGGGAATTGAAACAGATTTCTATTAACTACTTGATGATGTTCCAAACTCATACAAGAAAAATATTTATCAAATCAATCTAATATGTGATTATTTTTCAAATTCATATCAGGAAAACAGCGTTGTTATATACTACATCCTTTATAAAAGTATGCCACTGATTATCTTGGATCAAAATGCTCCAATTTGGCAAAAATCAATTTGGCTATAAACACAAAGTTCTTGCATTGACAAATATTTTAGTTATCATATTTAATCGTTATATTATATATCTGAGTGAGTATATTTAGAAGTAAATTGCTAGCAGTATTATTATATGCATTACAGCCTATAGTAACGGTACGAAATTTAATTGTATTTTTATGAAATTTTGGAATAATAACAAGATAAAGCTAAATTTAATTTTTACATTTAATTTTTAATAATTTGTGAAAATTCAATCATTTTTATAATTAATTTAAATTAAGTTTTATTAAATATATTACTTGTGTTAACAGCATTGTGAATTAAGAGTTTATAGTATTATTTAAATACTAGCATATGCACCCGTCAAAAATGACGGAAAAGGGATATTTTAGATTTAGAATGTAAAGTCATAATACTGACATATTATTTCATTTAAACAGATGATATAAAATGAAATATTGCGTGTGTTTTAATTGGAGATCCAATATGGGATTCCTGTAATGTTATCTTACTGTAATCTTGTGTTACGCGCGATCCTTCCGATAGTGACAAGTCATCAAAATCACCTCAAAAACTGTGTTTGCAAAAGTCAACCTCCAGAGGAAAAAATATATATATATTACACTTCCTATGCTTTTAACTGTAATTTGAACATGAATTTTTGCTTAAAGTGAGTAAAAATTTAAGAATAGTTAAAAATTTTAGGAATATAAAAATCTATATTTTTTCTATATTAATGCTAATTTTCAATTCTAAAAAGTGAAAAAAAAAATTTACTTTGAATCAAGGCTTTTTTTAAAAACAGCTTAATCAACTGATTTTTTTTTTTTTTTTTTGAGTAAGTTGACAGCTAGTAGCCATTAAAAAAATGTATAGGTTAAACAAAAAAGTTTAAAAAAAGCTTTTGCAATTAAAAAAAATAGAATATAATTCACAGAAATATATTAAATTCAGCTTAAAATATGCATAGCTTATAAGAGAATTTAAAAAAAAATTGTTGCAAATCTCACTATAACTATTTTATTAATAATTAGAACTATTACCAATAAAAGCAGTAAAATGCAATTTAATTATGTATAATATTATGTATATTATTATTATGTATAATAATTATGTATAATATTTAATATTATGTAGAATATTAAATTAACACACCTCATATCTGAGGTCAATCCAGGCAAAAATTAGGGTCCTTCAAAAAATTCTATTTAATAATAAGAGCCTTTTCACAAAATTTAATTTAATGAAAAGAGACCATCCTTAAAGTTTTATTTCACAAAAAGAACCCTTAAAGCAAAATTCAATTCCAAAACAGTAAACTAATCATAAACTTATCTAGCTAAAATTTCACAGGCATATTTTATAAACAATAAATTTGCTCAAAGAAAGAAAAATGTTAGGAACAGGCTTTTAAAATTGCTAATAATAAATCCATAATTTGCAGCATTCGATCTTTCACTGTAAAATTTTATTTGTCATAAAAAAAAAAAAAAAAAAAAAAAAAAAAAAAAACTTGCATACATTTTTACATCTTAAAATATTTTATTTTACGCTAGGTAGATGGCGCCACCAAATTGATGCGAGAATGATTTTTCGAAAATTTCGTTAAAAAAATAACAGTTGGGAAATAAAAAGGCCTAAAGAGGGAACAAATCACAGCTATTTATACATATGTCATATAAACACAGAACACTAATTTCACATAAAATCTGAAACTGTGCGAAAAGAAAAATAATAATAATACTTATGAGCAAATTAAAAATACATATAATGCAAAGGGCTTGAACACAGAGTTCAGAGAATAGAGAAGTTGCAATCAGCTGATCAACCATTGTACTTCACTTGGAGGTCAGGGTACTTCCACCAATCCGAACTGCCTATTTGTTGGGTATGATCTCCAACATGACGTCAATTGCAACTGCCCTTTTGGCGTGACGCTGAAAATGCAACCCTACAGCCGTATTTTTTAATGAATTGTCAAAGAGTCGTTCATATGATAGTTTCTTGATTTGGAACGTGTGTTTCTGAATGTCGACGGTGTTCATTTGTTTATATCGCTAATCTGCTGTTGATAGCTGCTTATTTTTAATTTCGAACTTAAAACATTATAATTGTTTAGTTTTTGAAGGTTTTAGAGAAAATGAAGAAGAAAAGATGTGATGTTGAAAATGTAGATTAAATAACACAATTGTTCGATTTATAATACGGCATCGGAATACTTAAGCCTAACATGGCCGCGATATTTTTTTTTTCGAGGATGAGAGCGACCCGGCATCGTCACATTACCGTATTATATAAGTAGATAATAGCATAAATTTTTGGAGATTTATCTACTTAAGTGATAAATTTATTTTGTAGTACCTTTATAGGGTTGTTTATGTTTTTAAAAGCTGTCTGTGTAATATGTTGAGTATTGTTAATAATTTCATTTTTGAATTTATATATAACTATAAATTTCCATTCATTAAAAAACTCAATTGGTTTGTTATAATCAGTATATATATAGTTAAATATATATATATAATATATATATATAACATATATATATAATTAAAAGGAAATTACATGTAGGAACATAATGCAAAAATAAATGAAAAAAATATACTATATACCAAGTGTTTTAAAATCCTGAGCAAAAAAACGCGATTAAAAAAATCTGTCAACCAGAAAGACTTGTGATTTGCAAATTTTTATATATTAACCGTTTTACGGAATTTTGTATGGCTTAAAAGAAAAAAGTGCAAGATTTCGGTAGAAATTCAATACATTCAATTTTTCGGTAGATACATCTAAAAGCGCTTCTACAGGTAATGCCATAGGGAGGGCTTGAATCCATGCTTGCACAACGCAAAATTAGGATCTACCAAAGCACACCTTGTTATTCTAGTTGTGAAACTACCTAAAATAACTTATTCATAGAGAACATTAATTTTTACCAGCACGGGCAATAACGTAGCTAGGATGGGGGTCCAGATGCTCTGGATACCATTAATTTAGTAAAGTTATTTTCACCTCTTTTAATCGCAGAAAATTCTGCAATTAGATAAGGCTAAGAATATTACTTTAAAATAGTGGTATCCAGAGCATCTGGACCTGGACACTCACTCTGGCTACACCACTGCCAGTACGGAAAAATAATATACAGCAGTATGTTGCAGCCATTCCCGTTAATTTTCCTTTCCGTGTATATCAGGAGCAATACATCGACTGTACACATTACAAGAAAGCGGTGCTGAATACATTGAATACTTTCTGCTGTAAATGATATTAAACAAATTCTGATATTTCGCAATTATAACCTTAAAACGTTTTCCTTGCAGTAGCGCTCTCTACGCTCACGATTTTGTACCTTTTTCCCATGCCATACAAATCCCTTTTCGCTGTTAAAATATTAATCTGCAAACCGCAAACCTCTCTGACCTATAGATTTTCCTTTATCACGTCTGATTTGCACTGTTTCCAGTGTCGCACAGTAAAATTGCATGTAGCGTATACAGACTTAAATAATGTATTTGGAAAATCATAAATATAACTGTTCCGTGTGGGACATTTAAATTTAGCCTAAAAATCGGGATGCCTAGCAAAAATGTTTACATCTGGCAACGTTGAATGCATATACATGTATGGGGGATCTGCATAGAAAATTAATACTTGGTTTCATACTAATAGATTTTTTACTATACTTATTTCCACACTGTAAGAAACTAAAAAAACCATTCAACAATAATAGATTATGAAACACTTTCCAACACATCCAGAATACTGTAACGAAGCTCACCGTTAAATAAGGTGAAAGAAAATATGTTAGTAAATATTTTAGAAAACACATAACACATTTAAAAACCTAATTGCAGCAATTACCGTCCATATTTTTAAAAACAAGTCGAATACTTTTGTGCAGCCATGTAAATGATCTATAAATTTGTATATGTACTACGTATTATGCTAAATCATAATATCAGGTGAAAAAAGTATCAAGGTTACGTATCCATAACTTATTAAAGAAATATTTCAGAAAGGATTTCACAGTTTCTTAAAACTGTCAATATTAACCCCTTAACTACTAATTTATTTATTTATTTATTTATTTATTTTTGCTACGCTAACACGCTAAGCCCCGCCTTGGTCTGCCGTCTACCGAGCAAACGGTCAACTACAATCCCAAATAAGCATGAAAGACCAGTGGGACAAGCAGACATGGTTTTCTAAGCGTTTCAGGAACTGCTGTGTCCATTGGTAATTTTTGAAGTTGTACTGGGACATAGTGTCCCACTGGGATTCTAACGGTTAATACTGCTTTTATACCGCAAAATTCACTACATGGTTTCTTCAGTAGTTTTAAACACATGCATCCAAAAACTTTTTTTCGGTGGGGGGGGGGGGGGCACAAATGTTTATTAAACACACACACAAACAAGCATACAATATTTACGTTTTATATATATACAATGGTTTCTTAGTTAAAATTGGCCTCAGTTAACGACGTTGCAGCAATTTTACCACACTGGGTAAAAGGAATTCAGTTTCGATCTTCTAGCCCAATATAATGAATTTTACCTTCGTTTTAAAAAAAGTTTATTCGAAAATCGTGCAGCAATTTTTGAATTTTTCGCGAAATTTTTGTGATTTTTAGCGTTTTGCGACATAATTTCTTAACATTTGTGTTAGGAATTAAGTTTCAATCTTTTAATACAATTCAGTAAATTTTGTCCTCTGCATTTTTAAAATTTCGCGAAATTTTTATGGAATTTTTAGCATTTTTTAGCTTTTTGTGTCGATTTTTTAAACATTCGTAAGAGAAATCTGGTTTCATTTTTTTCAGCAGATATAGTAAATTTTCTACTTTGCTATTTTTAATTTTTTTGAAAACTTATTATGCGATTTTTTTGCGTTTCGCGGCGATTTTTTTTTTTAACATTCTTAAATGGAATCCAACTTAAATCTTTTAGTCCAATATAGCAAATTTTATGATCTGCGATTTTTAGATTTTTCACGAATTTTTTATGCGATTTTAAGCGTTTCTTAGCATTTTCCGACGCTTTTCTTAAACATTCGAAAAATACATCTGGTTTCAATCCTCCAGCTCAATATATTAAATTTTGTCCTCAGCGATTTTTAAAATTTTCGCAACATTTTTATGCGATTTTTAGTGTTTTTCCGCGTTTTGTGGCAATTGTTTAACAATTGTGATACTAATCTGGTTTCAACCTTCTAACCCATTATCGTAAATTTTGTCTTCTGCGGTTTTCTAATTTTTCATAATTTTTTGATGATATTAACACTCGTAAAAGGAATCCAGTTTTAATCTTTCAGCTCATTATACTAAATTTTGTACTCTGCGATTTTTTAACTTTTTGCGAATTTTTCATGCGGTTTTATGCGGTTTTTTTCGTGTTTCGCGGAAGTTTTTAACATTTGTAACAATAATCCGGTTACACCCTTTTAGCCCAATATAGTAAATGTTGGCTTATTTTCAATAAAGTTTATTCGGAACACGTATAGCGACTATTGAATTTTTCGCTAATTTATTAACCGGTTTTTGGAGTTTTTTCGTGCTTTGCAACGATTTTTGACATTCGTAAAAGGAATCCAGCTACAATCTTTTAACCCAATACAATAAATTTTGTTCTCTGCGATTTTTGAACTTTTTGTGATTTTTTTATGCGATTTTTAATTTTTTTCTGTTTTTCACGTTTTGTGGACAAATTTTCGCATTCGTAAAAAGAATCTGGTTTCAAACTTTTAGTCCAATAGAGTATTTTTTTTCTTTTTTCAAAATGTTTATTCGGAATTAAAAGAATGATTTTAACAATGGCTTTAAATTTTCATGCTATTTAAACTTTTTTTCGCGTTTCGCGGCGATTTTTTGATATTCGTAGAAGAATTCTAGCTACAATCTTTTAACACAATATAGTAAATTTTGTTCTCTGCGATTTTTAAGTTTTTCGCGATTATTTTTTGCAATTTTTACGTTTTTACGCGTTTTGCGGCGATTTTTCTAATATTCGTAAAGGAAATCTGATTTCAATCTTAGAACACAATCTAGTAAATTTTGTCTTCTGCGATGTTTGAATTTTTCGGGAATTTTTTTGTGAGATTTTTTTTTTTCACGTTTTGTGGAGATATTTTTACATTCATAAAAAGAATCCGGTTTGAATCTTTTAGCCCAATATAGTAAATTTTTTCTGTTTTCAATAAAGTTTATTCGGAATCCGTACAATGGTTTTTAATTTTTCATGCGATTTTCACGCCTTTTCGCGTTTTACAGCAATATTTTAACATTTGTTACAAGTATCGGGTTTCAACCTTTCATCCCAATACAGTAAATTTTGTCCTCTGCGATCAAAACAAGAACGAAAAATCATGCGACAAGCATTGATTATGCAATACTTTCCAACGCTTACAAAATAATTTTACAAATCATTACCGTTTAATAAGCTGAAAAATAGCATCTAAGTAAACAATTTGGAAAACGCATAACATATTAAAAAACGTAATTTCAGGAATTTCCAATATATATTTCCAACATATACAATATTCGGAAAAATATCCGAATACTTTTATTCAGCCCTGTATATGATCTATAGATTTGTATATATACTACATAGGATGCTAAATTTTAGTTTAGTTAGGAAACGCGTAGCACAGTTTAAAATTCTCCTTCTTGAGTTTCTGTCAATAAACGGAAATGTGTTCGCGAACTTTTGTATTGTCCTGTATAGGATCTACAGAATTTATACACACCAAGTAATAGACAAAAAGTGAGTTAAATTTAAAATCGCGTTCAGCAACTTAAAACGCACTTCCAGGAATTATTGTTAACATACAGTAGAGAATTTTTTGTGTGTCCTTGTAAATGAACGATGGCTGCTATACACACTCTATTCTGTAGTAAGCCTCTTGTCATGCACCTTAGTGATATATATAAATTTCAATGCGTTTAAAATAGTGAAACATTATTTAATTAAACCGCAAACGATTTTTCTCCATAGACGTAATGTAACGGAATTCTTTTGACTGTCGCTATAAAGTAACTATAAGTGCTATGCACACCCTATTCCATATTAAGCTTCTTGTAATGCACCTTAGTGATATATATCCATTACAATGTGTTTGAAATTGTGTAACATCATTAAAATAAACCGCAAATGATTTTCCCCATAGACCGTAATGTAACGGAATTCTTTTGAGTGTCCCTGTAAAAAAATATACGTGCTACACACTTCAGTTGAAATAGGGAATATGCTATAGATAACGACAATACCATATAAAAATTGCAGAACAATCCGGGCATATTTACGGGAGTTAGAGCACGGACAGACGGCAGACGGCCAGACGGCCAGACAAACTGAAGTCATAAACACTTTTCAACTAGTTTGGAAAGTGTTAAAAAATGAGATTTTTAGCGTTTTTTCATATTCCGCGGCGGCGTTTTTTAAACAATCATAAAAGGATATTCGGTTTCAATATTTCAGCCCAAATACAGTAAATTTTGTTCTCTGAAATTTTTGATTTTTTCACGATTTAAATGGTATAAAAAATTTCATGCGATTTTCTGCGGTTTTTCGCGGTTAGCGGCAATTTTTTAACACTTGTAAAAGAAATCCGTTTTCAAGCTTTTAGACCAATATAGTATGTTTTGTGAATTTAGTTTATTTCGGGATTTTTTTAGTGTTTTTTCGCCTTTTGCGGCAAATTTTTTACCTTTTTTTCCGAAACGGAAAGAACATTCTATCTGTTACATTTTGCTCTGCTGAGATTAAATTAAATTTGGAAGAATACAAAATCTTCGTAACACGAACTACGATTCTCAAAATATTAAACGAATTCAGATTGAAATAACAAAATCACAAAAATTCAAGGTTAGTTTGGTTCGAGACCAGAGAAGAAGTAGTCTGAACGTGTGGAAACTGTTAACGGCAGTTGGGCCCCACTACCAGGTACATTTAATACGAGATTCACTTGGAAAAATAACCGACCAGAGGAATGAGGAAAGCTCCGCTAGTTCATTTTATTGAAATTTTATTTTTGTAACAAATACATATAATAAATAAAAGATATTCATCAAACTTTTAAGACATTTTAACCCTTTCAGGGGCAAGCACTTGTGCTCCTCTAACGTTGAATTCTCACCGGAATTTAGGAAAGAATTTAGTTCAAAATAAGAAAAAGCAATATTTCCCCTTTTTCCCGTCAAAGTTAAAAAAGTAAAATTTAATTAAAAGTTTCTGGTTTGAATCGGATTAAAATTAGGTGGTATCACCGCCCCTCAAAGGGTTAAATAAGTTTAATCAGCACTTTTAACCCCTTGAAGGGCACCGGCATATATTATATACCACTTAATTTTAATCCCAAAATGCCACAATGACACCAGGATTTTATAATCAAATTTTGAATTACATGAAGGTACATGAGGAAAAGCTTTTATTTATTTTAAAATAAATTCGTTTGTAAATCCTGGTGTCAGTCAATCATTTCAATATTTTAGCTACAAAAGTACTTTGCCCCTGAAGGGGTTAAGAAGTACTAATCTTTTAAGGTATATGCGCCTGGAAATTGCACCCTGGATAGCAACAGTTTTGCTTAACAGCGGTATTTCTGGAGCTGATTACCATCGTTTACCAACGGCTGTATATTAAATTTAAAACGTCTCATTCAAGAAAGCCCACACTTTAAAAAAAAAAATCATAACGATTGCATCTCAAAAATGCGAAGGTATAGTTTAAAGATTAAGGGCCGTCAATAAAATAAATAATAATAAATAAGAGAGAGGAATATGTTTATTTATGCACAAGACGTACTTTAGCTATACTGCGTTAAGTGGAATGCCTTTAGTAGAGGTTTGCACGAGCCGGAATTTCCAGGCCCGAGGCGATGTAAAAACTAAAAGTTCGGCCCGACCTGTGCAAAAATTAATGAAATTAGGCCCGGCCCTAGTCAATTTTTACAAAAAATTCTGATTTTTCTTAAAATAAAATTAAGATTATTTAAAAAAATATTGCATACATATTTATGGGAAAATTTTACAGTATATTTCAAACTATATCTCCACAAGCTATATAATACAGGATAGCAACATTAATGATCACTTTGATTATTTTACTATTAATTTCAAACATATACTCATTAAAAAAAATAGTGTAGTTTAGAATAAAAGAAAAAAGATGATTAAAAACATAACTTTTGAAGCTGTATATTAAAAAAATGTAGATTTAAAAATACTTCTGTAATTTATTAAAGTATATTTCCAGAGATTCCGTTAACAAAAGTTCATTATCTCTATTATTTTAAAAACATTGCCTACCGGACACGTTCTAGGAACAATTAAGTAACGGTTCGGCCGAGAATTTAGAAAAAAAATATTTTCTCCTCTTTGTCGGACCCTTTTAAATTTGTTATATCGTGCTAGTCGAGCGCTGAATTTTATTTCTCGCCCGTAAAGGGTCCGGCTTTTTTTTCTCGGCCCGGCCCATTAAAAAAGTTGTCTTTATTTTGCCGGCTCGCCCAGCCCGCCCCTCGCCGGGTACGGGCTTAGAGCCAGGACCGGGCTCGTGTAGACCTCTACTTTATAGAATGATTTTTGAAGAGAAATGTCTAGATTTTTTTCATTAACATACAAGTAAATTCTGAGAAACTTCCCCTCATCCCATTTCTACCAGCTCAGATTTCAACCAGCAATTTTTGGTACCAAATTTATTACTTCAAAGAAAAAGATCTGAGCTGTCTATTGATCTGACAACTGGGTAAGTAGATAATATAAAGAAATATAAAATGAAAATAAAAGTAGTTATTTCATTTCGACTTTGGGTCAATACAAGACAAGCCTTAATTGACTGTATCATATTTTAGAAATTGGTGTTCAGAAAATTGGGGGTGGGGCACATGTCCCCTCGTGCCCCCTCCCCCCCCCTCCCCGAGGCTACGCCTATGCCCACGCCTTCGATTATATCCCGGACTTTGCGAGCGCTAATGTGATTAAATCAAAGTGCAACAGTTACACAAGTCGAGTGTTTCTCGAAGGGTGGTATATGAAGTTTGCAGATTCACCTGTGAACGAAGCAAACCCCGTTAAATCTGAGTATACAGTTTTAATTTTATATTTTCGACTTTGACTTAAACTAGTGGATTAGAGGTTCTTTTATAAAGAAAAATTTATTATAGTTTTTCATGTCTGTTATGTGTGTACCGGTGAGGAGTTCTGAAATTAAGCTCGAAACGCCTATTTTTAGTAATTTTTATGTGTATTTTATCTATCTTTAAGTGTTTATATATATATACATATCTACGCAAACATGATGTATCATGTTTGTGTATCTTAAACTGAATAACATGTCAATTACATGGCAATCCGAGTATATATACAGGAGTTGCAGCACGGACAGGCGGCAGACAGACAGACAAACCGAGGTAATAAACACTTTTTAACAAAGTTGGAAAGTGTTAAAAAAATAATCAAACAGTCCAAAAAATACCTTTTCTCTGTTTTTTTTCTTGGAGTGTAGTCATTGAATTATATTTATTTATTTTTTTTCATTCAAAACTAACACAAATGTCTTATCGTTATTTTTTTTGTGATTTTTTTTTTTTTAATTTTTAGTAGCGAAGTCTGCATTTGTCAGGAAATGCGCCGTAAACGCAAGGAACTTCACTTCATTAGACCATTAACGATTCCAGAAAAGGACATTCTTAATGAGGCAATCCAAGACCTAAAGAAAGCCCATGAAGGTATTTATTTATATGTAAGAAAGAAATACGTTATTGATATATGTTTTTCATATTTCCGTATTATATGTAAAGGAGAAGTGGAAAAAGAAAGTAACACACTTTCTACAAATATTATGAACTTTCAGGCGCAGAAAATAATTTACAATGTACAAAATTTTCATTTGCATAGTCGATATCATGGAAAAAGACAGAGTTTCTCACCAAGCACAAAAACAACAACTTATTGAACCACAAAAGAAATGATTTTCCGCTAATTTCTGTCAAACGATTTTTCAAGATTAAATAGTACTTCTGTCCTGGCCCAGGTCAATTTTTCACTCATGTTGGTTTAGTCTATTTAATTGTCTGATAAAATGTGTGTTCTTATAATATTGTAAAAGTAAAGTAATCAGTAAAGTAAAAGTAAAGTAGTGTTTATGATTTTATATATATATATTTAAAAAAGTACTCTGTCTAGTTTATATTTTGCGGATTTAACAAAATGGAGCTTTGCTACCTCTGTAGGTCACGTTCTATTTTTCATAGAAACAAATTACTTATTTCTATTGGATCATGCCAAATGACTAAGTGGCCAAAAGTAAATTGGAATCCGAAGAATAGATTTTTAGTAAATGCGGTATTAAAAGTGCACTTTTTCACATTTTCTAGGCTTTTCTTCATCCCAGATCTTTTGACAGGGCTACCAAGATATGTAATTATCAGATATTTACATGTTTTTTCTGCATTTTATTTATTTGTTTTTATGAGTAATTCAAACCCTTAAAAAGTTTCATGTAAAAATATGAATTACTTTTAGATTTATATCATTTTAAAGTATTTGATTTCTATATTTACTATAGTACAAAAAATTACTAAATGGACTAACTCTTATCAAAATGGCCCTATACACACAATATTAAAATATGTTACTGCATTCAACCACAGTAAGCCGCCTATTGTAAAAAGACATCGTATAGCATGTACGGTTCGTTTACAGAGTCACTCAAAAAATATCGAATATACAGGGTGGTCATAAAGTCTTTCCTTGATTACAATAATTTAATGCAGAAAAACTAATATAATTAGGCATATGCTTGTTTCAATATATTGTAAAGACATTTATGAAGTTTTTAATACAAGTACTTATGTTAGTAAATTTCGATGTGAGCCCCCTTGGTAGCTCGAAGAATGTCAAGGCGGTATTCCATTTCTCGCCACGTATTGCCCAACATTTGGACTGTCACACTAGATACAGCATCTGTGATCCCTGACCTTGAGTGGATATCCCCAGGATATTCAAAAATATGAAAAACTTAATAATTGGATTTATTACAGTGTGTCAGGTGAAGAATTTTTGTGTAGACTATGTTCAGTTTGCTTTTCAAAGGGGCCTTGGAATGACAAAGCTGCATGTGTAGAGGATCATCCATCCAGATGAAAAAAACTTAAAAACATGACTTTTCCATAATAAAAATTTTACAGTATTACATTCAATGATTATATCTTAATATTTTCTTGTAATCAGGGAAAGACTTTATGACCACCCTATATTACAACCTATGGATATTTACTGAGTGAAATGTTTTTAATGTTTTGTTTTTGTTTTTGTTAGACTAAAATGAAAACATCCTGTCTCTATAATGCCCTTATTACATTTATATCTTATTTTAGTATATCAGACATCAGGCATTAATTTTGGAGAGCAATACCAGTGTATTTTCATATTACTTTTATCCTTAAAAAACGCATTAATTCCTCTTAAAATTCTTTTGAATTGTCAGTAAAATAAACACATTATCGGTAATAATAAAAAACATATTTTGTTTTTTCTTTTAAAAACACATATAGATATAGTCTGACGTCTTAAAAGGTATATTACATACCTAATACCTTGCATAAATTCTTTAGAAATTCTTATTCTGACCTCCTTTAAGACATAAGAAATGTAAAATACAAATTAAGGGAGATCAGAATAAGAAGGAAAAATTAGCTTCATTGTTGTAATTCTCATACAGTGTGTGTCAAAATTTAAGCACAACAGCAAATTTCAAAATAAAATTTAATTCTTGACTGAAAGTTACATTCCTTTTCATATGAGCTGCAAATTATAGTTTTAAAAAGATAGTTAACGAAATTACATCTCAAGCAATAGAATTTATCAAATGAACAAAAATGAGCATGTCAAAAGTTTAAGCACAGAGTTTTTTAGTCTTTAGTAGAAGAAGAATAAAAATAATAATGATGCTTGATTCTGTTGAATGAGTTTAAATACATGGTCTTCTATCGATAAAATGAGGTTCTGTATTGTTTCCGGTTCGATTTTAAACAAAGCGTTCTCAATGGAATCTTTCAGCTCTTTAACTGATAAATACTGTTTACCATTTAGAGAAAAAGCATATTTGAGAATATCCCGCATATTTTCTATAGGGTTTTAATCAAGGCTAATTGCCGGCCATTTCAAAACTGTTACCTTGTTCGACTTAAGCCACGTTGACGTTGAGTTAGCGGTATGAATCAAAGCATTATCTTGTTGAAAAATCAATGTTTTTTTTGTTTGTTTTTTTGCCTAAAATCTCGCCAATATGGAGCAAATGATTGGCAAGTGTCTCCTGGTAGTTGTCAGAGTTTTCGCGACCACTGATGAATGCTAGGGAGTTTGACTATTGAGAAAAATAGCACCCTCATACCATTACACAACCACCACTATGATTGTCTTCAAAATATACTCCTGGGTCCTTTGCGGAGATCATTCCAATAGTATTTAAACACATCAGAGGGCCGTCGAGGTTCCATTTTTCTCATCACTGAATATGACATTTAGCCACTTATCACCAAATGACAAATGCTGTTTCTCCCACTGTAATCTAGCTTCTTTATGGAGTGATTTCAAATTTAAACATGGTAACCGAGACATTTTAAGTTTTTTGATGTATCCCGATTCCAGAATTCTTCTATGAACAGTTTTTTTTTAAATATATTTATCCTCCAACTGTAGGCTTTATTTTCGAAAGAGATTAATTATCGGTTGAAGCTAAGTTTCTGATGCAGCGGTCTTTGCGGAAAGTCTTTTCTGAATAGGATTTTTGTTTAAAATAATCAGCACGAGCCAAAACTTGGTGAATTTCCCGTTTTGATTTTTTAAACGTACTTGCAATTTAAAAACGGTCTAAAGTTTCGCTCTCATGCTCCAGATTTTTAACACCTTCTCATGTGAGAATTCTTTCAACTTTGGCATTTTGTACTAACACAAAAAAAAAAACTTGCTGCTTCTTATACACCTAGCAATCGTTTGCGTTCGCAACCATTACATCATTTCGTAAAATTTGCATAAAAACAATTTTGTGCTTAACTTTTGATACGGTTGTTTTTGTCCCATTCAAGAACTCCATGGTTTGGTATAAAATTTAAAACAGAATTTTTTTTAATATGGTTTTAAGACTACAATTATTAACACATATAAATAGGATTTTGAAATAAAGTGAATATTTAAAGTTCTGTTTAAAAATTGTTGTTGTGCGTAAACTTTTGAGATGCACATTTCATTCAAATCACATGACCGTATCGTTATGACATCAGAATTACTCACGTGCACATTTGCGCTTTATAATATACATAGACATTCCAGAAGTATACTTCTAAACTGCATGGTGACCACGTGATTTATTTTTAATATCTGAAATTGATAGGTAATCTAATTAGACGTTACATTCTCTATAATGGTTAAATCGATGTAAATTCATTTTTAAAATCCTTTCCTATTTGTACAAACATTACTTAAACGAAGTTATTATTTTTTTCTCGCATAATCACGCTATTTTTTCTAATTATTGAAGATAAAATCCTCCCTCCATCATATAAAATACAAACAATTTATGCCAGAGAGCACATATTTTGATTTGTCCATTTTAACTTTCTCATTAAGAGGTCGAAGCTTAATAAATAATCCTTCATGCGACTTCAGGGATTGCTTACAGAATGAATGCAAATGATAAGGCCTTTAAATACGCAGAATGTTAGCAAAAGCTAGCACTTTAAATGGTACAACATTGATCACTCCAGATTATAGCGTTGCAGGCCCGTTGCTAAACCAAGCTTCTAGAGAGGACAAATCTTTTTCCAGAAGGGTGGAAGCAAACTATTTTTTTATAGTTTCTTTCATTAGTTAATTTTTTATAATTAGTATTTTATCACTTACAGTCCTTTAAAAATTATCTACTGCACATTTTGTACAAGTTTTTGAGTTAAGAGACCTTTACAAGGCAAAATTTTAAAACTTGTCCGAAGTTACAAATATATATATATATATATATATATATATAAGAGAAGGGTCCATCTGTGCGATGAGCGTCTGTTTGTTTGTTATATTGCAGACGAGCGGCAAGGGTGGGCCTGGAGCACAAAGGTATCCCTTGAAAAGAAATTATGCACTTCGAAGCTTGATTTTCGAATTTGTAATTAGATTTTTTAATTAATTAAGTACGACAAGGCTACAAAATTTACTCTGCCCTCTATTCTAGAAGGATGTTTTTGACAGACAATACGCTTTCTTTCTCAGACAGCTGTCTGCATGCAGTGATAAAAAATAATTGAATACTTGAGACTAATTGAAACTAATTGAAGAAAATGAATAATTAAGATATTTTGCGTAAGCTCCAGTAATTTCCTGAGAACTTGTTGTATTTTAACATGAATTTGCCATTATTATAAATTCAGATTAATTATACACACTTTTATTTAACTTAACATGGCTCATGTATGTAAAGTTGTAATCTATTTTTCACTCACTTCCTAGCCTTCTCAGCGCCGTGAACTGATATATCCGTTCACTATGCTGCACGCTTCACTGCAATAAAAGCATTATTTAACTTAATATAATTCTACATCTATAATGCAGTTTTAAAACATTTAGTAATGATTAATACTCTCAAGGACTATATTCATACGGGTAATTAATTTTTTTATATCATATTGTAAAAATCATCTTTTTTTAGCATTTTTAAATAATTACATAGAAAACAACATTACAATTTTGCCCTTTTGCTCTGCAGTCAGAAGAGTAGTGTGCCACAGTTCTGAGATTACACTGGTAAAAATTTGCAGCAAACTGTCCAGTCATTTGACCGTTTTTATAGAAAACGGTTACATAACCGTAATTTGATTGTATTTTGACCATATTATTGCCTATATTATCGTCAGAATAATGTTAAATTATGGTTAGGTAACCATTTTCTATAAAAACGGTCAAATGACTGGAGAGTTTGCTGCAAATTTTTAACAGTGTATGTACAGTTGTGTGTACCCGAAGGCAATACAATATTTTAATATTTGCACAAGTTATTCATTAATTAATCAATATATTTTAATTAAATTAATTGATATTCAATTCAATAATGGAAAAAGGATAGAACAAATAAAATATGATGATATAGAAATGAATGTATTAACTTCAATAAGAGGCTGAGCATAAAATCTTTGCATGATTACAAAATATTATTGCGGAAAAACTATTATAGTTAGACCTATGTTTAGTTTTGTAAATTGTAAATACAGTAAACGAGTTTGTAATAAGATCAATTACGTTAGTAAATTTCAACGTGCGCCTCCTTAGTAGCTCGGAAAATGTCAATAACTTACCCTAGGTCTATCACGTTTTGAAAGGTCATCAACACTACTAATTTCTTCAACTTTTCATACCACTGTTTTATGGTCTTGACATCTGCAGGATTGCATCCATAACCCCGCCCCCCCCCCCCCGTAGCTCTTTTGTTAAAAATTAACTTTTGATAACTGTTTATGTTTATAAATCGTTTGTACTACTTGCCATAATTCCACAATTAAAAGAAAAAAAGAAAAGAAAAAAAAACTTTGAGAACACGGCTACGTAATGACAAAATTTTTACATTAATATCTTCAACTGTTATTTCGTGCTGACGTAATCAGGAAAAGAGTTCGTGCTCACCTTATATAATACAAACATCAATTTCACTTTTTTGAATAAATAAATGATGGAAGTGTGTTCAATGAAAAATTTATTACAATAATAATTATATAATTTTGAATTATGAAAAATATGAAATATTAAAAAGTAAAAAAAAAGAACAAAAGTAAAAGTAATTATTTTACAAAACACGTTCTTATTAGTTTACTTAAAATTAGGAAATCTTTTTTCTTTTTTTAAATAAAAAATCTGGATGTGAAAACAAAAATCATAAAATGCTGAAGCGCTGAAAAAAACCCTATAAAAAAATTCACCCGCAATTAAAATTGTAAGAAATAAAATTCGGTAACATTAAATAAGATTTAAAAATATTGTTGATGTCATTAAAATTCCAATTTACTTAGAGTAACCAGTCGCACACTGCTTTACGATTTTTGTTTGATATACAGATTTTGGATTTTTAAAAATTATCTTCTACTTTGAAATATACTAATAAAAGCGTGTTTAAAAAATAATTTTATTTTATTAAATTCCTTGTCCTATATGTACTACTTAATTTTTCCTTCCATGAAATCTATTTTTAGAAAACCTCCTGATAACAGTCTGCTAAATATTACTCACGCGATGTCAGAAGTGCATCTTTATTGTTATAACTATAATTGAGCTAGGAAATTTTTAAAGACCCTATAAATACCTGTAAAACCTATATCCTAACAAAAGTTTGGCAACTTTCCTAATTTGTTCTAATTACAACTTGTTGGATATTTCAGCTTAATGAGACATTTTGAAACAAAATTACTAATTTTTTTTTAATTAATCCGATGTGTTTCATGTTTTTATAAGCTTTTGTATCTTTTCTATATCATCTGAAGAATGGAGAATCAAATTTTTACACAGATTATGATTTAAATTCGGATCGCGGTATTAACCGTTTATGGGCGGGAAACGCACAGGAGCTTGTCATTGTTAGGTCCACGCTTGGACTAAAGCACACAGGACCCCATTATAGTGACTGACATATTAACGGTTTAGTGGCGTGAACTGCACAGTGCATCTTTATAGCGAGTGGTACAGTGGCGTAGCCAGGATTTCCTTTCGGGAGGGGTCCAGAATTTTTCTTCAGCTTAAATATATATAGTAAGACCTGCCAAGATAATATCGCAGAGAGTGGTAAGAAATTCCGTGTTAGACAGTTTTTCGTCTTATCAGGGGTATGGCATTCTTTTCTATTTGACGAATGAATATTTCCGTTTATGTCGGAGTTCCGTTATAGGCAGGTTTCGTTTCCACAGGATTTGCTGTATATATAAAAATATAACTTATGTATGTAATATGTATTGTAAAACCTGTCTATAGCAGATTCCTGTCTTAAACAAAAGCATTACATGGTCCTGATATGGATAACCATACAATTAAATTTGCTGAAAACCAATTCTGAAACGGGTTTTTTCACCGTTCTTCTGTGATTCCGAGTTCGTCTTGTCAGGTTTTACCCTACTTATACAGTAAAGACTGTGAAAGCGGATACTTCCTATAACGGAATCCTATCTCAAACGGAAAATTTTAGGGATCCTGACGAAACGAACAATGCGCCTTTTTGAAGTATAGTGTGACAGGATTGGCTGTGTATGTTATATGCAATAGAAGTATTTCGAGTAACTTCAAGAATTTAGATATTTCCTTATCAATTTCTTAATTAAAAAAAATAGCGTGTGTAAAATGAAGTAAGATCAATCTCTATAATTGTAGGTAATAATACAATGAAGTTACATTAATATTTACCAAAGAAAAAGATTTTACAAACACTATGATATAAAAACTGAGCACACACTGAAGAGAATGCATTTAAATCAAGTTTCATATGACATAAACATTTGATTATTTTAAAGTTATGATCAAAGGGTTAAGATTAAAACAATATTTGGTTGAAACTGTTTTTTCAATTTTCATGTTTAATTTCTTGTCATTGAAATAAGAACGTGTGCTGTAATAGGTATACTGAAAAATGAGTTGACATAATTTCCAATGCCGTCAGCTGTTGATTCACCATGGGAGTTTCTGAAATAAGGTTTTAATTTTTAAGAAAAAAATCATTTAATTTCGGCTACAGAAACTAGTAATGTAACCAACACACGCAACAAATATATTTGATGTTGGGAAAAATAATTTTGTTACAATTGTCTAAAACAGCCATAATTCTTTTTCAAATTTCACCGCTTTTCATACTGAAGTAAATATTCGACCCCAATAGTTGTTTCCGATAATTGGTCGACATAAAAGATGTTAATTTTTTGTAAAAAAAATAATTATGATGGATTAGCACATCTTGGGAAGTATTAGATTGCGTAAAAACTAATGGTGGTTTCTGCTATTTTACTCTTCAACCAATTTCTTTTAAGCGGTTGAAAACAGTTTTAGAACGTACTTCAAGTTCAGCAACAATCTTTCAGACTTTGGTACGTGAATTAGCTTCAACCTTTGCTTTCAATTTCTCATTGTTAATAACCGAATGCCACCTACGACCTTCATATTCAAAACGCTCATTGCCATCATGAAATTTCTGTAAACAATGTTAAACTATGAGTTCACAAGTCGTACTCCGGTCAAATGTAACGTTGAATTCAGACATTTTTCTCCAGGAGGGATTTCTTTGGAGGGTACCATTTTTCTCCGGAATAGGTACACTGTGGAGTTCAGGGAAGGGGAGAGATTGCACTCATAAGCATAAAATCTCAAATCTTTGGAGGTCGTCATTTCGATGCTCCGGGGTGGATGCCCCACCTCCGCTCTCCTGAATCTAACGTTGTAGTGTGGTTGATATACAAGCCGTTTCCACCGATTTTCGTACAATTTTGAATTAGTAAAAAAATCGTACGAAATTTTCCAAAGATCTATAACTGCCTTAAATATCCCTGTACAATAGCGGAAAACAAAATTATAATACTAAATAAGTAGGTAAAAACCTGCCCTTCAAAATAATATACAACAACGTAATATTCCATTAACAGTTTATTAAAAATAGCTCAGGTTGAAAAGTTTAATAAGAAGAATCACCATTATTTTGTACAAACCCAGAAGATCAAAATCTTTCAATATCCCTCTGTTCTTTTCTTTAGCGATTAACGAATAATGAGATTAGAAATAAAAGTAACAAAAGGAGGAAGAAAATTGATCTTCCGAAATATTCTTCAAATTTGACATTGAATCAGATGTATCTGATGGTCAACTTGAGAAGGAATATGTGTGACTAAAGAAAATTATGTCAGAATTTTCTTTAGCAAAGGACTGTGCTCTCTTGAACAGGTCAGAAAACTTTTGAACACCAGTCTCCTCTTCCTTGCTTACTGATTAATGTAAAGTTTCATAAAGCTGAAAAATGACATCATCAGCAAGTTTTACAGCAGAAGACAAATCACATTCAGATGCAGGTATTTTGAAAGTGGCAATGTATAACAGGATTGAATAAGAATTCACAAATATCTAAGCGAAGAAAGAAGTGACTTTTTTTAAAATTCCAGCCAGCAGATTTAAAGTAAATGATAATATTGTTCGATATAAAATTATAAAATGAACAAAGATAAGGTTCATCAAACTCTGATTAATGTGCTGTTATTGCATTCGTGTGAACTCGTCTTTACCAATAAGTGTTGGCAACAGTTGGGCCGATCGAAATCTCTGTTGAAGAAGTTTTGCGTTTAAACTAGTTACATTAAAATCTATGAAAACGGAATCGACAGAGATCGTTAAAAAATACCGTTGTAGAGAGATAGCCGTCATATCAGGTATACTTGTACAGTTATCCTTCTGTCATCGAGACCATGAAATGTTTTCGTTTACGAGAGAATTCCGTTTTCACAGAAAACCTGCCAAGAAGGATTCACAACCGAAAAAGTTCCATTTTAAATATGTTTCAAATTTTAACAGGTATAAATATGTAGCGTTGTTTTCGTTGAACTTTGAACTTTTGCTGTTTAAGATAAGCTCTCATCTTAAACAGATTTTATTGTAATACATTTATGCTTTTCAGAGTATACTATAGAGTGGATACGTTATAAAAGTTTTAGAGGATACCTGACAAAATGGGACATGTCTATGACAAAAACCTGTCTTAAACGGAAAATTTTCATAACCCCGGCGAAAGACATGCCTTTAAATAATACTTGCTAAGACAAACACCTGTCTAAAGCGGAATTTTTCATTGATTCTTTACGATTCCGTCTTATCAGTTTTTAATGTTGTATCTATGATTCAGTAAATCAGTTCTTCGTTCGGGGTTCCGGGGGGGGGGGGGGGGTCCGGACCCCCTGGACCCCCCCCCCTTGGCTACGCCACTGGAGTGGTACAGTGATTATCATTTTAACGATTTAAGGGGGCGACGCCAAAATAACTCTTTAATAAACGCTTAAATAATTCTTTATATTTGTATGAAGTATCTAGCTTATTCTCTTTGGATTCTTTCGATAAATATGAAGCATCTTTCAGAAAATTCTTTCAAAATCAATATTTTAAGCCGATTTTTGCTACATGAAAGTATAAAAAAATAGTCATCAGAAAAAATAGCAATCGATTTCAATCAAAGGTACAGCCCATTTATAAGAAAATGGAAAATGCTATTCAATTATCTGTAATCTGAATAACGATGTCTAAAAATTTCTCATATCGAGAAATAAAAATTATATTGCCAGAGCTTTGCGTTTTCAAGGGGAGAAAAAATATCAAACCTTAAGTAAAATTGTATTAATAAAGACATTTTATTGTTTAAAATTCAAATCAGTATTGTTGAATTTAATTTATTAATTAGTAAAAAGTTTTTCAAAGTTTAAGTTCAAAGTTTGAACTTTTAAAGACTCTATGTACCGTACAATATTTGTGTATAAAGCATTATTTTAAAGAATATTAATAAAACAGAAATTTTGCGCTAGAGGAAGTGTTTCGTTAACAAAAAACAATTAATACTATTAACAAAAACTACAATTAATAATAACTTTATTATATATTTTTTTATTTAGACCCTTTGATTTATTATGCTTTAAAATCAATATGAAACGAAGTGTTTAACTTTTTATGTTAAGATGTATAAAAATTATTTAAAATAAAATACGCAAAAGAGTGCAACTCAGTTAATAATTTCTTCTATTAACCGTTATTCGTAAAACATGAAAGTAACAAAACTTTTAAAAAGACGCATACATATTAAAAATAATCTTATAATTTCTGTAATTTCCTCATTTATAAATGAATTTTATATCATTAATTTAGCATATAAATAGTCATTCAAATAATCATATATGATATTTATAATGCAAATCACTCCTTCTTCAGTGGTCGGAAGTAACGAAACTACAGTAGTCACTCTGTTTTCGATAGTTCGTAGTGTAGCGCACTAGATTTTGAAAAAATTAATGTAGCGAGCAGCAAGATACAAAAATAAATAAATAAATAAATAAAAGAACAGTAGTTTGTAGGGAACAGTGACGCTACTTTTAACGCTACTCCAGGAAAACAATATGTGCTATTCTTCTGGTCACATAATAGTAAATTTCTTCTTTAGTGCAAAATGCATTCTGCGCAATAATTTGCGAATGGCAGCAACTCAGATGCAGCATTTAGCAATGCATCGTATGGCTTCATGAATTTCTCCATTGATACTTGCTGGTAAATCAAAGTGCCAAAATCCAAATTAAAGAAATTAATTTTATTGCTGAAAAAACTTGTCTACTTACTCATTGTTATATCTTCATGTTTTAATTCCACGTTCCTTCTTCTGGAATTGCTTTATATATAGATTTATTAATATTTAACATTATGACAGAAAAAAATGAATATTGAATTTCTCTGGTTGGTATATAAGGAGTATTATGTGCTTAAAGTAACATTTTAGATAATAACACAAAACATTTTCTTGTATGCTATCTTTCTTAATTTTTTGTTGCCCTCGATTTTATGGCATTTATTTGATTGTATCCCGGCAAACGTGGTATAACGAGGGACCATTGTATCATACTTAATTCGTGTCCTCAATTTCAAGTTCAGATAGAATCATTTGGCAAAATCTAGAAGTAGCAAAGTAGCGACTACGTTTGAAAAGTTGTTTGTAGTCGCAACTTTTTAAAAACAAGTAGTTGTAGTTTAAGTTAACTACATTGTCGATAAAGTAGTTGTAGTTAACTACATTGTCGATAAAATAGTTGTAGTTAATTACATTGTCTATAAAGCAGTTGTAGTTAACTACATTGTCGATAAAGTAGTTGTAGTTTGCTACAAAAATAAAGTAGTTGCTCAACCATTGCGCCTTCTTTCTTCCGACAGACCCCTTATAGGTATGGAATTCTTTGTGACACAGATTTCACGAATTTTTATCATTTGCAATTGTATAATGACAGATGTGTAAAGAGTCATTGCTTTCGAATAAGGTGAAAACAAGTATATATTTTAATTAAATTTCCATAAAAATTTTAAAATATTCGCAAACGTTTTCTGCTTTCTCATTTTTTATGGGACTTTAGAACAATTTGTTTCGACAATTCGACTTGACGGGAATGCTAGTTTATATATTAAAAAAAAGGGCTTCGAGAGAACATTTATAAAATGTAAGAAATTAACAAAATCCCAGAAAATGCATTTTTTGATGCCGAAAAACTCCCATCCTCCATTAACAGCCTAGACAGTGACGCAATCCTTAGGAGAAGAACATCTTCAAATACCTGGGCAGCTCGCACTGGAAGAGCAAAGGATTATAAATAGCATTTTTTTTTATATATATTTATTTACGTGGTCTTTTTATAATATTAAATTAAGTTTTTTACTGCTATAATCATTTAAAACTTGGTTAACTGTCAAACGTATAGACTGCGCTTTTATTTTTTACGCAGATAAACGCCAGGCAATGCGAAAACACTTTTTTAATATTATAAGCAATAACAGAATAAAACTTACCTCAAATTCTCTGCTGTTTTGCTTTTATTCTGCTTATAATATACAAATAACCTTATGTTCGTTAACTTCAAAAACTTGCTTAATAAACATGTAAAATTTTTTGTTTACATTTAAAGTCAGAAATAAAAAAAAATAGTGCATAAAGACAATATAGAAAACATATTGAAGTCGTCAGATACCACCAGATATTGTATAAATAACTGATAATCACAGTTTAGATTAGAATTTAAGAAAATAACAAAAGCTAATTAATAAAAGGTAATTAAGGAGTTTTTTTAGTCTTCCATCTGTATATATTTATGCAATTTACTCACTAATGGGAACTATTATGGGAATACCATACTATTATGGGAATACAATGGGAATACTATTAGAGATAATATTTTCATTTTTTACTCTAAATTTTGTTGATTTAAATTAAATAAATATTGGATTTGGATTTTTTAAAAGTTATTTATTGTATCTAATAGAGGAGTTTAAGCTAGTTTTCTTCAACCCTTTTGGACAGCGACGCATTTTATTTTATTGAAAATTCTGAGGATACAATAGTTTTTTAATTAAAATTATCAGAATATATAATGTGTTGTTGCGTTAGTTCATTGCTAAAGAAATAATATCATAAAAATAACAAAATGTTTAATTTATAAATCATTTGTTCACATAACAGAAGTTACCTTAAAATTACAAATTCGTACACATATTTCAGTCATATGCTGTTGTGCTTCCTTCACAAACTTGATCCGTGTACAAAAAATAAATAAAGAATCTTAGTCCTTATTTGCTAAAATAGATTCTTATGGTTTTTGCTCTGAATTTCGTTTTCGATTATCCCGGTTATCATACTTGAGATATCATAAAGGGAAATAAAATTTCAAAATAAATTATGACTGATTAAAAAGATATATTATAAATTAAATTTTTAAACTTTAAAACTCATAATTTTTTCCAAAAGTAGATACAAAAAAAATTAAATATTACAGCCAATATCTAGAAGAAAGTTTGGGAAAACCGCATTCCTCATTATTAGTTGCTTCTCGACGCCAGAATTTCCAACAGAATTTAATGTAACTTTGCGTACATACTCTGCACTTATCCTTATAACATAATATTATTTTAAGCATATGATTAGTTCATCACATTTTCATTAAGAAATGACTACTTATAAAAAGTCAAATGATCCAGCTTAGTCAATACCCCATTCAACACCCAAGTCAATATCGCATTAGTGGGGTAAACCCGCATGGATATGTTAATCTTGCAGGAAATGAAAGTGCTTAGGCTTTCTAAGAGAAAGACAAAAATATTTTATTTTGCAACATTAACTAATGAACTTAATTAACACTTCAATTATGTCTAATGATTCAACATTTTAAATAAAAAAGATAATTATCTTCATTACAATTTGAGAAACAGCAGAAAAAAATTAACCTCTTTATCAGCTTTATAAAAATCATAAAAATTATTTTCCTGTAGTTTTGACTGCTTTTTCTTCAAACATTGTTTACAGGCTCTTCAATTATTGTTTCCCATTATCCTTTTCCATTCCACGTACAATATCCGATTTTACCTACATGTCTTTCTTCGCGTACGTATTCAAATAGTGCGATTTGTATCATGAAAACTAATCCATGAAGATTATTGAAATAGTTTACGGAAAATTACGACTGATATTCATCACCTGTTAGCTTTAACAGATAAAATTATTTTATTTCCTTTCATAATTATTTTTCAATTCCACGTGTCTGTTTAATGACTTCCTAAACTTACTGCGACATAAATCAGCAACTATTTAATATTGCTGTAGATTTCAAAAATACAAAAGTTTCTAGACTTAATAGTCATAAATCAGCTGTTGGAAAACATCGAATATCAATCGTTTTTATTATACTATATTCACTAATATTTCATCTTACTTTTGATAGACATGTCATAAGGAACAAAACGAGACAATCCTTTTGGATACTTAGCCGTATCAAAATAAAAACCATAATCAAAGTAACTATCACTTGTATCCGACAAACAAACCATCTTTACCAAAATAAAACAGTTTTATCTTAGAGTATGGTGAAGAGTCATAAAGTCCGTTAACTCACATTTTAAGTTCAAAAATGAAGAATTCAGATCTTTGATCTTAAATATATTTGCTGGAATGATGAAGTATTTAATTTTAGGACCAGCCATTATAAAGGAGAAAACTTCACTTATTATTCAAGGGTCGAAAATGTAAGTTAAGCACAATACGCAAGCATAGAATATGAAGATATACATAATTAGCCGTAGCACCAGGCATGATTTGCCCACTAGAAATCCAGTAAGCAATTGATCATACAAATTTACTCGGATCGCTGTCGACTGGCTCTGTCATGGCGTCAAATGCCAGAATATATGCACAGCCGGAAATTTCGACGTTGATCTTTGAACAATAGAGAATTTTAAAATCTGCATAGCGTCAAAGAATATCTTTTGAAATAAGACGTACATTGCGTTTCCCATGCAATCTAGATAATGCATAACCAATTGAGAATGCATAAACAGTAAAAATTGCGTCTGGGAGGCATCTCTGGCTTATTAGAAGAACGAAATCTGACGAAAAATCAATATCGCATGGAGTAATGTATTATATATTTTTTTCTGAAAATTTATATATGTTTATTTAAATTATTGAATAGAAGTACTTATTATATTCATAATTATCGAGGTGATTTTTTAATATTTACAGATCATCTTATTGAATTTGTGTTGGATTATTACTCCAAAAGATTGATCATGACTTGCGAAGGAAACTGCAAGAAGATTGATTGAAAAAAGAATAGGAGTTTATGAGTAGAGAAAATATAACCAGTCTGCCTCTGAGTTATACTGGACATTTTTTTTCTATTTATTATATCATGATATAACATACGAATTATGCAATGCATACCATAAACATGATAAAACTACAAAGAAAAACAAAAAGGTTTGGTTAATGTGTTCATAAATAAAAGACTTACCTAAATAAAAAAAATCAATAGATTCCTATATTTTTTATTTAAAGTAATTTCTGTCGTTTGAAATGCACTTTTGACAGCGACTATGCAATTCTTGAAAATTGGGGGAAAAATCACACTTTTGGTATCGCACGGAGAGCACTCGTCGTCGCGTCGTCATATGATTTTAAATTTACATAGCCACATTAGCCATGAAACGTTTATTGCCACTTAGATGAGTTTTAGAAGAATTCTTTCTGTTGCCGCACCTGAAAAAAACTTAAAATAACAGCAATTTTTGGATCCAGACATTCAACTCATGTGACGAGGGTTCTCCATAATATTCCGAATAAATCGGAAATTGTACGTCAAACGTGACAAATGAGGTACGTTCGTAATGTAGTGAAATGAATGATTGAAATGAATGAAATGAAAAATTTCAGTGAAATGAATTATATCGTCTGTTATTATGATATTATTAATTTCCGTAATAAAATAAGTACATTTTAAATTGGCAACATGTTATCTTTTGTTGACATTTGCTGAAAATTTCAATGGGAAACTTAAGCCTAGCTTTGAAAATTTCAGAAGTTGAAATCCATATTTAGACTCTTTTTCCATTTAATATCTATTTCTCCGGAAACATCTATCCAAAAACCTGTCGGTAGATTATATGATTGCTATAATTAAACAATTTTAGTATACAAATTCGGTTTTTAAATTCAGTAATACGGAGATAATAAGACTCCATCTTAAATATCACGTAATCACCATGTCAACCTATAATCATTACATATCATGGGGTATCATTGAATTAATTACGTATGATAAGCTTTAATAGAATGAAGAAAATTTTATTAATATCTTTTTAAGTTTTGATGCGATTTTCATAAAATTTGAAATGACCACTTCAAAATTCTGCAACGATTATATATATTAAATTTCAAACTATTCGGCTGGGTACATTTTGTGCTGTTTATATGCGGTCAAAACGACAGACGAATGGACCAGATAGGTGCTACGGATTTATATAATTACGAACGCACCTAAAAAGGTTATTAGACTGATGTTTTTAGAAAGTCTACAGACTTTATCAAAATTGAATTGCAAATCACAAACACCACCTCAAAGAACTATAAAACGTTTCTCCTGATTTACGTTAGATTTTTTTTTTTTTTTTTTTTTTTTTTATGAACACATTCATCGAACTTTATTGTTTTACCTTGTAGATTCTGTTCTAAACTTGTCCTTTGTATCTGAAACTTTTACATTCTGTACTTTGATCATGTTTACAGATTTACTTGTTGCGTATGCGTTCATATTCATATGTCGAAACTTAATAAATCTATATTTTTGAAACTTTATAGCATGTATATTTTCTTTTAACCAATTAACCCCTTTAATGATAGTGATGCATTTTAGTATAATGTTCAGGAATTGTAAATATTTTAATATTACTACAAAACACTTAAAAATAAAGAAAAACATCAGATATATTTTCTGAACATTAATCATTAGTATTTATATTTCCCAATATGAAATTTAGTTATATCAATTTAAGACGTAACAAACGTAACAACTTCTTTTCATGACAAGAAACAAATTAATACGTATTACTAAACATGGACATTCTATAACACATTTGCTGATATTGCTGTCATTATATTAATAAATTTTATGAGATTATAATGAATAGGTTTGATCCAATAATACACGTTCTTGAAATGGCTACAACATATCTTCCAAAAATCGCATAAATTCGACTTCTTTGATAGTACAAGCTAATTTTTTTTCGATTTAGTAAAAAATTCATTTGTAATGAGATTTTGATAAAATTGTTTTATTTTCACCTATGATTTGCAAAGAGGTTTGGAGCTGATTCTTTTCAGAAATGAAATTCCAAATTAGTCTAAATTTATTCTTATACAGGGTGTTCTTCAAGATAGCACAAACTGTGTAGAGCAAAACTCCTTTCTCCGAGTACATACAAAAGACTATACACCATACCTCAACGATCATTAGTTTTTGAAAAAAATACGAAAGAAAAATGTGATGCTACACCGTATGTGGCATACTGTGCACATAAAATAGGCTTTATTGGAAATATGATTCTGAATAAATGTTCATTACAAACCACATGATGTTCACATGAGAAGATTCTCAAAAACCTCACCACGCATTTCAAGGTAAGTTTGAGCGTAACGGTGAATAGGGGAATGAATACAATACATCTTCGTAGTGTCTACGAAAGTCTGTAGAAAGAATTTATGTTTATTTAAATTGTGTTAACAATTTAGCGACGCACGCTAGTATGTTTCAATACATGCAGAAGTTATTTTGAGCATCTAATTAAATAAATATACTATTATAATGCAAGTACCGATGTTCATGTGTTTAATAAAGCTTATCTTTGGTGCACCTGATGTGACGTCACGCTTTTTGTATTGGATTTTTTTTTTCGAATTTAATGCGTCACAGAGGTATGATTCTTTATTCAGTTTCTATGAACTTCTATAGGGAGAATTCTCGTTCTGTACAGTTTATGCTGTTTTGAACACCCTGTATACAAAATGAAAATATTTACTGGGCAAAAGGAAAAAATCTGACATTAAGTACATGAAATTGCACAAAACTTCATTAATAAGTTTCACAGAGTCATAGGAAAAATGTAACTTGTATTTAAAATAATTTATTATAACAGTTATTTAAAAGGATACAGTAAGTACATTTCTAGTAAAATTTTAAAGATAATATATTATCTTCAAAATTTCACATTATATTTTATTATAAAAGCTATAAGTAAATTTTGAAAATAAGTGCTTGCAATAAATTATCTAATTGGAGGAAGGTGATACATTTTTTATGTTTTATGTCATTGACAAATGAGGTTACATAAATTTTAGGAATGGTGTCATGATTTAAAACTTTTATGTAAGTACAGACCAAGCTTGTAAAGAATTTTTTTTTTTTATTTCGAGTAAATAGAACTTCATTGTAATATAATAGCTAGTTCTTTGACCTAACATTGAGCTTTCTCGATTAGGTGAAATGTTAGTCGATTATTTTTTGTAATCTATTATTTTAAGTTTTACTAATTTGTAATAACACTTTCCCAGCAGGGATATTCACGACTTAAAATGAATTTTCTGAAGGTATATCACGATTGAAAATATCCCTTTGAAACAAACGAAAGCTTCTTTATTTAACACTCGAATTACATGCGTCATCTTATCTGATACCTTCTGTATTTATGGCTTTGAATTTTTTCCAAGGAAATAATGAATTCTACGTATTATAAAAAAATTCGACTAACCCTTTGCTGGAAGCTTATTCTATTTTTATATTTTTATTTAGAAAAATTCTTTATACTGACAGAGTGGTGTAAAAAAGAGGAAAATTCTTAAAAAATACAGAATGTCCCAAAAAGGTTAAAATGCGTTTTAATTGTTTTACCCGCTGGAGATTATTGGGTAATGTAAAATGCAAAAGTGTTGAAAATAGGTAAGAAAAAAAATTATATTAATGAAATAATCCAGCTTTTAATTTTCAAAAAGATACACTTTTTAAATTTTTGTACAAACACTCTAGAGAAAATAGGTCCAGTTAGAAAAAAAAAATTCCTTTTGCTAAAACGAGACTATTGCAAAAAACTGCATGTTTGTAACTATAAAATTAAATGGCTTAGGCTTAATTAAAAGTAATCATTGTGAATTAGGGCCATATATCAAATTAGAAATGTAAATTTGTGAGATATTCCAATAAAAAGGAAACACGGGTTGTAGTATCATAAAGATGTACATAAATAAAATATATTCCTTTCTTTCAACAATATTATTGGCAAAGATTGGAATTTAACTGATTGGAATTTAACTCCAAAATATTTACAGAAGCATTATTAAAGGAGCTCATTTAAGTATGTTATGCATTGGAAATCAGCGAAAACATTTTTAAAATTCTTTTCTTTAAATTACGTTTCTAGGATGGATTCAAAACTCTTTGCTCTGTACATGATCTTCTCCTGTATAATGTGTTATTTAGATCAGTGCTTCCGAACCTTTTATTTACCACGCCCCGCTGAAGCAACTGTAAAATTACGATCCCCTCCCCCTCCAACTCTATAACATATGTCTCTTATTTTTTAAAAAGAGATATCTATTCAAATAGACGGTGTCTAAAAAAGATTTAACAACAACAAGTCATTTTGCATTTTTTATCTTACCAAACAGGTCATTTTTATATCACAAATATCTTTTTAAAACGATAACTCTATAAATGCAATGGGGGTCATACAACTTAGCCTTTATGCGATAAAGAATTTTGTGGTTCCTTGCCGACTTTTCTCAGTGTGAAACAAAAGTGGTCTGCATTTTCTTCTTTTCAAAATCTCTTGAAGAGACTATCACATCTTGCATAAACTTTAACAGCATGTATACACTAAATAATAGATTTTAACAACTCATTAAGAACTTGTGGAATATTTTTGGACATACTGACTTCATTATGAGTAACACAATATACAAGATCATGGAGCATTTTTGGATATTTATCTTTATCAATTATAAATAGCCGTATTTTTTCACATCATAACACACGTGTATAGTCTGACTTTAGTATGATGTATATGGCATGATATATATTTATTTACTGTGTATGAGGTCTGCACTAAAGCCATAAGAAATTTGTTATTTACCCATTGCTTTTCTTATGCACATTCAGCATTTATACAAGTTATAATTTTTTTAGTACCTCGTTTAGCTATTTTAAATATTTCTTAGATTAAAATGTGTTCAAGGCAATAAGTTTTAGGTACACCCTTAAGTAGTTTCACATGTAAAAATTTCTTCACGTGATATACAGAGGAACGAATAAAATCACAAGTCTCATTCAATAAATTTAATCATAAATCATAATTTTAATTGTAATAAATCATAATTTTAATTTTGCACTAAAGAAATCCAGCGACAATCATAAAGCCTTTACTGTAACTTTCTTTGCATTCTCGGAACCAGGTTTTAGACATTGTTTTATCTATGTTTTCGATAGTAAAAAAAACCTTTTTTTTGTCGCAGTCATTTAGGGAAACCCATTCTTCATCAAGAATAACAGTGTATTTTCATTTATCATCTGCTAAATAGATTTCATACTAGGCTCTACAAAATGTTTTACATTGAGCCGCATGACTCTTGAAAAAAAGGTGAACATTATGTTTTTTTTTTTTTAACTTTTTTTTAAGCTTAAATCTTGGTTTATTATTTTGTTTACTGTTGCTACAGATGTATTTAAAACTTTGCAATTGATTTTTGTACCTGTGGATTTTCTCTTATTTCCAACGATTTCACTTTAGAAACATTTAAAACAGTACGAACATTTTTAGAATATTCATTTAAAGTCTTCTTTTCATGTAGAAGTACTGATGACTTTCCCTTTCTGATTAATAATATTGTTTATTTTCTACTTAGGAATTTTCATACCATGCGTTTCACAACGTTTTTTAATTATAGAATAAGAATATTTCTCATCGGAAGACACAAAATGTATCCTTCGATCCACAACATGTTTACAGCGCCATTTTGAAAGAAGAATAAATTTGAAAGTATCGGACGATACTTTTTCGAACATCTAATTTCGAAATAGTTCTAAAAATGTGTAAACACCCTCTGTATTAGCAACCAAATGGATCATATCAATAATCCAGTTTAATTTTTGTTTTTTGTTTCAGGAAACATTTCTTTTTGGTTTAATTCGTTAAAAATACATGTATAAAACGCAAAGTTTTAACAACTTTTAAGCTCCAAAATTTCAAATTATCAATTTGCCCTGACGACGATAGCTAGTAAGCTACTGAAAATATCTAGTAATTTTGCTATTGATTTTGGTGCTTAAAACGTCATTTTGATACACTGGACAACAATGGTTATGTCCCAGAACTGAAATTAGTTAATCCGATATCAGTTTTTTGCGCTGATTCCGAATACTTTCCGTTTTTCTCTAGGTCATCCAGTTTTTAAGAAATTTGCATTTTATGCAAATTTAAGCTTTTTTGTGCCATTTTAAGTAAATTTTAGGTACAATCAATGTCAGATTGAATTGCCTTTTTTAAACTATGATTACTGGACCATTTACTTCAGATGAATGTCGTAGTCTGCATATTCTTAACATTTACCTGTCAGTCACTAACTAAGCCTAATTTGCGTATCTTTCAATAGTGTAATGTTTACATTACTTTCAACTTTAAAGTAGTTACCACAGAATTGAAGTAATGTTTTTATAGACTAGATTTTTATGTTGATTTCGAATCTGTAATCCGTTTCCTTATATCACGTCTAGATTTTGAGTAAAATGAATTTCTACTTTTGTATTGTATTGGCACACGTTTGATAGAACATGCTTTTTAGGGGTGTGTACCACATTGTCAAAAGGGTGAACAGTATCAGGTCCCTATTAGGGACATAATCACTAATACGTATAATCGAAAAACAATTGACAAAAGTAGTAGAATCTATCCTAATAAGCTGAAGTACATCACAAAGTAGCATAAAAAGCATTTTCTGGCTTTTTTTTTTTTTACCAAAAAAATAAAACTTAACTTTTTTAAAAACTGGACATGATAGAAGAAAACGGACACCAGATTTGAAGTCAGAATAAAAAACTGATTTAGAAACATATTAACGTACTCAAGTGCCAGAAATATGTGGACTTCAAGAAACGTTATTAGATAAAAGTAAAAAATATGTAAATTAGGCACAATATTTCACGGTCACAAGTAAGTATAATCTCGGGCACAACATTTTTGTACAGGGTGACAAGAAATAACTTGGACGAAGTTTCAAACCAAAAATCTGTAACTACAACTAAAGTTATAAATTTATTGTCATAGGGAATTGATTCTAGAAAGCTGCTAAACAGGTGTAAGTAAGTTAGTTGTGATAACCATTATGGTTAAAAACGATCTGCCATACTTGAATTGTATAAGCAAGGAATGAAACAATGTGAAATTGTTCAACGATTTAAAGTGCCTAAGCAGACGGTTTCATACAGAATCAAAAGGTTTAAAGAACTCGGACATGATGGTGACAGGCCAGGAAGAGAAAGAAAGCGCACAGTTAACACATCAAGAAACCGGGTAGTTATCAAAAAGCGAGTTCAACGAAATCCTAGGATTTCAATGAGAAAGGTTGCTAGATAGATGGAGATCAACAGAGAAACCGCACGTTTGATGGCAAGAGTAGAGCTTGGTCTTCACCCTTACAAAATGAAAGAGGCTCAAAAGCTTACAGCAGAGAACAAACGCACAAGACTTCAAAGGTGTAAAGAACTGTTAAAGCGGGCCGCAGTTGATCGATGGCAAACATTTGTCTTCACAGATGAGAAACTGTTTTTGATTGAACAAGCTCACAATAGCCATAATGATAGAGTTTGGTCAGCGGTAGCACCTGAACCTTCTTGCATTGTTGAACAGTGTCAACCACCCCAATCTGTAATAGTTTAGGGTGGAATATGTGCTAGTGGGAAAACACCACTTGTTTTTGTTGATCAAGGGATAAAGATTAATCAACAAACATATCGCAAACTCATTTTGGAAGATTTTGTCTTACCTTGGTCCCAAAAGTTCTTTAGAAACAAAAGATGGACCTTCCAACAGGATTCCGCACCTGCACACAGAGTTAAAAGCACTCAAGATTGGTGCAAGACACATTTTCCTGACTTCATTGGAGCTCAAGAACGGCCACCGTATTTTCCAGATTTGAACAAAATGGATTATTCTGTTTGGTCCATCTTGGAGACAAGGGTGTGTGCTAAACCTCATAAAACTTTGGCATCCCTAAAGAAATCCTTATGCAAGGAATGGGATAAAATATTTGTAAGTGAGTTGCGGCCCATAACCAAAAATTTTGTGACACGTTTAAAGCTCTGTATTAAGGCTAAAGGTAGCCACTTTGAAAATTTATAAATATATTAGACGAAACAATGTATTCATATTTATTTTAAAGTTTTGTCATAATATTTTCATTAGCATTAAAGTTATTATGTTTTATGTGTGTCCAAGTTATTTCTTGTCACCCTGTAAAGTAAACTGGCCAGTAATCATAACATAAAACAAAAAATTCAATCGGATAATGCTTTATGCCTTAAATTTGCGTATAATTGTACAAAAATTCCAAAAATTGTATAAATCAAAATATGCAAATATCTCAAAAACTGGAAGTACTGGAGAAAATCTAAAACTTGATTCGAAATCAGCGCAGAAAATTGACTAAGAAACAGCTAATTTTGGTTTTGGGACAGAGCAAAAGTTCAAATTTGTTGTCCAGTGAATTATTATATATTACACCATGATAAAACTTTCTTAATAGAACGATAATTATCGTGTGTATTGTTAAATAACAATGGATTTAATACTTCCTGAAAATGTTCTAATTATTATTATTGGTATGACAGATTTAAATCACTATAAAAAGTTTTCAGTATCGCACGTATTCTTTTATCCTAAATATCTCAGTTTTTTTACTATCTTAAATATCTTATCTTTCAGGTAAACAGCGCTCAAATTCAATGTGAAGATGAAACACGTTTCAAATGAAAGCCTATATAACTGAATACAAGGTTTAAAAACACTTTTTTATTGTCTTGATAAATGCTTTTAAAGTAAAAACGTGTAGGACGTTTGTAGGATGCAAGACACGAATGAATTAATATGATCCAATTAAAGCAACACACTTAATTTCCGCTGCTTTTTTTTTTTTTTTTTTTTTTTTTTTTTTTTTTTTTTTTTTTTTTTTAACAGTTTAATGAGTTGAGAATGAAACTAATCAATAATAATAGTACCTACTGAAACTGCGTGAACTCTGACATAACAGACAAATAATATCAATTATCATATCTACTAATACAAAAATAAACAAGCCTGAGAAAAAATATCTTTAAGGTAAAGGGTGGTGGAAGGTAAGGAAAGATAATTTTTCTATATCGTAATTTTGATGCTGATTTCGGAAAAAGTAATGAAAAGTTCCATCACAAATTGAGAATTTTTGTCTGGTTGGTAAATTGCAAATTTAACCATAAATACACTAGAATTTCCTATTATTAAATTGGAAATTTTGTTCTAAAGACACTAGAACCAATAAGTATAATAACAACTGATGGCTGATGCAGAGAATTCGGCCACAATCAGAGCATAAGACAAAATGTTCTAAAAGGGAAGAAAGGTGAGACGCCTTTCTTCTAGGAGTAGAAAAGGTATTATAATGATGTTTAACTTTGTTGCAGCTTTATGAGAAACGTAACAATGTTAATATGTCAACATGTAATAAACAGCTTATTATTAAGTTTTTTTTTAACTCTACTAGATCTTAAAGTATTTTCCTGAATTTTCATCCTCCCTTTGGGGAAATACCTTATGCAATAGAGAGAAAAGCTGGATATATCTGAATTCAGCTTATCGAAAAACATTAGAAAAACCTTAAAATGTTCAGAAAAAATGTATTATTTTGCAGGCGTGCGTTATATACCTATTATCAAATAATAAAATTTAACTTGATAGTAAAAAAAAAAAAAAAAACTTTTTTTCAGTAGTTTTGTAAAAGTAATTTTTTTTAGTAGAATAAACTCGAATACAATATCGGTGACTGAATGCATCGTCATATAAGCAGAACTATCAAGATAACAATTAGGCAATGAAAACATCTCATTGATCTTGTATTGTTTTTTCGTTCTATCTCATGAAGTCTGCACAGAAAGACGGCTTTAGACGCAGCAAACAAAAGAGACAGCCTGCGACACTCCCGCCCCTCTAGGATGTCCCGTGATCTAGATAGGCTGGTTTCCAATAATTTTCGAACTCTCATGTGATCAAGGTATGGTCGAAAAGATCGGTAGAGTGCAGCATCCTGTCTCGTTGGCTGCAGTTTTAGAACCACTGCGTCATAATACGCAGTGGTTCTAAACAGTGGCGTAGCGTCAGGGGGGGCACGATCATTTTACTACCAGTATAATTATATACTTCCTTTAGCCTTATTTAATCTTTGAACGGTATGAATTAAATAAGGACAAATATAGTATATAAAAATACTGGTAGTAAAGTGGTCCGTGCCCCCCTTGACGCTACGCCTCTGGTTCTAAACAAACACAAAATATTTCTAATATTTCATACACACAATATTTCTAAGTCATACATTGGTAAATGTTCATATTTTAAACTCAGTTTCTGATCTTTTGAGGAATTATTTAAATAGGTATATTTTTAACTTGATTCATATCGTAATTACTTGCATAATTTTGACACTCGTATTTTTCATACCCCCTGATCTTAAAAGAAATTTTCAAAAAAAGCAAACAATTTACATAATTTTCGTATCAAGAATATCAGATAATTTTTATACAGTCGGCAAAAAAAAGAAGAAAAGAAAGAAAGAGAGAATAAATTTAAACACCAAATTGTCGCAGGCGACAAAACGAAAATAGACATTCGCTTAGACTGCCTTCAATTTACATTTAAAAGAAAAAGCTTTTAGCTGTCTCTATAATGAAATAGTAACAAACTTTAAAATTTCCAATACTAACACCCAAATTTCAATTCATATTTCGATTCTAGAGTAAATTTTAATGTAGGTCACTAAACGGGAATCTACTTGATCAAAATGTACTTATAAGCACTTATAAAGATATAAAATTTTTATCTCGCAAAGTTAAATTTATTTTTAATATTAATTTTTATATTAATTTTGAATAATAACTCTTTTTTTTCATATGGTGTTAGAATTAACCATTCCAGACATGAGTATGTAATTTTCATAAATTTAAATATAATATTCGTATATGTGAGAAATTAATTATGAAATTAACATTTGCAAAAAATATGAATTGTAATCTATCAATTTTACAAAAAAAATTTACTTCTAGATGCTTCCAAAATTACAGAGCGCATTCAAAATTGCATCTCTATTCGATAAATAGTTTTTGAGTTATACTTAAGAAAACAGCAGCACAACAGTATTTTTTTCTTTGGGGGGTGGGGGGGGGGGGGAATATAGTTACCTAGAAAAATAATATTTTTATAAAAACTTTTAATAAATGTAACAAAGATCACAATTATTTGTTAGAATAGTTCAAGGATTGTTTAGTATTTTTCTAACACAAATAATGCTTCTCATTGAAAAGTACTTATAAAATTTGTATTAAATATGGGATTTAAACTAACAATTTTCACTTCTGAAATGATACCCCAAATTAGCCAATATTTTAACAATGAATATCTCTGAAACTAATCCAAAAAACTTCATTAAATTTATATCTAGGCTAATTTGAGCTTCAAAAATTCTATTCTGGTGTCAAAATTAGATTTTCGTAATGAAAACTTTAACCCTTGTTACTATTTCAATATGGAAACTGTCCTTCCTCTAAGCTTATTTTATAAATTTAAAGGAAAGATATTCCTAAATCGAATAGCTATTTTTTTTTCTGTGATAATTTGGCTTTTAAAATATATGGGGTGATATCTTCTCTTTTCCTTTTTTTTTTTTCCCGTTGCACATATGTACTGCATAAAGCAACATATGCAGCTGTTTTTATAAACTATTATGTTATATGATTAGTCGTAGGCTCCAACAGGACTTTCTACTGAAAATTAATGTTTCAATAGAATTCGAACACTGATGCATTTAAACTGATGCATTCCCTTAAATTAAATGTGCACGAACCCCCCCCCCCTCCAAATAAATAAATATATATAGAGGGAGAGTTTTTCTTTTTAATTTTTATAAATTATGGTAAGGTCTGTTTTCATGTATGTTTTATTTTTCCTTTCATTTTTGTTTTACATATTTGTTTTGAGAAGTAGTTGGGCTTCCCGGTGAAAAATTATTTATTTCGAAAGCAATTATTCACAGTACAGAATTTAGTTGTCATGTATTATTTGCTTGTAAAGCGTAGGTTGTGGCCCATGACGAAGTATCTCATTTAGCAAGTTTTCCAATTCATTTGATATTTCTTAAATATTATTATTTTATATTTTCTCTTTCTTATTTAATTTAATATAATTTCTCTTTTCCATTTGTACTCTTGTTTTATGAATGGTTTCTAAAAATTGGCTGTGAAAATACGATTTAATATTAATATTAATTATGGACTAATTGATTTCTGATATTTTTGCAAGTTTTATATTATTTATTTATATATATAATATACCTTTGAAATACAAAAAAGTCTAAGCATAAAGATTTCACTCTGTGTAGGTAATTAAATAAAATATTTTTATAAACAGCTTTATGTAAGCAGAAATTGAAGCAGTCATTTCGAAAACCACATAAGTCACAGAATCAGAACGTTTCAGAAATTGAAAAAAAAAAAAAACTATTATTCGCAAGTAAACGCATTTTTATGGGGTTGTTTTAGGCTTATTATAGAGTTTGGACTTCAAAGTTTGTAAATATCGAATCTTTTTCATAATTTGTGAATAAAAAGAACGAAAAATCATGCGTCAAGCATAGATTATGTAACACTATCCAACGCTTCCAAAATAATTTTACAAATCATACCGTTTAATAAGCTAAAAGATAACATCTAAGTAAACAATTTGGGAAACGCATAACATATTTAAAAACATAATTTCAGGAATTTCCAACATATACAATATTCGGAAAAATATCCGAATACTTTTATTCAGCCCTATATAGGATCTATAGATTTGTATATATACTACATGGGATGCTAAATTTTAGTTCAGTTAGGAAACGCGTAGCACAGTTTAAAATTCTCTGTCTGGAGTTTCTGTCAATAAACGGAAATGTGTTCGCGAACTTTTGTGCTGCCCTGTATAGTATCTACAGAATTTATACACACCACGTAATAGACAAAAAGCGAGTTAAAATTAAAATCGCGTTCAGTAACTTAAAACGAACTTCTAGGAATTATGGTTAACAGACAGTAGAGAATTCTTTTGTGTGTCCCTGTAAATGAACGATGACTGCTATACACACAATATTCTGTAGTAAGCCTCTTGTAATGCACCTTAGTGATATATATAAATTTCAATACGTTTAAAATAGTGAAACATTATTTAAATAAACCGCAGACGATTTTTCTCCATAGACGTAATGTAACGGAATTTTTTTGACTGTCCCTGTAAAGTAACTATAAGTGCTATTCCCGCCCTATTCCATGTTAAGCTTCTTCTAATGCATCTTAGTGACACATATAAATTTCAATGCGTTTAAAATAGTGAAACATTATTTAAATAAACCGCAAATGATTTTTCCCCATAGACCGCAATGTAACGGAATTCTTTTGAGTGTCCCTGTAAAAAAACTATAAGTGCTACACACTTCCGTTGAAATAGGGAACATGCTATAGATAACGACAATAACATATAAAAATTTCAGAGCAATCCGAGCATATTTACGGGAGTTAGAGCACGGATAGACGGCCAGACAAACCGAAGTCATAAACACTTTTCAACTAGGTTGCAAAGTGTTAATAAAAAGAAGAACAGAAAAACTGTTCCTGATTTATGTTGTTTTAGCAAGAAACAAGGTAGGTTAGATGGTATTTAATTTGAACAAAACAGTCATAGTAAACATATTTTTAATCAAAATTAATGAAGATAACACCTATGCAGGAACATTTTTTAGGTGCGTTCGTAATTATATAAATACGTAGCACCTATTGTCGTCGCTTGGTCCGTCCGTCTGTCCGTCCGTCTGTCCGTCCGTCCGTCCGTCCGTCCGCATATAACAACGCAAAAACTACCCAACCGAATGGTTTGAGATTTAAGATATATTATCTTTGCAGAATTTTGTCGGGACATTTCAAATTTTATTAAAATCGAATCAAAACTTTAGGAGATATTAATAAAAATATTTATTAAGAAATTTGAATTTTTTTTTTTTTTTAATCGATGCTTTCTTGTTAGAGGAGCTTCCGATGGATGTTAAATCGTCAAGCGACCGAGACACTTATTTTATTACAGAAATTAATCTGCAGACGATATAATTCATTTCACAGAATTAAAAATCATCTAGGTCTGAATATTTATATAACTAGCTACAGTAAGAACGCACCTCGTTTGTCACGTTTGACGTACAATTTTCAACTTGTATGTTTTAATATGGTATTGCATGCGAATGGTAATATGGGAATGTAATATGGTATCCGCATTAATCTGGTATTGCATGGAAAAACCACTTAAGTCGCTGATTTTATGTCTTTTAAGTAATGAACAAAAATTAGAAGGTATTGTTTGAAGAGGAAGGAGTACACTGACTTATGTGGTTATTACCTAGATCATAGCTCTACCTTTAAGGAAGCATTTGCGACAAAAAAAAGATATATTTGGAAAAAACTTGACTTATGTAAATTTTGAAATGACCGATTCAATTATAATGCGTACAAATATTTACTCTGAAAGGAAAGTCAGTTATTTTATCAGAAATGTCAAATTTTAATTAATTTTTATTATTAAGCATTATTTTTAACTCAAGAAAGTTTATTATATAACTAATTATATCATTTTGACTTAATGTAAGCTGTGTGAGATATTGAGTAGCAAGCGATGCGATATTTGAATCATTGAAATAAAAAATAATTACATCATTTATATAACGATAGTAAACAAAATTATTGTTATTACCTAATGAATTCCTTTCATAATAATATAAATAAATATCAGAAAGTAAACTTGAAGCTGTACCTCCTTGAGGAATTGTTTGACATTGTTTATAAATTGTATTATTATAAATATTATAATTATGATCCGAGGTCAAGTTCAATACAGTTTTAAAGGATTTAAATTTAATTGAAATTTGTACTCTTTAAAAAGCAAACACATTGTTTAATGTAAATATTTTATGTTTCTACTGTTAAATAGATAATTAAAATAAATGTTTTTATGTATTTAGCAGAATTCATGTTTTGTAATTTATTTATTAGCTGAAAACTGTTTTTCAAGTATTGTTGATTGTCAATTCTAAATGTGAATGAGAATATTCAGCAATAAATTACTTGCAGCATTATTATATACATTACAACCAATAGTTACAATACGAAATTTTATCATATTTTTTTATGAAATTTTGGTATGATTACAAGATATGGATAATTAAAGTTTTTACATTTAATAATTTATCTTGAACTTAATAATTTTCTGTTATTAATTTCAATATTTTATGATGTTTTAAAAAATATATTACTAGTATTAATAGCATTGTGGAGTAACTTTTGTAGTGTTCTTTACAAATAATTGCATAATTATTTGGCGATTTATCAAAGTAAGTGATAAATTTGTTTTATAGATTCTTGATGCAGTTGTGTATATTTTAATAGCTACAGTTTTAATATATTATAAATCTTTTAGGAATTCATTTTTTAGGTATATAACTGTAAATTTCGATTCATTAAAATACTCAATTGGCTCATTATAATCTATTCGAATTTTATAGATTAAAAAAATCCAAATTTTGAACAAATTGCATTAGTATTGTTTTAATATTATTTTTGAAGGGAAGGTGGAATTTAGTAGCATAATGCATTATTTTTTTTACAATTGTTCTATAATATAAAGATCCCCAGTAATAATGTGTCCATATGTGGTGTTGATATATTGTTTATATTCTGTATCATTACAATAACAAGGGAAATTACTCGATGTTGCAAAAGTATTATAATTAAAATATTTTCGTCTTAAAGTAAGATTATATTTATAAGTTTTGTGAATGTTAACATTTCTTACTTGAAATATATTACTTTTATTATTAATAGCATGTTGTAAATTTATTATATTCATAACTGGATTAGAGAAATTAATTATGAGCTGAGTATTGTTAGTTTTGTAGTTAAATTTAGTAGAATGTCTTTGATTAAGTATGATAGCTCTATAATGAAGAACATCATAATAAGTGACACAACAATGTGATGAATATTGATGCTTATTAAGTATTTTGAAATACTGATTAAGATATTTCTTTTCAATACTGAAATTATGTCTTCTGTAATTACTAACCTGTTATAATGTATATTATGATGTGCTTCACGTTCATCCATTTCTTTCATTATTAAAATATTATCAATATATATTTAATTATTTTTTTACTTCCTCTAATGCATTTATGTTTGAGAAATTTAAACCTGAAAATTTTTTTAATAGTTATTATAATTAGTTAAATCTGAATAAACGGTATGTGTTTTTTATAAACTAACTAATTTAATCCATAAGGATGAGTATTATTAAAATATCTTATATATTTAAATTCCAAAAAAAAAAAGTCGTTCATTTATATTTTTGAATATTTAGTATTTTAATAGTAGTATAATTAAAAACATGTTTTTTAAAATGAGAATATTCAACATTAAGAGTCGACTGGATTTTTAGATTTTTTATATTCATTAATATGAGATCGATGTAGGTTTAGACGCATGTGTAAATTATTACTAGATTGTCCGAGGTATTTCATATTATACAAATTGCATTTCAATGAATAAATTCCATGCTTTAAGAAATTGTACCATATTATGATTAGTATAATTTGCTAACTGTGACTTATCTGCAACGGGACATGTTAATCAACGTGAAGAAGAACACTTTTGAATCTGAGCACAGGAAGTGGACAACAGAATAGATAATCTGCTGACGATCTAGGAAGATCCCTATCAATCTCCCTGTATGGCGCATTAGGCCTAGAAATGATGAGGCCTAATTTTCCAGTATCTTACAATTTACTAAAATCTGTCACTTTTAACACTTTCCAAAGATAGTTGAAACGTGTTTATGAATTTGGTTTGTGTGTGTGTCTGAACTCGTGTCATTGTTCGTGTCATTAACTCGTGTAAATATACTCGGATTGCCATGTGATTTATATACGTTATTAAAATTTATCATGGCATGTTCGGTATTGAAAATGAAGAATGTAGCATTTATAGTTTATTTAGAGGGACACTCAACAGTTTTCCGTTACATTATGGTCTATGGGGGAAAATCATTTGCGGTGTATTTTAATGGTGTTACCCTATATCAAACATAATGAAATTTATATATATTATTAAAGTGCACTACAATATGGGTGCTATAGAATATATTATGTGGTAGCACTAACAGTTCATTTACACGACACTCAAAAGAATTCCGTTATATTATTGTATATGGGGAAAATTCATTTGCGGTGTATTTTAATGATGTTACACTGTTACAATCATAATGAAATTTATATGAATTTCTCAGTGCACTAAGGTGTGAGCGTTATGCGTTATACTGAGGTGTATGCATTTTCTTACTAAACTAAATTTTAGCTTACTCTGTAGAATATATACAAATCTATAGATCTTATTGCGCAAAAGAATTAGAGTACCTTTCCGGCTATGGGTGGTAACAGCAGAAATCTGGTTTTCAAATGTGTTATGCGTATTCTAACATGTTTACTTTAGGTATCTTATTTACCTACGAAAACGGTACCTAACTTCTTTAACGATGAAATTTTCTTAAAATGTTCTGGAAGTCTTGGAAAGTGTTTCATATTCTATGTTTGACGAATGATTTTTCTTTCTTGTTAAATTTAAAGCAAATAATTGCTTGAATTTACACAAAATGTATACAATAGAAGTAAAAATTAATAAATTCACGAACTGAAAATCTTGATTTTTTTTTTAATTGCAAGTAAAGCTGCAACTAATATAAACGTTGATAAAAATTAGATTAAAATGGGATCTTGATTAATATAATTTAAATTGTATTTACATATTTACATTAAATGTCCCATAAAATTAAATCTACCAACTCCGTTATTTAAATATAATATTATAACTGTTATTGAATCAAGCCTGCGATAATATATGTCTAATAACAAAATAATAATGATACAGAATTCAATTAATAATCTATTAAATGGAGTTGAAAATAGATATTATAATATACACGAGTACAATTCGAATTTTCAAAGCAGTGGAAAAAGCTGCATTGATACTAAAAATACTTGTAAGAATTGTAAAAAATATATAAATAAATAACATAATAAAACGCGTAAAACAGCTGTATTCATCATGGATTTCTAACAAAAGCTAATAAATATATAAGAGACAAAATTTGGCTCTAAAAATATGTATCAAATTCAAAATTCAATGAAAATATTCACAAAATTAAAAATATAATTTATACAAATTGGCCCAAGGCAGCAGACTATTATAGAGTGTCAATTATATAATACACCTTTGAAATCAAAAATAGTTTACAAGTTAGTATAACAAAAATGACCTAATCTCTTATTTATAGAGGACATGAGTAATATTTTACATAATTGTTCTAGTAATATATATATATATATATATATACAGTCAAACCTCGTTATACCGCCATTATCCGTTCAAGAAATTTTTGGCGCTATAACGAGTTTGGCGGTATATCGAATTAAAATACAATAAAAATTAATTTTCATACTATTATACTAATATTATTATTATTATAAAAATAAATATCAGTAATGCCTTTTTATTAAATTATCCAATGGTATATAGTATATTATAATAGTATAAATTAATATAATATAATTAATATACATAATATAATTAATGCTACATGATTCAAAATTATCCAATTAATGTATGAAATTAACATGCACTTACCTCTTTATATAGTCAATTTTAGATAAAGTAGATAATTATGCACATAACAGACACACACATACATTAAATATCACACTGAATTATTTTACTTTAATTATCTTTTACAGGAAAATATTTTAATATGCTAGTTTGAGTTTTCCTTTCAATATTGATTTTTTCAATATCTTTTTCTACAACTAAAAGATTGTTCATCATTTTTTTATCAGTTGCATGTTTTTCTAAGAAAATTCTTATTTTCCCAATGCAATTTTTAACTTCATCAGATGTAACATGCGGCGTTTCAGCTTCTTCAGCTTCGCTGTCAGATGAATTTTCATTTTCATTTTGATTGGCAACAATTTCTTCGATTGTCAAATCTTCAAATGTTGAAACACTTTTGTCTATATTAATGTACTCAATTGCCGATAGAGGATGCTCAATTTCTGTTAATTTGTGTATTTCGTCTTGTAGTTCCTGAAGTGCTGTACTGTTTTGTTTTTTAGTAGATCCTTCAGGTTTAATCAATCCAGTGTGTTTCCAGCAGTTAACAATAGTTTCTGATGAAATTTCATCCCATGCTTTTTTTATCATGCGAATAGCATCATGTAAAAGGATTGGAGAAAAATCATCTTTACTGATTTTTTCAATGATATGGCGGACGTGATATTTTCGATAATGAGCTTTGAATGAGTTTATTATACCAGCATCCAAAGGTTGCAAAAATCCAGTACAGTCAGGAGGTAAAAATTCAATGCGGATATTACTCATTGGATATGCTTTGTGACAAGGGGCATTATCCAAAATCAATAAAATATGGCGTTTGCTTCTTTTCATTTCTATGTTGAAATTCGCTAACCATTTTTGAAATAATGCTGAAGTCATCCACGCTTTGTTATTATTCTCATAATCTACATAAAGAGCAGGATTAAAATTTTTAAAACATCGTGGCTTAGCTGATTTTCCAATCACTGTCATAGTTCTTTTATCAGATCCATCACTATTCGTACATAACACAAGAGACACACGATCTTTTTTTTTTTTTAATCCTTTAGCAGGCCCACTCGAAATTGTTTTATCTGGCTGCAAGCGGTAAAAAAGGCCACTTTCATCCATATTGTAAACGTCCTCTTGTTTATATTCTAAAATCAGCGCACTCAGTTTTTTGCGACCATTTGACACAATATCTTCATCAACACCTGCAGTTTCACCACTTCGTATGTACTGAGAGAATCCTCGTCGCTTTTTAAATCTGTTCAACCAGCCACTACTGTATTTGAAATCTGTAATATTCATTTGCTGGCCAAGAACTTTTGCCTGCTCTCTGATGACATCTCCGTTGATAGTGGCATTTTTAGCACTCATTTGTTGTATCCATGTGCAAAGGGCATCCTCTAAGTCTTCATGTTTCGCTGTTTTCAGTCTTTTTACAGATGATTGTAGTTCGTTGGTGTTAATCCATTTTTCTGTATTCATCAAAATGTCTCCGATGCAGCGCCTGCTAACAGGCTTTTTCCAGAGTGTAGAAAAATGATTGGAGATGTGTTGCTGCGATACATTCACATTTCTTTCTTTATATTCACAAATTTCCCGCTTTTCTGAAATTGATAAAACTGCTCTTTTCGCCATAATGAGTTAAAATAAAGAGACAGAATGATATTTTACAGATTTAGCTGGTGAATTCTTCGATGTTTCAATCAACGTCCGACCAAAATTTTGAATGAGAGATTTTGCACTGCACACCGTTTTCTTTCTAAGAAATCGACATAAATTACAGGGAGAAGTTATTTTTTACATTGTTCTCACCTGAGAGAGGAGAGACCCTTTCAGCCAATGGCGTGCCATGCCTTGTTTTCTCCCCGCTCCAGAAGCGGATCGGATCACGTGACTCGCCAGTCTGAATCAGAAGTTTTACTTGCTCGGCACTCAGTGCGCGTTATTTTTCTTCTCCCAATGACAAGTAGAATGGGTAGCAGGTGCATTTTGGGCAGGTATTGAGAACAATATAAATTCTTTGCTATTCAATAAAGTTTGAATTGAGCTTGAAAACATCTAGACACATGAAAAGGAAGTGTCCTTTGAAATTCTAACAAAAAATTTAAAAAAGAAAGATATGCAAAGAAAATACAGTAATTTCTAGACATTTTTTTTTTGGCAGTATATCGAGTTGGCGCTTTAACGGATACATTACATTGAAATTCCTATTTGGCAGATTTGTTCATAGACGCAATTGGCGGTTAAACGGAATTGGCGCTATTTCGAGATGGCACTAAATCGGGGTTTGACTGTATATATACAGTCAAACCCCGATTTAGTGCCATCTCGAAATAGCGCCAATTCCGTTTAACCGCCAATTGTGTCTATGAACAAATCTGCCAAATAGGGATTTCAATGTAATGTATCCGTTAAAGTGCCAACTCGATATACCGCCAAAAAATTTTTCTAGAAATTACTGTATTTTCTTTGTCTATCTTTCTTTTTAAAATTGTTTGTTAGAATTTCAAAGGGCACCTCCTTTTTTTTGTCTAGATGTTTTCAAGCTCAATTCAAACTTTATTGAATAGAAAAGAATTTGTATTGTTCTCAACACCTGAAAATGCACCTGCTACCCATTCTACCTGTCATTGGGAGAAGAAAAATAACGCGCGCTGAGGTGCCGAGCAAGTGAAAGTTCTGATTCAGACTGGCGAGTCACGTGATCCGATGCGCTTCTGGAGCGGTGAGAAAACAAAGCGTGGCACGCCATTGGCTGAAAGGGTCTCTCCTCTCTCAGGTGAGAACAATGTAAAAAAGAACCTCTCCCTGTACTTTATGTCGATTTCTAGAAAGAAAACGGCGTGCAATGCAAAATCTCTCTTTCAAAATTTTGGTCGGACGTTGATTGAAACATCGAAGAATTCACCAGCTAAATCTGTAAAATATCATCCTGTCTCTTTATTTTATCTCATTATGGCGAAAAGAGCAGTTTTTATCAATTTCGGAAAAGCGGGAAATTTGTGAATATAAAGAAAGAAATGTGAATGTATCGCAGCAACAAATCTCTAATCGTTTCTCTACACTCTGGAAAAAACCTGTTAGCAGGCGCTGCATCGGAGACATTTTGATGAATACAGAAAAATGCATTAACACCAATGAACTGCAATCATCTGTAAAAAGACTGAAAACAGCGAAACATGAAGACTTAGAGGATGCCCTTTGCACATGGATACAACAAATGAGTGCTAAAAATGCTACCATCAACAGAGATGTCATCAGAGAGCAGGCAAAAGTTCTTGGCCAGCAAATGAATATTACAGATTTCGAATACAGTAGTGGCTGGTTGAACAGATTTGAAAAGCGACGAGGATTCTCTCAGTACACACGAAGTGGTGAAGTTGCAGGTGTTGATGAAGATATTGTGTTAAATGGTCGTAAAAAACTGAGTGCGCTGATTTTAGAATATAAACCAGAGGACGTATACGATATGGATGAAAGTAGCCTTTTTTACCGCTTGCAGCCAGATAAAACAATTTCGAGTGGGCCTGCTAAAGGATGCAAAAAAAAAAAAAAAAAGATCGTGTGTCTCTTGTGTTCTGTACGAATAGTGATGGATCTGATAAAAGAACTATGACAGTGATTGGAAAATCAGCTAAGCCATGATGTTTTAAAATTTTTAATCCTGCACTTTATGTAGATTATGAGAATAATAACAAAGCGTGGATGACTTCAGCATTATTTCAATAATGGTTAGCGAATTTCAACATAGAAATGAAAAGAAGCAAACACCATATTTTATTGATTTTGGATAATGCCCCTTGTCACAAAGCATATCCAATGAGCAATATCCGCATTGAATTTTTACCTCCTGACTGTACTAGATTTTTGCAACCTTTGGATGCGGGTATAATAAACTCATTCAAAGCTCATTATCGAAAGTATCACGTCCGCCATATCATTGAAAAAATCAGTAAAGATGGTTTTTCTCTAATTCTTTTACATGATGCTATTCGTATGATAAAAAAAGCATGGGATGAAATTTCATCAGAAACTATTGTTAACTGCTGGAAACATACTGGATTGATTAAACCTGAAGGATCTACTAAAAAACTAAACAGTACAGCACTTCAGGAACTACAAGACGAAATACACAAATTAACAGATATTGAGCATCCTCTATCGGCAATTGAGTACATTCATATAGATAAAAGTCTTTCAACATTTGAAGATTTGACAATCGAAGAAATTGTTGCCAATCAAAATGAAAGTGAAAATTCATCTTACAGCGAATCTGAAGAAGCTGAAACGCCGCATATTACATCTGATGAAGTTAAAAATTGCATTGAGAAAATAAGAATTTTCTTAGAAAAACATGCAACTGATAAAAAAATGATGAACAATCTTTTAGTTGTAGAAAAAGATATTGAAAAATTCAATATTGAAAGGAAAACTCAAACTAGAATTTTAAAATATTTTCCTGTACTTTAAGAAAGATAATTAAAGTAAAATAAATTCAGTGTGAGATTTAATGTATGTGTGTGTCTGTTATGTGCATAATTATCTACTTTATCTAAAATTGACTATATAAAGAGGTAAGTGCATGTTAATTTCATACATTAATTGGATAATTTTGAATCATGTAGCATTAATTATATTATGTATATTAATTATATTATATTAATTTATACTATTATAATATACTATATACTATTGGATAATTTAATAAAAAGGCATTATGATATTTATTTTTATAATAATAATAATAATAGTATAATAGTATGAAAATTAATTTTTATTGTATTCTAATTCGATATACCGCCAAACTCGTTATAGCGCCAAAAATTTCTCGAACGGATAATGGCGGTATAACGAGGTTTGACTGTATATACAGAATAAGTAAAACCTACCAGGAAATCTCACAAAATGAAGAATCATAAACATATTTTAAAGATAGATGTTGCCAAACAAAAAGTAAAACAAGAACGAAAAATCATGCGTCAAGCATAGATTATGTAACACTTTCCAACGCTTCCAAAATAATTTTAGAAATCATACCGTTTAATAAGCTGAGAGATAACATCTTAAACAATTTGAAAAACGCATAACATAATTAAAAACATAATTTCAGGAATTTCCAACGTATACAATATTCGGAAAAATATCCGAATACTTTTATTCAGCCCTGTATAGGATCTATAGATTTGTATATATACTACATAGGATGCCAAATTTTAGTTCAGTTAAGAAACGCGTAGCACAGTTTAAAAATTCTCCTTCTGGAGTTTCTGTCAATAAACGGAAATGTGTTCGCGAACTTTTGTATTTCCCTGTATAGGATCTACAGAATTTATACACACCACGTAATAAACAAAAAGTGAGTTAAATTTAAAGTCGCGTTCAGTAACTTAAAACGCACTTCCAGGAATTATTGTTAACAGACAGTAGAGAATTCTTTTGTGTGTCCCTGTAAATGAACGATGACTGCTATACACACAGTATTCTGTAGTAAGCCTCTTGTAATGCACCTTAGTGATATATATAAATTTCAATGCGTTTAAAATAGTGAAACATTTAAATAAACCGCAGACGATTTTTCTCCATAGACGTAATGTATAATGGAATTCTTTTGACTGTCCAAGTAAATTAACTATAAGTGCTATCCACACCCTATTCCATATTAAGCTTCTTGTAATACATGTTAGTGATATATATCAATTACAATGTGTTTGCAATTGTGTAACATCATTAAAATAAACCGCAAATGATTTTTCCCCATAGACCGTCATGTAACGGAATTCTTTTGAGTGTCCCTGTAAAAAAACTATAAGTTCTACACACTTCAGTTGAAATAGGGAGCGTGCTATAGATAACGACAATAACATATAAAAATTGCAAGGCAATCCGAGCATATTTACGGGAGTTAGAGCACGGACAGACGGCAGACGGCCAGACGGCAAGACGGCTGACGGCCAGACAAACCGAAGTCATAAACACTTTTCAACTAGGTTGGAAAGTGTTAATAAAAAGGATTTAATCGTAAATTCGAACAAAAATGGAATATTAGAAATCATATGATGATGGAAACTAAAAAACAAAGCGATACGTGAGTGTTTAATCATCAGTAGGCAAGAACATTCACGTATCTCAGAAATTGCATTATTTCATATAAAAGACAGGCGAAATAGTCAAGCTAGACTATCACTGCAGATATAATGCAATGAATTAAGTAAAAAATGGAGATACAAGAGACAAACATTGAATTAGAAAATCCATAAATAAGAAAACAAGATTGTACTCACAGCTTTACATACAATTTGAGAAGAACTAATAGATACATCCAACAGTTATACTGCTGTTACAGATAAGACATGAAACGTACAGTCAAGATGTTTAATTACTATGGTTACAGTTAAGATTTGATACGAAAAGGTTACGTTATTTATGAATTTAAAATTGATCATCAATAAATTATTACAAATTAAAACCAAATAAAATACATAAAGAAACACAAAATATAGTTATGTACATTTCATTTTAAGACCATAAAACTATTGGAAATTTTTTTTTAAGTATTAAGACTGTTGACCAATTGCAGAAATATATTGTGAAGGAAAATTATGTTAAAAATTTAATGCTGCCATCTATTAACGAATACATAAATTTTATATTATTTTATTTTATTTAATAATTATGAGTTATTTAATTATGATTTTCAAACATTAACAGTAAATTTTTGTTCTAATATTTAAAGTCAATATTATGCCAAATTAATCAATTTGTTGTTAGTTATTAATAATAGTAATTGACATGTGTAAATTTATATACAAATAATAATTATTATTATTGTACATCTTTAACTTATATTCATTTGTTCCAAATAATTAACCAATTTATATATATTATAAATATAATTAAATTACATATTTTTTAACTTGTATCTTATTTTGATAAATAACTTTAATAATATATTAATTTAGTTTTTAATATTTATATATATGTATAAATCCCACTGTAAGATAAAAGATAACTCATAAAAACAATAAATTTAATAACAACAATAAAAAATTAATAATGAATCACATTGCAAAAGATAGCAATGACCACAGCATAGCAATGACCAAGTTTTTTTAAAGATGAATTTATAAAATTAAAATCTCATATGATGATTTTATTAATATTAATATATATATATATATATATATATATATATATATATATATATATATATAATAAGCCAAACAAACCACGAATCCAACCTTCACTAATCGTTCTATATTTTTGAATATAAACACCAAATTATTTAAATGAATTAATTATTGGATTTATCCTGTAGTTAGGATAACCATATAGTTTAGCTTGATTACTGATAAAGTTAATGATTTTATTTTTATCTGTGAATTTTTTTATGTAAAGAATGTTTGTTATATTATTAATCATATCACTTTGACTAAATGTAATCTATGTGGGATATTGTTTAAGTAACGATGTGATATTAGAGTCATTGAAATAAAAAATAATTATACCATCTATATAACAATGGTAAACGTAATCATTGCCATTACCTAATGAATTTCTTTCGTAACACAATAAATAAAGACCAAAAAGTATATTTGATAGAGTGTTACAAAATTTTGTGTGTTTTTTAGACAAATTCTTTTTTTAAATAGAAAAAATGCTATAACAATTGATTTCTTGAATTTTTATCACAAAAAAAACTGTACCAATAATGAAGTGTTGTATGTTTAATGAAAATAGAAGAAGAAAACTATACTACAGTTCATATACAAAATTAAAATTTCATTATATTTTTCTTGTTGTAAGGCACTCACGGTGGCATTATACAGGGTGTCCCAGGATTATTGGGACAAACTTTAAGGGGAGGTAGGGGACATCGCAAGGATTCAGATTTGCATAGCAACCCAGGGTCGGAAACGGCTTCATTCGCCGTTAGGTGGTGTTGTTTACAACAGCATTCGAGCACCTTTAACATCTGCATATTACCGCATCTTTTTGTAAAAGGTAGTACCAAGCTTACTTGACAGTATGCCACAACATGTCAGAAGCCGTATGTGGTTTCAACATCATAGGGCACTACCCTATTATGGCAGATGTGTTCGTGAACATTTGAATCAGGTGTTTGGTCACCGATGAATTGGCCGTGGTCGACCGGTTCCCTGGCCACTACGCCCTCCTGATTTACGCAGCATAGATTTCTTTCTTTCGGGGTGCACTGACCAGTGTTGTGTTCGAAACGCCTGTGGATTCCGATATGGATTTGGTTGCAAGACTCGTCTGTGCTGCTGCGGATATCCAACAAAATCCAGGTTTACTTGAGCGAGACAGCCAATCCATGGTCCGACGGTGTAATGCAATCATCCCTAGCAATGTTGAAAACTTTGAACATCTTTTGTGACGTTTTTACATATCATATACCACAGCACATGTAATATCTTTGACCAATAAATCATTTCAGATGATCTCAGTCTTGTGCGTTTCTTATCCCTGTCATAGTACTTTCCCATGACGTTTCGGATCATGTTCAAACCACATATGGCGTCTGACACGATGTGGCATAGTGTCAAGTAAGCTTGGTAACACCTCTTACAAATAGATGTGATAATATGCAGATGTTAGAGGTGCTCCAATGCTCTTCTGAACAACACCACCTAACGGCGAACGAAGCCGTTTCCGACCATGGGTTGCTATGCAAATCTGAATCCTTGTGATATCTCCTACCTCCCCTTAAAGTTTGTCCCAATAATCCTGGGACACCCTGTATATTATATGACCGTCATTGTGACAAAAAACTCGTTCGTAATATTGTTTTCTTTATAAAAATTTTATTACGACCTCAAATTTTGAATTATAGAACCAAATTATATTATTTGTTATAAACCAGCGATCATTGTCCCTATTAATTTTTTATTACTTTTTTATCAGCAAAATTGGTATATGTTATGTAATAGAATAATCATTTTTGAAAAAAATTGCAATTCCATTCCGGCACGAAAAAAGGGTAAAAAAAAGCAAAAAAGATAATCGCTATTTGATTGTATACGCATTGCTGACATCTTTGCTTTTTTCAATACATTGATAGAATATTTAGAAGCTATGATTGTTCTACAAAACAAAATTATAAAACACGCAAATGTAATGTAATACATACAGCAAGATTTCTTCTTATATTCTACATTAATTTTCTGTAACATCAGTTCATTTCAATACAAATTATTGTTCAGATACTATCATAAACATATTTAATAAAAATCGATAAGGGATAGAAAGTAGTTTTTATATTTTAGGCATGAATTTAGATCATAAAACCCATTTCCACCTAAAAGTAATTAAACTACTGTAAATATGAATTGTACACTTTAGTTATGAAATATTTTTAAAGAGATACAAAAAACGGCTGTCAGTAAAATAATATTTTTTGTAAATTTTTTCAATTGTGTGCATGTTGGCCATCATACCATCATGCCATCATTGTGACAAAAAACTCGTTCGTAATATTGTTTTCTTTATAAAATTTTATCACGACCTCAAATTTTGAATTATAGAACCAAATTATATTATTTGTTATAAACCAGCGATCATTGTCCCTATTAATTTTGTATTACTTTTTTATCAGCAAAATTGGTATACATACAATACAAACAATCGTTACAATTGCAAATGTAACTCTAAGCTTACTTTAAAGTATCCCAATACGTTTGACACCCATTTTTTATAATAAAGCAAAAATTAATATAATACTTGATTGTTTCACATAAATAAAGATATAAAAATACAAATTCATTTGATAAATAAAATATTTTTAAGCAATTTCTTTTCAATTTTTAAAATTGTTATTAAAAATCTATGCATACTTACCAAAACTGATCTCACGACAAAATAATGATAGCCTGCTACTTTTTGAAAAATAAATACGTTGTTTGAAGTACTAAGAATGCAATTTATTGTAATCTAAGCCACAAACAAAACTTCCATAGATATTCCAATATAAATTATTAATTTGACGATTTTTCATAACTTTTCTATATGTTAATTTATAAAAGTAGCCGTAAAATTTCAGGCTGCTGTGAAATTCTCATATATTTCAACCGATAGTTACCCTCATAACAGTACATAAATTATAGGCTCTCAAGCTGATATAAATATAACTATAATTTTTATAGATAAGAAGTTTTTGTAACAAATTGTTCATGAAAATCATGTTTTTTATAAAACGCATATAAAGTTTTTATTTCTAAAAATCTATTATAAATATTATTCTCAAATTCTTAAAATACTCCAAATTTTTATGTTGTACCATCCTTAATCTCAATATTAGAGCTTTTTCTTTTTAAAAACCTTACAAAACAACTTCCCGTAACTTAAATACACACTTCCGGTGTCAGAGCTGAAACAAAATTGCACTTCCAATAATCGGAAAGAGCAAACAAAAACTATTTTGGATGGCTAATTGTCCAGTCCTTCAAATAAAAGAATAAGCAAAACTCGTGATATTTGTCCAAAATTAGCCAGTCAGACGTAGTGGGATACCTTAAACCACGTGGAAGTGAATTGATTTTTTTAAAAAAGGGTAGAGAAGCGCCTTTCTACGCCCATCGGCTATGCCTCATGACATTATTTTTACGCGAGCAGTATACACCTTAACAAATAATAAAGATATATATACTAATTATTTTTTCAGAAGAGCTGAAATTACGCTGTAAATTGCTGAAATACAAAGGATGTGAATTATCACTTTACTAAACAGCGTACAACAAACAGATTGAAAAAATGTCCAGACCGGGGTTTGATCCGGGATTCCTTGGTATAGCGCACCAAGTGCTTTACCAATTAAGTAATTGGCAACTAAGCAATTAAGCAATTAATCACACAGGCGGTTAGACTCTGGCTGTGTTAGGCATGAATTTAGATCATAAAATTCATTTCCAATTGAACTTTGTGTCTTAGAACAGGTTTTTCTACAAAGTGAAAAATGTCAAGAAATAATCCATTTAACGTATTTTGGATTAATTATCAAGAATTTCTTGCAAATAAGTGAACATTTTACAGATGATGTTTGGCAGGGTAACAACATTTTCTAACTGCATTATAACGGGCACAATCAATTTTCCTCGCCACGTCTTGTTAACGGTTGGAAATATTCGTGGTTTGTATGCTCCTACATAAATACACATCCAGGGTAAAATCTTAACAATTTTGTATTTATAGCAAATAACATACTGCACGGCTCTTTTCTGAATTGTAAAGGAGTGAAATTTAGAAGATAATAGCTGGTGAAAATTTTGCTTCCTTTCCGATGATTTCTTTAGCGTCCCTCATACATTTGACAATTTATTTCACAATTTAATTATTTTTTCTGTTTCTAACATTGGGTTTTCTTTTACTTTATAGAATATATAATCTTACTATGGCATTTATTTATTTTGAGATTTCCATACATAACAATAGTATGTTAATCCTCCACATCCCAAATAATAATAAAAAAAGATAAAACAGAAACAACCAGAAATTTCGGATGAAAGAGACGCGTTATTTAAAGTGTGATAAAGCAAAAGCATCCTCTGAATTACATACATTTTAAATGTTTTTCTGCGAAGCCATTGTAAGTTGGTTGGAACAAATGCCCTGCTTGATCCACTACACTACTTTTTTGACACATCATTTTTTATTCAGTGCATGAACTTCATTTTAATTTGACTATTACAATTTTAACATCGTCCTATTTAAAGCAATTATTTTCAATTTAAAGGAGATGAACTTTAAAGGCACCTACAACCAAACCAACCAACCAACTAGGTGTTATTTAAATTTATACTCTAAAATTTTGTTACCTTTTAAGTATTTTCCCATTTCCTTACAAAGGGCCTATCACAGCAAGAATGATCCGTTCTGCTGGTATTGCAACATGTTACATTTATCCATAATTTAATTTTCCCTTAATCCTTCGCCAAATCGGAAGATTCTAATAGACAAATCATGAACTTTTGCGATCATGGTAGCACATTTCGCATATATTTTGGGCACATGTGTCACATACGCACGTTAGCGCGATTTTTCCCCCGCCAATTTGACGAAAAAAATTTTATGCAAATTGTTGTTTATTTCCTTTTTTAATTATGAGAATTTTTGTTAGCCGGGAGCAGATTATAAATCGCCAGATATTATTCCCATCACCATCATTCATACTACATTAATTTAATTTTAAATTATAAACCTGTCACTCATTTCATTTAAAATACTTAACTTTAATCTAAAATGCTTATATTACATAAATTTAAAATACTTCACACTTTTCATTTAAATAGAAAATAAATAAGAAATAATATCATAAATCAAAACATTTGATTTCAAAATCAAAGTATCGTTTCTAATTTGTACACGCGATAAATAAAAGCTGTATTAGCGATTTTAAAAATGCTAAAAATTTGATTCATTAAATATTATTACGTGAGTTCAATTTACGTCAAAAGAAAAGGTCTGGAAGGAAGTTGAGTTGTATAGCACATAATTATGGTAAACTTTGATTGTCTCACTGGTGCGAATTATTTTTTTGACGCGAGGCAGCGGTCCAAAAATTCATTCGCGGAGAACGTGCTTTGCGAATGATTACCTCCATGATTTAATATTTTAAATGTTCACGACGAATCAATCTTTTTTTTGTTTACTTTCATGAATAGAGAATTTGAACTGTGAACCTAATTTCGACTGAAGTTCTTGCAAATTATATACATAACTGAACGTAAGTCATCTCTCAAATATTAATTTTTTTTGAACGATCTTTCTTAAAATGTAACTTTTATGCAGTTTTATTCGAAAAAATAATTTTGAATAAAAATGGCCGCCTGGCATATGAAAAAGTGAAACGGCCATCCCGGAACTGTTGATGACAGTCACATGACTTACGCTTTTATTTTAGAAGATTATTTTTGTGTCCCTTGTAAATGAACAAATAACTGTCATGCACTCCATATTCTACAGCAAGCATCTTGTAATAGACATCATCAACGCACATCAACTTCATTATGTTTGAAATAGTATGACATCTTTAAACTACCAGTTATTCCCCACAGGCCATAATGTAACGGAATTGTTTTGAATGTCTCTGCAAATAAAGGATAAATTTTCAAATTAAAATTATCATCCCACAATCAGAAAATAAAACGTTGGGATCATGGATTTGCCTAAAGCAATGTAAGTTAGTAGAACACATTATCTAGAATATAGCTTTAAAGTAATTAGGTTCAAACTCTTAAAAATAAAAAATTAAATTGAATTTAAAAATCTTGGAAATATACTGTTACATCTACTTAACGTAAATGCGTTTGTAGGGGGCCGGTTAAGGGTATTTATCTACTTATCATTAAAACTTTAGTGAGCTTCAAAAAATATAATATTGTTTTAGCTTGTTCCTAATGTTCATCCATGAGAATGAACATTCAAAGTTTCAAAATTTTTGCCTTGGGTAAGTGAAAAGTAGAAAACGTTACCTTCCTGTTTGCACCAGTGGCATAGTGAATTTCTGATGCAGCAGTAATGGACCCCCAAAAAAGAACCACTCAAGTATTGAGTGCATTATGTACCATACAGAAATTATAATTTCTTTTACAGTCTGAGATCTAAAAATACACAATCAAAGAAACATATCTAGAAGTTTAGATGACTAAATTACATAGTTTCACTGTGATCATTTAACTCAACGTAATTTGTGCAAATCATTCTTATTTTGATCCCACTTTATATAATATCGAATATCCTATAATCTGCAATTTAAAAAAAAATAAGTTATATATAGGGCGCCCCTCCTGATCACTGATTTTATTTATTAATTTTTTTACATCTTATAGTATCTTCCACATTCACTTTTTACATCGGCATGTATTAATGTACTCTGTATTGCCCATAATAATTCAAAGTTTAAATAATCCATAAAAAGATATCTGTAGACATTATTGTATGCACAAATGGATATTTACGCACAATTCTTATCTTTTATCTGCTTCGAAAATAAACATATTTAATAATTGTATTGCATTGGAATGAAACTTTGAATATTTAAAGACACTGTAATGTAAAACTTTAATATAAATTAAAGAAGTTATATTATCGTATTTAAATAAATATTTTATTTTAATTACTAGCTGACTCGCCCGGCGTTTTCCGGGTCCGTGATAATAATGTTAAACAAAACTCAAGTTTGTATGATTTTATATCTTTGGAAAATTTTTTAAATGAATCTAGTTTCGGGCCCCAACTGCGTTTGACAGCATAGAGTGTTTCAAATGAACTTCATTTTCGGGGCCCCAGTGCGTTCGGCAGCGTCTAGTGTGTTGCCAACAGACCACTTTCCGAACGAGCCTGTGACTTGGGTCCCTGCTGCCTAAGACAGCCTATACCGATAGTGCTCTTCACGCGCCGGAGTCAATCGAAAAGCAAATTGAATCAGCCAAACCCCGTAGTACTCGGGCCCATAGAACCGGAGATAAGAATGCACCCCCTGGCGGTAAAAGTTGAAGCTAAAATCTGCAAGACAATCCAAAACCAAGTTGAAAGAGCCAAACCTCGTTGTGATCGGTCTGTGATAAGAATGCGCCACCTGGCGGTGGAAAATGGAACTAAAATCTGTAAAACAATGGTAAACTAAGTGAATGAACCAATTCCTGTTGAAATCGGGCCGGTAGAACCCGAGAAAAGAATGTGGCCCCAGACGGTGGAAGTTGTCTCCACTCCTGTAAATTTAACGAATTACCTTTAGCAGTAAAGAGATATTTAATTTACGGGTGTAGTGAATAAACAGAATTTGATGCCGAAAAAGGAGATTAATATTTTTAAAAAGGTGCTAGCTGGTGTCTAAGGAAATTTTTAACAGTGCATAAAGTAGCTGGAGAACCCTAGAACTATGTTTAAGAAAATTGCAAGAGAATCGGATCATTTTTAAAGAAGCTTCACCAAGAGCCCCAAGAAGGAGATTAATATTCAAAATTGGCGGTAGCTGAGGTCCGAGAAAATTTTTTGTCGTTCATGTAATAACTGGAGGATCTAAGAAGTTGTTAGCAAAAAAAAAAAGCTAGTGAATCTGACGATTTTTAAAGAACTGAGTATGGAAACTCAAAAGATGCCAACTGACAGTTTTGTGCAGGGTCCTAAGATGAAAACATGTAATGGTCCTAGTAATTAGCGCTTTATATCTTCATTTAGTCGAAATTAAGCATAAGGTATGATTAATCATTAGAATAAAATTTTAAAGAAATGCGCCAAAAATAGGGGGAAATGCTTAAAAAAGGGCCGTAGAGCACCAATTAAAATATGAGGGTGGTGTTCCGAGGAGTGGAGTCCAAGATTCAACTTTAAAGTTATGTATTGAGAGGGTGGCACAGTTAGGGGGTAAAAAATGCATGGAGCAGAAAAAGTTCAAGGTGCCTCGGACGGGGCCCCAGGGAGCCAGGGTCTTAACTGGAATGCAGAAATGGGGAATAACTAAATGGAGAAAAGGCCACAAAAACGAAGAAGTAAGGATTAAAAGGGGCAAGTTATTAACAACTTACGGAACAAAAACTTAAAGGGGACCAGAGAGCCCGGGTCTTTAAAAAATAATAATATGAACCTTAGGTGCATCAGGATCGGCCATGGCTTATCCGCACCCACATTTTGAGCTTTCTACGTGCGGTAGATTTCGCTAGCCATCGCACTCAGACAGACACACATTCACACTCACGCACAGAAACAACTTTATTTTATTAGTATAGATAGAAATAAACCGGATAAATGTTATTAATATCAAAATTTAGTTTCACCTAGAGCATTCTATTGATCAGGAAAAATATAAAACAACTGAAACAACACTATTAATTAAATAAAAATGAAAAAGAATCTGAAGTAAAAGGACTGTTTAAACCCAAACTGCCCAGGCAGAATTCCAACACTATAACCCCTCGGCTATGACGCTTGTATAGCTAATGCAACAAAACATTTTAAGTAGATATAACAGAACTTGTAAGATTTTTAAATTCATTTTTTTTCTTTTGAGAATTTACACCTAATTACTTCAATGCTATTTTCAATCTTTGGTCTTCTACTAAGCTACATCTGGTGCACTCCTTGACAGTAGAAAATAAAAATGTATATTTACATGTTTAAATACATTTTTATACTAAAATAATGAAGATTATGTTCTCGATGTTTACACTAATTTTAATGCAGTGACCTATCACTTATGCGCAATTCAATGGTCGTAAATTAAACAGCACATAATTAAGAGCGGTGCATAGGGAAGAAGCTCTTTTGTCCTAATTTATTAACACATGTAATATAATAAAAGTACAAATTGAAAGTTTTATTTTTAGAACATGAAATTAAGCTCATCCAATCTTATGAATGACAAAACTGTATAAAAATCCTTAAAATGTAGCATTTAACCGTTCAATTTATTTTAATTGCTAATTTTAAAAGACCTCTAGTATTATATTATATATATATATATATATATATATATATCGTTTACATGAAAGCATCGTTACATGTATCGTTACATATATAGTTACATATATCGTTACATGAAAGCATGCAATTAATCTTTTAGAAACGAGACATTAATGTTAGTTAATTTCTTTTACTACATTTTGTAATTCATTAAAATACACGATTACGTTTGATAATGTATGAGTAAACGTATTCTTTTCAAAAGATTGAAGGTTTCAAAAGTATTTACCTGAAAAACTTAAGACATTTACCAGAACCATCATCTTATCAACCATGATCTTCATCAGCCATAAAGTAATGAAAAAATACAGGGCGGACCAAACGTCCTTGACATATTTAAAAATTTTTAAAAAAAATCTACTAATTGGCGTATGAAAGTGTGGATTAGACAAAAATGCTTCTCCTTATCAAAAGTTTTATTTAACTAAATTAAAACATTTAGCTCAAAAAAATTGCCCATGATAGGACTGCACCTCCAAAGTTTAAAAAAAAGCATAAAATCTCTAGATAAAGCAGTTACAGACCATTATCTTATTTCAACGTGTGCGCTTTTCATATCTTGAACTAACGTCCCAATACTACTCAGTTTCAATCCACACGTTTAAATTATGTTATCAGATCGTACAAAATAAATGGTTTGTAGCTGCTTATCTTGCGTTTTTGAGACTTTTTTTTTTGCAACATTGAAGAATTTTTTTTAAGTTGCTTATATAAAACTTTCGATCGTGAGAAGCATTTTCGAAACCGCACTGTCATACAAGAGTTATTTTATTCTTTTATTTGTTTCTAAAATGTGTCAGGGACTTTTGCCTCACCCTGTATTCCATGAGTCATAATAAGAGAAACTCTATACTTTTTCGGAGTACTCAAATTGAGAAGGTGACTGAGAATGAATCTTTTGTCACAGATATAAAGCGCTATTTTCTAATTACTTGGACTGGAACATTCATATAATTGAGAGACATATTAATGAGATAATCAATACATATTAAAGTTCAAATGAGAGATCGATACAATATTAAAATTTAAATTAGTATAGAGAGTATTAGAAAAATCTTTATTACACTTTTTATAATAAATATTATTATATATTATTATAAACATAAACTAATATTTTGTCTTCTATATAAATAAAATAAATTAAATGATTTAAATAGTACAAAAAATTACCTTATATATCTGCAACCAAAATTGAATGACAATGTATTTCCATATTCAAGATGCTAAACCGGAAGTTTAGTTGAATTCTGTGCATTGTGATATAAGCATATCATGTTTTGAACTCATCATGAAATTTCTGCAACCTCCCTCTTGGATGACCGCAATCAAAATTAAATGACAATCTATTCCTATCCTGAGGATTCCAAATTTAAAGTTTCGTTGAATTCTACGCGCATAAACTGGAGATATAAGCATCACATAAATCATACAAACCATCGATATAAAGCCACCCACTCTTAGGAAATTTTGTCCAAAACTAATCGGAATTAGTTCACATAAGGATAGAACTTCATATGAAATTGTATCCTATTCTACGCAGTAGTTCGTGAGTTAGAGCGCCCACACAATTTGTGTCACATACAAACACACAGACTCACGGACAGACATTTTCTAAAACGACTCAAATCATGTTCAGTACCTTCTAAAACGTATAAATCCATCGAAAACTGGAAGTCGAAATTTTTCACAAACCTAATATATTTTTCTTGTATAGATAGAAGAAAGTAAAAATTTAACTTCATTGGTACATTACTAAACAGAAACAAAAAGGCTTTTGAAAAAAAAAAACATATTTCTAATAGTATTTGTAGCTTGATCACGTTACATAAACTTTCATAAAACATTATAAACATTCACTATAAAAAAAAAGTATTTCTTCTTGCAATAACAAACACAAACATCAAAGGGATTACAAATTTTTGGCATTGCTATCCAGTAGAATTTCTCCGTGAATATATTTTAGTTATACATATATCGGTAATATCGATTTGAAATTTATTATTATAAATAATGAATGGTTATTTTTGTTACTGACCGATTTGTTGTCTTAAACACTGTCCGAATAACCAAACAGCAGGGGTCGGAAGTAGCGAAACTACAGTAGTCGCTGCTTTTTTTTGTAGTTTGTAGTGTAGCGCCCTACATTTTGAACAATGTAGTGTAGAGAGTAGCGCGATACAAAAAATCAGTAGTTTGTACCGCGAATCGATGCTACTTTTAAGGCTACTTCAAGGAGAAAAAAATGTGACATTGAACAAATCACGTGGCCATAACTTCCACGTGAATTTATACCACGTTTTTTGCACAAAAAAGAATTTTTGTGCAAAATTTATTTTTCACAATAATTTGCAAATTTCACCCGCAAATCTCAGTTGCAGTGTATAGTAACACATCGCATGAAAGTCATAGATTTTCTCCATTAACACTTGGTGCTAAAATCAAGTATACTAATCCACTAAAGAAATTAATTTTCTTTTTTGACTTTTTACTCTTTATTAGGTCTGCATGTTTTAATGCTGGGTTACTTGTTATTTGGAATTCCTTTATTTACTAATTTATTTATTGGTTACATTTCGAGTTGTTTTTCTGTAATTTTGTCGAACACAAAACTTTTTTTTTGTACATTGTACTTTTTAATTTTTTAATTCCCTCGGTTATATGGCACTTATTTAATTGTATACCGGCAAATAAGGGTCGACGGAGTATTATTGAATCAATGGTTTCAATTTGGATTCAACATTGAATCCTTTGAGAAAATCTGAAAGTAGCGAAGTAGTGGGAACGTTTGAAAAGTAGTTTGTAGTCGCTACTTTTTAGAACAAGTAGTTGTAGTTGTAGTTAACTACGTTTTCGATAAAGTAGTTGTAGTTGTAGTTCGCAACAGTAAAAAAGTAGTTTTTCCGACCCCTGCCAAACAGTAGTATCATGAATGAAATACTCACACAGGCACTAACGGGCAGTGCATGGGTTTTCCTATATGCACATCTTTACGAAACGTGACTGCAGTTTTGGTAAGAGCCGAACTATCGACACAGATTGTGGAATTTCACACTTTGAGGCCATTTCAAATTTAACGCAAACTAACCACTAGCAATACTATGCAACTGATTATTCTCCCCTATTAACTTCAAAAGATACTCGGAAATATTTGCTAATCACCAATTTCTCAAAAAATCGATTATAAAAGCAACTCCATCCTATATTTACAAACTATTTTTGAATAGAATTTAAATTTTTATCAAGTGTTGTTTTTTTAATTATTTCCACTTCAATTTTCGTTACATTTATTTTTTGCATTACAATATCAAAAAATCTACAAATATATCTACAAGTATTTTTTTATAAATACAGTGTTAATTTAATAGCAGATTGCGAATTCATAGGTGTGCAAATATTTGTTTTGCAAACTATAGACACAGATAACATATTTACTTATATAAAGCTATTAATAAAAAAGACTATAAGGTTGTCTAAAAATTACTTAGCGTTTTAACAGTTAATAAGTTTCGACTTAGGTTAATGTGTTTTTCGTTTCCTATTAGATTTAGAGGGGTTTTACCGAGCAGAGATAGGATTGAACGAAAGTATATAATTTTATTTCCAAAATCAACTTTCAATTAATGCGACTAAGAGCATATTATGAGAAATTCTCCCGTAAAGATGGCAGTTCGCATTTTTATTTAGCTTTTGACTACATTGTTCAGCAACCGACATACCTCACACAAGTAGACCCCATTCTGCCTGCACCACACAATACAATACTTTTTACTACTGAAAGGCTACTGAAGACTCAATAATTAAGCCTTTTTGAAAGTGAATGCATAGGTGCCAAGAATTGCGAATTTTGAATATCGTTATTTCTGAATAGTAATATTCGCTTTATTTAATCAGAAATTTCCCTCATTAAATAAGGCGAGTATTACTTTTCGAAAATAGTGGAAGTCCTTGGCACTTATGTGTATGGTATAAATTAAATTCGCCTAGATAATGGTTTTCCAACTAGCTACTTGTGGACTGTATGTGGCCCATTCGGAGCTCTTTACACAATTAATCTATTCTATAATAAACATTTTCTCTGAGAGATAAAGTTTTTCATTATGTAGAAAACAATTATCGTACAAATTCAATTACGTTCATTTAATAATATGGTTAAACAATGAAATTTTCCATTCATGCGCGCCCTGTACTATTCATAGGCATTTTTTTCTACATGCTAGATAATAGAGTTCGTATGGTTGGCATGAAAACACGTACAAATGGAAAAATACTGATCTAGATTTCTAAATGACCAAGAAAAAGAAGAAAAAAGTGAAAAATTATTAAATTTTAAAATTATCTAGTAATTTTTCGGCCACTGAGTAACACTTTAAAAAGACTTTAATTCAACTGCTTCGGTAAAAAAAAAAAATACATTTCGTTTTAACTTTAATAACTATTTAACCCTTTATGCCCTGACAGTACTTTAAAGTACTATTAAAAAAATAACTTGTTATAAAATTTAAGACATAGATTGACAGTATTACAATTTAGTATGAGTTATAGATCCTTTATATCACGTTCCAAAAGTAATATTCGTTGTACAAATTAAACGTAATTTTAAATGCTTAATTCTTTTCAAAATATAACTATTTAGTTTTCGTGATATTGAAAGTCATGGGGTGAAAAGTTTTAAAGCTAAAATAATATAAATATATTTATATTGTAAAACAATTATCTTATATATTAAAACTAAAAGAGATTATTGTCAAATACCCTTTTCACACGAAAATGACCCAATTGCGCATGCGTAAATTTAAATCTAGAACCGAACCTGTTTTAGAGTAGACTACAGCTTGATAGGGGTGGTCGAGTGGTATAAGTCATGGTACTTCTCTGATCCGATCATCGCGTCGGTTTAAAGCCCACTCCGGACAGAATGATTTTTCTTATTTTATTGGCAATAATTCATTTTAATAATGCCATATTTAATTAAGGAGGAAAAGTTGTATAACTTGTATTTTTTTTTAATTATTCGAATGCTTTATAATTAAGTAAAATTTAACACTCAAGAATATTTTGTTTTAATTACTAAATGTATATTAAAAGTATTTAAATTAAAAGATCGTGCATGTAATTATCGATTAAATAAATTGAACTGTCTGCAATTTTTATTATATTTGGTATGACTATTATCAAAATGTCATATATATAATAATATAACTATGTGATTATTTTTCGTTAAAAATGAAAGATAAAAGGAGAGAACAAAAAGAAGGAAAAATATTCGTGCAGGAACTCTAAATTATCTTGATATCCATGATTTAACAATCAAGTAATGTGTGAAAATGGAAAATATAAATTCAAGTAATTAAAAAATATGTATTATAAAACGTTAGCTGCAAACAGCAAAGTTTAAATTCAGAGTTTTAGAATCAGACTGATAAAAATTAATTTAATGAAAAATTTTAAAAGTCGTATAATTAAAAAAAAAAAAAAAAAAAAAAAAAATCAGAAACACTAAATATTGTTATTTTTTCAAAATATTGGGTCTGCGGTACATAAAATTTAACAACAGACAATATTTTTTAAATTACTTATTTTATATTATAAATATTTAAATTAAAAGATTTTGCATGTAATTATCGATTAAATAAAGTTATCTAAACTTTTATCTATATTTTGTATGACCATTATCAATAAGTGTTAGAAAAATGTCTTTTTGTTTCAAGAAAATGCCACCACATGGCAGCACCAAGCAATGCTTTAAAAAAAATACAATCTGAACTCAGAAACCTTTTTTTAATTGATGTGAAATATTGTAATATTTTGCAAGCACAATGCTGGCTGGGATTAAAAATTATATTTAATACCACTTTATTCCAAAGGAATAAACATTTAAAAACTCCAACAAACAAAGCTTAAAATAATTTAAAGTATTTCTTCATATTTCTGCTTTTATAAATAGTTCAAGAATTCATTTGTTATTGATCCTATCCTTCAAGTATTTATCCAAGTGCTATATTCCACGTATATTTTTCATCTAATAAACGTATTTTGTTCATCTCAAGAAGAATATATTCCTAATAAATAATTCACAAGACATAAAGGTAAATTTTTTCTATTTTTAATTATTTGCTATTTCAGGAATCACTTACTTATGCCTTAATATGGAATAACATTCCAACAATAAGATATATTTGTTTAACTAAGAAATGTATATGATTATTCTCCATAAAAAATTTTGAAAAGAAAAGAAGAGAAAAAAGAAAGAAGCAAAAATATCCATATAAGAATTATAAAATAAATCACCTTGATATCCATGGTTTATCTGAATTTTAGAGTCAGGATGATAAAAATAAAATTAATGAAAAATTTTAAAGGTCGCGTAATTTAAAAAAATTAGAAAATATTAAATATTGATACATATTTTTAAATTTTTGAGACTGTAGTAAGTAAAAATAAATCATTCAATTAATATTTTTAGTTAAATTCTTGCTAAATTAATTCAAGTATAATAGGGTGTAAATTACAAGTTTAAAATTATTTCACTTCATTAGTTGAGTAGGCTGGACTGAGGCGTGGATACAAATGAAACGGTTTCAGTAACAACTTGGGTTGCATTCACAAATCCTGCCAAACGCCATACAAATGAAACGCCATCCGGTTTCAAGTGTCACAAAGTTGTGACTGTTGTCATAAAAATTTGTTAGTGCCTGGAAGTCGTCGCGAGCTGTAAAAAGCCGGTAACAACTCTCCAAAACGTAAATAAAACCTGTCAGCATAACACGTAGTGCGGCTTTTTTTAACAAATAGCACCAAATATTCAAGAAATAATCGTATTTAAACAGCGCCAATTAAAACTATTGTCAATATTATGTTATTCTTTTTCCTCCCTTAGACCATGCTAAAATGGGATCGATTTTATTTTCGAAAAATTTCATCCATATATTATATATAAAAGTATATTGTATGAAAAGTATATTAAGTAAAAGTTATATTATATAAAAGGAAAAAAAAAGAAGGAAAGAAAGTTTTTTAGATACGGTATATATAATACATGTATAATATATAATACATGTATTTCACAACTTTAGATTTTTTATTTTTTCATTTTAATTTACCAATAAAAAGTTGTTAACTAAACTCTAAACAGACAGGGAAAAAATATATAATTTTGCATTTCTTATCAATGAATGATAATTTATATTGATTTCAAATCTATATTTATAAATATTTCATTTATAAAAACCCACAAGTTTAAGATATGAGATCTGTTTAATAATTTATTTAAAAAATAAAATAAAAATTTCAAGATATAACAGATACAAAAATATGTGTGTGTGTTTTTTTTTTTTTTTTTTTTTTTTTTTTTTTTTTTTTTTTTTTTTTAAAGCAATTAGAAAGGAAAATATTTTTTTAATAAAATTATTTCAGCATTATAATGACTGTAGAAAGAAACATTTTTTAAATAAAATTATATATGTTTTATAAATGTGAATAATTAATATATAATCTTGATATTTAAAAAAAATTAATCATATTTATTATGAAAAAGTTTAATATCATACATTCCAACAAATTAATGTATGCAGCATATTTTCAGTAATTTTTAAGATATCATTTATATATAAAAAAAAAATTGTGCAGATTTTTCAAATTTCATGGATATATTGAATCATACTTTTAAAAATGTTTTCAACAATAAAAACTGCATTAAAGATTTCATTTATCAAAAAAAAGAATAATTGAAATGCTATCATTAAATTCTATTCATTCAAACAGGGAAAAAACTATCTACATAATCTAGTTTAAAATAAAAGGCTGAAAAATTAGACATATAAATTAAATTATGTTCTGGATAAATGAAATGGTTTCACATTTAAAGTATTAAGAATGTATTGGAATTCGGCTCATTCAGAACATAATCAAGCGAGGGGGAAAATTTGAACAGATGTAACTGAAGTTCATTATTGAAGTATCCAATGTATTCAGGATATAGACATATATTAATGGAGAATATAAATATGAAATAAATTAAGAAAGATTTTTTTCATTTTCATCAAGAACTCATGTACAAAACAATTTAAAAAAATATCAATATGTATAATAAAAATGTAACAAAATAAGACATTAAAAAAACAAAAATAAGCTTTAAAAAGTGAAAATTGAAACAGTTTATTCTTTATGTCAGGGGTCTCTGTCCACATGAATCCATGCTTAAGATAAATTCACATGAATTTGAAAGAAAACAGAAGTGTTGGTGACAGTAAAGTACAACAGTGAAAGTAAAACAGTGTTAGGTGTAAAAATTGTCTTCTATGGGGAGTTCAGGAAAGGCTCCCCTGATGAAAAATCCTCAGTTCCATTTTTGTTAATGGTTAATTATTTTAAAATATTTGAGAATAATAAATTTTAATATATTTTATTTGCGAAAATCATACGAGAAAAAGAAAATTTAGTTAATTAAATTTAAAAATCTGTAGAGGGACAATTGCGCTCCTTCCTTGTGGGCACCATGATTGAAATCATAATAAAATGATGTATAAAAGTAAATTCATATTAATGAGAAATATACATAAATGGTGTCTCACTGTACTTGAATAAATAGTACGACCTATGATTTTGTTATAAATCTAGAATCAAAAAGTACTGAATTTTTAATTCAGTTTATATCTAAAATCCATACAATTTTTTTCTTAACTGTAAGATATTTGTTCATTTTCATTTTTATAAAATACTGTTTTTCAATAATTAAATGTTTTTGAGCAGAAAAAAAGTCAATTTTTTAATCAAAGACTCAGAAAAACATTCATAATGAAGTATCCTGTATCAAAAACAACCACACAAAGGTGGATCCTAGAAAAGGAAGGTTAGGTTCCCCCCCCCTCCTTCCTGTATCAATAAAATAGCACAAAGCAACATACTTTTTGTTTGCAACAAGCCGCCCCCACCAATTTTTTTATTTGAAATTATCTTGATTTTTTAAAAATAAAAATTCACTATAAAAATGAACTTTAGCTTTGTTATTAACAGCAGAAATATTTTTTTTCAAATACCCACAGCAAATTTATTAGGTGTTTTAATTAGTTTTATCTTCACTTTCCAGAATTTAGTAGAACTTTATAACCTCACTTTTTGTGAAAAATAACATTTTGTAACGAGAAATTTAATCCAGTTACTCAAATTCAAACCAAGTATAACTTTTTTAAGTCATTCTGTTAAAGTTTTTTCCTTTCTGGTGAACTTGTTTTGTTTGCAAATTATATATTTTAAAACTGAAGAAAATAAAAATAATTAATGAAGAGTGTGCTTTCATGGAATGGAATTTTGTGAAGGACCTATTTTATTAAGAGGAATTTTGAGAAGGGCCCTATTTTTAAAAAAGGATTTTTGTGGAGGAACCCTAAATAGGCCCAAATTTTGTCTGTATCAATATCTACCCCTGCTTATTGTAAAACTTTTCATGATAAACAAGGATGTGTTTTCAGAAAATCTTACCACCAAGGATTTTTTAATATCTAGCTAGATGCAATACTCAATTGAAATTGGTGTGGCAAAATTTACTCGGCTCCAAAAATTATTCATTACAACAATACATTTATATCCATATTTTTTTTAATATATAAAAGGGGAAGGTTTAGGGTATAACAAAACACAATGCCATGTTCACATTACTGCAAATGGGAGAAACATGAAATATAAGTTGATATATTTTCTATACCTTTAGTTTTTAAAAGACTATCTAGAAATTCGCTAGCCTCATTTAAAAACTCTACTTGCCACTAATGAATAAATTGGTGTGATTTCCCAACCCTGATCATAAATCTTATAATGTAAAAACTTTTAATCTTTTATACTTTTTATCTCAATATTTTGTTTTATTAGTAAGCTTTCATGAAGTTTTGGTTCTAACAAACACACATACAGAAAAAAAATGTACAGATTACTTTGTATAGGGTGTTTCAGTTCATTAATATAGGGTGTTTCTGTTCATTACTAACATTTTCATGAACATTAATGAATTTTGGGTGTTTTGGTTTACAATGGGAAATATGACTGAAATTTATTCTATTAATGTTGAAAAAGTTAAAAAATGTAGCTAGATTAATATAATATTTAAAAATAAAAACTGTAATATAATAAATATAACTATGAAATAAATTTAAAGAATCCCTGACGGCTCGGCCTACAGGCACAGATAGATTTCGAAGACCCAGACCGTGGGGCGCCTGTTTGTTTTGAATTGCGGAAGAAATGACCTTTTTGCCATGATGCAGCATTTGAAAACGCCCACTTCGAAACCTAATTTGTTTGCAGGCAGAGCCGGCAGGAATTTCTTTTTTTTTTTTTTTTTTTTTTTTTTTTTGCTATAAGGGTTGGTCCTATAAAAAACTTGTCAACATAAAAGTTTTAGATAATATTAAGAGGATTTATAATAAATTTAAGCGGATTTGATATCTTCTGAATTGACGAAATTATGAATTTTTTTCTTCTAAACCCCCTTTTTGCCATTTTTAATTATATCAAAAATCTGTCATACATAAATTTTCGTCCCTTTTCCTAGAAGTAATAATAAATTTAAACGGATTCGATACGTATCATAATTAAGAAATTGTGGTTTTTTTTCTGTTTTCACAAAACGCCGCCCCATTCCACCCCTCCCCCCCCCCCCCCCCCCACCTCCCGTGGTTCGATTTTGCCCATTAACGAACTTGACCGAGATTTTTGCCCCTTGATTTTATGTATGAGTTTGGAAGAGATTTGTACAGAATTATGTGAGTTATCGTGTCCAAAAAAAGTGACATAGATAGATAGATAAAGTTTTGAACTGGGGGTGGTTTTGGGTTCTGGGAGTCATGATCGGCGTAGATCTGCAAAAATTTTTCAAAAATTCCAACTTAGGGCAGAACGTAATAGGAAGTATTTCTTACGAAATCTACCTAAAAAAATCCTTTAAGATGCATGCTTATGCTTAGAGTATAAAAATATAAAGAAACAGTTTTTACGGCATAATATTTTGAAAAAAAAAGAAAGAAAATACAATTTCTATTTTAGAGATTAGAAATTAAATTTTATAGGAACACATTAACTATATTTTTAAAAAAAGAAAGAAAACCACTTACTTTTGACAAGTTTCAGTGTGAACAAGTCATGAGCAGCTATTTTTTAATCCAGAATGTGATTTAGCCTGTAAGTATCATTTAAGAGACCGAAGATTGTTTATAAATCTTTCTTAGCCTCCTAAACAGATTCCAACGGGCCAACACAAAAAGCACAGCAACTGTAGTAAAACAAATTCCTGTAGTCACATAACAGTAGCAGTTAATTTAGATAAATGGGTGTTTCATGCAGAATTATCCGATTTCCTTCAAATTTTGGATATAGGTTTATTCTGATAAGGCGCTTCCCTGATCACTTTTTGGGGGGTTCATTGGTTAAGTATGAAGGGAAAAGGGGGAGCTAATCCCCCCTTAATTTATTTTACGAAGGGCATTATTCTTTAAAATAAGAGTATAGTATATAATTAGTGTGAATAGCCTGTGAGCTCACTGTTATCAGTTTAACTGGGCACTTTTCTTTTTTATTTTTAATATTCATCTGCAAACAAAATTTTTATGACGTAAATTTCTTTATTTCCTGCTTTCAACACGTGATAATTTAATTATCATTTTAAACTTTCATTATTGTTTTTAATAGTCTCGCGCATATACATTTTTTATTTGAGATAAAACATAATTCTTTGCGCTGATTTAGAAATTCGCAACAATATAAAAAAATGACTTTTTTCAATAAAAGATTTTTTACTCGATTTTTAAGGATTTTTTGAGTTTTATAGTCCGACCGTGATAATTTTTTGAATTTCTGAAAGCTTGTTACATTTCGCGTCTTGTGGTATAATTTTCGAATCCGTAGGATGGCTAGAAAAAAAATAATCGCTCCTCAAAAAAGTCCCTAGTAAAAAAGCGATGAGAATACCATGGAATATCTACGCAGATTTTCATTGGTCCATTTCCAAATCGTTAGTTTTTTTTATAGAGAGAGAGAGAGAGATGAATAAATAAAATTTTTAATTTACAGACAGATTGAGTTTGAGCACTCACAAGCCCGAAGAGTGATATAAAAATTGAGCCCGTTTCATCTCCATTTCCTACGCGTGCAATACTTTATATCACATATAGTGTTTTGATAGAAAATAATGCAAAAGCTTCGATATGGGAGGAAAAGGAAGGAGTAATTTAGGTTTCGGTTTTTCGGAAGCGCTTTCACTGGGCTCCGGAGCCCAATATTTATGGGCTCCGGTGAATTTCGACCAATATTTAAATATTTACTGAAAGCAGAGAAATACTGGAGCCCGGCTCCGGTGGGCTCCGGCGCAATTTAAGCCCTGGATAAGGAATAAATAAAGAATTGACAACTAACTGATATAACATAAATTATAAATAAATATTACGTTAAACAACTTTTACTTGAAATTAGATTAGAATTCTATCAAAAATTTAGCGTTAAAACTCGCATATGTTAATTCAATATTATTAAAAATAAATTGTATTGATTCAAATCTAAAATAAGGGTAATATTTCCATGTTTGCCGAGATTTGCAACATCCGCGAAACCGCCATTATAATGCTTCTGAACCAATCATTGAAGCGGTATCGTTGAAAATAATCGATATGTGGTAACAACTTCCTTTGTGACGGTCACAAGTGTTCCTTTTGTATCGCTCTTTTCATGCCGGTAACAAATTTCAAATTTGTGACCGTAACAGTTTGTTACTGTTACCGTTTCATTTGTATCCACGCCTGACAACACAATCTATCGTCTTATATTTATAGGAATCGCTTACACAATATAACAATTCATAAAATTTTCAATTTTAATTTAAAAGCAGCTAATTAAAAAATAAAAGCATATTTATACACTGTAAAAAAAATTTCCTGAAAAAAACGGAAATTGTACTGGCAATCGAGACGCCAGTACTATTTCCGTATTTTAACGGAAAAAAAATTCCGTAAATTCCAGGAAATTTTCCGTGATTTCTGAAATATCCGTTTTTAAATTTCCGTTTTTTAACAGATATCTTCCATATTTTTTAGATATTTTTATATCGTTAAAATAAATTTTATTGGACCAAAAAAAAATATTTCTCAAGGAAAATCTGATAACACTTTTTATTTTTTTTCTTCCATTTCTGTGCGAGTTTTCAGTAAATAACCAACACTTGCCACGAAGGGGTTCGAACGCGGAAACGTCTGTGTAGTAAACTGGCGGGCTGTACCATTACGTTAAGACCAGACACTTCGTTCTCTCAAATGTTGTTATTTATTTTACATACTTTTAATGATGCAAAAACTTAAAGGTTTTATAGTTAGATGGATTTTTTCAATATTTTATTTTCATAATTTTTAATATCTTGCTTTATTATTTGATGCTTTATAACAGATAAATTTTAACTTTTTATGTATTATATGCGTAAAACATTGTATTATTACTAATGATTGCTTCTTTTTGTAATAGTACATATACTTTTTAAAATTATTTGTCTGTTGATCTATTTATCAAGTCTAAAAACAATAATTATCTTAAGTAGACGTATTTATTACATGCTATTAAAGTAAATTTTCTTTATCTCTTATTTTAAATACTTATGTGAATAAACAATTTTATAATAAATTAAATTATTATATTTAATCTTTACTGAGAGCTTTTGTGTACGATTCTGTTAAACTGAATAATTTTAAAAAATCAAAACAAAAAAATAGATTTTTAGAGAAAATTTTGAAATTAATGACCTTAGGATAGGTAAGTTTAAATTTGGACTTGATAAATTAGTTTAAATTAATTTAGTTTAATTTATAAAATTATAAACTAACGAAATAAATTATAAACTTTATAAAATTATAAACTTCATTTTTATAAAAGTAAACAAAAAGTTATTAATTATTTTTTTTATAAATTTAAAGAAAAAAATATGAACTTCGTAAAATTATAATCTATAAAATAAATTTTAGTTTAATTCACAAATTTATCAGACAAATCAGCTTAGTTTAACACCTACATACCGATAATTTGCAAAAATATTATTTTATGAAACCTTAAAAATATTAAAACAAAAAAAAATAGATTTTTAGCGAAAATTTTAAAATTAATGACCTTGGGATAGGTATGTTTAAATTTGGATTTATTAATTTAGTCTAAATTAATTTAGTTTAATTTATAAAATTATAAACTAACTAAATATATTATAAACTTTATAAAATTATAAACTTCATTTTCATAAAAGTAAAGAAAAAATCTTTAATTATTTTATAAATTTAAAGAAAAAAATATAAATTTTCTAAAATTATAATTTATAAAATAATAAATTTTAGATTAATTCACAAATTTATAAGACAAATCAGTTTTGTTCAATACCAATAATTTGCAAAGATATTATTTTACGAAACCTTTAATAACCTAATATTGCCTCACGTTAATAAAATTAAAATAAAATTTTAAAATGTCAGGGAAAAAATTCATAATTTGAAGCACTATAAAGAAAAAAAAAGTAGATTTAAAACAAAAAATTTCTGTAATTTATACAAAAAAAGTAAATTTCTAAAGATTTCACTAAAAAAAAAAAAATATCATTATTGTTTTCACAAAAAATTAGCGTCCACACACGGGCCCGGTTAGAATGAGCTCTAGGATTGGCCCGAGTCTAATGACAGAAAATAGGCCCACGGGTAGGACCGGTCCAGGCCTGGATCCTAGAAGACCCTGGACCCTAGTAAATACAATAATCTTAATTCGCATTTCAAACAAGACGATATCTGTGTACAAACCTCTGAACGTTATTTCCGGAAATGGGGAAATACGGACTTTGTACTGTTTTGAAAAAAATCCATCAAATTTACGGAAAACTTTCTGCATATCTACGGATTTGAAATCTCCTTTACGGAACTAATGTCATTTACGGAAATTGTACTGTTGTTTTGGAAAAATGAAACTTCTCCGTAAAATTTTACGAAAAATCTCTTGTATTTTCACGGATTTTTTTAGAGTGTAAACGAACTTTCAAGTTATTTACCGGGTACTATCTATTTTTTGTTTATTTTCTATTTCTATAAATACGGAAAACTACAATTTGAAGAAATGATTTGAGTACAGTTGCAAATAAAGTCCGATTAATGTTAATAGACGAAATCTTTCTAAAATTTATTTAATGATTGCACAAATCGTCTAACGCATTTTCAAAAGTTCAGGAAAAAGGCTTTGGCAGGTGAAATTTTCATTAATTCATAATTTGTGACAAAAAGAGTTAAAGAGTATTTCTCTTAGAATTCAATTTAATGACTCAGTAGCGATCCCACTGTTAATTTTTAACACTTTCCAACATAGTTGAAAAGTGTTTATGAATTTGGTTTGACTGTCTGTCCATCTGTCGAGCTGTTCTTGCTCTAACTCTCGTACATATAATCAGATTGCCATGTAAATTTTATATGTAATTGAGGTTTACTATAGAATGTTTTGTATTGAAAATGTAGCGTGTAGCATGTATAGTTCGTTTACAGGGACACACAAAAAAATCCGTTACATTATGATATATGGGGAAAAATCGTTTGCGGTGCATTGTAATGATGTTATGACACTTCAAACATAATGAAATGTAAAAGAATAAATGAAGTGCACCACAGCATATTTTCTGTAGATTATAGAATGCTTAGCATTTATCTCCGATTTAAAAAGAAGCACAAAAGAATTCGGTTAAAGGACTGACTATGATCGATAATTGCTGGAAATGTGTTTTTAACAGTGGTATACATTTTATAACTTATCTAATTTTAAGTGTATTACGTGGTGTGTATGAAAATTATATACAGGGCTTCAGGAAAGAATTCGCAGATACCACCTGTTATGGACAGCAATTGCTGAAAATGGATTTGTACTGAGTTACGTGCTTTTAAATTTCTTATTTAGCTATCTCATTTCATTTTATGAAACAGTGAAATTTCTTAATAATATACTGTTAGTGTCAGAAAGTGTTTCATAATCTATGCATGATACATAATTTTTCGTTCCTGTTTAGTGATATGAAGGACTGTTCCAAAAGCGAGTTTATTCATAGCTAAACTACCTACTATACAACAAAGAAATTCTTATTTATGTATCAATAGCTTCTGAGATTTCAGTGAACTAGAAAAAAGAAAATCCTGAAATTTTGAAGGTGACTTGGTGTTTTTAAAATAAACCTTAAGGGGACCAGAAAGATTTGAAATGACGTAAGAAATGTAATTTTTATCATTATTATTGTTATAGTTTTTGAATGTTTGTCGCACGTTGGTCCGACAAAATAAATCCTAAAATTAGGGCTGTACAGTAAAGTTTGAGCAGCGCAGACCGGCCATGGTAAATATTTAAACACAATTATCTCCATACACCCTCTTTTTCAGCGGTTTTGTCGTGCGAACTTTTGAATAATCTAACGAATATACATATTTATTTTATATTATTAAATAAAGGGAACTAAATTATCTACAAACTGTACCTGGAAAAACAAATAACGAAAAAAGTAGGGTTTTGTTTTTCAAATTATAACAACAAATATGATCATTTTTTATTAATTTCGAATTTTTTTTATTATAATTATTCAATATTTTAAAAATATTTTGTTTATTTTTCAGGTATAATCGAGAGACAACGTAATAAGCACTATAAAAACGGAATAACGACTCAAAAATATGGAACCTGGTCTTCAAAATAATGGCATAACTAGTTTTGAAAGTTTAATTTTGTCGTACAATATTAAAACTTTTGTTATTGTTTTTTACAATTTAATAAATATTTTATATTTTTATAATATATATCTCTATATGTGAAAGCCGTTCTTGATATGAATGTATGTATGTTCCTTATACAAATCTTCAGTTTTTGGCAGATTTGCACGAAACTTGATGTACAAACTTTTTAGAACACGAGTAAAATTGCTGACAACTTAAAAAATGTATCAAACCACTCTTTACCCCTTTTTTCAAACATCTGTCATAGTTTATTATTACAGAAATCTATTTTTTTAGGTAGCTTTCAATACAAAAAGCTGCCTATTGCATCCGTTCGGAGGAAAGCAATTCCAAAAATATTTGGTATATTTTCACCGATCATGACCCCCAGACCCCCAAACCACCCTCCGTTCAAATGTTGATTTATATATTTATATATATATGACATATGTCATGCTGTAACTCTTATTTATGAATTGATTTGACTGTAACTGAGTATGTGTACAGGACATACCGAGTCTCGACAGAATTCGTTGGCCAGCTTCATTCGCAATCTTGGATTGAATCTTCTATAATCGGGTTCCAAGCAATTTAGCTTTGGATGTTTGAGTAAAATGAGTTGAATTTTTAAAAACATGGACTATGAAAGCTACCTTTTCCTCCCGGTACAGGCCGGAAGGACTTTTTCAATTTCTAATGCAATTTAAAAAAAAGCTGGATATGACGTCACATTCTATTAATGGTTTTCAATGTGATTTCAAACTGACTCTAAATAATCTTCTGCTATGTTTTAATATTAAAGCTGTATCTTATAGCTATACGTTATATTGCTAAGTGTTTTGTTGGTTTAGAAGCAGTGGAAACATTTTCTATGATTTATATTAAAGATAGAGTTAGTTATTTCCCTTTCGAACAAAAGTTCAAGACTGATGTCACGAATAAAAGTTTATGGAAAATGACATCACTTTCATCTAATCATTGTATATTTAATTTTTAAGAATGAAAATTGAAGTTAAATTTTAAAATGATGTTTTATTATGAGTGGAAACACTCTTTCACTTCTCAAATTAATGCTTAAAATTACCCATAAAAACCAAAAAGTGAAGGCTTTATTTTTATGACACAGGAAATAAAATTTCAGTAAATGCTACGTCATTTAGATGCATATTGCATCCCCTCCTCCCGTTTTGTCTGGGAAATTGCATACTTCTGTTATATGCGCAAAAAAAAATGCATTCTAATTTTAAAAGCTCAAACATATTAGTACAATTGCTTCAAAATAATTTGCTCGGGACAATCAATTACCAATGCTGATAATTCATCTGTCACAAGCTACTTTTTATTGGAGTCATAGCGCTGTCCGTTGCCACAATCCTAATACATTTCTGAAAGTAGCTATTGGTTTTCGGCAGTAGTACGAAAGTGAATTACAATTTTTAGGAGATGGCAGAGAAGTCTGTAGTAGAATTAGGTCGTTGTCGCTAAAAGGGTTGCTATGAATAATGAAATCTTTGGCAATTCTTTGGCTAACCGTTGACATATAGCTAATTACGGATGTCCAGTTTTTAATAAACTTCAAAACTTTATTCAAATACGTAATTGATATTTTTCATATAAAAGTAATTGTGTTCTTTTCATAGAAAATATAAAGAATATAACAAATGTACAAAAATTATTAGAGTTCAAAAATAAAAATTATGTTAACCCAACGTTCTGATACTGGGCAGTATGTTCTGTAATATAAAAAGGCCGAGTTGGATCCCCTGGTATGTGTAATGTCCCCTGTAAGTGTTAACCCTTTCAGGGGAAAAGTACTTATATTCGTAAAATGCTGAAATGATTGAATAACACCAGAATTTACAAAGAAATGTATTTGTAAATAAGTAAGAGCTGTTCTTCACGCACTTTATAAAAGGAAAATTTTCATTCCAAATTTCCTGTGCCAATGTGGCATTTAGGTGTTAAAATTTAGTGGTCCAAAAATAAACCACCATCCTTCAAAGAGTTAAAGCGAAAAAACAATATTGTCAAATTTTTCTTTATCCTCTTGCATCCTCTCTTTAGTACAAATTAAAAAACGCTTCAGCAAAAAAAATTTCCTTCCCAGATCGTGAAACCTCAGATTAAGCTATGGGGAAATGAGTAGCAACTTTTTAAAATTTCTCTCTATATTATCTCAAGAAACCCGAGCGATGCCGGGTGGTATTGCTAATAAATAAATAAATGCAAAAAAGAAGTAATAGTCCAAATTGATTACAGAATTCCTGATCCGCGAACAAACTTCAGTCAATTTTCGTGATTTCAAACCTTTCTGGTGCTCTTAACGCTTGAGGAATTAAACGTAATTGGACAGAACTTCGCCTAAAGGTTTATCCTTTTATTATTAATTTTATTTAAAAGTTACAAAAATAAAGCAAAAAAAAAAAACTACATGCGAGGAGTAGTTTTGTTAAGGAGAGAGTTTCAACTGGAATGTTTATATTTTGAGTAGATGGAGAATTTAAAATGTGCAAACATTACGTTTGATTAATATAAAGTAGGAAATAAAATTACTTATCGTGATTTTTCACAATTTGTACTAAAGAGAAATGAAGGTTTTCATCCGAAACGTATAAATAGTTTTTTTTAACGTTTTTGTATGACTATTTTAATTAAAAGTTGGTTTAAGATGGAGAATTTTTTGCAAAGGCTTTCCCACGGGAAAAAGCGTCTCCTTTCCAATTACGTTATTTATCTTTAGATGTTTAGTGCAGTTAGTTGGAAGAAAAGTCCCTAAAATAAACTATCGGCATTTTTTTTTTTTTTTACTTGTTAAATGTTTTATAAGAAAAAAAGTACTGATTCCAGGTTCCTTAGCAGCAAAAAAATAAACCCGTTCTAAATATGCTAGAATGGCTTTTATTTGCTTTGCTTTAAATTTTACATTGCTTGCTGCGTTCATTATTTAAAATGTTATACAATTCTTATTTTATTATTATTCTCACTACAGGAGATAGAATATATTACTATGAAAAGTCTATTAATTTTATAAAACGACCGTTTTCAATTTGCACATAACATGAAAAAATTAACCCTCTAAAATAAAAAAGCATACATATTTTCATTTGGAGTACCTAAATTTAGGACCATGTTAAAATTCAAATTCATTGGTAGTCCGTTCGTTGGAAGTCATTGAAAAAAACGGTGGGATTAAAGAGGAAAATAATTTCTTCTCCGTGCTCTGAAAAGTACAAAAGTAAATATTCAATTCAACTGCGACCAAAACTCACTGAGTTACGATACTCTGTATTTTATAATTTTTTTTTAGCTTTCCATCACTAAAACGGGAAAGACGAATAATTAGTCCCGGAAAGCTTCGAAATTTTATGAAATTCAAAGTATAATAACTCGCTACATTTTAGTCGTAGAAGAATGGAAATTTTATTTTTGTACTTGCCAAAGTATGGAGAAAATTTGTCTAAATATAACTTATGGGACCTGGGAATCGTATACAAATTTAAAACGTGTAACTTTATAAAACGTAATCGCAATAATATTTTATCCACATAATCTTAATCCCCATCTTATTTTGAACACTTTTGCAATTTACATTGCCTACGTATCTCCAACAGTTAAAATATTAAAGCGCGTTCCAATCTTTTTGAGACATCCTGGACATATATTTAAGATTTATGCACAGTTGTATTCTGAATATTTTTTTCCGAATAGTGAAACACTTTTGTTTGAATTTAAACTTTACATCATTCATTAATAGGTATTTTTGCATTCAGTTTCAACTGATATATTACATTATAGTACTTATTTAAAGAAAATATTTTTATAAGTTATGCTATTAATTACTGAAATAAGTTCATTATTATTTTTTTTATGAAGTATAACCCAATTACTAAATGTGTCCAATTACATTAGATGAAAACGGGAGATTTTAACGTACACTCGTGCCAAATTTGGCAGCAAAAAGAAAGCAAACTTTTTGCTAATACGCCAATTCATCGAAATTCCAACTCTACTACATTTTAAAAACATATACGTGATTTGCGGCCTTAGATTAACGAAAGTACCTTCTTCTGTTTATATTAAAATATATTTTTTTTCTGCATTTGAAAATTTAACGATTGCATTTTTATTATGATAATAAGTGATTGCGTGGGCGACAAATCCCAGCATATAGTTTACCATTTTTATTTTCGCAAAATTTAGAAAAAAAATTAAACAAATCATTATTAGTGTATCAGCGTTGTGAAAAGAAACAAAATAATCGTTTGCAGTTTGACATTCATTGAAATAAAAGCAAAAGATTACCTGTTTTTTTTAATTAATCATTAAGAATCCGTAAATTACTTTACATATATGCGATAAACTTTATCTGAAATAACATGTTGTGTTCTATTCTGTGCTGTAGAGACTGGAATTATGCGATATTTACAAACAAAGATGCAAATGGTGAAAGAAAATGCCTAGTGCAAAAATCCATTAAAAAATCCTTTAAAATTTTATTCTTAAAATATCTCAGTTGAATTTCAAAAGAAAATTTTTGAAGTGTTCTCGGCACACCTTGGATTACCTCCTTGTCCATTGTGATAGCTCTTGCGTTATCCATCACAGCGTGAAAGCGTACACAGTCAGACAGCTTCACAAACTCTTTGTTTAATTAATATAAATTTCTGATGTGAACATGCTTTTTAATAATCACATACAAAATGCACAACGATGAATAGGGTATCATACAAAAGGTTTTTTAACAGGATTTTTACAAAGTGCACTCATATTTCGTTAATACACGTTGTTTCTTGTTTGATTAAAAGTTGCAGCTAATTAAACAATAGTAAGAAAAACGTATCAGAAAATAATCTGAAATATTGCAATGTGAAAGGCTTGGACTAGTCCACTGGTGATCAATAATTTTAGGAAGATGCGTTATGCGTATTAAAGCTTTTTAACATATTATTTGGTGTGTACACATTCTATAGATCATATACAGGGGCGCCAAACACTATTTAAATTAACAACTTTTTGAATCGAGAACGCGTTTTTTACCTGAAGAAAATTTTACTACAACATTTAGTGCGAGTATAATAACAAGAAAGAAAAATCAAGCGTCAAGCACAGATTATAAAACTATTTCCAACACTTCCAAAATTCTGTAACAGTACTGAACCGTTTAATAAGGTGAAAGAAGATATCTTAAGTAAACTATTTAGAAACATAAAACAACTTAAAAAGCCTGTTCAGAAATAACCATTCATACGAATATATTTATATTCTACAAACATCTCTTAGGTAACCATAGTTCAGCTGGGAAATGCATAACTCAATTTAAAAACACTCTTAAGCAATTCATGCTCATACATAGTAACGCTTACGAATTCTTTTGTGTAGCCCTTTATATGATCTATAGCATTTATACACACCACATAGCACGCAAAATCTTACTTAAACTTAAAAATATCACTAAAATAGATAAACAAAAGTTTACTCTTACTATTAGACTACTCAGTTTATACAGTCGGACCCACTTAATATGAGCAATGTTTAAAATTTAAACTACACAAACAAATAAAGTCTTCCAAAACGAAAAAATAGAGTGTGTTTTATTCATTTAAATTATCAAGCGTGTAGAATATTAGCTTCTAAATATCAATACCAAAGCAGTTAAAAAAAAAAAAAAATTAAGAATAGGATTTTATTTGTTAAATGTAACCCAGGCGAATGCCGCCAAAACTGCTGAGCACGATTTCAATATGGATTCACGATAATATATATATATATATACAGTGATCTCTCACTTATGCGCGCTCTTTTTGAAAGTCTTACTTTTGTGAAAGTCTCAAAATCATAGCTTGAAAATTCTGAAAATTATCGTCGATAGAATAAGCTCGAAACCCGTTGTCCCCAAAAAGAAGCAAAAATATGAGGGTTTGTATCAAATATCTGTTGATTAGTGCCAAGATAGAGTACACAATATTGCACGTACTACTATATTTGGATACAACCCCTCATCTTTCTGCTTCCTTTTGGGAACAACGGATTTCGAGTTTCTTCTATCGACGATAATTTTCAGAATTTTCAAGCTATGATTTTGAGACTTTCACAAAAGTTGCTCTATATACTTAGTTAATACATTGTGCATATTATATTTTGATTGCATTCGCGCATGCGCAGTGAAACATTTTTTAGTAAACCTGCTCATTTTTCATCCAATTTTTATTATTTTTTAATTCCGATTGCAGAGTATTATGTACAATGTTGTTTGACATATTTTCTCAAAATAACTTTTTTTTATATTAAGAACTCTGCAAATTATTAGCAAACAACTTGGCGAAATTTGGGACTGTTTTTATAAAAACCTTAATTTCTCTATGAGTATACATGCTATCCTCATAAACATGAACACAGTATATTACAATAAGCCACTTATTAATAATCTCGAGTTTGAACAATTTTGCTACATTAGTTTTTACAGGGTAATCCAAAGGATATTCGTTATTTTTCAATTTGTTCACAGTCCCCTATGGGGTTTCGGGAAAAAATATTCACGGAAATATATAAGCTATACTATACTTTTTACACACCTGCAGTTTCAGGTTAATTCCTCATGTATTTTTCTAGATAGTTAAAAAACGTCTAAAATCGCAAGTGACCAATCACCTTTGGCAAAATTTATGTGAATTACGCTAAAATTTATTATTTGCGTAATTCACATCAAAGTTTACAATTTTTTCCTTAAATTTATAAAATTAGTTAATATTTTTTCTTTACTTTTACAAAAATGAAGTTTTTCATTTTATAACTTTTTTAATTTATTTCGCTAGTTCATATTTTTATAAATTAAACTAATTTAATTTAAATTAAATCAATAAGTCCAGATTTAAACTTACCTTATCCCAAGGTCATTAATTTCAAATTTGTCTCTAAAAATCAATTATATATATATATATATATATATATATATATATATATATATATATATAACTATTCAGTTTAACAGAACCTTACGCAAAAGCTCTCAGCATAGCTGAAATAGAATTTAATTTGTTATAAAATTGTTTATTTACATAAGTTTTTAAAAATAGGAGATTAAAAAAAATTATTTTAATAGCATGTAATAAACACGTCTGATTAAGATAATTGTTGTTTTTATTGGAATTGATAAATAGATAATCAGGCAAATAATTTTAAAAAATTATCTGTTTGAAAAAAGAAAATGTTGGTGGTACTGTTGCAAAAAGAAGCAATCATTACCCTTAATACAATGTTTTATGCATATAATACATAATAAATTAAAATTTATCTGCTGTAAGACATCAAATAATACATCAAAATATTGAAAATTATGAAAAGAAAATATTAAAAACATTGGAACTCTTGAAAAAAAAACCTATCTACCGATGAAACTATCATAGAAAGCGATTAAAATAAGTAAAAACATTTGAGAAATCGGCGTGTCCAGTCCTAGCGTAGTGGTGTAGGTCGTCAGTTTAGTAAACGGGAGCTTGCGGGTTCGGTTCCGCTCGTGGCAAGGGTTGGTTAATTACTATAAACTCACTCAGGAAAAAAAAAGAAGCAGAAATGTGTCTCGCGAAATAACTTTTTTCTTTTTAGGTCCTATAAATTTTATTTTAACGGCACAAAATTTCCTAAAAAATACGCAAGATATCTGTTATAAAACGGAAATTTAAAAACGGATATTTCGGAATTCACGGAAAATTTCCTGGAATTTACGGAATTTTTTTCCATTAAAATACGGAAATAGTACTGGCGTTTCGATTGCCAGAACAATTTACGTTTTTTTTTCAGGAAATATTTTTTACAGTGTACCGCCACTTAATAACCCAACGGACCGAACACCAAGCTAAAACCGGTTAGCTTACTTCAGTGGTGGACGGTGAGTGACAGTGACAGAGACGGCAAATACCTACTATGGTGGTAAATTAATGCTGAGTTGGGTTACAAAATGGTGGTTATTTTTGGCAATAAGATAGATATGCGTCAGCTTCCCTTATAGGAGCCTTAGTCATACATATGTTTTCAATATTTAGACGTAATGTGTTAATTTCATCTTGATGTATCCAGTTCGTGCTGTACAAATTTTCAACTGTGCTACTTCCTACCTCGAAACACGTGACAAAATATTCGCATATACTTGATATAGCATTTGATTATGCATCATAAGCTACATATCGCTCATCCGCAAGAAAAGTCACACAACTCAAAATTACTATATCTCACAGGAGAGGAAAAGGGTGATTTTCACTTTACCAGAGCCGTAATGAAGTGTCATCAAAGTCAGGGGGGGTGGGGGGTGAAATATTTTTGGACGATAATTGACAGCTTTATTTGTGGTTCCCCTACTTTAAGAATAATCATATATAAATAAGACAGAAGTAGAGGTCATGTCCCCTCTGTCATAAAACTTTTGATTACAAAGTTTATTTGTTTATTTATTTTTTATTTTTTTTATTTTTTTTTAATTGTTGATATTAGTATTGAAAGATTAGGAAGTTTAGAGGAGGTTCAAGCAGTTGCTAGTGTGCTTATTCTGTCCACGTCTGGTTAAGGCCATGTTTTTTACTGAAACATGAAACTGTAGCACATAGCTCTGCATGCATCTCTAAAAATCTACAGAAAAGAGTTAAACCCTTAAGATTCAAGACGTAGAAGAGATAGGGAAGATTGTTTAAATTTATCCGCTCCCACTTTCTGCATCCTACCTGTGGTAGCTAAGTGACACATAGCGTAATCTAGCGGTTTTGCGGTTAATGATACTTATGACCTTTTTCCTGTAGCAAGACGCACATAAGGCAGGCCTGTTAGTGTAATAAAACGCAAAATGATTTTTTTTTTTTTTTTTTTTTTGCGGGTGAGCGATATCTACTAACCACCACCGACATTTGTTCCTGGTCACTGATATTGGTCTGTGCTCAAGAATTTCTGCAAAATACTTGGCATCCTTGATTCGAAAAATGCTCTATTGTAGAACCGTTTGATAGGTAAAAATTATTTTTTTTTTAAACACTAATATTTTTTTATTTTTTTATTTACATTTAATATATATGTTTCAATTGCCCATGAACAACAACAAAAAGCAATTTTATGTAAAAACATCAATGATGTATTTAAATAAAGTTTTGAAATTTATTAAAAGCGATACTTTCGTATTAACCACATGTCAGGAGTTAACAGCCGAAGAAATCGTCAAAAATTTCACTAACTTACAGCAACCTTTTTGATTCTGATAATTGCAGTTGTTTAAGCACGTAGTTCGATTACATGTCTGTTAAAGTTGTGTTTTATTTATATTATTTTATTAGTTTATTTATTTGTTATGAATTTTAATTTAGTCAGGGAATATTAACCGGAAACAAATGCTGAACTATTTATATTGCTTTAAGTGCAAACAGATTAATTGGGCACGCGATAGAGTGCCCATGACGCGATGAGCACGTCATAGTGCTCGCGATAGAGATAGATTTAAAAAGAAAAAATCTTGTTTGAAAGTTATTTTAAAAGCCTTAAAAAATTAGTAAATTGAAGTACAGGTTTAAAATAAATTGCATTTGAAAAAAAAACCCTATTGGACGGTGTAATTATTGAAATTGTTCAATGCTTAGAAGTTAAAAAATTGCAGTAAAAGATGTTACCACCGTTAATATGACGTCAGCGTTACTCATGGACATGTTTTTGCTGCTTAATATCGATACAATTTTTAGTTCAGAAGGGAATAAAAACTATTTTAGGTTATTTTGGTGACATAACTGTTCATAATGTTGTTGCTTTTTAAATATAGTACACATTAAAATAAAATTTCAGTGACTTTTTTATACTAAGTTATGTATACCTTTTGATATTGAAATTATTAGACAAGAATGGTACCTAAAATATTTCATTATTAGCCCCCTCTCTGAACTACCCCGAAGTAAAAAGAATAAATAAAATAGTTTTTTTCAACCATGTTATTTAATATCACCAAGGTCACGTCTGGCAAAATATATTAAAGATAATTTATTCCTAATTAATATTATTCTCCTAAAAGATATAAAACCTGTAATTACCACTCATTTCATAATATTCCTGTGCAAGGTTATTTCTGTTTATAAATAGATTTCATGACCGGTAGCATATGAAAATTGAAAAAAAAAATCAGTTTCTTTACTCTATTTTTTTTCTACAAGTGAAAATGAAGTCATGTCTGACACATATGAATTGTTTATAATATGTTACTTATTTACCAAAACTATCTGCTGGAGGGTATATTACTGTGATCCATTTAAATATCACTAAATGTTGACCTTCTTTACATATGCTACTCGATAGGGAAATTTCTGTAGTTCATTTTCAGCCACTCCTTTAGGAAACACTAGGCAAAAAATTGAAAAAGAAGCGAGGGCACTTGTGCCCCCGCCTTCCCCGCAGGGTAAATGCCCGCGTGAATGAATGACCGGTTGGCAGCTCTTATTCTCGGCAATACTTTAGGAGAGATTTTGATTTGCATATTTGCAGTCATGTCACGGTGCTTTGCATTTTTAACAACATTTTCACATTTTAATCATGCTTCGCGCGTTAACCTTGATAAAAAGGGCCCTGCGTTGCAGTTTAACAAGATTTATTGAACCCGTTAATTTGTTAGTACATCGCATTATACAGGGTGCTTCATAAGTATGTATACAACTTCCAGATGCTATAAAACAGCAATAGTTTAAGGCACGTTCCCCAAATGCAAGACATAATTTAGGTGTACTCATAAAGTTTTTTTTCCCGCTGCTGTGCGAAGTGTCGAAGGTGATAGCTAGCGTGTCATGCGAATATCAATAAGAAATGGCTGCGTCTGGAAGGCATTTTGTGCACCAACACCGGCACTGTAAAAAAAATTTCCTGAAAAAAAAAAGGAAATTGTACTGGCAATCGAGACGCCAGTACTATTTCCGTATTTTAACGGAAAAAATTTCCGTAAATTCCAGGAAATTTTCCGTGATTCCTGAAATATCCATTTTTAAATTTCCGTTTTTTAACAGATCTTCCGTATATTTTAGATATTTTTATATCGTTAAAATAAATTTTATAGGACCAAAATATATACATATATCTCAAGGAACATCTTATAACACTTTTTATTTCATTTCTGTGCGAGTTTTCAGTAAATAACCAACACTTGCCACGAAGGGGTTCGAAGGCGGAAACTTCTGCGTAGTAAACCGGCGGGCTGTACCATTACGCTAAGACCGGGCACTTCGCTCCCTCAAATGTTGTTATTTATTTTACATGCTTTTAATGATGCAAAACTTAAAGGTTTTATAGTTAGATGGGTTTTTTCCATATTTTATTTTCATAATTTTTAATATCATGCTTTATTATTTGATGCTTTATAACAGATAAATTTTAACTTTTTATGTATTATATGCGTAAAACATTGTATTAAGACTAATGATTGCTTCTATTTGCAATAGTACATATACTTTTTAAAATTATTTGTCTGTTGATCTATTTATCAATTCTAAAAACAATAATTATCTTAAATAGACATTACTTAATTATTATTACATTACACTTAATTATTACATGCTATTAAAGTGAATTTTCTTTATCTCTTATTTTAAAAAGTTATGTGAATAAACAATTTTATAATAAATTAAATTATTATATTTAATCTTTACTGAGAGCTTTTGTGTACGATTCTGTTAAACTGAATAATTTAAAAAAATCAAAACAAAAAAATTGATTTTTAGAGAAAATTTTGAAATTAATGACCTTAGGATAGGTAAGTTTAAATTTGGACTTGATAATTTAGTTTAAATTAATTTAGTTTAATTTATAAAATTATAAACTAACGAAATAAATTATAAACTTTATAAAATCATAAACTTCATTTTTATAAAAGTAAACAAAAAGTTATTAATTATTTTTTTATAAATTTAAAGAAAAAAATATGAACTTCGTAAAATTATAATTTATAAAATAAATTTTAGTTTAATTCACAAATTTATCAGACAAATCAGCATAGTTTAACACCTACATACCGATAATTTGAAAAAATATTATTTTATGAAACCTTAAAAATATATTTAAAAAAATAGATTTTTAGCGAAAATTTTGAAATTAATGACCTTGGGATAGGTATGTTTAAATTTGGATTTATTAATTTAGTCTAAATTAATTTAGTTTAATTTATAAAATTATAAACTAACTAAATATATTATAAACTTTATAAAATTATAAACTGCATTTTTATAAAAGTAAAGAAAAAATTATTAATTTTTATAAATTTAAAGAAAAAAATATAAACTTTCTAAAATTATAATTTATAAAATAATAAAGTTTAGGTTAATTCACAAATTTATAAGACAAATCAGTTTTGTTCAATGCCAATAATTTGCAAAGATATTATTTTACGAAAACTTTAATAACCTAATATTGCCTCACGTTAATAAAATTAAAATAAAATTTTAAAATGTCAGTGAAAAAATTCATAATTTGAAGCACTATAAAGAAAAAAAAGTAGATTTAAAACAAAAAAAATTCTGTAATTTGTATAAATAAAGTAAATTTCTGAAGATTTCACTAAAAAATAAAAAATAACATTATTATTTTCACAAAAAATTACCGTCCAGACACGGGCCCGGTTAGAATGAGCTCCAGGATTGGCCCGAGTCTAATGACAGAAAATAGACCCACGGGTAGGACCGGTACAGGCCTGGATCCTAGAAGACCCTGGACCCTAGTAAATACAACAATCTTAATTCGCATTTCAAACGAAACGATATCTGTATACAAACCTCTGAACGTTATTTCCGGAAATGGGGAAATACGGACATTGTACTGTTTTGAAAAAAATCCATCAAATTTACGGAAAACTTTCTGCATATCTACGGATTTGAAATCTCCTTTACGGAACTAATGTCATTTACGGAAATTGTACTGTTGTTTTGGGAAAAATGAAACTTTTCCGTAAAATTTTACGGAAAATCTCTTGTATTTTCACGGATTTTTTTTAGAGTGGGTAATCATTTCAGTCCACTTTGCACAAACAGAACGTAGTTTCAAAATTTTTAAACTAATCATAAATGGATTTTCTGATTAGAGGTTCTTTTCCCAATCGTGTTTGAAAATGCCGTTGCACAATGGTGGCAGATTCCGTTTTGCTGAATTCAAGATCACAAAATACCTTCTCCACTGCAGTCGCAGCCATTTCTAATGATATTCGCATGACACGTTAGCTATCGCCTATGTCACTTCGCACAGCAGCGGGAAAAAAATCTTTATGAGTATACCTAAATTATGTCTTGCATTTGGGGAACGTGCCTTAAACTATTGCTGTTTTATAGCATCTGGACGTTGTATACATACTTATGAAGCACCCTGTATAAATTTTTAATAAACCTTACGGCTTGCATTTGGGTTTTGCAGCATCTGGAAGTTGTATACTTACTTACGAATCACCCTGTATTTTAAACAAATCTGAGTTTGTGCTGTTGTATTTTCTGAAACTTTAAATATTTTTAGCAAAATTTTTTTTTTATGTGTTGTGAAATATTTTTTTTAAATTTATCTTTTTTAAAACACTTAAAATTTAAAGTGATAATTTTTAAAATAATCATTCCATCAATAACATACGTCAAATGTTTGATGGAAAAAACGAAATTTTGAAATCTGTATGAGATGATGTGTTATGTTCTAAAATTTCTCTCTGGGTTAATATGGAATTTTGCATTTGGCGAAAATCGCTACTTGTCACTTAATTTTTACTGTACAGAATACTCGAACTTAACCTTAAAGTTCTAGAATAGTCGGAGAAACTACATTTAATAATACTTGCATATAAAAACTAGTTAAGATTAAAAAACAAAAACGAACAAAAATAATAAATATATAATGAGTAAATAACATTCCGATGTCATTTTTACAATCTAAATATGATGAGGACGATAATTCAAAAATAAGAGAGGAAAACCCTATCTTTAAATAAACATTCGGAAATTTAAAATTGAAACATTTAGTTTATCCTGAAAGTGAGCAGTCTACATGAAATTGTTATTTTATTTCTTAATTAACATAATTAAAAAATTTTCTGCATTCATATTCAAGTCCAATGAATAATTTATCTATATAATCTGAATTTTGGAGGATTCAGAATTTTGAAAAGAAAAAATAAATTTATATGTCAAGACACCCCATGTAGGCTAAAAATATTTTATATATGCAAAGTTTTTCATGTTAGCAAATAAAGAAATATATAATATTTCAGTGTATATGTTTTATATTTGTAGATTTATCATTGAGTGAAACGCTTTTATTTATATAAAATTAATACATAAAAGTATATAAAAATTGAGGTACAGCAGAGGTCTTTCACACCGGTTGAGAATTTTTTGACAAGCAAATACAGAGTCCCAGAACGTACATAGCAAAATACGTAATCTCGCGCACTAATAGTAAATAGTGTTCCATTTTAGAGCCGAAAATCAGAGACTTATCTTAGGGGCCAGTGACCTTAACTACAATGCTGTTCCCCAGTCGTTGTTTTCCACGTTTCTCATTTTATTTGATTTTTCTTTTAAGAAAAAAATGAATGAAGATTCTAAACTTTGATTTCTCCTGGCCACATACAATTTTATCCCTGCTGGATCCAGACGTCAGGTTATATGTTTAACACACTTACCTATGCATATCTGTTAACAAAATGCTTTCCACTACAAACAATTGTGACCGTATCGCAAAAAACAATAAAAAGAATAATTATCCCTATATGTTTATTTCAATTATGTAGCACAGTTATCATGAAACAGTCGTTTCTTATCTTTAAACCATTAAAGAAAATGCACTTCAATAACAATCAACAAGAGTTTAAACAGGCGAAAAGAAGAATTGCCTATCCTCCTACTTTCTTTATGTTCAAAATAGGACAGATGAATACACCGTACGGAACAAACGAAATGGAACTAAATGCGATTAAATCATGCAACTTAAATTTTAAAAAAATAATTTCTTGATGTGCGTTAGGTTTTATGAATTCACTATTACTGAATGTAAGGTTCAAATTAATTTTCTCAAAATTCCATTCACCATTTGCTTTCATAGTTGTTTTCTTCCATTCTTCTTATGAAATGTCCCATTTTCTTTCTAATATAACAGACTATCTTCCATGTAATTTATACATGTAATGACAATTTAAGAAGGCAAGAACACGCGAAATCCTACGGAAAATAGCTGATATTGAAATACCTTTTTATCGGGGACTGATTGAAATGTTTACAATCTTCTATACTAATAAAAGAAAGTTTCGCTCTGTGTGTCTCTGTGTGTGTATGTCTGTCTGCGATGGCTAGGAAAATCTAGCGCACCTAGAAATCTGAAAATTTAGGTGAGGGGAGTCCAAGGTCTCTCCAGGGGCAAGTGAGACTCAGAATTTTAATATTTTAATTATTTACCGAGATAATAATTTAAATCCACAAAGAACGCGCATCAAAAATGCGCTTTTTTTTTTCTTCGGTTGTTTGGTTGTATAGAGACTTCGCAGAAGTAATTAAATAAACCAGAGTAGCGATGCAAATATAAGGACTTCTAACGAAATATGTGTTAATATCGAGTCGCATGGTTCTGCACTTACCAGCGTACAGCCGTGCTAATGTAGCGCCACCTGCACACGACAAACCGAAAATGTGACTGAGCAGACGAACTGATACAACTGTCCTACACAGGCGCCACCTGTTTGAAACATTTTTGGAGGGACGTTTTTAGTCTTTGAAAGGCTATTTCGTTAAAAGTATTTTTGAAAACAACTGCAAAAATCTGACGGCAACAATGGAAAAAATCCTAGGAAGCCAGACAGGGGTCAGCTTTCGTTAATAACTGAACTACAAATCGATCTTTTTCCGGGCCAATCCTTCCACTTACTTTGCGAAAATGAAAGAAAATAATTGCCAATTTTTACTGATGAACAAAAGATAAGATAACTAATTAAGATATAGATTTGAATTTGAGGATGGGAAGGGGAGCCATCTGGCGGCAATTTTAGCGTAGTGTCTTTCCTTATGTTCTAATTATCAGAAAAAATTAATTCTTTCTTTATTGATCGCGTTAATGTAGGGGAAGGGAATTTCAGCCGCAAATTAATAATTGAATCAATGATAAAACTACCACCATTTTCGAACATTAATGGCGCATTCTTTTCTCGTGTTCTGTGGGTCCGATTTCAACGGGAACTTGTTTTCACTCAGCTTGATTTTCGATTATCTTACAGATTTTAGTTCCACCTCCCACCTCCAGTCGCGCATTCTTATCTTGGGTTCAATGAAAAAGCAAGTCCAGGGCTGCCACAAACACGGGTGCCAGATTTTAAATTCATCAATTTTAACACAGCGATTTTAAGGTACATACGTATTTTAAATTTACATAAGTATACGGATTTTAAATTTGAATATAGGCGCAATTCGATATGTACATTGAGATTTTCCAAAAAATAAAAAATTTGGCAGACAAGTTTTTATTTTATAAAAATCTTGATTTTTATGGTAAAAAAATAAAATCTAATTAACAATGGCGTTAATAATTAAAGAAACGTTTATATATTTTTTCATTCGGGGGCAAGGGAAGGGGGGGAGACTTTTTAATAACTATCGCATTTAGTGAACTGAGCCCTCCTAGCGGCGGTTTATCTTTATTTGACATCATTTTTAATACATGAGCAGGAAAATGCTCGGTCAAAATTAGCTTTCACTTCAACTCGATATATTTTTCTCTCTGTATTATTACTATAATGCCTTTTATTTTATAAAAATAGCTTGACCCATAATGATCCATAATCAAAATTACCTACTAATCAAATTTTCTCAAGCATGTGACCAAGCCCAATTGTCTTCTCGTACCCGAAACCCGTAGGATATAAAATTTAGTCAAAATAGTCTGAGCCGTTTTTTAGATAAAATTAGCTTGACCCACAGTGACCCAAAAATGACCCACTAATCGGATTTTCTCGAGCATGTGACCTAGCCCAATCCTTTTCTCGTGCCCAAAAACCGTAGGATACAAAATTTAGTTCAAATCGCCTGAGCCACTTTTAAGATAAAAATAGCTTGACCCATACTGACCCATGATCAAAATAATCCACTAATCGAAATTTTCCGAACATGTGACTTAGCCCAATAGCCTTCTTGTTCCCTAAAACTGTAAGATACTAAATTTAGTTCAAATCCTCTGAGTCGTTTTTAAGATAAAAATTGCTTGACCCATAATGACCCATGTTCAAAATGACCCACAAATCGAATTTTCTCGAACATGTGACCTAGACCAACAGTTTTCTCGTGCCCGAAAACCATAGGATGCAAAATTTAGTCTAAATAGTCTGAGCCGTTTTTTAGATAAAATTAGCTTGACCCACAGTGACCCAAAAATGACCCACTAATCGAATTTTCTCGGACATGTGACCTAGCCCAATGATTTTCTCGTGCCCGAAAGTCGTAGGATACAAAATTTAATAAAAATCGTTAGAGTTGTTTTTAGATAAAATTAACTTGACCCGCGTTGACCCAAAAATGACCCACTAATCAAAAGTTCTCGAACATGTGGCCCAGCCCAATAGTCTTCTCGTGCCTGAAAATGGTAGGATTCAAAATTTAGTCAAAATCGTTTGAACCATTTTTTAGATACAATTAGCTTGACCTTGACCCATGGTGACCCAAAATGACCCACTAATCAAATTTTCTCGAACATGTGACCTAGCCCAATGGTTTTCTGGTTCCCCAAAACGGTAGGATACAAAATTTCCTCAACATCGTTAGAGCCGTTTTTAAAATAAAATGTGCATATATATATATATATATATATATATATATATATATATATATATATATATATATATACGAGCAGGGAAGACCGAGCTCCGCTCGCTCAAAATTAAATTTGAGTTCAAATATCATGATGCATGACCAGAATGACCCACTAATTGAATTTTCTCGAACATGTGACCTAGCCCAAACAGACTTCTCGTTCCCTAAACCTGTAGGATGCTAAATTTATTTCAAATCCTCTGAACCGTTTATAAGATAAAATAGCTTGACCCATAATGACCCATGACCAAAATGACCCACCAATAGAATTTTCTCGAACATGTGACCTAGCCCAACAGTCTTCCCGTGTCCAAAAACCATAGGATGCAAAATTTCGTGTAAAGAGTCTGAGCCGTTTTTAGATAAAATAGCTTGACCCATAATGACCCATGACCAAAATGACCCACTAATTGAATTTTCTCGAACATGTGACTTAGCCCAACAGTCTTCTCGTGCCCGAAAATCATAGGATGCAAAATTTAGTGTAAATAGTCTGAGCCGTTTTTAAGATAAAATAGCTTGACCCACAATGACCTAAAAATTACCCACTAATCGAATTTTCTCGGACATGTGACCTAGCCCAGTGATTTGCTCGTGCCCGAAACTCGTAGGATACAAAATTTAATCAAAATCGTTAGAGCCGTTTTTTAGATAAAATTAATTTGACCCCGTTGACTCAAAAATGACCCACTAATCGAAAGTTCTCGAATATGTGACCCAGCCCAATAGTCTTCTCGTGCCCGAAAATGGTCGGATACAAAATTTCGTCAAAATCGTTTGAACCGTTTTTTAGATACATTTAGCTTGACCATGACCCAAAATGACCCACTAATCGAATTTTCTCGAAAATGTGACCTAGTCCAATGGTTTTTTGGTGCCCCAAAACGGTAGGATACAAAATTTCGTCAAAATCGTTAGAGCAGTTTTTAAGATAAAATTTGCATATATATATATAACCATACACAAGATTTGCTCGTATTAGAATATATGATAACCACACACACACACAAGATTTGCTCGTATTAGATTATATGACAAATATCTACTGTCCCGATTTCTACAGGATTAATTCCGTTGTACAAATATAACTTTTTTAGGTTCATCCGTAACGTTTAATTGCTGTGATGTATAGATAATTACCACTATTTCCAAATAGTAACTTCAGCATTTTTTTTAAGTTCCAAGCTTTTCAACTTCTTTGAACAATTAGTCCGGTAGTCTTAATTAGTTGTTTGACAAAAAGCAGTCTCATCTGCCCCCATCTCCCCTTCGAGGTTTTTTTCTCTAACTGTGCCCCGTTTCCGTAATTCAGCAACTAACTTTCCAATTTCAACGCAACTAATTCCAAACTTATAATAAAAATAATCACCCTCTATAACATTAAAGGGAACTTAGGAGTTGTAATATACCACTCTTTTCGAATAATAACTTCGGATTTTTTTTATTTCATTTCAGAGTATCTCGGGTTCTAAGTGCTCGATTACGAGGGGATCTGGCTCATTCGAATCGATATCGATAGCATTAAATATTTTAGTTCCACTTTCAACCGCTAGGGGTGCTTTCCTATATCGGTTTCCATGGGCCCGATTAAGACGGGGTTTGGCTCATTCGACTTGAATTCGATAGCCTTACAGATTTCAGCCGTTTTCGCATAGAACAGATTACGCCCCCTGGCGGCGGAACGTGGAACTACAGGAGTATCTCGGGTTCTATGGGCCTGATTACGACGCGATTTGGCACATTCGACTTGATATCGATAGCCTTAAATATTTTAGTTGCATTTTCTACCTCCAGGGGGCGCGTTATGGTCTTAAGTTGTATGGACCCTATTACAAAGGAGTTTGCCTCATTCGACTTGATTTCGATAGAATACAGATTTCAGTCATGTTTGTATAGAACAGATTGTTATTCTAACGGGCCCGGGCAACGCTGGGCAGGTAAGCTGGTCTATACTAATAAAAGAAAGTTTCGCTCTGTGTGTCTGTCTGTTGCAGATGGCTAGAAAAATTTAGCGCACCTAGAAGTCTGAAAATTTAGGTGTGGATAGTCCAAGGCCTCCCCTGATGTGCCTGAGTCTCAGAATTTTAATATTTTGATAATTAGCCAAAATATAATTAAAAACTCATCAATAACTCATTTCTTTCTTTGCAAGCCGGCTTTCAGCGCTCGCGCATGCCCAGAAACCCGATTTACGCATCGGGAGGGAATGAAGAATCAAACGGGCAGTTATTTTTTGTGTTATTTCGTAGTTTTAAATTGGCTTAAATCAACCAAACCACTCAGCACAGTTAAAATCGGAATATATATCCAGAAAGATAGTACTCTTACGTCTCAAATTCCGCAATGAATTCAAAAATATGTCTCTGTTAAACCTTTGAAAAAAAATTTCGAAAAATGTCGTTTTCCCAAAGAACGTTTTATCCCTTATGGTAAAGCCCTCCGAGGGCGCAATTTTAAAGGTACCGACAAACCAAAAATATGCACTTAAAGCTGCAACCTTCTTTTAATTGACGGTGTAATCGGTTTTAAAATATAGGAATTTTAACCCTTTCAGAAACACCGGTGAACGTAGGTCACTTAGCGCCTTACGGAGACGTCTTTTCTACGCGAAAAGTAACTAAACGTCCATATTTCGATACAACATTTTTAAAGCATCTAGGTAGACCAGCTATACATCACCTACAAAATTTTCGAAACATTCGGACGAGTAAAAATATTTAAAACAAATAAAATCTGAGAAATTTTCGAAAAAAAAAATCGAAAAGGCGGGCCGTCGTTCTGCTTCGACTCATCTTTTCACTACTAAATATGCATATTTTTTCACGAAATTTTAAAGAGAGCTTAGATACAGTTATATTTATAACCGATTAAAATTTCAAAGAGTTCAGAAGATGAAAACTATTTTTTATTATTAAGTTAAAGAATCCGACGCGAAAACAAACAAACATACAAACAAAAATGCAAGAAGGAAACATTTGTTTTACAACTAGATAATATGAATATTTTTTCACGAAATTTTTACACGGGCTGTAAAACAGTTATATTTATAACAGATAGAAATTTCAAAGAGTTCGAAAAACAAGAACTTTTTCTTAAAACTATGAAACGACCGTACGTGCAAAAACAGGAAAATGTCTACTTACGAGGGCTTTTATCACTAAATATCAATATGTTTTTCGAAAAATTTTCTTCAAAAAAATAATTTGATATAAAATCGGGTGAAAGATATAAAATCATACAAACGTGAGGTTTGTTTAATTTTATTATCACGGGCCCGGTCAATGCCGGGTGGGCCAGCTAGTCTTTCTGTAAAATAGCTTGGGAGTAGCCAAACTATAAATAGAATGCGAAATAAAAATAAAAAATGCAATAGTTACGGGTCTATAATTTTAAGGGGAGGGAGGAGATTGGTGTTATTAAAAAGGAATTAATTTTCCAGAAAACAAAATGCTCTAAATATAGATTATTATAATACCAAAAAATTATTATTGAAATCGTTTCAGTGGTACCGAAGAAAAGGGTACATCAATATCAGCCATTTTTTATAGGATTTCGCAACTTTTGTGATATTTCCCCTATACTTAAAAATTTATCCGCAAAACATAAACTGACAAACTTTTCAAAAATTTCTGAACGTCTCTCAGGAAATATCAACTTATTTACGTTGTTTCCTTTTTTTTGAGATATGATATATATTTTTTTCAATTGTAAGGAGTCCAAACATTTCCCTTTTCATGCTTAAATTGGAATTTCCTGTTTAATATTCACTATATGTAAAAATTTTAGTGTCATTCGCAATTAAAATAAAATGAAATTCAAATTACTGTAAATTGTTTTGCGAATGTGATGTTCCAAAAATTTAACAGAGTTACACTCGGGAGAAAATGCTTTACATACATGCTTTACTTTGCTTGACTTTTACAATTTTATTAACTTTTGGTGGTTTGAAAACTACTAATGTATTTTCTTAAAATATATCAAAAATAATTTGCTTAAAATTATCAGCTTAAACTCGATATTTTTATATAGAGTTACTAATAAGTATTTTAAACATTTTTGGGTAAACAAAAGTAGCTCTTGTGTTGTGAAGTCTCCTCAGATTTTAAAATTAAAAATTAAAAAATGTGGTTTCGCCTAAAAAATCAGATTTTATACAAAACTGATTTAAAAAACACCAATTAAAATATATTAAGACAGACATAAGCTCACTTTAAAAAATATAAAATTTTATAAAAAAAAATATACTTAGAAACATTTAAAAATACAAATAAGTAGACGTTTCGCCATGCGACACGCAAGGCATCATCAGTACAAAAAACAATCCAATGCATAACAGACCACAAGAACAGTTAAAGTTACTTTAACAACAGACAATATTCACTCGGTTGAGTGAATATTGTCTCAATCGAGTGAATATTGTCTGTTGTTAAAGTAACTTTAACTGTTCTTGAATTGTTCAGTGGTCTGTTATGCATTGGATTGTTTTTTGTACTGATGATGCCTTGCATGTCGCATGGCGAAACGTCTACTTATTTGTATTTTTAAATGTTTTTAAGTATATTTTTTATAAAATTTTATATTTTTTAAAGTGAGCTTATGTCTGTCTTAATATATTTTAATTGGTGTTTTTTAATAGTTTTTACATTCAGACGTTAAATGTATACATATTGAAAACTGATTTAGCATGAGAAAAAATCAACTACCGCAATTTCCGGCGTATAATCCGCGGATCAAACAATCATGTTTAGACCCAGAAATTTTATATAATAATTATAGTCAAATATTTACAGCGATCTAGTAAGTTACATTTTACAAAATTACATTACTGGATCGGAACTTGATTGTTTGATCCGCGGATTATACGAATTACTGTATCTTAATCATGGAAAAATATTTATTTCGGAAACAGTGGGATTTGCATAGACACAAAACACGAAACCATCACATTAACTTCAAAAAGTGTATTAAACATCAGATAGAAAACACAAACTAAACAATAAGATAATAACAATATTGTAACTGATTTAAGAAGTCTGCATCATGATATAAGGTATAAAAGCGAAGATTTCGTGATACAGGCGCAGATACAAGATATTTCCATTTTTGGGAAATGGCTTTTTTAAGTACTCCATTTTGCTCCAGTATCTTTTATGTACCATCTAATAGCAAATAAGCAATATCCCGGCGTTATAAAAACCTAACTACATGAATAAATAACGATATTTGGTTAATAAATGTCAAGTATCGTTGAAGCAAGACATATAGCGCACTTTGTCTTTTAAAACGTTGTAAAAACGATATATCGTTCTGTCGTAAAATTGTTGTTCGGCGACGAATAAATCTGATAATTTATTTTGTTGTTTCAAACATTTTTCAACGGTTTTCCAACACTACTCTGAAAACCGCTTGAAATCGTAATAAGTCCGCAATAATGTCTCGTCGTTTCCATTGCTTTTCAAGAGAAATTTTTAAAAAGCTTTTTTAACGTGCGTCGTACAAGACGTAAGAAAACAAAATTAAGCTTTTCCATTGATTCTTTTTTTTTTAATTATTGCTACTCATAAATAGAATATTTTTTAAATTTTATTAAGGACCATTACAAAATCGTTATTAATACAAATATTGCTTTATAAAATATTATTGTTTTTCAGAAAAAAAAAGTTTATGGATTTAGTTATATTAATCGATTCTCCAATATTATTTTATTTTTTAATTATACATGCATCAGCATATAATAAAAACAATGTGCTTTTTACACTTTTTTTTTACTTTCATGAAAACATTATAGACATTAATGAATTAAAAAAAAGAAAGAAAGAAAAGAAAAAAAAAAAAGCTGAATTTGAGGACCGTCATTTTAAAATTATATTCCAGGTTTTTTTTTTTTTTTTTTATGTTGCGATGTAAACTAACTAAAAACTAAACAAAAACTAATAAAATATTATCTTTATAATCTTAAATTTCTTTAATTAGTAATTAAGGAAAAAAATAAAGGAAATTAATATCAGTGTGCATTTGTAATAACTATATATATTAAATAGACTACTATATTTTAATTCAATCTCAACTTATTGTAAATAAATTCGTAATCCTTATGCCGTTCAACAGTACAAGTGGTATAATACCTATGAACAGAGTATATAAATATTTGATGTGATGTAGCATTTTTCTTGTTTAAATGTAATAAATAGGTAGTTCTAAATTAAGTTATTGCTTTTCTATAACTTTTTCATGAAATAATAAAAAAAAATACATACATGCTAGAAAGACACGAATTAATCAGATAATAATTTAAATCATTTCGGAAATCCATCGTGCACTACAGATATTTATATTTAAGAGAATTTGTTCCTTTTCGGTAAATGTGGTACCAACTAACACCAAACTCAAATATTAATGTATAATCAGAATAAGATAAATATTAATAAAGATATATAGTATTGAAGAATATTATTTTTGAAAGAAATATAATATGAATTCCAGAAATACTTTTTAAAGGAAATATCATGAAAAATAGTGTTATTAAATTAATCAAAGACAAATTTAAAGCATAAAATAATATCTATAAAATAAAATCGCTTACATAAAATTATTTTCCGGCGATAATGTATTCATGAATGAAATAATTATTCTCAGTATCATTCAGTAGAATAGTCTGATTGAGAACTTTCTATTTTTTGTGTTATAGAAATTACAAAAGATGCAATTGATACTCGTATTTTTTCGCGTTTTTATTATTTGCTGCACTGATGCGCGGTAGCGTATTACTGCTTATTTTACTGTTTATTACTGTTAATTTTCCGGTATAATACTGGCAACTGGGGTGTCAGTATTATACTGTAAAATCAACACTTTTTTGCAGTGTTTAAAATTACAAAATGTGATATCATTTTTTTCCCATATGCATTTTATTCACTTATTTTTTCTTGCTGAAATATTTTCCAGTTGCAATTGACTAAAATATTTTGTAAAAACACGAACTTACAAGGAGAGGGTCAAGCTTGGTAATCACAGATTTAGATTATTTTTGTATATGTTGTAGAGTAAAAGCCCCTTAGTCTCAAGTTCAACGAATTTTATACAAGTCTCCTTAGTTCTCAGAAATAGGGGGTCTAATATTATAACACAACTGAAATACTTACTTTGTAAGGGCTTTAACTACGTTGGTCGTAACTCAATTGTTATGGCGTCTGCTCGTTGATCCTCGGGTTCGAGACCGGAACGCGCTACATTTGATTTTTTTTTTTTTTTTTTTTTTTAATATACTTGTAATTATAAACCAACTAAAAAGAAATAACCGAATTCTAGCTATAATAAAATAAAACATTTTCAAATAAAATAAAAATAAATGCAGAAAGAAGGTAAATGAGAAAGCAAAATAATTCAAAGCGCAAGCATACGTTTTACAAATTTAAAAATCTTTAATATGCAAAAAAAAATGTTATTCTTATGCTAATTTTTAATATAATTATGCTTCTGACTTTAAAAACAAAGTAGTATTATCATCGCATTGACTACCCTTATTAAAGCCATATATAAATGATGTTTCTTTAAAATCACAAAATGACACAATTGTTCGATATCATTGCATCGATAAAGAATATACGAAATATATTTTAAAAGTGATTAAAAAAATAATAACCGTTTGATGATGTTTTATACAACGATTTAGTTAAAAAAAGAAAAAAAATAGGTTAACATTATAATTAATGCACAAAATTAAAATTTTTGATTGAGATTATTAAGTTATAATTACAAGTATATTTATAAAACAAAAAATGAGAAAAACAAATGTAGCGCAATCCGGCCTCGAACCCGAGGATCAACCATAGACATCTAATATATTAGATGTCTATGGGATCAACGAGCAAACGCCATAACAAATAAGCTACGACCAACGCAGACCCGTTACAAAATAAGTATTAAATTGTGTCATAATATTAGACCCCCTATTTTGCGAGAACTAAGGAGCGTTATATAAAATCCGTTGAACCTTTATTAAAAAATGGAAAACTCATTTCGATTCCAAATTGCTTCAATAGTCTGCCAATTTTATGCATTTGCGCTTAAAAATGAATCAGAATGTTTCGCGTTTTTGAACAGGTTATTTGAGAACCACCTTAATATTAGAGGAATTATCTTTATTAGTGAGACCTCAAAAGAGAAAGTAACCGAAAAAGGCGTCTTCAGACCTGATGTACACAAATGTGAACCTCTATTTTTTTCCTCATGAAAACTTAAGAGCCTACACTAGAGCTCCTATAATACCAACTGACGCATCCTCTCAGATTTGGGTCTCAAATTGAAGTTCAGTCGAAAAACCAAGCTAATCAGAACCGGTTCAGCCAATCACAACCGAGTCTTAGGCAACCCCAACTCCGGCTGCGGTACATTGATGCTGAACTGAGCACGAATAATCCGAAACAAAATGGATATGCGTCAGCTCCTATTATAGGAGTCTTAGCCTACACTAGTCAGGGGTAAGGCTCCTATAATAGGAGCTCTAGGATATTATAGGAATTATAGGAGCTCTAGTCAGGGGAAGAAACACGTAAAGCTAATTTTAAGTCTATGGGAAGGTTTTTTACAGATTTCTCACTCACATTTTAATATTTTTAAATGATTTTTTTTTTCATAGGATAGCTGGAGTTTATCTATAACGTTGTTAGTTTTTATTTTTATTTTATTTTTTGTTACAGTTTTTTTATAAGCGCACATTTTCTATTTTGGTACCGGTTGAAATCGGTTCTGAAAGTGAAAGTACCCTTATATAAAAAAAACTGGAACTAAAATCGAAAAAGTAAAAACTAACAACGTTAGAGATCGACCTCAGCTATCCTATAAAAAAATCATTTAAAAATATTAAAATGCAAGCGAGAAATCTGTAAAGAACCTTCCCATAGACTTAACATTAGCATTCGAGTTTCTTCGGATGACTAGCGTAGGCTCTTAACCGATAGATTTTTTTACTTTTTTACATTCTATATAGCTGAATTTTATTTTGCTTTGGAACAAAACCAATAAATGGCAGCACTTATGCTTCTTTCCTCATAAAATAAATGTTATTAGCATCTTGAGTTTGCAATATGCCTTTTAGACAGTGTTGCCAAGAAAAGTAGAAATTTTCGTAATTACTTAACTTTAAACGTAATTATTTAACCTTTACTATAAAAATTTTGAGGATTTGTAGATCATTGACATGTTCAAAGCCCTTCAATTTGTTATTGTGTGAATTTAAGTAATTGATACTTAAATTGACATTTTAAGGGGGCTAGTAATTTTAGATCCATATTTAAGAACCTAACTTACCACCCCCCTAAAGTATCAATTTCAGAAAAAGGGCCCTTTATGTCATCTAATATGATGTCATTTTGTTGACACAAAAGCAATGAATGTGTATTCGTAGTATTATTTTTACTTCAGGTCTCAAGAGGTTATGCAAGAAAATTCCTGGAAAATTCTGAATTGTATTCCCGCATGAACAACGTGGAATTGAATATACGAATTTCGCCTTTAATAACTCCCAGTGTTCTAAGTGAAAAGTGTGATCATTTCTTTTATTCGATATATAAAAATAGCAAGTATAAAAGAAAGTACTCTATGCAAATAACTCGTAACAAAATGAATTATATTTATCACGTTAGAATTTCTTTTTTATTTCCAAGTTAAACACTGAATAAAACACTGAACGTATAAACCCAAACTTTTCAGATTATTTCGTCAGAAATATGCTAAGTTAAAAACTTTCACCTTCTATCTAAAATGAACATAAATAGGTAATTAATTTGTCTCAATAAATGTCTCAACTTAATTAATAATGAAGTTAAACTTTCAAAAACTTTTCAATGAAGCGAGGCAAAAATTCGTAGAAGCAGATATTTTCATATCACCATATGTTTCCTTCTTTTTTTCTATATCGTACGCCTTTCCGAAGTTAATAAAGCAACATTTCTATGAGCACTGACGTTTAAAGACAGCCTTTCATATAAAGGTCACAAAGATTCAACTGTTGTCAGCGGAATATTCTGAATTATCCTTGCAGGTGTCACACGGTAATAAATTTATAAATGCCGTAAACATAAAAAATGGCCGATTATATACCAGTCACGTATAAAATTTCATTTTTTGCTACGGTTAAAGAGCAGCTTAACTATTTCTTTAAGATTAAATGTGTTTTTTTTTCTTGCATTATATACTATAGCAATAGTGAATATTAGTAAACAGATAATCATTACTTAGCATTAACATTAGCATTTAAGGAGTTGAATTATTTTATATTTTATTCCAAACATGTTCAAATGTTATAGTATATTATTGTTTAAAAATAAATATTTCATTTCATAAATTTCCTAAAGATTACATTCTTTTAATCACCTGAATACTAAATCTGCAAATAAGCATTTTTTTAAGTTCTTTAAAACGGTCACATGAACGGTCACACGGTTAAATTTTGAAATTTTTCCATTTAAAAATTAATATATATAAGCAGAAGGATGATTTTCTAAACATTAAAAAGAAAACGCGTAAAACATTCCTGTAATTACGCTAGTTATGTCTAAAGGTGTTTAGGACGTTTTTTGTAAATAAATTTTTAAAAGTGATTTATCTCAAAATGTGATTTTTTAATTGCGTGCAAGATAGCTCTTAAAAAACATTTTAATGAAATTTTCATAAATTATATATTATATCTATAGGGTGTCCTGTTAATGTGCCAACAGAGGATTGTTAGTAGACATCAAGAGGAACAAAAATTACAATGGAACATGATGTCGCAAAGCACATGCTCAGTCAAAAATACAGGGTGTTCCATTCTAACCGTACTTTGGTTTCCGTTAATAACTTTTAAAAAGTGAAATATATTGTTATAAAACTTTTATTATACATGCTTTCCTTTGTGCTAAATGTGATAACATCAAGAAAAATGCTAGAAGTTTGACGCACCAGCGGCATGAACCTCAACTCGCTCCACAGTTTGGACTGTGCAATTACTAGTTCATACGTTACCACTGATTTCATTATTCTGTTTTTCCATCATTTTTTCGTAATGTTATCTTATATCACTTAAATCAAGGTAAGTATCCTCAAATTTTCTTTGCAATATCTTTATTTTTCTCAAAGTTATTAACGGAAACTCTAGTTCGGTTAGGGTGGGACATGCTATGTTTTTGTCTAAAAACCTGGTGTGCGACACCATGTTCCATTGCAATTTTTGTTCTTGATGTCAACTAACAACCCTCTGAGTTTCTTTCACATTAACAGAATATCCTGTATATATTAAGACTACACTTAAATTTGTTTACTGGTTTATCCACAAGAACATTTTGTGTATAGATAAACCCTTTTTTAAAACATGCATCGTTTTAAACTTTTTAAAAATAAAAATACAGTGATACCTGGGCTAACGAATATAAACCGAAATTACACTCGTTAGACGAATTCTTCGTAAAGCAAAATGTTGTTTCTCGTCCAACCAAACTGAACCGCAGCTACAATATCTTAACGCCCTCATCCAAGAAAACAGTACTAAATATAATTCAATAAACAGTCTTTGGTCAAATCTATATTTTTTATCAAAGTCAAAAAAACAGCGAAACTAATACCGAAACGTTCAGTACAGTGTGTTGATAAAAAAAAAATCTATTAAATTCAAGATAAGAAGAAATCTATAGTAATAAAGAAAGAAATTTGTGTGTGTGTCGACTGTGTTCTGAAGGTGCTGCACGCAGACCCATAAAATATGGTAGGAAAGTACCTCTATGTGTGTAGTTATGCAGCTAGAAGCCCGATTTTGGATTTTTTTGGTTTAATTTTTTACGTGATTTTTAGCGTTTTTTCAAGATTTGCAGCGATTTTTCCGCATAAGTAAAAGGAATGAGGTTTCAAGCTTTTAACCCTTGTATAGTAAATTTTGTCCTCTTTTCAGTAATGTTCATTTGAAATTCGATTTTCAGCGATTTTTGAATTTTTCTATGCGAATTTTAGAATTTTTTCGCGTTTCGATGCAATTTTTCAAGTTAGTAAAAGGAATTCGGTTTCAAACTTTTAGCCTAACATAGTAAATTTTGTCCTCCTCGATTTTTTATTTTTTAGCGATATTTATTCAAATTTTTAGTGATTTTTCTCAATGTTTCATGTTTTGTGGCGATTTTTTCATATTCGTAAAAGAATTCTGGTCACAGTGGTTTAGTTCACTACAGAAGATTTTGTCCTCTGCGATTTAAAAATTTTTAGCGATTTGTTAGCATTTCGCGGCGATTTTTTTACATTTGTGAAACATTACAGTCCGAATGGTTTAGTTCACTATAGTAAATTTTGTCCTCTCTATTTTTAAAATTTTACCGATTTTTAATGTGAATTTTAGCATTTTCTCGCTTTCCACGGAAATTTTTTCACATTTGTAGAAAAATTCCGTTTACAGTGCCTTTGTCCACTGTAGTAAACTGTGTATTATTTTCAATAAAATTTATTCGGAATTCGTACAGCGATTTTTGAATTTTTCGCGATTTTTTTTTCGATTTTTAGAGCTTTTCGCGTTTTGCGGCGATTTTTCAACATTAGTAAGACTGAATGCGGTTTCAAACTTTTAGCCTAATATAGTAAATTTTATCCTTCTCGATTTTTGAATTTTTAGCGATTTTTATTGTGATTTTTAGCGATTTTTAGGGTTCCTGGACACAAAATCCTATTTTTTTTATTTTTAGATATTTTCGAATGAAAGTAATTTTATAAGATATGTGTTTATATAACGAACATATTGCATGTGAAAAAATACTGAAAACTTTAAAAAATATATTTCATTTAAAGTTAAAAATGCAAACATATTTAATTTTTGATATAACTCTTAAACCACTTGCCTGATTTGCATAATTTTTGCACTGCTTTGTACAGAAAATATGTAATTTTAATTTGTCTTCAGGATTTTTAAAAATATTAATTATGAAGTCCATAATAAATTTTTAAGTGAAAAAGCCATGTTTTTTCATGAGTGACTTTTTATTAATTAACATATTTTCACAATTCTCACTCAAAATCAAAATTCCTGAAGACAATTTATTTAGAAATTAAAATTTTGATATATATACCTCATAAGGAATTTTAGACATATCCTTTCAAAGTTGACAAATCATAAAAAAATTCATTCTGAGATAAATGAAGTTAAAGCTCCCGTTAAAGGGCGAGTCGCGCGTGGCATCACAAGACAAAAAATGTTATATCTTCAAATCTAATCATGATAAAAGCATGCGGTTTGCGGTATTTAGCTATAAAAATTCTGAATTTTTTTAAGCCAATAAAAAATTGCTTGTTTTCAGATTTTTTTTTTTTTTTTTTTAGAATTTTTTGTCCGGGACTCTCTTAACGTTACGTAACAATTTTTTGACATTCATGACAGAATTACAGTTACAGTATTTTAGCCCAGTATAGTAAATAGTGGGTTCTCCAATTTTTGAATTTTTAGCAATTTTTAATGCACTTTTTTGCGATTTTGGCGTTCCGCTGCGATGTTTTGATAATCGTAAAAGGAATTCAGCACATTTTGTCTTCCACGATTTTTAAATCGAGTTTTACCGTTTTTTCGCGTCGCGCGTCGGTTTTTGATATTGGTGAAAGAATTCCAGCTGCATGTTTTAAGTTCTACTGTAGCAAATTTTTTCATGTGCTATTTTTAAAGATTTTATTTATTTATTTTTGTATAGAGGCGATTTTTCCACATTAGTAAAACGAACCCGATTTTAACCTTGTATCACAATCTTGTAAATTTTGTCCGCTTTTTAGTAAATTTATTCGGAATTCGCACAGCGGTTTTTGAATTTTTCCCAAATTTTTTAATTCAATTTTTAGAGTTTTTCTCCTTTTGCGGAGATTTTTCAACATTAGTAAAAGGAATTCGGTTTCAAATTTTTAGCCTAATATAGTAAATTTTGACTTCCGCTATTTTCACTGCGATTTTTAGCGGTTTTTTTCGTGTGGTAAATTTTTGTCCTCTGCGAGTTTTGTATGTTTAGCAATTATTTATGAGATTTTTTTTTTTTTTTTTGCGGCGATTTTTCCTTATTAGTAAAATGAATCCTGTTTTAAATCTTTTAGCCCAATATAGTAAATTTTGTCCTCTGCGAGTTTTGAAATAAATTTTCGTGACTGTTAGCATTATCTGCGATTCGCTGCGATTTTTTCACATTACTAAAAGGAATTCTGCTTCAATCTTCTGGCCCAATATAGTAATTTTTTTTCTTTTTTCAATAAAGTTTATTTTGAATTCGTGCAGCGATTTTTAGAGTTTTTTCGCGTTTCGTGCTATTTCTTGACGAGAACGAACAATGCCCGGCGGATCAGCTAGTTTAATAATAAAATAAAATTTAATAATAAATGCTTCTGTATCACTTTTATCAAGAACATATAATTTTAAAAAATATATATAAACTTATATGATATAACAATCAAGTGATTGTTTCTTAACTATTGCACGCCAGTTAACGTATTTTGGTCAGAGTGTTTGTTACAATTAAAAAAAGGGGGGAGGGGGTTCGCAACCCTTTATTTTTATATGCATTCACTTTAAAATCCCATTGTTGGCAAAATCTCAATTTTGACCCACATAATACGATCCTTTTTTTTTTTTTAACGTATTCCTGGGGGAAAATATACACGATAAAATGACCATTTTTAAAACATAAAGTAATTACTTTCACAATTATTGATAAATTAAATACTACATTTAATGCGGATGGAAAACATTTTTTGTGATAAAAGTCTGCTGACGATTTAGGTGCATGTTTCTGGCAGTTTTTTGTTATTTTTATACTTATTCCTGATAATGACGATAAGTAATATAAAATTATGCACATACATAGTTTAATTCTAAACTTTCCTATTTTGTTTTACGCTTTACCAAAATAAGAGTCACTCAATAAAATATTTAAAAAATATTACTTAAGTTAGTAGAAATATTCAATACTTCACTATATGTATCGACAATTTATACTTCAGCGTTGAAAATGTGGATAATACTATATTTCTTCAGAAAAAGTTTTAATTTCAAAAGGAATTCAGAGAATTCCGTTTCTTTAAATTAGGCTATAGCTGCCAACTTTTACGCTTTTCTCTTACCACTATTTTTGAACAGAAAAATTTCCCTTATTTAATTTTAAAATTTTGTCGATTGAAAAAAAAACAAATTTTTCTGTTGAAAAATAGTGGTCGGAAAAAGGCGTAAATGTTGGCAGCTATGGGAAAAACGAAGTCCTATTTGCCTATCCCCTCTCTGTATTCTATACAGAATTATAAAAGACATTAGTATACTATGTTTTAACTGGCATGCAGAAGATTGTTTTATCTCTGAAAGTTACATTTTAGCAAGATAATTTGAGTTCAATGAAAAGTATTTAGACTAGGGTTTTTACCCGGGGTGCCGCAATATTCAGTCATATTCTATTAAAATTTTCATCAGAATTTTTAATAGTAATAACTTTTTTTAGCGCAACATACTTAAACTACGCGATTTACTTTACGATGAGATTTAGTGCAACAAAGTAGACTTTCAGGTAGTTTAAATACTCTGAACTCATTTGAATGCTCTGTGTTTGAATACTCTGAGCTTGACAACTCTGTGTATTCTCTTTATAAAAAGATACGCAAAAAATTATCTTCAGAAAAAGTTATTGTTTTCAGATAAAAGCTATTGCTCTGTAAATAATAGATTTGGAAATAGAGTAGAAATATTTGAACTAATGAGTTTTATACAATGTAAATTGCATGAAAATCTTTTTGAATAAATTTTATAAACTTTAGATCTATGGTACACAAATTCTCAAGACATTTCAGCCCACCTACATTTCTTTGTAAAAAAAATTACTGATATGCGTATTTGAATATTTGATCTTGCTATGATTCTGTTCTAAAAATGTCAGATGCTTCATTAGATATAATATTTAAGAAAAAAAATGTTTTTAGACATTTAATTGTTATTTTTAAAACGCGATTTATAACAAATGTACTATGATTTTATGGGCTGCAATGGTGCATTTTCTTTGTGTTTATAAATAAATTTAAAAAGATATATTCCTTTCATCCTTCTTTTTATCATCATAATTTAAGTGTAACGAGGAACTCGGCACTCAAGTGAAACGCAAAAGTATATCTATACATCTAAATGTTCCGTGAGATAAAAAAAAATGTTTAAAAAACTCAGATATAGATAATGTGTTACGTTAAGAGCTACTACGGTTTTTGATTCAACTGGTGTTTCGATTCCTTTAAATGCGAGGATAAAATGTTTGGTTGCAAGAAATTTCATAAAAGTGTGACAAATATTCTGAAAAAAAAAAAAGACAAATGTTTCTTAATCTAGGGAAATATAATGTAGCCACGAATTATAAAACATACATAATAACCTAAAATATGAAAATATTTTTCATAAAAATGTTTTCATATTTTAGATAAACAAATGTGGATCTTTTGTTTTGAGCATTCTTTGCATTTTTAAAGTTATTTTGGTTACAATAACCTATTAAGTATATAGTTATCCACGATTACGAAAACCGTTCTTTATCTTTAGGAACCTCAGAAACCAATATATTTTCGAGATTTAAGAAAGCATTTATAAAAACAATGTTTCTTTTGCTGCTGCCACTGATTTTCAGAAATGTTTCCAAGTAGTTTTTATAGCATGTTAATAAGTTTTCTCAAACCGAAATATCGTTTTTTAGGATGCTATGTATTCTCAAGAAGCATTTTCAGCTGCGTAACTGAATTTATACATGCAAGAGTAACAAAATAATATTAATTTTAATAATAATGTTGATGCTGTTAATTTATCATGTTTGTCTGTAAAACATGTTTGTCGAACATGAAAATGTTTACTTGAGAATTAATAGCATCCAAAAAATCTATATTCCGAGTTGAGAAAACAGATTAATACACTACAAAAACTACTCGGAAACATTTCTGCAAATCAGTGGCAGCAAAACAAACTTTATATATATATATATATATATATATATATATATATGCTTCTTTAAACCTCGAAAATATATTGGCTTCTTAGATTTCTAAAGATAAAGAACGCTTATCAAAATCGTGGGTAACTCGGAAGAGGCTATTGTATATATTCGTTCGTTATTATAAAATATTGTCCTAGATTAAGAAGAATTTTATTTTATTTTACAGTGTTGAAAACGAATTATTAACAGCTCTTGTAGAAAAATGGTTTGCATGGTGTTCGGAATAAAATCTATTTTATACAGTTTTAATGAATTTATGAGACATTTTATTGACATATTTGTAAGACAATTATTGTCATACATTTATAAGAATTTTTATTCAATGCGATAAACCAATTGGAAAAAGAAAATACCTAAATATTTTGAACAATTTATCTCAATTCTGTGACCTTTTTTTGGATCATGGTTGACTGTTGAAAATAGATGAACAATTAAAGGACCCAATATCTCTCTTAGATTTTTACTCTAAAAATCTCGAAAAATAAAATTCTGAAACTTCAGATATATGTCATTGATAATTTCTGATAAATATATTCGTGAAGAAACTGTGGAAAATTTGCTGATTAAAACATGTTTCATCACTTATACTTTCTGCAGTCTTGACATAAAATTTTACATAATGGAATATTTATGGAAATAGGTCTACTTACAATTATGCTGTTAAAATTGTTATAAGTATACATTTTCCAAAAGGCAAACCTATTCTTACAAAGTTTTCAAAAAAATCTCAAGTAACTTAGCTATGCATGCATAAATCTTAGCAAAAATGTCTTTCTTACGTAAGATCATTTGCGGAAAAATTAAATTAAGTATATTGCTTTTGCTTCGTTGTTTTAACAATTCTAAGAAGTATGTTTTTCTGTTTAGGTCATGGTTACGCGGAAGCATCATTAAAAAAATATAAATTACTTCTATGAAATTGTTTGAAATTTCATGTTATGTCAAATGTTTAATTTGTAATTTATTTAAAAACGGTCAAGTCAATGCAATTTGTTTTTAATGCAGAAAGATAGTCAATAGCCAATTTGTATCTGATATAATAAACATTTTTTATGTATTTTTGCATGTAGAATCCGAATCTGCTATCAGAAATCAGAATCACGTAAGGGTTTTACAAAATTTTAGAATGTAAATTTTACATACCTGATAAAATACGTGGTGAAATGTAAATTATAGTTTACATTTAGTGGTAAAATAATGATGAAAGGAATGACTATGAAGGTTGAACCTTTATTTGGATGCATTCTGACATCAACAAAGACATCATCCTATTTTGAAAAATAACATTATTAAAACTAACATTATGGGTTATTGTGCAACAGTTTCGTGCTCGTATTAGTTCATAGTTTTTTGTTAAGTAAACAAGACAGCATTTTTACTAATGAATATTATGTTTTATTTGTATTTCAAACGGTCAGTTTTTGTCAAAAATTTCACTGTTGACTTTACGTAACTGCTGTGTATCTAACAAATGTGACATGATTGGAAGAATCTGATTATTCCACGGAATTCACCAGCCTAAAATTAGTTAAATGCACCCATTTACAAACCAGATACAGAAAAAAAGTTAAAATTTGTTGACTAGTGTAATTAGAGGCAGAGATATTGCTAGGGATTTTTTCATGGAGTGAAAATACTCCTAGATTTATTTTAGATGAGGGACTTTAGTGTTACAACAAGAAAAAAAAATCATGCGTCAAGCATAGATTATGAAACACTTCCCAACACAGTCAGAAAACTGTAACGAAACTTCGCCGCTAAATAAGGTGAAAGAAGGTATGTAAGTAAACAGTTTAGAAAATGTATAACACATTCAAAAATACAGTTTTCGAAATTACCTTCCAGTGTCAAAAAAGTAGTCGAATTATTTTGTGCAGCCTTGTATATGGTCAATAGATGTGGATATATAGTATGATAAAATTTAGTTCAGTTAGAATATTCACATTTAGCAATTTTCGCCAATCTATGGAAATGCACTCGAAATATTTTGTACAGCCCTGTATATTATCTGAAGACTTTTGTACACACCGCATATTAAGCTAAAAGGCAATTTAAAACCCACTCGCAGCAATTACCAACCTTAAACGACAATGTATCTTTGCGTAGCCCTGTATATGAATTTATTTATATTCCCCAAACTTCTATTAGTCTTACTAAATATAGTTCAGCAGGAAAATGCGTAAACACAATTAAAAACTACCCTTAAACAATTCACTCCCATAGTCTGTAATACTTACGAATTCCCTTGTGTAATCATGTATATGATCAACCGAGTTTATAAACACACACGTACTATGAAAAAATTTAGTTAAACTTAAAAACGCAAACCAAAGTTGAAAACACACTTATCACACTACACTGTAAATAACGCACATGTACTGTAAGCAATATCTTTTGTGTGTCCCTGTAAATAAACGCAATGCACAAAAGAGCGCAATTTATAGTGCACCTGAGTAATGCATATAGTTTTCATTATGTTTGAAATAGTGAAATATCACTGCAAATGTTTTTCCCCATAGAACGATGTGTAACAGAATTCTTTTGTTTGACCCTGTAAATGAATAATAAATACTTTGCACCCCATATTCTACAAAAAGCATGTTTTAATGCGCTTCATAATTATATATCAATTTCATTAGGTTTTAAATGTCGTAGTTTCATGAAAATTCACTTGAAACGATTATTTCCCATTGACTGCAATGTAACGGAATACTTTTGACTGTTCCTGTAAAAAACTATAAGTGCTACACACTTCAGTTGAAATAGGGAACATGCTATAGTAAACGAGAATAACATACAACATTTTCAGGGCAATTCAAGCATGTTTACGGAAGTTACAGCGCGGACAGACGGCAGACGGCCTGACAAACCGAAGTCATAAACACTTTTCAACTAGGTTGGAAAGTGTTAAAAAGTACAAAAACATAGATAGGCATGAAAGTCCCCAGTAAAAGTAGAAGAAAAGAAAAAGAAAACAATCACGCACAAATGAAAATAAATTTTTACCATTCTAATTTTTTATTTCTTAACATATTCTCCAATATAAAATGTGGATATCAAATACAAGAAATAATCAATTTGAATAATATTGTTACATTCAATATAATTTTCTATATTATAATATCCGATCCTCATAATACGTACAAAAATATCACCCTCTTTACAATCTGTTGTAAGATAAAAGAGTCGCCCATAATGTCTTCCTTAAAATAATAAATTAAAAAAAAAATTAATGCTATATTGCATTTAAAACTAAGAAGCTTGAAAACACGCATGATTAAATTTTTAAGGCGTATTTTTTACTGCGTGAAATACGTTTGTAGACTCGTTAAAAATCTCTTTTATTATAGAAATCCCCAATTTCCATCTTCATTCCATTTTATTAGTGCAAAATCTTCTAAAGAAATCCATTTATTCGAACGAAATTAAACGTGCATCATAAATTCATCTACTTTTTTGCATAAAATAATTAAAGGTCATGGAAGAGTATTTATTTATTTATTATCGCATACTGAGAAAAAAATCCAGGAGTGTTTCTGAGAAATAATGGACAACTAGTTGCCCAAGAAGTTTGAAGGAATGTCTCTTGAAACTATCAGAAAATTCTAGAAATTCTCGATTCGCAGACTTGTTGTCGTCAACATTGATCAAGAACATTTTATAATATGATAATAACTTTCAAGGAAAATGCTTTTGGGCAACCAACGATCCATGATTTCTCAGAAACGTTCCTGGATTTTTTATTTTTCATTTTTCTACAACCTATGATTATTTTCCAATTAGAATGAAAAAATGCATAAGTATAGAGTATCGTATAATTTAATATATTCATTTATCGCTTTGATAGTAAAAAATACGAACATTCTCTTCACAGAATACATGTGATTGATCTCTTTTGTAAAACTGTTTTAATAAAACTGCAGTTGATGCTAGTGATGCATTTGATGCAAAAGTGGATTTAGAATTATATTGGATTGTTTGAAAAAAAAAATTTTTTTCATGGAAATGTGTGACAATTTCTTACATTATATATATATATATATATATATATATATATATATATATATTTCATTCAGTCGTATTTTTTTAGGACAAATTCATTTTACCATCATGCTGTTATTCGGTGGTTTGTTTCAATCAGTAGCTTTATCTTCATAAGCTTAAACTGGCATTTCAGATAACGAGGTGCAACTTAATATAAAAAATTTCTGAACGAATTTTGAAAACCAATGCAGGTATTGGTGCTCTGTTAGCACAACCTCTCGATGCATTTTGCCTGACATGTTTTCTGGAGTGAGTAGCATTTTTAGGTGCGTTCGTAATTATATAAATACGTAGCACCTATAGGCGTCTTCTGGTTCGTATGTCTGTCCGTCTGTCCGCATATAACAACGCAAAGACTACCCACCGAATGGTATAAAATTTAATATATATATATAATCGTTGCAGAATTTTGTCGAGTCATTTCAAATTTTATGAAATGAAAATTGCATCAAAACTTAAAAAGATAATAATAAAAGTTTTCTTCATTCTATTAAATCATATAATGCGTAATTATCTCCTGATAGGTGATGATTCTAGGTTGCAATGCTGATTACGTCATATTTAAGATGGATTCATATTATTTCCGTATTACTGAATTTAAAATCCGAATTTGTATACTAAAATTGTTTAATTATAGCAATCACGTAATTTATCGACAGTTTTTTGGAAAAAATATTTCTGGAGAAATATATATTAAATGGGAAAAGAGTCTAAATAATGATTTCAAGTTCTGAGATTTTCAAAGCTAGGCTTAAGTTTCCCATTGTAATTTTCAGTAAATGTCAACAAAAGATAAAATCGTGCCAACTTAAAATGTACTTATTTTATTACGGAAATTAATCATATCTTAATAACAAACGATATAATTCATTACACTGAAATAATAACAGTACGATTTGTCACGCTTGACGTACAATTTCCAACTTGTTAGTTTTTCTGTAATAGAAAAAAAAGCAAAATTGCCTAAAATGCACCTTTTTAGTTTCTATTTTCCATATGAATAACCCCTCTCTCCATAACACTCGCATACACACAAAAAGACAAAGAACAAAAGACGACTCCACAAAAAAAAATTAAATGAAAATTTAAATGGAAGCTGTCATCTATACTAATATTATAAAGGAGTAAAGATTGTTTGTTTGTTTGTTTGTAGGGTGTAATCTCTGGAACTACCGAACCGATTTCAAAAGTGGTGGTGGCAAATTGATGGTAACAACCCCTTCTCCAACATAGGATATATTTTATGTCGGTGCAACTAACCCCAGGGGGTGCAGGAGCAAAAAACGTTCTAAAATTGCCATTTTTATTAGCACTTTCCAACCTAGTTGAAAAGTGCTTATGACTTCGGTTTGTCTGGCCGTATGGCCGTCTGCCGTCTGCCGTCTGGCCGTCTGGCCGTGCTCTAACTCCCGTAAATATGCTCGGATTGCTCTGCAATTTTTATATGTTATTGTCGTTATCTATAGCATGTTCCCTATTTCAACGGAAGTGTGTAGCACTTATAGTTTTATTACAGGGACACTCAAAAGAATTCCGTTACATTGCGGTCTATGGGGAAAAATCATTTGCGATTTATTTAAATAATGTTTCAGTATTTTAAACGCATTGAAATTTATATATATCACTAAGGTGCATTAGAAGAAGCTTAATATGGAATAGGGTGTGCATAGCACTTATAGTTACTTTACAGGGACAGTCAAAAGAATTCCGTTACATGACGTCTATGGAGAAAAATCGTCTGCGGTTTATTTAAATAATGTTTCACTATTTTAAACGCATTGAAATTTATATATATATATCTAAGGTGCATTACAAGAGGCTTACTACAGAATAGTGTGTGTATAGCAGTCATCGTTCATTTACAGGGACACACAAAAAAATTCTCTACTGTCTGTTAACACTAATTCCTGGAAGTGCGTTTTAAGTTACTAAACGCGATTTTAATTTTAACTCGCTTTTTGTCTATTACGTGGTGTGTATAAATTCTGTAGATCCTATGCAGGGCAGCACAAAAGTTCGCGAACACATTTCCGTTTATTGACAGAAACTCCAGAAAGATAATTTTAAACTCTGCTACGCGTTTCCTAACTAAACTAAAATTCAGCATCCTAGCATATACAAATCTATAGATCATATACAGGGCTGAATAAAAGTATTCGGTTATTTTTCCGAATATTGTATCTGTTGGAAATTCCTGAAATTATGTTTTTAAATATGTTATGCGTTTTCCAAATTGTTTACTTAGATGTTATCTTTTAGCTTATTAAAAGGTATGTTTTGTAAAATTATTTTGGAAGCGTTGGAAAGTGCTACATAATCTATGCTTGACGCATGATTTTTCGTTCTTGTTTAGCTATCAAACTGGCTATCAAGCCCTGAGAGCTTGCATGCCGGTTCTGTATGTATGTATGTACGTACGTAATGCGATAACTCTTCATAGAAATATCCGTTTTCCTTAAAATTTTGTTTATAGGTTCACTGTGTTAAGGCGCTTCCCTGATTAGTTTTCGGGATTGATTAGTTGAGTATAAAGGGGGGGATCGGGGGGCAAATCCCCCCCCTTAATTTATATAAATGGGTTTTTCATGCAGAATTGTTCCGTTTTCCTTCAAATTTTGTTTATAGGTTCACTGAGTTAAAGCGCTTCCCTGATTAGTTTTCGGGATTCATTAGTTAAGTATAAAGGGGGGGGATCGGGGGGCTAATCCCCCCCTTAATTTATATAAATGGGTTTTTCATGCAGAATTATCCCATTTCCTTCAAATTTTGGTTATAGGTTCACTGAGTTAAGGCGCTTCCCTGATTAGTTTTCGGGATTGATTAGTTAAGTATAAAGGGGGGGATCGGGGGGCTAATCCCCCCCTTAATTTATATAAATGGGTTTTTCATGCAGAATTATTCCGTTTTCCTTCAAATTTTGTTTATAGGTTCATTGGGTTAAGACGCTTCCCTGATTACTTTTCGGGATTGATTGGTTAAGTATAAAGGGGGGAACGGGGGGCTAATCCCTCCTTAATTTATATAAATGGGTTTTTCAAGCAGAATTATTCCGTTTTCCTTCAAATTTTGTTTAAAGGTTCACTGTGTTAAGGCGCTTCCTTGATTAGTTTTTCGGGATTGATTGGTTAAGTATAAAGGGGGGAACGGGGGGGTGGTAATACCCCACTTAATTTATATAAATGGGTTTTTCATGCAGAATTATCCCATTTCCTTCAAATTTTGTTTATAGGTTCACTGTGTTAAGGCGCTTCCCTGATTAGTTTTCGGGATTGATTAGTTAAGTATAAAGGGGGGGGGCGGGGGGATAATCCCCCCTTAATTTATATAAATGGGTTTTTCATGCAGAATTATCCGATTTCCTTCAAATTTTGTTTATAGGTTCACTGTGTTAAGGCGTTTCCCTGATTAGTTTTCGGGATTGATTGGTTAAGTATAAAGGAGGGATCGGGGGGCATATCATCCCCCCTTATTTTATATAAATGGGTTTTTCATGCAGAATTATTCCGTTTTCCTTCAAATTTTGTTTATAGGTTCACTGTGTTAAGGCGCTTCCCTGATTGGTTTTCGGGATTGATTGGTTAAGTATAAAGGGGGGGAACGGGGGGATAATCCCCCCTTAATTTATATAAATGGGTTTTTCATGCAGAATTATTCCTTTTTCCTTCAAATTTTGTTTATAGGTTAACTGTGATAAGGCACTTCCCTGATTAGTTTTCGGGATTGATTGGTTAAGTATAAAGGGGGGGGGGAACGGGGGGCTAATCCCCCCTTAATTTATATAAATGGGTTTTTCATGCAGAATTATCCCATTTGCTTCAAAATTTGCTTATAGGTTCATTGGGTTAAGACGCTTCCCTGATTAGTGTTCGGGATTGATTGGTTAAGTATAAAGGGGGGGAACGGAGGGGGCTAATCCCGCTTTAATTTATATTAATGGGTTTTTCATGCAGAATTATTCCGTTTTCCTTCAAATTTTGTTTATAGGTTCACTGTGTTAAGGCGCTTCCCTGATTAGTTTTTCGGGATTGATTGGTTAAGTATAAAAGGGGGAACAGGGGGGGCTAATACCCCCCTTAATTTATATAAATGGGTTTTTCATGCAGAATTATCCCATTTCCTTCAAATTTTGTTTATAGGTTCACTGTATTAAGGCGCTTCCCTGAATAGTTTTCGGGATTGATTAGTTAAGTATAAAGGGCGGGACCGGGGGGATAATCCCCCCCCCCTTAATTTATATAAATGGGTTTTTCATGCAGAATTATCCTATTTCCTTCAAATTTTGTTTATAGGTTCGCTGTGTTAAGGAGTTTCCCTGATTAGTTTTCGGGATTGATTGGTTAAGTATAAAGGAGGGAACGGGGGGCATATTCCCCCTTATTTTATATAAATGGGTTTTTCATGCAGAATTATTCCGTTTTCCTTCAAATTTTGTTTATAGGTTCACTGTGTTAAGGCGCTTCCCTGATTAGTTTTCGGGATTGATTGGTTAAGTATAAAGGGGGGGATAATCCCCCCTTAATTTATATAAATGGGTTTTTCATGCAGAATTATTCTATTTGCTTCAAAATTTTTTTATAGGTTCATTGGGTTAAGACGCTTCCCTGATTAGTTTTCGGGATTGATTGATTAAGTATAAAGGGGGGGAACGGGGGCTAATACCCCCCTTAATTTATATAAATGGGTTTTTCATGCAGAATTATCCCATTTCCTTCAAATTTTGTTTATAGGTTCACTGTGTTAAGGCGCTTCCCTCATTAGTTTTCGGGATTGATTGGTTAAGTATAAAGGGGGGAACGAAGGGCTAATACCCCCTTAATGAAAAAAATCTTGTGTGGATAAATATACTAAAAATATCAACGTTTGACACACAATAACATCGTGTAATAAACAGACGCACGTTTCATGAGTATCCTGGACTCATTTCCTCAGTGTAAATAAACTTAAACCCTATTGTATCCCCCCAAAGACATGAAAATGAATCTAAAAACCCAAAAAAAAAAAAAAAAAAAAAAAAATATATAAATAAATCTCTGATAAAGATGTCTTTGGGGGGATACAATAGGGTTTAAGTTTATTTACACTGAGGAAATGAGTCCAGGATACTCATGAAACGTGCGTCTGTTTATTACACGATGTTATTGTGTGTCAAACGTTGATATTTTTAGTATAATACCCCCTTATTTTATATAAATGGGTTTTTCATGCAGAATTATTCCGTTTTCCTTCAAATTAATTTTATAGGTTCACTGTGTTAAGGGCCTTCCCTGATTAGTTTTCGGGATTGATTGGTTAAGTATAAAGGGGGGGGAACGGGGGGGCTAATCCCCCCTTCATTTATATGAATGGGTTTTTCATGCAGAATTATCCCATTTGCTTCAAAATTTGTTTATAAGTTCATTGGGTTAAGACGCTTCCCTGATTAGTTTTCGGGATTGATTGATTAAGTATAAAGGGGGGAACGGGGGGCTAATACCCCATTTAATTTATATAAATGGGTTTTTCATGCAGAATTATTCCGTTTTCCTTCAAATTTTATTTATAGGTTCACTGTGTTAAGGCGCATCCCCGATTAGTTTTCGGGATTGATTGGTTAAGTATAAAGGGGGGAACGGAGGGCTAATCCCCCCTTATTTTATATAAATGGGTTTTTCATGCTGAATTATTCCGTTTTCCTTCAAATTTTGTTTATAGGTTCACTGTGATAAGGCACTTCCCTGATTAGTTTTCGGGATTGATTGGTTAAGTATAAAGGGGGGGGAACGGGGGGGGGGGCTAATCCTCCTGAATTTATATAAATGGGTTTTTCATGCAGAATTATCCCATTTGCTTCAAAATTTGTTTATAGGTTCATTGGGTTAAGACGCTTCCCTGATTAGTTTTCGGGATTGAATGGTTAAGTATAAAGGGGGGGAACGGAGGGGGCTAATCCCGCTTTAATTTATATTAATGGGTTTTTCATGCAGAATTATCCGATTTTCTTCAAATTTTGTATATATATTCATTGTAATTAGAGATTTACCTGATTAGTTTAAGGGGTTCATTAGTTAACTATGAGGGGGATAACGGGGGGATGACCCCCCCCCTTAATATATTGTTTATTTCTTTATTTTTCGATGGGCTTATTTCAAATTCTTTGAAATAAGAGTATAATATACAATTAGTGTGAATAGCCTGTGAACTCAATGCCGTCTGTTTAACTGGGCAGTTTTATTTTTATTTTTTATACTGAAGGAGCTAGAAATTTGAAATTTGTCATTGTAGTTACTTATAAGATGTAAATGCTCTCTAAAAACAAAATAAAAAAGAAATTGAAATTTAAAAGGGTGAAATGAGCGAAAAGCGTTCTAAAAACAGTCTAAATTACAATTTCTATGAAATCTCTGGAACTACAGAACCGATTTTAAAAGTAATGGTGACAAATTGATGGGGACAATCCCTACTCCAACATAGGCTATATTTTATGTCGGTGCCACTAACATCAATGGGATGCAGGATCGAAAAATGTTCGAAAATTGCGACTTTTTTATACTGAAGGGGCAAGAAATTTGAAATTTAGCATTGTAGTTACTTATAAGATGTAAAAGCTCTCTAAGAATAAATTTTTAAAAAAATCGAAATTTAAATGGGTGAAATGAGCGAAAAGCGTTCTGAAGTCATTCTAAATTACAATTTCTATTGAATCTCTGGAACCACGGAACCGATTTCAAAAGTGATGGTGGCAAATTGGTGGTGACAATCCCTGCTCCAACAGCCTCTTTAATAAAAAACTATGCGTTGCTGACGACTGGGTTTTTCGCTAATTGTTGCAACAAATTAATCTCGGAAAATGAAACATTTGAAGTTACTGAAAAAAATGATAGCTCAAAAAGTATTTGTCAGAAAATTGTTAGACAAACTGCGTTTGAAAGGTAAAAAATTGTATTTTTCTTGATATAAATTTCAAATCTAATGATTATGCCGTTTTTCAAATATTGAATTTCAAAAATTACCAAATTTTCCAATGGAGTACCATAGCGAAACCTTCATGCGTAAAAAGATAATGATAAGGGCGACGTGTCCTGTTGTGTATATTGGCTATAGCACGAGTCACAAATTATAGTAGCCTTATTATTCTGTTAAAATATAAAAGTTACTTATGAAATGTCAATATTTTTTTTATTAAAGGTTCGTTAAAAGAAATTGACCAGCGTAGCGGGCGTAGCTTGCTAGTAATAAATATAAGTAAATTTTGGACAAAAAATGAAAGCATTAAAAACAATCATATTAATCACACATTCAATTTTATATTTACTTATTCCGCGGCAGTTAGCGGATTTTAGAGAGAGTGATTTGGCACAATAAAGTGTTTTGTGACAGCCCTTTATTGTCATTCAACTTAATCTATGTTGTTGCCATTATGGTGCTTTTAGAAATTATAGAGTTGCGACATACGCACAGGGCGCACCCTCAGATTGGAAGATTTTGTCTAATCTATGGAAACCATCATTCCCGAATATGACAATGCTTACTTCGACAAGTTCGATTAGGCAAGTGAGACGTCAACAAACATTAGAGTGGTGATAATGGCAGGCTCGCAAAGTTTTTGTCCAAAATCCTTTCTACAAAACAAATTTCATTGCGTGTATGGTGCCACTATCTTATTTATAAAGATACTCTAGTCGTCATCATCGCTCACGTTTGACACGCAGTTGACAATTATACAATAAAATTATAGTCCCTGTAAATGAACTATACGATACGAAATATATTTTTAGCTGAAAACCTTCCCTAGTGTAAAATGTTACATTCACATCCGATCATTGGTTGTTGAGAAAATTGCTGACATACATACATATTTACATAACAGCCAAAAACAAAAGCTCTTTTTTAAGTCGCTTAAAAAATATATGATTAGAATTAAGTTGCTTGGTTTAAAATGAAACTAATGACACTCGTGGAAAAGCGGAAATACTTTTCAATACCAATATTTATTTTAAAAGAACTTCACATAAATCTCAAAACTGGTAAAAATAGCTCGATGTCCAAGAACGTATTTCTAAATTATAGCATTTCATTACCAGAAAGAAGAATTATTTCCACATGAAAACTATCTCTCCTGAGAAAACTACGGAGGTCTTAAACATTTTTCACTCTGACCTATTTGTGGTTCATCGTGATGAACTGTCATTAAGTACGATGATCACAATCAGGAAAAATAAATGGGAAAAAAAAAAAGTCTGGCTCTCTGAACATGAGATAAGGGTTAAGTGATGCCAGAATATGCAAAAAAATGAAATGTGTAATTATATGCATACTTCTCTTCCACTCAAAAATAAGCAGACACCTGCTGGTATTTTGAAGATTTCACTTTTTTTTAGTAATCATTGCCTAAGGATAATTTATTTGAATGCAAACAGTTCACGCGATTCAACTTAACGCCTAATTTGCATGCAATAAAATTTAATAATTGTTGTTTTAAGCTGAATAATGTTAGGTAATATTGTAACCTTTATCAACTCACAAAATCGATTCTGGATTATTTTATCTCCTTTGCTATTTCTCAGCATAAAAAGTATGTACAGGGTGTACTAAAATGGACTGAATGATTTAAAATTAAATAACAAGTAAACGGTTGCAGTTATTGAAGTTATTCTTGCTGTATATTAATGTATGAGGTCGGAAATTTCTTTACTACGTTTCATTTCTTTTTATCATACATTTCAAATTCAAATATTATCATCTATATAAGGTTGCGCTGTCTCAAACTTTTAGAACGCCCAAACAAAAGCAGAAAAAATGATAAAATTGCACTTCAATTTCAATTTTTAACTGCATTCTGTTTAGCTGTTAAAACGCCAAAAATATGTTTTACGTTTTGAAATTGAAAGGTTATTTTGAGCAATATTATTGTTTGAAACTATGCAGTGCCATCTATCTGTGATATTTGAAATTAAAACAAGGAAGTGTCATAAAAAAAATTCTGAATTCATACATTACTTTTCAGCTTCGATTAACATTAATAACTGTCAGCATTTACTTTTTAAGGACTTTCAAAAACGTTCAGACACCTTTAGGATACCCTGTATGTAATATTCACAAATATATATGTATAAGTATATGTGTGAGTAAGTGTGTTGTGTTTGAGTTACGTTGTTGAATAGAAAATATCAAAGGAAAAAAATGAAGAATTCTATAACCTTTGTTTCTGATTAATTTATTGAATACAGAAAAGTGTTCAGAAATAGATAGTATCAAGTTGCTTCTGCAATGGCAACAGTATGTGTAAAAGTGTTAAAAAACAAAATTTTAAGTATTTCGACGCATATACTATTGATAACTAGAATGATTGATTATTTTCCCCTTATGCCAGTAGAGCAACTCCCTGCGCACGTATTCCATAATATAAACAGAACAAAATTACTTGTAAAATTAAAATGTTTCATAAAATTATTGTTTATTGAAAAGAGAAAAAAAATAAAAAGAATTAAATAATGAAAAATATTTCCATGTTAATTTTTCTATAATAAATTGTCAAGAATCCACACAGATCAGACAAAATTGCTGGCTACAATTATGATAAGTTTGATCGCTTGGCGCTGAAGTTTCTGGGTTCGATTACAATTCTGCTAGGCTTTAGAAGGGTGGATATGTAAAGATTTAGTTTTTCTGTCGCGAAAACAATAATATGAATTATTTTCCTTTGAATAGTTTTCTACGGAAGTATTCATATCCTAACAGCAAAAATTATTTTGATAACTAAACGTCCATCCACACACGCAACGCAATCAAATTACGAGTCATTAAAATGCCGCTCAGTCTCTAGTAAAAGAATCGAAATCGAAATTCCAAATTTTAATAAATAGTGTGAAAAATTTACATTCCTACCTTATAATTTCATCAGAGATCAGTGACAGTTGATAATAATGTATGTAATACGTATATAAGATTATACCCAGTTTTTAAAGATGGAGTTCTTTTTCTCTTTACAAAATTGGCGTATTAAGAGAAAACTCGATTTATTATGCATTATTATTATTATTATTTTATATTTTGATTGCAAATAAAACTTTTATTTAAACGAATGTTCTTAAATATTTTATCTTCCTCCACGAGAAAACTTAGTTACGTATCGTCTTTTTACCAAAAATTGTGAAATAATATTAAGGTTTATGGAGGTAAACGATGTGGCCACGATTTGGTTATTTATAGATGGTGTTGTCACCTCCAAATCACTCAAAAAGTGGACTATCATCGTTTTCCTCTCAGACTCTTAATTTTGATCCCACACGAAGTAAAATATATCAGATATATAGTTTTCAAATACAAAAATAAATTTAAACATTATGAACACATGTATTTTCCTAGCCATGTATTCACATCCAGCTTCAAAATTTCTCCAATAGAGGTCGAGATGCCGATGCCTAGAGTTTTTTGTTAAGACGTATTATCTGCGTGCGGGGTATAGGACGATGCATGACGGTCTTTCTAGGGAAATCTAACTCTTATTTATGGAAGCTAAGCAAGGTTCGATAAAAAGCACGGAAAACTCCAACGGCTAGGCCGATGAGTGCGAAATGAGTTCGATTCCAGCACCTCCCGTCTACGAGAAAGGGGGGGGGGGGAGCTTGATTTTTCCTGTTTCGAGGCGCGTTTGAAGCTAATGATGTTTGAAAACAATGGTCGTTTCCTAGGTAAAATTCGTCTCTTTTTAAATGCTAGAAAACTACTTTAAGAGTTTTTAGATACACTATTAAAAATTTGCAACAAACTGTCCAGTCATTTGACCGTTTTTTCAAAAACGGTTACATAACCGTAATGTAACTCTATTCTGACCATAATATGGCGAGTAATATGGTCAGAATAGCGCTAAATTACGGTTATGTAACCGTTTTCTATAAAAACGGTCAAATGACTGGACAGTTTGCTGCAATTTTTTAACAGTGTATTACGTTTCGTTTACAAGCGTGTATTAGAGCGCATGTTTTTTTGTTTAGATGCAGTCAATACCGTGAGGAAGTTTTACTAACATTTTCTTTTTATTAATTTGACGTTCATTATTCCCCGGTTTATTATGGAGGGGAGGGGGGGGGGATATTTTAGCAGATTTTTCCAGAGCACATGGAAGTAATCGCTGCCGTTTTCTCAGAATCTGTTTTAATTCCGTCCAGAGTAATTTTGACACCCGAATATTTTATTTCTCACCTTAAAAAGATACATTTTTTTCAATTTTAATCTCAAACAGCATTACGTAATAAATTTAATACTTTTCGTAGCAACTTAAAATGTTCCTCGAAAGTAGCTGCCATTATAATAATATCGTCCAAATTGACCAAAACTCCTTTCACTAACAAGGGTTTAAGGAAAGTATAAATTTCTTTCTGAAAACTTGAGGGTACAACATATAAAAACACATTCGCTTAAGGGAAAGTTACAGTTCATGAAAAACTAGATTTTTTTACATTTTTCTAATTCTTATAGGGTGTAGAATAAGTAGTTAGAACGATTAGGTGAAATTTTTAAGAAGTTAAAGTCAATTGAAATTGATTACAGGCAGGTTTAAAAACAGGTCCAGGCGAGGCACAGCTGCACGCGTGCTGAATTCCTTGTTTCGTAGGTATAAATCCAGGAATCGTGGTCCAACTGTAAGTCGCAAAATATGACTATTAACTAAAAATTTTTATGCACTTTTTCTTTAGTAAAACGTTGAACGCATTTCTTTTTAAAATGACATTTTTCAGCGCTCCGTGTAAAGTAGCGTTTAAATGTATCAATCAATCAATTTTTTTAATTAAACATTATTTATTTTGTAGGGTCCATGAACCTTCCATATGTAAAAAAAAAAAAAAAAACTTTTTTAAAAAGACTACTATTTGTTTAACTTCGTTCAATTTTGCTAAAAATAAATTCATGCCCCCAAAAATTCAATATGTTTTCTGAAAAATTTGATTTTGTTTGTTTCAGATGACTTTGTCAAGCTGTGCGCTACGCGGTGTTGGGTGATGTTTAGCTGTTCGGTCCTAAAAGTTGACTTACTTTTAGGACCGAAGAAAGGTAACCTCCCCTTAAATGTGACAGCCTTTAATTAAACAGCCCTTTTTAACACTTTCCAACCTAGTTGAAAAGTGTTTATGACTTCGGTTTGTCTGGCCGTCTGCCGTCTGGCCGTCTGGCCGTGCTCTAACTCCCGTAAATATGCTCGGATTGCCCTGCAATTTTTATATGTTATAATCGTTATCTATAGCATGTTCCCTATTTCAACGGAAGTGTGTAGCACTTATAGTTTTTTTACAGGGACACTCAAAAGAATTCCGTTACATTGCGGTTTATGGGGAAAAATCATTTGCGGTTTATTTACATAATGTTTCACTATTTTAAACGCATTGAAATTTATATATATCACTAAGGTGCATTAGAAGAAGCTTAATATGGAATAGGGTGTGCATAGCACTTATACTTACTTTACAGGGACAGTCAAAAGAATTCCGTTACATGACGTCTATGGAGAAAAATCGTCTGCGGTTTATTTAAATAATGTTTCCCTATTTTAAACGCATTGAAATTTATATAAGGTTCATTACAAGAGACTTACTACAGAATATTGTGTGTATAGCAGTCATCGTTCATTTACAGGGACACACAAAAGAATTCTCTACTGTATGTTAACAATAATTCCTGGAAGTGCGTTTTAAGTTACTGAACGCGATTTTAATTTTAAATCGCTTTTTGTATATTACGTGGTGTGTATAAATTCTGTAGATCCTATACAGGGAAGCACAAAAGTTCGGGAACACATTTCCGTATTATTTAACTCCAGACGGAGAATTTTAAACTGTGCTACGTGTTTCCTAACTGAACTAAAACTTAGCATCCTATGTGGTATATATACAAATCTATAGATCCTATACAGGGCTGAATAAAAGTATTCGGATTACTTAGATGTTATCTTTTAGCTTATTAAAGAGTATGATTCGTAAAATTATTTTGGAAGCGTTGGAAAGTGTTACATAATCTATGCTTGACGCATTATTTTTCGTTCTTGTTTTAGTAATAAAAGCTGTTTCAGCTATATCCCCTGGTTTCATTGGAATTTGAAAATACTCAGAGGATAAATCAAGGGTGGACATAAAATTGGCATTCGTGATATTTGCCAATATTGATAAAGGGGGATGGATGGATGGATGGGGTTTAATGGCGCAAGGACTCCTGTGTTACATTCTGCGCCAAAAAGAGGATGACGAAGAATGAGAAAAATGACTTAATGACTAAAATGAGCAAGAAATATTTAATGAGTTCTAAAACAAATGTACATAAACTACAAAGTGAATGATAAAGATAACATAAAGTTCAGCTATCTGGATTGTAAATCCCATCCAGGTATAATCATGCAAGTGTAGCGAAAGAAAATAGTCGATGGTTAAAAAAAACGTAAATCATACGAAATTGGTGAAGTAACTATATCTCAAAATAAAAGCCTGCATATTTTACAAAAGTAGAGTGCTCCATGTGTAACAGCCATGTCGCTGTTAGTGACAGTGAACAATGCTAGTCAGTCTATAGAGAGCACAAGAAGTGTAAAATTCAAAGTCAAGTTTATTAAAAACTTAAATGGGCAGGGATTTTGAGAAAGGACTCCACTAATTTTCCTTATGCCAAAGGAAACCAATTCCCGCGAAACTTCATTCAGCAAAAATACAACTTCCAGACCTACTAAGTCTCCGGCTTTTTGGATACCAGTAATTTAGTACAGAAAATGTTTTATTTAATCGGAGCATTTTGCGATTTAAAAGAACAATATTTTCTCTAAAATATTACTGGTGTTCAAAAAGCCGGAGACTTGGCAACTCTGAACTTCAAATATCAATTATAAAGAATTCAAAACGTAACTTACAACCTTGGCAATGCAGCAAGTCAAGATACCTTCAGTAAAATCAAATCTCCACTATGCAAGCTAGTCGAACTCTTATGGCAAGATGTTCACCTAGGAGGCTACTACTGAAAATGGCACTCCGTGAGCACCGTATTAACTTTATTTCAATTAATATAATGGCATAAAATAACGTAATATACACTTACCAACTGCTACTCTCCTTTCTTAGCTTCAAATAGTTGAGCACAAATAGCCGGATGTAACAGCAGTCACGGGTAGGAGAAACTCGATCCAAGTTCCACTTTCCCAAAGATGCTAACACATCGATTTTTATATTAACACATAGATTGACCAGACGTCGTTTTTTACATAAATATCGATACGAAGCAGAAACTCACAAGTTCCGAGGTTTTCACACTCATTCATTGAAAATTAGAGAATGATAGCCTTGATAATCTTTTACGCACATTGACAATTAGTGGACAAAAAATACGTTCACAATCAAAACTTCGCCTACTCTTATGATCAGAGTAGTCGACACATCATACATGAAGTGTTTCTCTAATGAGACTTGTCAGAGTAGGTGATGATGGTTAAAGTAAATTCTATACAAGTGTCGTAAGCCTGAACAGTCAGTTAAAAGATGATGAACAGTGGGGAGCTCAAAGTGACAATGAAGACACATAGGTGCATCATCTCGAAGGAAAATATATTTATGAGTAATTCTCAAATGCTCAATTCGCAGACGAATCGGAGAACATCAGTTTTTATTGGATAACTTATAGGCCAAGTCATGGTTTTGGGTTTCATATGGTGCAATTATTTATTATACTCTATATCCCAACTTTTTTTACAGAATAAGACATTTTAGTAGATGTTTAATATCTGTAAATGAAATATGATGGTGTAAAAGATTAAGTGCAAGTTTTGCCGCCTCGTCTGCTTTCTCATTTCTTGGAATACCCATGTGTCGCGGCACCCAGGAAAATAATACATTATAACGACGCCTGGCCAGTTGATAGAAAAGATTCAAAATGCTTCAGGCAGAGGGATGATGTGTAGATGGTTTTATTTCATCAATTGAATTTTTAAGTCTATGTAAATGATGAAAGATATAATGGTGATGATGAGATAAGTATAGCACAGCCTTTTCTGTAGCAAATAATTCAGCAATAAACACTGAGGTAAATATGTGTAAATGATAATTAAAAATACTATTTTCCATACGATGACGCTATCTCCACTCTTCAAACCATCTGTGTGTATATCTAAATAGGTGAATAGTTATTATAGTGCGCACGATGTGCAGCAAAAAGTTTTTGAAACACATCAGAAGCCAAACTATTTTCTCAAAATTTTTGAAAGGGTGGAGGGAAATAATACTGAGAGGTTCTCAAGGAGGGTTCAACTGCTGAGGGTATATCGGCTTACTTTAATAGTGTTTAGAGGCTATTGTCAATAGTACGTCTAATTAATTCCAAAAGTTGGCATGCAGGTTGGGAGAGGCTGATAAAGTAGGTCATCATCAAAGTAGGCAAATGGCTACGTCTGCACACGGGCACACAAAAAAATTTGTCCCGAGAAATTATAAAACCATTTTTATTTTTCCATTTACTAATACGATTGATAGCAGTTTGTAGTTGTTTCTCAATAAAGCTAATGCCCTGTCATTTACATATAGTTTTAAAGTCGTCAGCATATAACGTTCCATATACATATAGTCTAATTGATTAAGTATATCATTGGTTTTAATTACAAACAGAGTTACACTCCTGACTCTAATATGAGTTACTTCCCGTTCTTGGTTATAAAATCTAGACAAAATTCCACCAATAAGGACTTAAAGGGTCTAGTGGCAAGGATAATTTTATTAAAAATTGGTCCTCAAAAGTTCAGGTTAAAAAGATCGCAAAGTATCCCATACCGCCATGTTATATCATAAGCTTTCGTCATATCAAAAATATTGATACCAAATGGTTGCGTTTTAAAAAGGCAGTCCGTATATGTGTTTCTAAATGTATGAGGTTATCAATAGTAGACCTATCCCGTCGAAATCCGCTTTGAAAATCTGAAAGATGGTTATTATAGTCTAAAGCATGCACGAGTCGGCAATTGACCATTTTTTCTAGAAACTCGCAAAAGCTACTAAATAAAGCGATGTGTCTGTAATTTTTAGGGTTGCTGGAATCCTTTCCTGGTTTAGGAAAATGAATAAGGATAGCTTTACAATAGGCACAAGGGAAAATTTGTTCCACCCATATCCCAGTGAAGAGAGCAAAAAAAAATTATTAAGATTGTTCTGAGATGTTTCAACATGGTATAAGTAATACCATCTCGTGACCTGGGACGGATAAATGACTAATTTGCAAACATTTTAAGAGCTCTGAAATAGTAAAAGGCAGATTGTATGCATAATAATGACGAGAATTAAAATTAATGCTGATTCTTTCCATTTGTCTTTTGTATAATAAAAAAAGAAATCTGGGTTTTGGTTGGAGCTTGAATTAGATGCAAGGATACTTGCTACTGTCTCTAGTATATTTTAAAGAGATGACCATTGTGATTTAAAATTGAAATATGATTTTCAGAGTACAGGTCTGTGCAATTTTTCCCTCTTTTCCAGAGCTCTTTATTTGGATTGTTAAAGTTTATGTTAGAGATTGGTAGTCTGAGAGGGACTGCTCAGAGGAGAAGACCAAGTCTGGAGAGCATATATGTCTCTTGGATTCCTTTATTAAGTTATTAAAAAGAAGAAGAAAAAATACAATATTCAACCGGAGCTGAATTTGGCAAAATATACAAGAGAACACCCTCTCTGCCGGAAAACATATCTCCCTCGCGACAGTAAGCAGTGAGGCACCTTGACGAATTGCGCACCAGAGACATGCTCGTCGTGACAAGGGGCACCGACAGAGGAAACTCTACTCGCGACAAGGGGCGATTCCATACGAGGAAATGGGAGTTACTTTGGGTACTAACTAGCTTGACAGGTTGGAGATCTGTGCTAGGTGTTTGTTATGTGTTTGAGTTCGTTTAGAAGTGAGTATCTTAGAGAATGTTTGGTAGCCATCCCTTAGGGGGAGTTACTGGACGTTTGATGTTCTAGCGTGCAGTGAGCGTGCATTCGTGATAGGCGTGGATGGGAGATCCCACTTCGCCGAACTCACATCTATTAGATCCTGCACACCCAAATCTGTGAAGGTAGGATTTGAAAGGACTGTGTCTTGTTAAAAAGCTCGCGGTGCATGGTGTGAGGTGATACATGTTGAGTGAAACTGTGGGGATTAGGTCAAATCTGTGCGAGTTCGTCCGCGCAGTCGTTATCGAAAGTGCCTTTGTGCTTTGAGACGTGGCCGAGATGTGTTCTGTACAAGAGGTTTTTGAATTTTAATTTGAACTTTAGTACGAGTGGGTTGGTTGTTCTGGGTGCGTGTATGGCCTGCAGTCCAGACAGACGATCGCTGAAGATGTGGATCTTTGCTATATGTTGGCCCTCTACCCAATCTAGGGCGGAGAAGATTGCGAATACCTCTGCCTGGAAGACGGAATTGTCATCTCCAAACCTGCAGGCCCACTGATGGAACACCTGACTTCCTTCCGTGACGCAGAAAGCTGCCGCCACGCCAGTTTCAGTACGGGACCCATCAGTGAAGATGGAGAGACAGGTGCCAGGGGTGTAGCTGTTGTTTGTTGACTGGAAAGTGCGATGTCTCTTCCGCAGAGTGGATATGCCAGTCAAGGACTTTGTGTTCAGTGGTCGTGTTAGGAAAGGGTAATCCGGTGGCCTGGTGCTCATTTAAACAGTCTCACAATTACCTATTGTTATAGATATATTTGATTTAGTATTCATGTTGGCTTTTAAGACAATCTCTTCGAGCTTCAGCCTTTGATTTTTTATATGCTACTAGCTGACCCGCCCAGTGTTGCCTGGGACCGTGATAATAAGCTTAAAAATACGTAAAATCAGCGTTAAATGATATGTATTATTTAATACCTAAAATCAGTGTTGAATTATATGCTCACTGCCTTCGGCATCGTACACTCTCACATTTGTATGATTTTATATTTTTAAATAAAAATCTATTCAAACGAGCCTAGGGTTAGAGGTTTTATTGTATTTCGATTTGGAAAGCGGATGCCAATTTTTAAAAATTGTAGGAAAAAAGAAAAACTTGTAAAGGCCCTCGGAAAATATTTTTTGGAAGGGTTAATATTGATATTTTTATAAAAATATTTTATCACATTTTTTATAACAAATTCCACCGTCAGAATCGGAAAAGTACCTGATGTAGTGGGTAAATTTTATTTTTCGTATTTCGATCAGGAGAGCCGATGCGGACTTGTAAACATGCAGAAAAAATAGGAATTCGATGTTCGGAAAATACTTTTTTTGAAACGTTAAATAGTATTATTTTTTAAACGAGTAATACCGTTAGAATCGGAAAAGTATGATGATTATTAAGTAGGTATTTTTTATTTTTCCTTATTTCTATTTGTTAAACAGATGCATATTTGTAAAAACGCGAAAAAAACGGAACTGTTTCTTTGCTTTAAAAAATTCGGAGATGTGGTTTCCGGCCAGACAACTGCGATAGCGCTTTATTTTGGGTATGTTCATAATGTTCATAATGGTTTTTAATAAATATCTCGGTAAATTAACAAAAAGGAAAAATATGAGCCTCATGTGCATTCGCACCTGTCTTGAACTATTTTCATCCAAATTTTCTCCAGTAGATTTTTCTACCATCGCGGATACCCCCCCACACACAAATATGGACAAATATATCTTTCATTTATTAGCATAGATATAATTAGTATTGCTGTGATACCTCCCGGAAGATGCCCCAAGCCTTCTGTAGTTTTTTCATAGCTCTTTGACAGTCACTGTTCCAGCATGGCTCACTGCTCTGTTGTATAATTAATGTTTTTGAAATGACATCGTCGGCAGCTTTGATAATATGTTGAAAGTGATGTTATGAAACGCATCCTCAATCTTACCTTTCATCATATTATTCTTAATTTTGTAAGTTCTGTAAAACTGGGCCAATTAGCTCTATGTGATATATATAGTGTTTAAAATAGTTGATAGAATCCTTATCAGGAGTAGTCGGTGAAATAAATGTTGGAACGTGGTCACTGCCGTGCAGGTTATTTGAAACCCCGAAGTTCCAAAATGGATAAATTGAAAGGACTATTTAAGGAAAGCTCATGTTAGCTCATAAAAATAAGTATGGTCACCAATATGAAGAAAACATAAACCATTGTCAGAAATTAATATTTCTAACATGTCACCAAATTGATTAGAATCACAGTTTCCTCGCATTTGGCTACATGCGTCAAAATCTCCAACAATGATACAAGGAGTAGGAAGTTCGAGAATGAGATTTTCAAGATGTGCTGACTGAATAATTTGATTTGTCATTAAACAGAGGGTATAGATCGTCATGAGTCGTTATATATGTAGGGGAGACCGGGGTACAATGGACCACCCCCTATTATTCATATTATTTCTGTTTTTGAATGCTTCATATTTTGGTATGTAGATGATAGCACTACAGTGGTGAATCAAAGTGTAAAATTATGTGTCCAACTGACAAATTAGCCATTTTATTCTAGAAAGATGGTTTGTGGCAGGTAGAAGTAAATATTTTCAGCGAAACACGTCTTCTTTTCTTCATTAAAGAATTATGATTTGAAAGACATTGCTGAGCACAATTAAAAGCTAAGATAATCTATTCTTATATTAAATGTAGCTAAAATAATTGAATATAAAATTTGTTATTTTTTTTACTTTTTTCTGTCAAACTTCCATATGGGGAACAACCCAACCAAACTTCCATATGGGGAACAACCCCGGACCACCCAAAACTGGGGTACAATGGACCGGTCCATTGTACCCCAGTTCTGTATCCGGCCATTATATATGAAATTAAGATTAATAAATTATTTTATTTTTAGTGAGTAATTTAACCATGATTCACGTAGTTTACATTTTTAAAGTATTTTACTTATTCATTTATTTATTTATGGTTTCTTTACTTTTTATAAACATTCAGTTAATTTTAAATTTCTATATTTTTACAAACCTGCAATTATATTAAACAAGTACATTAAAAAATTAATATACTTATTAGTCTGTATCTATTTATATTAGTGTAGATAAATTATAGGTGTTAAGTAAAATAAAACAGTGCTTTTTTTTGGGGGGGGGGGGGTTGGTAACAGGATTATGATTATGTTTTGTCAGATTCATGCAGTGAAAACCTAATCAAAATGTGTTCATTTTACCTGATCTTGTTGATGAATCTCTTGTAAATGTTCAAAATATTGCAATTACAAGAAAACAGCATACCTTCAGCGACACAAAAATGTTTTAGTATTTGCTAACTTTAATATTTATTAATCTTATATGTTTGAACTGAAGCCACCAATAAACAAGTATAATACATTCTATGTTTGTGTCATTAAAGAATGTACTACATAAATGTTTTTTTTTTCTTAATTTACTTGTGGTCCATTGAGCCCCATGCTGCGGACCATTGTACCCCGACCTTGGGGTACAATGGTCCACTTTGTCACTTGCTATTGAAAAAAATATAGTAAAAAAAGTAAACATAATTATTGATTTTGAGTGAGTGCAACTGAAACCCTAATATATACATAATATGCACACATTTTTTCAAACACAAAAAACCAGTATTTTGAAAGTAAACAGTCAAAATTTACAAAAGTGGTCCATTGTACCCCGGTCTCCCCTACACGGACTGCAACAGGTTGTAGGTTTGTATTTAAAAAGATATGAGTATGAAGTAAACTGTGAAAAACGAAAAGAGCCACACGCCACCGTGGCCCTTCCATTTACCTGTAAAGTCTTTTTTGTAGATTGAATCTACAAAAACAACTTTTCAAAAGAAAAAAAAAAAAAAAAAAAAGTTGTGGCTAAAAAATGGTGTGATATCAAATTTCCAAGCTATTATATTGCTTATTTAACTTTTTTCCATTAAATAAGTTATCATATATATAAGTCGAGTGCCTACGTATATGTTAATAGAAATCGTTTTCTCCTGTACTAAATACATCCTAACGAGTTTCTGAAAATTCAATTTTTTTCAAATTATGCATGATGGGCTTGGCGGCCATCTTTGCTTATTATTCACAAAATTCTAACCACCCAAATCCGTAGTTAAAATCCGAAGTTCAAATTGTTATTTAAGCAAATATTTAAGAGTTTCATTTATAGACTTATCTTAAAGATTCATCTTATGATTTATTTTTTAGAGTTATTATTAATTTCAAACTAGTAAAAATCAATTTATCAAAATATCAGTCTTATCTAATTTATCTGTCCGTAGTTAGAATCTGAAGTTCGAAATTTTTATAAACATATTACATTGCAAACATATTACGCTTTTACTTTAGAAATTTGGGTGCTTAGAAATATGGAAAGATGGCCGCCAAGCCCATCATGCATAATTTGAAAAAAATTGAATTTTCAGAAACTCGTTAGGATGTATTTAGTACAGGAGAAAACGATTTCTATTAACATATACGTAGGCACTCGACTTATATATATGATAACTTATTTAATGGAAAAAAGTTAAATAAGCAATATAATAGCTTGGAAATTTGATATCACACCATTTTTTAGCCACAACTTTTTTTTTTTTTTTTTTTTTTTTTTTTTTACTTTTGAAAAGTTGTTTTTGTAGATATCATTTCTTTTTTTTAAATATATTAAACAAATTAAATAATCTAAACATGAGAAATAATTTAAAATTACATTTTACTTTCAGTCATTGTTTAAAGGGTTAACTAGAAATACCAGTAGATTTTTTAATTAAACTAATTACACTCTTCAAAACAACATACTAAATGTGGCTTATTATAATACTTGTTATCCTCAATATCACTGACTAATCTATTAAATGAATAAAAATGGAATACGTACATAGCGTGTCAGCGCTGCATTTGAAATCAAACGTGATATCACGCTCTTTTTTCATTAGCACTAGCTGGCTTCGCCCGCTAGCGGGCCCCTAATTTACACCGGGGCCTCAAATCTTGTAAAACCTCGAATAAGATAAACCACGAACCTCCGACCTGGTTCCCCGCTGCCTTCGGCACCGGATAATCCCTTAATTTGCACATCGAATTGTATAAACCTCTAAACAAACGAACTTCCGACACGGGTCCCCGCTGCCTTCGGCGCCGTATAGCAGTCGTGCTGCGCACGCTCAAGTTCTATCTTCCACCACCAGGTAGCGCAATCTGTTCTATATGAAATCTGTTCTATATGAACCTCGGGCACTGAAATCGTTAAGGCTATAGATGTCGAGTCGAATGAGCTATACCCCGTCGTGATCTAGCCCATAGAACCAGAGATAGGAAAGTGCCCCCTGGTGGTGAAAAAACGAACTAAAATCATAAAGCTCTACAGATGTCGAGTCGAAAGAGCCATACCTTTCGTGATCCGACCCATAGAAACAGAGATAGGAAAGCGCCCACTGGTGGTGAAAGCTAATCGCGTTTGGGGGGCAAATTGGGGGGATGAACACCGGAGATGCATAATAAGATTAGGCGGTCACAGACTTTTCCAACGATGTATCACATGAGGTATATGTGCAAAATTCAGAAAATACCCCCCCCCCCCTGCATAATTTGATTAAGCGTTCACAGACATTTCCAACGATATATCACATGAGAGGTGTCGGCAAAATTTAGAAAAGTGCCCCCTTTGGGGGGGGGGGGTGAAAGTGGGAGGATGGACCCCGAAGATGCATAATATGAATAAGCGGTCACAGGCCTTTCGAACAATATATCACATGAGTAGTGTCGGGGGGGGCGCAAAATGTGGGGGTTTCACCTGTGGTGCATAACATGAATAAGTGGTCACAGCCCTTTGTAACGATATCTGACTTGACGGATATCGTTAAAATTTAGAAATGTGCCCCCCCCCCCCCCCTTGTATAGGCAAAACGCGCTCCGCCCCTCCCTATAATTTTTGACGCAGCTTTATTTTTAAAATTTATGTTATGTGTTATAAAATATCGTAAAGTTTCAAACAGATAGTCTTATTATACTTCCAAATTTTGTTCACGCCCCTCCCCGAACTGTGATGCGCCATTCTTTTTTATAAATTTTTTAACATGTGTTATAAACTATCTTAAAGTTTAAAACAGATCGCATTGGAATTTACTATATTTGCTGAAATTACTATTATATGTAGACTAATATAGAAATAACCCCTCCTTTAGATTGTAATTAAGATATATGAACAATTTTTATAATTTCTATTTATTTTTATTTATTTATTTATTTATCTATTTATTTATTTTTTGTTTATTTATTTATTTATTTTGCATTACCCTGTGCATGTTTATTATTTCTTAGCAATTTCTTAGATTTACATTATTTTATTCAATTAAACATTGTACTGTTACAATAAATTTAAATGGAAACTTCACTTCTAAAACAAAAATAATTTAACAACTGGATTTCATTAATTTATAGAAAAATGACGTAAAAGGTATTCCTGCGAACGAAATGCCTGTCCTTTACCATGTCTTCTTTTCTTTTTTTTCTTTTTTTAAAATAAATGAATCACTTTTAATTTATTACAAAATCTTTGTTTACGTTTGGAAAGAAATTTTAAATGCCGATAACTCTTAATGTATACATTTTAGAAGGTACACCTTCCCTCAAAAACTAATTTATTTTTAAAGATCTTTCTAAAAACGTAAATTATATATTTAAAATATTTTTTAAAGCATAAACACTACGTCTGATTAATTTATTTTACAATATTATAAGAACACGCATTTTATCAGACAATTAAATGCACTAAACAAACACGAGTGAAAAATTGACCTGGGCCAGGACTCGAACCTGGGACCTTACGCATAGCGCGCCGACGCTCTGCGACTGAGCCACCCAGATCGATGCGCTTGACGGGAATTTCTCATACTTATTCTTGTTGGAAACAGTCATCTGCCACAGTTTGCAGTCATATTTAATAGTTTGATAAAATGTGTGTTCTTATAATTATGAAGTTTAAAAAAAAAAAAATATCTTCTGGAGAAAATGGCTGACTTGCAGATGAAATTTGATGTTGTTATAACTTGTAACTGATTTGTGCTATTATAATACAGATGGTACATGGTCGTTGGCATGTTTTATCTCTGTTTTGGCATAATTTTTAAATCGCCATGTTAATTAACAGTTTTTTGCTAATTAAGGATAGAAAATAATATTTTTTTACACTGGATTTTATAAAAGCACATAGATTACCTAATTACTTGTCCAAAAATGTAATCCTTTTTTTATTCTGCCGAATATTAAGGTCTGTAGGTTGTTTGAAAAAAAAAAGTTTGACGAAGAAAAAAGTTATCATTTTAAGTAACTCGACGTTTTTTTAAAATATCTGTATCTTTGTTTTTAAATCACTTATGAAGATGAGTTTGGTCTTAAATTGAAGAAATTCTTCATTAGATTCTTCTAGTTTTCGTTTTTTTTTCTGCGACGCTTGGTTTATTTGATATCTGATATTTTAATCTGGCATGTTTTGTCGATTTAACATTGCGAAGTTGATTTCTGTAAGTAAGCAGTAGCGGTCTAGTTGAGTTCTTGGCGTTGTTTGTGTGGCGTTTTTTTTTTTAACTTGGCTTGGCAAAGCGACCGCCCTGCTTGATTATATATATAGAATAATATAGAAATAAACCCTCCTTTAGCTTGTAATTAAGTTATACGAACAATTTTTAGAATTTCTGAAAGCTGATTTTTATTTATTTATTTACCTATTTATTTATTTTTTGTTTATTTATTTATTTTATTTTTTTGGTTGCCCTGTGCATGTTTAGAATTTCTTAGCAATTTCTTAGATTTACAATATTTTATTCAATTAAACATTGTACTGTTACAATAAATTTAAATTGAAACTTCACTTCTAAAACAAAAATAATTTAAGAATTGGATTTCGTTAATTTATAGGAAAATGACGTGAAAGGTATTCCTGCGAAACGTTTGGAAAGAAATTTTAAATGCCGATAAGTCTTAATGTATACATTTTAGAAGGTACATCTTCCTTCAAAAACTAATTTATTTTTAAAGATCTTTCTAAAAACGCAAATTATATATTTAAATTATTTTTTGAAGCATAAACACTAGGTCTGATTACTTTATTTTACAATATTATAAGAACACGCATTTTATCAGACAATTAAATATACTAAACAAACATGAATGAAAAGTTGACCTGGGGTAGGACTCGAACCTGGGACCTTGTGCATGCCGTGCTGAGGCGCTGCGACTGAGCCACCCAGACCGATATCCTTGAGCAGCAATTTCTCATACTTATTCATTTTGGAAACTGTCATCTGCCACAGTTTGCAGTCATATTTAATTGTCTGATAAAACATTTGTTCTTATAATTATGAAGTTTTATTTAAAAAAAATATCTTCAGAAGAAAATGGCTGACTTGCAGATGAAATTTGATGTGGTTATATTATAACCTGTAACTGATTTGTGCTATTTTAATACAGATGGTACATGGTCGTTGGCGGGTTTTATCTCTGTTTTGGCATAAATGTTTAATCGCCAAGTCAATTAACAGTTTTTTGCTAATTAAGGATAGAAAATCATTTTTTTTTACACTGAATTTTATAAAAGCACATAGATTACCTAATTACTTGTCCAAAAATGCAATCCTTTTTTTATTCTGCCCAATATTAAGGCCTGTAGCTTGTTTGAAAAAAAAAGTTTGACGAAGAAAATAGTGATCATTTTAAGTAACTCGACGTATTTTAAAAAAAGCTATATCTCTGTTTATAAACCACTTATGAAGATGAGTTTGGTCTTAAATTGAAGAAATTCTTCCTTAGATTCTTCTAGTTTTCGTTTTTTTTTTTCTACGACGCTTGGTTTGTTTGATATCTGCTATTTTAATCTGGCATGTTTTGTCGATTTAACATTGCGAAGTTGCTTTCTGTATATAAGCATTAGCGGTATTTATTCCAGTTCTTGGCGTTGTTTGTGTGGCGTTTTTTTTAAGCTTGGCTTGGCAGAGTGACCGCCCTGCTTGATATTTAAAATATTTTTAAAGCATAAACAATACATTTTAGAAGGTACATCTTCCCTCAAAAACTAATTTATTTTTAAAGATCTTTCTAAAAACGTAAATTATATATTTAAAATATTTTTAAAGCATAAACACTACGTCTGATTACTTTATTTTACAATATTTATAAGATCACGAATTTTATCAGACAATTAAATACACTAAACAAACATGAGTGAAAAATTGACCTGGGACTGGACTCGAACCTGGGACCTTATGCGTACCATGCCGACGCTCTGCGACTGAGCTACCCAGATCCATATCCGTAACCGGCAATTTCTCATACTTATTCATGTTAGAAACAATCATCTGCCACAGTTTGCAGTCATATTTAATTATTTGATAAAATATGTGTTCTTATAATTGTGAAGTTTTATTTTTAAAAAAAATATCTTCAGAAGAAAATGGCTGACTTGCAGATGAAATTTGATGTGGTTATATTATAACATGTAACTGATTTGTGCTATTTTAATACAGATGGTACATGGTCGTGGGCGGGTTTTATCTCTGTTTTGGCATAATTTTTTAATCGCCAAGATAATTAACAGTTTTTTGCTAATTAAGGATAGAAAATATTTTTTTTTACACTGAATTTTATAAAAGCACATAGATTACGTAATTACTTGTCCAAAAATGCAATCCTTTTTTTATTCTGCCCAATATTAAGGCCTGTAGCTTGTTTGAAAAAAAAAGTTTGACGAAGAAAAAAGTGATCATTTTAAGTAACTCGACGTTTTTAAAAAAAAGCTATATCTCTGTTTATAAATCACTTATGAAGATGAGTTTGGTCTTAAATTGAAGAAATTCTTCCTTAGATTCTTCTAGTTTTCGTTTTTTTTTTCTACGACGCTTGGTTTGTTTGATATCTGATATTTTAATCTGGCATGTTTTGTCGATTTAACATTGCGAAGTTGCTTTCTGTATATAAGCGTTAGGGGTCTTTATTCCAGTTCTTGGCGTTGCTTGTGTGGCGTTTTTTTTTTTTTAAGCTTGGCTTTCCAGAGCGACCGCCCTGCTTGATAGTTGTGTAATTTGATTTTGTCACTGGGTTTCTTTTAAAGCTAAACTCAATGGTTGGCGGTCAAGAACCTCCGGATTTCGTCATTTTTAACACTTTACAACCTAATACTTGAAAAGTGTTTATGACTTCGATTTGTCTGCCATCTGGCTTCTGCCGTCTGTCCGTGCTCTAACTCACGTAAATATACTCGGATTGCCCTGAAATGTTTGTATGTCATTGTCGTTTACTACAGCATGTTCCCTATTGAAAATGAAGTATGTAGCACTTACAGTTTTTTTACAGGGACAGTCAAAAGTATTCCGCTACATTACAGTCAATGGGAAATAATCGTTTCAAGTGCATTTTTATGAAACTACGCCATTTGAAACATGATGAAATTTATATATAACTATGAAGCGCATTAAAACATGCTTTTTTAAAACTAAGGGTGCAAAGCATTTATTATTCATTTACAGCAGGCATGTCTAACTCGTTTACCACCACGGGCCAAATTAAGCATTATATACAAAGCCGCGGGCCACATTAAAATAAAAATGTAGATAATACTATTGCACAGGATAAAATTTGTACGTACAAAACACAGCCATGTTAAAGAAATATTCACAAGTTTCAAAGTTATTGTTATACATAGTTTATTTTATCTTATTTTTCGAAAAAAATACTCACTTTTTTTTCATCAACGAAATCTATAAAATTTAATTGAATTTTCAAAATCGTATTTATTTTAAAAATTGATTATACACGCTGGTTTGTTAATCTTGATCTGATCAAAAGCACAAGATTAGGCGAAGAATACTAAAAATTTAGTGGTGGCCCATTGGCGCCCAGTTTTTGCACCCCTGCCCATATCCATATATTTTTGCTTTAATATGAAATCGCACTGAATTTTGATTAACCGCAGTAATAAATTCTGAAGAATAATTTCAACATCAATCATTAGAGTTGAAGTAAATAGATTAAACTGATTTTTTTATTTCTTCAAATTCAAAAATATTTTTTTTAATTAATTTTTGAATGTATTTTTAGTATATTCTAAAAGTTTCCACTTCGATGATTTTTGAAGTAAAGCCTGACAATATTTAAATTGAAATTCATTTTCTTTTTGAAAATTGATTTATCAAAGTAATAAAATTCTACTTGAAAATCTCTAATACTATCAACTAACAAGATAGCATTATAAAATTTGCCTTAAAGTTGAAGTTTATTCATGTTTTTTGTAATTTCAAATGAAAACGCCAAGTACTTTGTCTATTGGTGGACTTTTAATAATCCACATTCATAATTTGTCGATTTAAAATGAAAATTTTAAATTTTTTTAACCAGTTCGAAAATAACAGATTCGTCTTTATAATGGAAAGTCATCAATTTTCGTATAAGAAGGTAGATCTGTTTATCTTCATACCCATATTTCCAAGATATTTTCTAGATTGACGATTATTAAGAATGTGCATACGAACATAAGTTTACAAGCACTAAGATTTTAAGCACATATCCGGATTTTTAGCAATGGTATTTATGCTTAAGGTATTTTCAAATTTCTTTTTAAGATTCTCTTTTAAAAAGTATCGGTTTCAATTCTGACAGTTTATCTTTTCGATGTTTAGACAGATTTTTGTGAGTTTTCTTTATACTTTGTGGTGTAACACCTCTTAATGTTACATTCTTTCCAAACTCCAACAGTGTCTATATATCAAACGTAAAATTTCAATTTTCCTTTTAATAAAATTGTGTTGTAAATCACCTTTAAAAAATATGCGATGTCCAACTTCAGTTTATCATATTTATTCACAGGGTAAAGAGCTTTAACATATATTTATTTATTTATTTATTTATAAATCCTGGGTTGTAAGAGAGTATGTCAATAAAATGTGTGTATACCAATAAAAATTGAAAGAAAGAAAAGAAAGATCACGTAGGATTCCAGAAAGATCACACACAATTACTAACCTAAGTAATGAAAATTATTAAAGAGCTAAAATCCAAAGTTTATATGTTCGACTAAAGCCCAAGTGAAGAACCTGGATGGCATATTTGGCGTTTTTGTGTCAAGCACAAAGGTGATAATTTGTGCCTTTTCAAAGTAATTCATTTAAAACTATTTAATTTTATATTTTGATTTTTAAAATTTTTTAACGGGTCTTAATTAGCGCTGAATTTTATTAATTTTATAATACATTTCTTAGTATTTAATAAATAGAACATATTTTTTAAAGTGGTGTAAAGTCTAAGAGAGTAGTAAAATAAAGTATTTGTTTTTAACATAAACAAATAAAAATTACGAGTAAAATACTCTACAAATTTTACGAACCTTTAAATTTTCTGACGTTCCGATTGATAATCTTTGTATCCAAATTTTTTTTGTGCTAAAATGTAAAATTGAGTTATATCTGTCTTATACATCACTGTTGCCAGATGAGCAAGAATTTTTCTGTAGTCTTGAGAATGTTACCACATTCTCAAGACAAATATTCCTCTTATTTAGTGACATAATAAATAAGACTAAATAATATATATTATATATATAAATGAATATTAATAATAAATCTTAATAATAAATATTACTATTCAAAAATAATGGTAGCATTCTCAATAATTAAAAAAGCCCGTCAAATTGGTAACACTGATATACATATCTTTATGTTGCCATGTCTGAGACCACAATTTGTGCAAGTATGTTCGGGCAAAGTGTATTTTCAGCATCTGGTGTTCTAACAACTAAATTAAACACAGGTAAATTGCCAAAGGCTTCGCGGGTCACAGATAAGTTGTCGGCGGGCCACGTGTTTGACATACCTGATTTACAGGGTCAAACAAAAGAATTCTGTTACACATTGTTCTACGGGTAAAAATCGTTTGTACTGTAATTGAATGATGTATGAAAATTATATGCATTACTGAGGTGCACTATAAATTGCTCACTTAAAAGTGTGGTGTGCATTGCGTTTATCGTTCATTTACAAGGACACACAAAAGATATCGGTTCCAGTATACGTGCGATAATTACAGTATACGAGCGATAATTACAGTCTATGTGTGATAAGTGCGTTTTCCAGTTTGGTTTGCTTTTTTAAGTTTAACTACATTTTTTCATATTATGTGTATAAATTCAGTTTATCATCGACATCACAGCACTCTGTTTATTGCAGTAGAGTACCTTATCAAGGCAACACTAGATACCGGGTTTGCTCATTCAATCTCATGACGTCACAAATGGTGGCTTGCCGCGACCAGCGATTGGTACAAAGCGACGCGCCCATCGTTTTACGTCAATCGCTGTATGTCTTTCGTCGCGGCTAAGGCTCCTATAAGGGGAGCTGACGCATATCCATTCTGTTTGATTTGATTGCCTAAGAGGGACTGCTCAGACAAGGAAACCAAGTCTGTAGAGCATAGTATCCCTCCCGGTCCCTTTATTAAGGTCTAAAAAAAAAAAAAAAAAAAAAAAAAAAAAAAAAAAAAAAAAAAAAGGTTACAGTGTTCAGCCCCAGCTGATGCCGCCGGAAAACGCGACAATGAGCGGCAAAACATAAACATAAGAAAGAAATATAATACAGGCGACCCTGTCAGGAGTGCTCCAATACGAGCAAGTGACAGGGACTGAATAAGGCTTTTACAGGAGTGATCCATCACTGCCGGAAAACAGATTTTCCCACGCGACACTGGGCAGTGAGAGGCATCAGTAGGTGATGGAAACTACAGGGGGCGAAGAATTGATGAATTGAGATCCAACAGACGGGCTCCCTAAGTTAAATTTGAGAGGTAAGTTAAGTGGTGAAAAATGCTTTTTAGTTTCCTCTTTAGAAGTGGGCGAGTTAGGATATTAGCGAGCCAATTTTTTGGAGGGTTTTGAGTGCACCTGAGATGCCATTGGCTTGTCAGTGTGCAGTGAAAATATGGGTGTGACGCTGTGCCCTGTTCACCGCACTCGCATTGGTCTGAAGATGCACATTTGAATCTGTGTAGGTACTGACGGAAGGGTCCATGACCAGTAAGAAAAGCTGTAGTGTGAGGTGTGAGGTAATATAGTGTGTAGGAGACTTTGGGGATTAGCGTATGAGTATGTCGGCCTTTGGTTGAGGTGGTCCAATGTACTTGCCAGTCTTTTGAAATATTTTTTTTTAATGTACGTTTGATGTAGCTATGTGGGAGTGGAAGGTGGTGATCAATGTTGGGTTTTTTTGTGGCTTCTTTTGCTAAAGTGTCAGCCAACTCGTTGCCAAATATGCCCTTGTGTGCGGACACATGACCAATTCGTGCGCAGCTTATGATAGTTAATAGCCTTTTCTTTATATCAAGAACTAGTGGGTGTTTGGTCCTGTGGGAATTAACTGCTTGCAGACTAGACAGACTGTCGCTATATATCCAGTACAGAGTTGTGTCTGTTTGTGCGTGGATCCATTCGAGTGCTTGGAGGATGGCATATAGTTCGGCTTGATATACCGTGTTGTTGTCGTCCAATCTGCAGGCCCACTGGTGGATGATCAACGCACCTTCCGTGACACAGTAAGCTGATGCCACGCCGGTTGCTGTTCGAGATCCATCAGTAAAAATTGTTGGCAATGTGGATGGTGTGTACGTGTTACGATCTGTATTTACTTGGAGGTGTGATGTTTCTTCTGCTGGATGTAATTGCCAACCATGGACTATTCGTTCGATGCTTTTGGATGGAAAATGCTGTTCTACTGTTTGACTGTGTGAAAGGTGTAGGATTCTGCTCTTTTTGTATTCATATTCTAATGTTAAGGTGATGGGTGGTATACCTGTAATTACATTTAGTGCATCGGTTGAGATGGTTTTATAACCACACGACAGTTGTAGTAGGAATGGTCTTTGAATTGATGTTAATTTTTGTTTATTTGTTTTTGTTAGTTTACCTCCCCAAATTCCAGCCCCATACAGAATAATCTTTTCTATAATTGTATTGTACCATATTTTTAGCATGTTATTATTGATCCCCCAAGATTTCCCCCTAAGTCTTGATGCATTGTGGTGGTGTTTGACTAATTTGAGTTTAAGTTGGTTGAGGTGTGCTGTCCAGGATTGATATTTATCTATAGTGACGCCTAAGATTTTCATATGTGCTACGTGGTGCAAGCTAGTTCCGTTAATCCGCATTGTTGGTTCACGCTCCAGCTTGCGTGGCTTGGCGAATGTAAGGACCTCTGATTTTCCAGGTGATAGGTGTAAGTGGTGTGTATTTAGTAGTTGGCAGAATGCTGCGAGTGCTCGAGCCGCCGTAGTTTCCAGGTCCAGACGCGTGCGACCCGAGAGAACCAGGCTGAAGTCATCAGCAAAAGCAAATGCGATTATGCCCTGACGTTCCAGCTCTAAAAGAAAAACGTTTGCGATTAGAAGCCAGAGTAGAGGTCCAAGACAAGAGCCTTGGGGACATCCCTTCTCCAGCTTATGCGGAATGTAGCCTGCACCCCAATTAATGAGGACACTTCTTTCAGATAGATAAGACTTGACGACCCCAGCCAGGTTCCTTGGGCAGCCCAGCGCCCGTAATTGTATAAGTATGTCCCTCCATTCTATGTTGTCGAAGGCTCCCTGTATGTCCAGCGAGACCAGGGAAGTGTAGTCACCATTAGCTATGCTGTCGGTGCAGGAAGTCAAGATATCTAGCAATGCTTTTTCACATGATCTGCCTGCTCTGAACCCGAACTGTTTAGGATGGAGTAAACCTTTTGTTTCTAGAAAGTGAGTCATCCGAAAGACTATAAGTTTTTCTAATAGTTTGCCGAGGGTAGGAAGAAGGCAGATCGGTCGGTATGACTTGGGTTCAGAGGGGGATTTCCCTTGCTTCAGGAAGTACACCACTTCCCCTTGTCTCAAAACCTCTGGAAAAATATTGTGCTGGAGACAGAGGTTCGCCCAGCGTGTAAGAATATTTGGAATTATGTGGAATGTGGCCTTGAGTAATCTAAAATCTATTGAATCTGGACCTGGAGCCTTCTTGTCATTAAATGTATGCAAGGCTGTTCTTAATTCTGCTTTGGTGAAAAGCTTGTCAGGTGGTGAGTCAAATGTTATGTCCTCATTGTTGTTATCAGGGTATGCTGTGGGTCTAAATATTTGAGATGTTAAATGTTGTAGGTTGTGTTGTCTTGATGCGACACTTGGGGGCTGCTCGATCAAGATTTCATCCGGAGTGAAGAGTTTTCCCGTGTATATCTTCTGTGCGGTCCCAAACGGGTTTGTGGTGTTGTTACAGAACTGTCTCCAGGCTTTAGTTTTAGCATTTAATACGGAGCGCTTGTAAAGTGCGGAGAGCTTTGAGTATTTTGCACTGAGGGATTTGTATGTTTCAGACTCGTGTTCATTGTCTCTGAGTCTCTTGAGTTTTTTTCTCAATGCTGTTAAATGGTTTCGTTTTGTTTTTAGTTCTGTGTTCCAATATGAGAATGTGGGTGTTCTCCTAACCGTTTTATATCTATAGGCTGTCTTCGCTGCTTGCTGAATTTTTTCTATCAAGGTGGCTGTAAATGTGTTGATTTGGTTGGCTTCTGTTATGCTGTTTAACTGTTCTCCGAGGAGCTGTTTGTTGTTTTTAATATGTTGTGTGAATTTTCGGATGTTTCCCCTGGTTGTGTTGAACCTTCTTCGGATTGTGTAGAGTGGCGAGATCTCGAAGGAGAAGTGGATATACTTGTGGTCTGATGCATTGTACAGGTTGGAGACTTGCCAATTTTTAAGTTTGTGTAGTGTTTGTGTGTTGACTAGTGTTAGGTCAGGCCAGCCTTGAGCCAGTAATTCCCCTTTTGAATTATATTTTTTATAAGTTGGTTCTGTGTTTTCAATGTTTGCTATTGTCAGATTGTTGGTGATTAAAAATTCGGTAAGTGTTTCCCCGCGGCGATTTTCATTGGGGTATCCCCACAACGTGGAGTTAGCGTTGAAATCACCCCCGCAAATGAGAAACTTTCTTTGTGTGATGATGTGTTCCCATTCTTCGAGTGTTTCATCGAAGTCAGATTTTGGTGCTGCGTATGTCGAGCCAATTATTAGAGAGCCTTCCTTGGCCATAATGGTCACGAAGGCACAATGAGTTCCTGTATAAAGATGTGTGTATATGAGATTTTTGTTTTGTATGACTACATGTGCCGAGTATTTTTTTGATGGAAAAATGGACCACGATGAGGGAAAGCCGGTTAGCTCTCCGCTTTTGTTACAGTGTGCATCCTGCAGTAATGCGATGTCTATGTTGCTGTCTATCATGTGATTTTTGGCTGTTTCATTGGCTGATTTGCAGTGGTTGAGATTTATTTGTAACATCTTGATGTGACCAAATGGTGGGAGTGGTGTTGTTGTTCTATTGCTAGTTGGTGTGGTTGTTGGGTTTGGGGTTGTTACCATCGCGAACTCTCTACGTTGTGGTCGATTTTGAGGGGTGGTAACTGTTTCGTTGATGTTTTTACCATCGCGAGCTGTCTGAATATCCATTCTGTTGCCCAAAATAACCGCTATATTGCAACCCAGCTCAGTATGAGGAAACCGCCTGAGCAGGTGTTTGCCATCCCTGTTACTGTCACTCGCCGTCCACTAGTACGGTAAGCTAACCGGTTTTAGCTTGGTTTTTGGTCCGCTGGGTTATTAAATGGTGGTATGATTCAGCCTGTATTATAGGAGCTCTAGTCGCGGCTAGCCACCATTTGTGATGTCAGGATAATGAATGAGCAAGCCCGGTATCTAGTGCATCCCTGACCTAATACGGCAAGATCGCTGGAAACAGAAGCTTCTTGATAACACCTCACTATATATAGCGACTACACAACCACTGGAACTAACATATCTTTGCAAAATAACCGTGACAGCCAATTCCGCAGATCCATTTGCACTGTTTGAATTTTGCAGAAAGACAGAACAGATTTTTCATTCATGTACAAATATTAATAATTCAGGACAACATGATCGCACTCAAAATCGCAAATCTCATTTATCTACTAGAGTACCCTTATGAAAGCGTAGCCAAGCCTACTGCCACAAACTTACTTTTTAGAACATACTTCCCAACCTCCCACTTTTTTAAAATAAAAAAACATACTTTGAACCATACATTACTTCTATGTGTGTATATTTGAAATCTAATTGATTTCATTCATTATATAAAATTTCTGTTTCAAAGTATGTTTCTTTTATTTAAAAAAAAGTGGGAGGTTGGCAAGTATGCTAAAAGTATGGTAATACATTTTCTTCCATGCATATGGCAATATATCATTATTGTTTTTTTTAAATTTTAACACGTTAATAACACAAAAACAAAAACTTGTATATTTGGTCAAATTTTGCTCCTATGTCCACCGTCCCCTTAAATTAAGTTGCTTTTTAAATAAAATTCGTTTAAATATTTGAGGACATTCATACTTATAAAAGAATAAGCATAATAAGAGAAGAATGAATAACTGAATAAACAAATATAATTCTATATTTTTATCTTTTTATCATTATTTAAAATAAAAAACACAATCAACAAGAATGATAAAATTAGTTCTGATGTTTTTACGAAAACCATCACAATAAACGTGACAAAGGAAGTATTTTTCTTAATGCTTTAAATTAAGTTGTTTTTAAATAAAGTTATTTTAAATGTTTATTGACATTTATACATATCGAAGAATAAAAGGAACAAGAAAAGCATGAAAAGATGGATAAATAAATAAATAAATAAAGGAGAATTCTTTGCAATTAAATAACCTTTAACATTTAGTGTCGGTCATTATAGTATTTACGAAAACAAAATCTATTATTTTAAATTAATAGATGCTTGATAAGATAATATATGTTTAAGTATGCAGCCAAAGCCTTTACACAAGGTCGAATGTATTTTTTAGATTACTTTCTTTGTGTGTTTTCAAACTAAATCTTTAATCTTCAGGGAGGAGGAAATGTTATTATTTTGTCGACAATAATTAAACTCTTTGAAATAAAATATTCGAACCTCTTTTTATGCTAATTTAATCGCATTTAAATAATATGTTAGTTTACTATACATATGCATCAATGTCCTTTTTAACTCTGCCACCTTAGTGTATGGTATGCTAAAAATAAAAAGCAAGGTGAAAGAAACGTAGCTTTATTTTGCGATCGGAAATAATTAATGTAGTTTAAGTAACACATATATTATTATTAATGTTATAAGAAAGCTGTTTAATGGAAAAGCATTTCCATTTGAATTAAGAAGTGATTATGTTGTTGTAGTATTTCATTTTTGTGCTTGTTTAAAATGCTAATGTCTTATTAAAAGAAGTTTAAAACTTAATCCGTTTTTCTAGTGCAAATTAAGAAATATGTTCACCTTTACAACATATTACAGTGCTCATTTAAAGAAATTAATGATTGATTTGTAGAAAATAAGTAAAAGCCACTATTAATAACAGGGCAATGTTTGTGTTTGAGAAAATTGGCCCTAAATAAGATAAGGAGATTTCGCAATTGATACACACATAATTACTCCCTTTAAAACATGCTTCAATAACTGTCTAAATGAAAGGGGATTTTTGTTTGTTTGTTTTTGTTTGTTTGTTTTTTGTTTTTTCTGTAGTTAAATTTTGTGAGTTTTAAAGAAAAATTTCAAGGAATACTCACATGAGGAAAGGGTAATTGTCATTTTTTAATATGCATACATTAATTATTAACGTTTTATTCTTCGTATTTAAGAAAAAAGAAATCCAGGACACACAACCCATTTAATAGATTAATAGCATTAATTCATGACTGTGGTATTAAATGTAAAGAAAAATTTGAAAAAAAAATTTACTAAGTACTTATATTGAAGGATTAACCATTAATCATGCATGTGATTCATGATTTACAGAAAAGTATTATCATCAGATCACAGTGTCAAAAAATTGTGTAACTTTTAAAGTTATTTTTACAAATAATTTATGTAAATAGAGTTTTCGAACAATCATATAACTTAACATAGATATTTAGATATAGTTTCATATCAAAAACAGAGATTTAAAGCAATATATGAACAAAGAATAAAATGGGTTTTAATAAAAATTCTATAATCAAATAAAACATGCTTACTAATAGTTATTTATTTATACATCATTCGATAAGGACACCACGTCAATAATTCAAAATTAAAAACACAAAATAAGTATTTGTTTGACCACCTTTAGGCTATCAGACTTACAAGAATATAAGGACGGTTTAATGTAGAGCGATTGCACAAATAGCTAAACCCCTTGAAGGGCAGTGAAATATATTTATACCACTTAATTTTATTCAAGATTTGTACCAGAACTTTTGAAAAAAAAATTATTTCTATATCTTTGGTGCGGAAAGAAAAAGGCTGTAAAACTCCATTTCCTAATTATATTTCAAATATTATTCTTGTGTGACTTCGACATTACATAAACACAATTACTCGACACTGAAAGGGTTAATGTTTATTTTCTCTCTGTGTACAAATGGAGCACAAATAAAAGAAATATCATCGGTACGCCCCAGATTCTCAAACAGGCACTATGAAATCAGATGGGAAACATTGGAAAATGAAGTACAGTCGCGGGAAAAAAATAAATAAAATGCACAACCCCCATGCTTTTAGGTAGTTTCCATTACAAAAAGTAAAAAGCAATCTATTGCAGCCTTCCGAAGGAAAGCAATTCCGGAAAATTTGGATATATTTTCACTGATTATGACACCCCAGACTATCCCCCGTTCAAATGTAGATTTATATATAAATATATATATCTGATATTTGTCAGACTGTAGCACTCGTATTTATGAACCGATTTGGATGTGGCTGAGCATGTGTACAGTACTTACCAAGGTCCCGACTGAGTTCGTTGGCCAACTTCATCCTCCATATTGTTTCAAAATTCCCGCCACTTAAAAATTTCAAATACAAAAAGATGTACAAAAAATTAAAAAAGTTCAAAATGTTTTTTCATTTAAATGTTTGGTCTTGATACAAGGATTTCTGAGCATTTTTTGTTTCGCCTCTATCATAAAAATTGGCTAAGATATAGCAGTTTTAAATTCTAGGGTGGCTGACATTTTGAAACAATCTGGTTTTTGTCATACGATAGCACTGGTATTTATCAACCAATTTGGATGTGACTGAGTATGTGTACAGGACTTACCAAGGTCTCAATTGAATTCATTTGCCAGCTTCATCCGTCATCTTATTTCAAAATTGCGGGCACTTAAAGATTTCAAATTCAAAACGATGAGCAAAAAAAATTAGAAATCCAAAAGTTTTTACTCTTAAGTTTCGGCCTTGATACAAGGATTGTGGAACTTTTTTTGTTTTGTTTTGTTTTGCCTTTATTAAAAAATAGCTGAGCTATACCAATTTGAAAGTTAGGGGGGGGGGCTGATTTTTCCATAATCAGTTTCATTTGTGAGCTTTACAAAACTTAGTTTTTCGCAAATTTACTTTAATTGTTGTAACCATTGTTGCTACTCTCATACGCTTAAAACTACATAGTCATATCCGCCAGTGTCAAATGTTCGTCAAACTTGGTGATACTTGGCAAAATATTGCAAAATTTGGCGACCAAAAATAAGTCGCAATAAATGAAACCAAATTTGATATAGCTGACTAATTTGGCGAAATTCTCACTCAAATTCAGTGTTAATGAAAACTGGAATTGAATCTTGTATAATCGGGTTTCACGCATTTTAACTTCGTGTGTTTGAGTAAAATTGGCTCAATTTTCGAAAACAAGGAATGGGGAAGCTACTTTTCTCTGCTAATACAGGCCGGGAGAACTTTAAAAAAAATCTACACCTTACAATCACCCTAAATACAAATGTGTACGGTGTTTTTACGATTAGTTTCAGAATTGTTATTCAGAGTTACTCCAAGATAAAGAGTAAAAGGAAAAGAATGGTTAAATGAATAAACCAACATAATTCTTTTTTTTTATTTGTTATTTCAGAAAAAAAATAGACACTATTTTATAAAAAGGCTGACTTTAAAATACAAAAAATTGGCGCTCTGTAAAACGGTTTTATAAGCAGACCAGTAACATTTACAATGACGAAAATCGACTGAATTTTGAACGTGGATTAGGAAACCTGTAATTAATTTAGACTATTACTTATTTTTGCATTTATTTATTTATGCTTTATATTAATACAATGATTTATTAAATTGTAAAAAACAATAACAAAAGTTTTAATACTTTAAGACAAAGTTAACCTTGCAAAACTAGTTTTGTACGATTTTTAAGTCCAAGTTCCATATTTTTGAGTCGTCATTTCTTCTGTATAGGGGAGACCAGAACATGTAGATCATAGAGGAATGTTGGCCCATCCGCGATATTTTTCACACTATCCTGTAGATGTCGTTACTAGCTAAGCGACGTGTAGAGATCCTACAATAGATCCTACATCTCTAATGTAGTATCTCTAACGACGACGTATGTCTTACCACATCTTCTTTCATATATACTATAACAGCGCCAGCAGCGAAGATGCAATCAAACGAAATCCACTTCAAATTTTCACCCAGGTATTTTTTTCTTATAAATAATCGCTTCTGATTTGTTCCTAAATTAAAGTTTCACTTTGATTAGCAATCTAAAACATCGTTGTTCAGAGCTTATTTTCTACCTACTGATTTTTTTAAATATTCACAGAATATTTTAATACGACGATCAAAAACCAAAATGGCGATATGGGGCAAGTTGGCCCATTTAATCCGGGGCACCCGCAGTCCATGCGTTTGTTTTCTACATTCATAAGCCAATAAAAGTCAATAAAATTGCATAATTATGTGGGTTACTGGGCAAGGAGGTATTAACTAAAATAAAAATAAAGCCTAGACAAATGTCTAGGCTTTGTGTGTTCCTAGACAAATGTCTAGGCCTGTAAATTGGAGGAGCCCGGATTTATAAACAAGAAATAATAATAATAATTATAAAATTCTATAAATATCTCATTTTTATATAATCTAAAATTTTTAACTTATCTAAATTCACAATTTTTTTTTATTTTATTGCATACACAGGTGAAGAAAAAACGGTGTAATGTAAAAGAGACTCAAATTTATTATATACAGGGTGATTATAATTAAAGTTTAAGTTTCAAAACGCTCTAAAAAACGAACTACTGATTAGAATGACGTCAAAATTGAACGGCGTATTATTACAGTTATTGAAGTTATTCTTGCCAGAGATTAATGTGTGACGAAGGGGATTTATTAAAACACTATTCCTTGTTTCAGTTCCAAATATCACCGATAAATGACGTTGCAATCTCTAAAAACTAACGTATAGAAATAGATTAAAATTCACCTAGCTTTTAAATTAAATTATATTTAACTGTTGAAGCTCCCCAAAAAATGTTTTGTGTTTTGAAATTACAAGGCTATATTGAGTAGTATTATAATTTAGTAAAGTACAGCGTCATCTATCCGTGATATTTCGAATTAAAACCAATAAGCATAAAAAGAAATTCCTGACTTCGCACAATGCTCTTCAAATTCGAATAACTTCAATAGCGATCACCGTTTACTTGTTCTTGGATTTTAAACACGTTCAATCTATTTTAGGAGCCTGTATATGTATAGTACTATATGTGTGTGGGTGTGTGGTTATACAACAATTACATCAGTTGCCAGTTAGTATTTATTAAATTTTATTTCAGTGTTTTTCTTATTCTGTGTCTATGAAATTTGGATTTCATTTTAAAGATATAATTGCCATGTTTGCTATTTATCAGATAGCTGTTAAGTATATTTTCTCTTCAGATAGAGCTGAGGATCTCTTACAAACACGTAAGCATTTCAGCCATCGCTCAGGCCGTAATTTTATTTACCACGATTAACACTATAATTATTGTATATTTCCATCGTTCTCTCAATGGATAATTAATAGCCAATAATGTTAAGAAAAAATCCACATTCATATTTTCTTCAGAAATTGCCCATTTATTATACATTTTTTGTGTAAGTGCTGTCAACAGAGTGAAAATCAGATTAGGATATTCAACGATGCATGCATATTAATGGCGCGAATGTTACATGTATCACAGCAGAAGTGTCTATCAGGAATTAATTCGGGCATTAATTATCATTATCAGACTATCTTAAATTTAATATGTCTGAATAATATAACTGCTACAAAGCGTGAAATAAAATAACACTATTACCTTATTAGTTGACAGACATGTCAATCTTTATAACACTTTCCAATATGCAGTGGAACCCATTTATTGGTGTAGACGGTTTGAGAAGATAAATTATTCGATTGAGCGAGATAATGCATAACCGGTCTACATTATCACACATTTTTAACGTTAGCATAAAATTATTAAAATTTAAAATACTTTAAATAACTCAACATAGACATTTTTTTTTTTAAGTTACACAAAGGAAAGAAAGTTCTTCAGCACATTACGTATGTAGATCATTAAAATTCAAACTGTCTAGTTTTAATATAGTATAACCAAAAAACATGAATAAAGAAACATTTTATGGATATTCACTTCATTTTAAAATACACCTGCTTCAATTTTTGAAAACATAAAAAAAGAGACACGCACATACGCAAACTGAAATATGATATGTACTTTTAAAAAGTCTTTAAATTGTATATGAATAGTCGTCTTAATTAAACAATCTTATTAATTGAACAATCTTTTAAATTTTCAAAATTAACAAACTTGGAAAAATTTTTTCTCAGTTATATATCTATTAAATAGTATATTTGCGATAGAATCATTTTGTATTACTTGGTGATTTAGAATATCACTGCAAATTCATAATTAAAAATAGATTTTATGCCATTTGGTGAATTATTATTCTACCATTTATTTATAGTGTTTAATTGCAAAAAGGACAGAAATTTGTCGGTGTACTTTCTAACAATTCTCTCTGCTGATGTATTCACGTCAGATTCATCATTATATTTCATGTTTACATTAACGTTTTCTACAACATTTTGTGCTTGGTAATGTCTTGTGCCGAACCACACTGGCGAAATTTCTCAAAATGATGGTCAAAACTATAAAATAAAATCTGCATTCTTTCGATTAACAACTTTGCATAATTACATAGTAATGTCCGTAGAATATGTTTCGCTCACCCTTATTGCATTGTGAAAAGGCATAATAGTTTGTTTCAGGTCATACGTTGGTGATGTTGAATATTTTTAAATTTAACTATCTTCGCGGTTTTCAAGGTCATACGTGTAAAATATAATTCAGATTTTTTTTTTATGTTTTAAAATAGACTGCGTTTCAGGAAGGATATATCAGTAGATTTGTGCTGTAAGCAGAGCTTTACAAATTTGAAAAAATCTGGTAGCCAGGTATAAATTCTAGTCGCCAGCAAAAAATTTTAACACCCCTCCCCCCCCCCCATGTTATTGATTTTTTTTTAAGCGTTTTTTATGAATTAAGTGAGAAAAAATAATAACAAACATAGTTTAGAATTATTAGTTACATAGTTTAGAAAATAGTACATAATTAAAAAAGATAATAAAACTAAGTTTTCTAAGGAAACTTAAAGGAATAAAACTAAGGGAAAAAAAGAATAAAAGGAAATATTATAAACTCTGAATTAACCGATATGTTCGGAAAATGCTGATTGCCGAATACTTCAAATGTCCAAATAATTGAGTGCTACAAAATCTATATCTGATGAGAGGGCATCAATAAAATAGTGAAGCCGGAAAACGATTTTTTGCCTATTTAGCCTATCGAATTCAGTCAAATAATTATGATTTTATTATTTCAAATTTTGCATTTAATGAACTCTCTTAGTTTCGCCAAATATAAAATAAAAGTTTTTTTGTTGTTGTTGTTTGTGGATATCATTTCAAGTTTATTTCTTAATATTTTGTAACTTTGCAGCATCTATAATGAGACATCTTACAAGAAATTTAATTAAACATTGTGATGTTCGAAAATAAAATCGAGATTTATTATGTAATATGTAGGGGAGACCGGGGCAAGATGACTATGTTAACAATATTTGTTGTTTATTAATTTATTTTGAAGTAATAGTAAAATTAATTTTACATGAACTGATAGAGTATACCTTTGTAGTATTAAATACATTACCATTTAATTTTTCAAATAAAAAAAATAAAGGATAATTTTATTTTTTCATAACATTAACAAATCGTCATCTTGCCCCAGTACTGGGGCAAGATGACTTTGGCCTTGGGGCAAGATGACAACACTGAAAAAGATTGAACATATTTTATCTTTTGAACATGTTACATGGTTTAACAAATGATAACTGTGTTTTTACATCTTACAAAGTATCAAACTAAGCATAATGCATTGATTGTAACGTAATTTTGAAGTGTTTAGTTGTGCAGCTAACAATAGTCACAAATAAAAATGCCATTTTCATAATTGGAACATTCCTCATGCCACCACTCTTGCCATTTACAGCACTGGATCCATTCTTCTGTTGGTGGGTCACAATGCCGGAAGTTGGCCTTAAACGCTTTTTGAATTTTTTGGGAGGAGGGGGACCAGCGGAGGAGGGGGGAGGTCTTGACCCCGTCGAACGGTATTCTCCTCGTACCGATCGGACGCTTGGAAGTGGAGATACGGACCCCGATAGGGTTTTTCTTTCGGGAGGCTAGGGGGGGGGGCTTAGCGGATGGCAAAAATGTCTTCCTCTGGTCACCCCCTTTCGAACGACACCTCCCCCGATCCCATGCGCCCCTTAGCCCCAGAGGAGATAGAAGCGCAAGGTCGTGCGAACAAACACACAGACAAACAAGCGTTTACAGGATTTAAATAGAATGGACAACATAGTTAGTTTAATAAATTCCGAAACACAGGGCCAGATGACGAGCTCGTCATCTTTCCCCGGACTGCCTGTTTAAAAATATTCGTTTTCATTGCCATGAAGGAAGGCGATTAATTGACATTTATTCATGGTAATAGGTAGTATTTAAACTAAGTTACTCATAAATATTAAAGAGAAGCGATATATCTTACCTGTATCTGTAGCAGAGCTTATTTACACATGCATAAAAGTTATAACGTGGCAGCGGAAAACAATCAAAGCTTCACAACTGACACAAAAATGGCGATTTCAGCGTCTCTATAGTATTGTTTAACGAACGGCCGATAGGAGAGCCAGTAGTGTCCGGTTGATGCTGCCACCTAGGGGAAAACGGAAAAATTAAGACATTCGTCATCTTGCCACACTCTTCATCTTGCCCCGGTCTCCCCTATTGCTAAAAAGAAAAGAAAAGAAAATAAATATTTTCCCGCGCTGGGATTACATAATCGGCTGAGGTTTATTTTGATCCAACGATCTATGATAACAAATTTCGAATAAATAAGAACAAAAAAAAAATACCCTACGCTTCTGAAGTATAATCAATGATTTTTTTATTTCCATTTACTGCAGATAATAATCCAAACAATGTAATTATAGAATATTCTTGAGTAAACAACCCAGTAACAGACACTTGTCTCCAAAACAGAGTGACGCCGAACTATTTCCCACCATGTGTGGTGCACACAGTGGCTAGGCACCAAACATTTTAAGCAGTGAAGAAATATTTAAAAAATACATATTATTTTTATCAAAATGAATTATTCTTGAAATTTTAATTTAGTTTTATACACTGTTAAAAATTTGCAGCAAACTGTCCAGTCATTTGACCGTTTTTACACAATACTGTTACATAACCATAATTTAACGATATTCTGACCATATTATTACCCATATTATGGTCAGAATAGAGTTAAATTACGGTTATGTAACCGTTTTTTATAAAAACGGTCAAATGACTGGACAGTTTGCTGCAAATTTTTAACAGTGTAGATTTACTTCGAATGAATTACTTATGAGCACTTATATGTTATTATTCTTTAAAATGAATGTGACAAATTAATCAGTTTTAATTCTGAACACAAAAATCTGATTTGAAACTTGCAGAAAATCGTATGCTCTTTTTATCATTGCATCCAATTTTTAGATGCCACAGGTTGGATTGACAATATTTCTTATCGAAACTTCCCCCCTCCCCCCCCCCCACGATATAATCACGTGACATGTTAGCCGACTACAGTGGAAAAGAATGGCGTTTTATGTGAATAAAATGGAAAATGCCTTTTAAACTTCGAAGTACTTCCTTAAAAGTACGAGAGAAGAGGGAGGTCACTGTGAAATGATGTTTTCTAGTTCAATTTCAAGTTTATTTCTTAATATTTTGTAACTTTGCAGCATCTATAAGGAGACATCTTACAAGAAATTTAATTTATTAGTTCAATTTTTGTAAATAAATAAATAAATAAATAACAAAAAAAATCAGATTAAAAAACTTAGTCGTCAGATAAAAAAAGTTGGTCGCCGGTGGTGACCTGGCGACCGCATTTGTCAAACCCTGGTTGTAAGTATATAAATATTTTAATAAAAGCCGTCGAAGAATGACTAAATTTATATTTAAGTACATATTTCTCTCAAAAACAGTTTTAAATTTCACCGCATTCCGTAGAATTAATGAATGAGCCAAAAAAGAATGTTAACCACTTTACAAAGTTACTAATATTAACTGCTTTGAGGTGCTTTTATTAAAAAATGTGCAATTTTAATATTTAATTATTGCAATCAATAGATACACGAAACTACTTGAATTTTGCACTGAGATTCAAACAATTTCACCCTCGTGAAATATCTCATCATGCTATACCATGATATACCATGATGAATCATGATATACCTCATGAAATCTAAATTTAACAAAATATTGATCAATAGATATTTAGCAACGCGATTCCCAATTCTGAATATTTACTTAATCAAAAACAATTAGAGTTTTGACCAAGTTCCTAACCCCAGTTAAACGCAGTTTTGTTGCTTTTTGAATGCTATACTTTACTAGCATCATTTCTAAAATATTATGAAAATGCTACAATTGCAACAATTCAATGAAATGATAAAAAAATAGCTCTGAAACGCACACTAAAAAATGAAATTTTGTGCTCAAAAAATACATTTTGAAGTTCAGCTTCATTATTTTTTATAGATTAGAAATTGCGCAAATTGAGCTAAATTTGCCTTCATGTTATGAAAAAAATTATTCCCCAATTCCTACTGAAAAATTACTTTTAAATTTAAAGACATAAACAAACGTTTGAAATACTTTATTCACTGTGGACAGCTATTTCTCAAATTATTAACCAATGACATTTATATTTACCGATTTCAGAGAAATTTCAACTAGGAATTTATGAGTGCAAATGTGTAAGTTACATGGTAAGAGGCTCAAACATCGAGCGCGCGGATTTGTTTAAATATTTCTAGTAATAAACCAAATATAACCACTTATAATAATTGAACCTATTAAAATTGAGGAAATTGTAATTAATTATAAGATTTCAATAAATTAGTTATTGTAATTAAATCCAATTTTTTTTAATAATCTTCAATCTGAAAAGAAAAATTAAGCAAATGATATTATTTTTTAAAATAATTGCCGTTTAGAAAAAAGATAATATTTAGTTTATTGAAAGTTAAGGGATATTTTTAAAGACTTATTAAAAATATAAATCAAACTTTTAAACATTTACTCGAATACTAGTGAAACTTTCTGATTAAAGATCAAAATAAAATTTGAACGTTGAATTCATCGTAAGATAACTAATTTAAATCTAATTTAGGATTAATAGAATTCCACTCAGATTAAACGGTTGATGGAAGTAATGAGCTTATTTTTAATAAAACCAATATTTGTAAATCTGGTTATCAAATCTTTCTATCCAAAACAATGAAGAATTATCTCTTTAAACATTTTAGAAAAAAACAAATCTGCAACTAAATTTGATTATTCAATTATGTGGACATCAGGATTTGTCTTTCTTTGTAATCAACTCTTTTCGTGAAAAATGGAAAAGTATGAAGCAATAATTCGGAATTTTTTTGCATTTGATATGAATAATGTGTTTCAAACTTCCCTCATATGTTAAAAAGCATATAAAGGTATGTTCATATGCTTGATACGAAAAAAGCAATATCCTCACAAGAACGTTATCAAAAATAACTCTTATCTAAGCTATATGCTGAACTACCCATGCTAATATAAATAAGGTAAAGCCAGGAGAGATGGCGCGGTCGGAGAGATTGCTCACATAGGGGTTCTGGGGGAAGGAGTAGATAGAGCGCGCAGCGACTCCAGGTAGTTGTACAACAGCAGTAGCGGAGTGTCTACTTGAAAGTGCACGTTGATTGTTTTGAGCGTCTAAGATAAAGCACTGCTATATTGTTTTGTTTTCCCAAAGTAAGCGCTTGAATTTTCATAGCTATTCATCAGAATTTCTAAACAATGTCAGTAGTACAAAATATTTTTTACTTAAACGATTTCTCATAAGCTACTAATCTAGACTAACAATGTGAACATAAACGGTTCGTTTTAGTAGCGGCCATGTTTAAATAAAAGGCCGCGCAAACTCTCCTACCGAAATTGGAGAGTTTGCGCGTCTGCTACTTAGGAGAGATGGCGCATTGTTCCCATTAGTTTCTATGCTAGGAGAGATTACGCAGCTTATTGGTAAATTTGCATAAAAAATGAAAAATGAAAATTGACTAATTTTAAGTTAAACGTGTTATCAAGTAACTTAATGTTATTTTGCAATCTTATCTGGACTTGCTTTTTCTGATTCTGTATTTTTTTTTCCTTTAATTAAAATTTTTTAATCGTTTTTAAAATTATTTCCTTTTTATGAATCTTTAATCATTAGGTTGAAATATTCACTCCAAATACAATAATATTTGTTCACAAAAACCTTACAACAATGCCATTTAAGTGTAATTATTATTGTTAACAATTTAATTGTAGTTATTATTAGTAACAATCACACCAACCCTGTAAGGACAGATTGCGCAAAATAACTTTATTGGTTTTATTACAACTGTTCTATTAAATTGCAACATAACAACCAAATGACAATGGAAATGCATAAAAAACAAATGAAGTTAAAATTATTCATGGATACTTTAGCAAAAAATTAATATTTAGATTTTTTATTGTTATTCTTTTGAATTGTGCGCAGACTCTCCTAGCTTTACCTTACATATCCTTGCTAATCCACACTTTCCTTTGAACATCTGAGAAACTAAAAAAATTTTCAAAAAGTTTTTTACAGGAATGTGATCAAAATCCAATTTATTTTATATGTAAAACACCAAGATTTCGGAGAGCCCTTCAATACCATCAAAGTTACAAATCTTGACGAATCTCAGTTTTTACAATGCACCTTTTAGTTAACGAATTAAAAACATAATTATTAAAACGCTTATGCAGAAGGTAAAAGGACTGTACAAAACAGTTGATGTTTCAAAAGGATTTGAAGAGATTTTTATTAAAATAATGAAACAACAAAGCGTCGTGCACTAAAGTATTTTAGAATGGTTTCATTTCGTTCATTAGTTTTGACTACAGATGCCTCGAGAGAGAGACGATTTTTTATAACCACCTTTTATAAGAAATTAAAACTGAAAATATGGGCACAATAGTCAAAAAATATTATAATATTTAGCATTTTGTTTTGAGAGACAAACACATCAGCACATGTCAATCACATTTGGAAAATTGCATTAAGCCAAAGCTTAACATCCATCATCTATGACTCACGCTGCTCTTTCCAAGTCTTACATCATTCTTCTGCAGGGGGTCTTCCTTCCAGCTCCATCTCAAAACATCTTTCGACTTCATACCCTATATTTCTTATCTGTATATCTTATACACACAACTTGACATCTAACACATTTCATTTTTCCCATAAAAACCCACGTTGATTTTTTTTCACTCTTGCTTCTAACTAAGGGACGTTCAACTTCTTAGATATTTCTTTAATTCGCTCTGCTGTTTCCCTGTTTTCTTCAAGGTGACATAGTCGGAGGTCACTCAGTAGTGACTCAAGCTTGACCTTTTCCACGTGTTGCAAGTAAATGCTTAGTATAAAGCTGGCAGGTGTATAGCAACTGACCGCGTTTTATTCCGTAGAAAGTTCATTTGAATTATCGGACAGCGATGTTCGATCATGTATAGAATCACTCTTGAAAAGAAATGATAAGTGTGACGTAGTAGACATATTTTCTTTTTAAATTTTTTTCATTGATAGTACTCAGTAAAACAGAACATAAACGAAACTTACAATTAGATGGTTTATTTATAATTTATGTACAAATTGTAATCGAACTGTACAAAGGTTGTCTGAAAATGGGTGATTATTTATGAATAATACAAGTAATACTGTAATTAAATGTGAACGATATTAAAAGGCATTTGTAATAAATCCTATGAGTTTTGCAATTTTACTTTTAAATTATGTAATGCTCTGCAAACATATTTTACTTTAGTTTTATTTCAATTATAATGCAAGTTCATTCCTCACGAACATTTCACCATAAAATTAAGGAAATAAAAAAGATATCATTTGGATTTATTTACTTAAGATTTGTCATTTAATCAGTAATATCAGGAAACATATATACATATATGGTTAAAACGAAATCCCATCTGTGAAAATCAAAGGAATAGATAGTATAAAAATGAAAGGAAAAGATATTATATTTTTTTTACTATATATATATATATATATATATATATATATATATATATATATATATATATATATATATATATATATATATATATATATATATATACATACAGGGTGTCCATAATTAAACGACCCTATTTTAAAGTTGTCTACAGACGCAACTATTATTCAGAAAGTTGTGAAATTGTATGGAGGACATAATGGAAGGATGGGAATTTGTTTGAGCGAAAAAAATAGTTCGAAATTTCGCCACCAGAGGGTGTTTTTAGGAAATTACATTTACGATAATTTACAAATTTTATTACAACAAAACATGTTCCGCATGACGGTCATCAGTTTCAGCTACCATCTGGAATCGTAAGATAGCATGTTCCACAGTTGACCGCAGTGTGTTCTGGGAAATGCTTAGAACATGTCGCGAAATGCTGTATTTAAGATCATGTAAAGATCTTGAATTATCAGTATTTACCAGATGTGTCAAATGCCCCCAAAGCCAAAAGTCACATGGATTTAGGTCTGGTGATCGGGGAGGCCACAGATTACAAAAGTGGCGGCTGATGACACGTGAAGCGATTTTTGAGGACGTCCTTAACACAAACGCTAATGTGTGGAGGAGCTCAATTTTGCATAAAAATTGTGCTTTAAAGGCACTGTCGTGCTTGCAAAACCAGAACAACTTTATTCTGTAACAACGATGCATATTGCTGCCCGGCGATCGAGCATGTTACTGGAACTCCAGCACTTAATTCCTCGAAGAAGTACGGACCGAGAATAAATGATGCTGAAAATCCACACCACACCGTCACTTTTGGTGAATGCAACGGAACCTGTAAGATTGAACACGGATTTTCTGGTTCTCAAATTCGGCAATTGGGAGTATTTACTGAATCGTTCAAATGAAAGTGCGCTTCGTCAGTCCAGATGATATTCCAAGGCCTTTCTGAATCAAACTCAAGGTGAGCAAGAAACTAAAGTGAGAACCGGTGTCGAGTCTGGAAGTCATGTGGAAGAAACCCCTACACAAGTTGAAGCTTGTACGGATAATACTGGAGGATATTCTGCATGAACTTCTGGACAGTTGAACGAGGCATATCCAATGCTTCTGCCACAGGACGGACACTCCTACTAGCTTGTACGTTGGAAGTTTTGTCTTCTTCCACCTGAAACACAAGCTTCTCTATTGCTTCTTTGGAAACAGGTTTTCTTTCTCTTCTAGAACGAACATTCAACAATCCTGTTTCTTCAAATTTGGCTACCTTTAATCGAAGATTTTTAACAATCAATGGACTTTTCGTAACCCCTTCAAAGTCCGAAATTTCCGTAGAGCAACTACTGTGGAATTAACATTTTGATAAGACAATTTTACTAACAAAGATCGATCTGGTAAACGTAACGGCATTTTGATTAGTAATAGCAAGCACATTGAAAACAAAATCTTCGTGAAAGTTTCTAGGTTTTATATCAGCTGCTGCATGACGTCGACAAAAATTTATTTGCGTTTTTGTTTAAATCTTTAGTGTAGGGTTTTACGCCCTCTGACCGCTAAATTTTACCAACCGATTCCCGATCAGAGACGCCAGTTTACCATTTTTTAATTCAGAAATTTGGAATTCAAACCGGAAATTCTGAAAGAAGACTTTTTACTTTGAGTAATCACGTAATATCCGAAATTAAATAAACCAAAAAGAACGTACTAAGATTTTCTGGTGTGAAATCGAAATTTCTGATTTAAAAAAAAGTTTTGTCGCACATGTTTTGTTGTAATAAAATTTGTAATCTATCGTAAACGTACGCTAAATGTCTAATTCATTGAAAAAGTCCTCTCGCGGTGAAATTTTTAACTATTCGCTCAAACAAATTCCCATCTCTTCATTATCTCCACCACAAAATTTCACAACTTTCTGAACAATAGTTTCGTCCGTAGACAACTTTAAAATAGGGTCGTTTAATTATGGACACCTTGTATATATACAGTTGAACCTGCCTTATGTGACTACTCTTGGGACTGACAAAAGTGGTCATTTTATGAAGGTGGTCACTTTACTGGACAAAGTTACCCTTTCTCATTTAACGCATACATAATAAATTTTAAGAAGGGAGGGAGGGGTTGTAAGGTAAACGCACATTGGAAGATTTGAATAATGTTTTTATTGACTTACCTGTAATTTGACTTACCTGACTTACCTTTCTATTTTCTTCTAACAAGAATGCACTTGAAAAAATCCTACTGAATGATACACTTCGTATATGTATATTTTAAAAGCTTTAATTTAATGATAAAAACGTTTTACACTTCAAAATAAATAATAATAATAATAACCACAATTTATAAATTTCAACATTTTAAAAATCAGTGATTGTTTTTTGTTTTAAATGTCTTTTCCTCATAGTTGCCCCTTCAGTCATTTTTTAAATATTTTTTACCGAAGTTAGCATTTCTAGACAGTAAATTAATGCATTTGCTTGCAGTTTTTTGCACATATGCTACATCTCATCCTCAGAAGGAGTATCAATAGTTTGAATTTCAATTTCATTTTCATCATCAGAAAGATTCACTTTCACTGCAAATTAACAAAATTTAAATTTTTAAAAGGTTCGAGATCAGTAAAATTGTTACATGATGGAACATCATTTTCGAAATTCAAAAACATTTCTGCATTTGTTATTTCATCATCCGAATGCATCTTATCAATAAGATGTTGTATGTTGGAAATGCTATCTGCATCAGATTTTGTGCAGAACCATCACTAGTAGTATTTCCTGAAGCTTTGGGGAGAAAGCCACATTTACCAAAACATTTAAATCCTATACGTACAAGATCCCAGGACCCTCTTATCCACATAATAACATCTAAAACATTTACACACTTGGCTATTTCATTTACAGATTTACATTTACACACTTGGCTATTTCATTTACAGATTTACATTCATCACACATGGATACTATACTTTGTAGCAATATTGTTTTTTAGCTTGAAGGCTTTATTTACGCCTTTGTCAAGTGATTGTAAGTGCGATGTTGTATTAACTGGACTTTCACACTGAACAATGATAAATCCTGAGTATGAGCGGGGCAGTTATCTATAACCAATAGGATTTTTCCTTTCTTTTGAAAATTTCCCATCAATGCATTTATCACTAGACTTTTGCCGGGCATTGCCCAAACAAATATTCCACACCCATCAGCATTTAAAATGTCTTTTATCTCATATTTACCTACGAAATCAGCAATTACTCCCTTAAAATTATCCACTGTTTCAGCGTCAATATCATTTAATTCACCACACAAAATTTTCTATGAAATATTGTGCCTTTTTTTTTTTTTTTTTTTTTTTTTTTTTTTTTTTTTTTTTTTTTTGAAAGATTCAAGCCATGCATTTGATTAGAAGCTGTAAATTCCTCTACTCCAAGTTCTTTTTTTTTCTTTTTTAAATTTAATGCTACTTCTTTTAGCACTGAACCTGAAACTCGTGCATTCATTCTCCGCATTCTTTTTAACCACGTGAAATTTACCTGTTTACTTCACAATTATTAGTTTTACGAATTTAACGGCTCCGAGAAACATTTTCGTCATCTTTATATCGTTGGAGATACTCAGATCTTCGCTTGCAGATGTTACTAATACAAGTTTTACTAATTTGAAAATTTTCTGGAGCTGCTCTATGTCTATTAGTTTCAAGAAATTTCAAAAGCTCTTTTTTTCTTTCAAACATAGTTTCTTATAAGCTTTAGACTTTCTGGGTGCCATGTTTAAGTTACAAAAAATTAATTTCAGTAGCAAAATTAAGAGAATTTTAGTAAGGGGCAAGGCACGACAGAATTTGCATGCACAGGCATATGGCGAATGAGGAAAATATGTCCCAGGTACTGTCCAACTGACTTAAGTTGTAGTCGTAGTTGTATGCACAGAACTTGTATTTCAGCTCCAATACTGAGAAAATAAATTCTCGTGTGATATTCCACTGTACAGCAATTTCTCACGACATCTAATCTATAATCCGTTCACCTAGACCTAGACTAAAAAGCGAAAGTAAAAAAAGCCATGAGGTTTTTTGGTGACAATGAATCACTTGAGATTGTCAACTTTACTTGAATGCGCATGCGATTATTTCCCATAATTCTATAAGCTGGGTCAACCCTCCCCACATCAGGGAGGTTCGGCCCACACTAACAAGGAAGGTCTCCATAAGCGCATACTTAGAAATTTTTGAAAAAATTACAGAATGTTCTTCTCATGAGGATATATATGTCTATAAAATAAAAATTCTGCGGAACCTCGATATAACGTCCGTAAAAAATATGAAAATTTCGTTTATTTGGCGATTTATTACCGGTTGGTGACGGAATGAAATTAACTCTTTCAGGGGCAAAGTACTTATGTTTCTAAAATGTTGAAATCATTGAGTCACACCGCAATTTAACAACAAATTTATTTCCAAATAAGTAAAAGATTTTCTTCACGTATAGTATAAAAGTAAAATTTTATTCCAAAACTCCGGTGTCATTGTGGCATTTGGGAATTAAAATTAAATGGGATATATTATATCCCACCGCCCTTCAAGGGCTTAAAAAAATACGCTTTTATGACAAATACTCTTTAAAGAAAAACTTTTTCATACTGAACTTGTTTATGCATGTTTAACTTACATAATAAATAAATTTTTATAACTACAATTTAGTGTACACATTTATATGTATATATAATGGAATTTAACGACTGTATTTTACGATTTAAAACAAAATTTAAATTGATTAAAATTGTTTCAAGTTCAAAAATAAGCCCGATCCTGAACATTGTCAATTCAAGAAAATTTTTGTTGCTATGGAAACAACGACTTCTTCGATATAGAAATGTATAACGAATCCGTTTGTCATCAGGCTTTTCCTTTTAAAATACATTTTAAAATTACTTGTACAACCGTTGAAGCCATTTAAATTAGAAAAAATCGTGGAATGGAGGATAAAACAACAGGCAAAATTTCATTCAATCGGTAATAAATAGAGAAAAAAATGTGAGTGATTTATTTAATCTGATTTAAAAAAAATTTAAATTAATATTAATGTACAGAGAGTTTAAAATGTTGAACGCAAAATGCAAACGATTCTGAACAAGAGGGTATAGTATCATGAGCCATAGAATTAACCCATTCGTATATTTTTTTAAGCTTTTGACAATTTTACGCTTTCAAATTTTACAAAAATCTCATAGACAGGTCTCATAACAAGAATTTCTTCAAACTCTTCGCTTACTTTAATATGCCTTTCAGATTCATATATTTTTTAAAATTTCGATTGTTAACTAAAAGTGAAAATAAACATACAGATTCAATAATTCAATAATACACATAACTTAAATGTCAGCTTCGCTATAACATAAAATAGATATTTGCAGCTTCCAAAACATGGAACATATTTTTTCAGTGGTAAAAATAAATAACTGCAACAACAAGCAGCTTGTATATATTATACAAAAAATAATAAATATTTCATCGTTTAAGTTTAAATTCATTAAATATTGCGCATTCGAATAATCATTTTACAAGCAATTTGAAATGCATTAAAATCGTTTGCGTTTGGCGAAGGAAAAATGTTGCTGGCCAAATCATGTGTTTTTGCGCCAAATACTCGAAAGCATTTTTTTTTTTTTTTTTTTTTTTTTTTTGCAGATTTTCTACTGGGATTCCGCAGCTAAATTTCACTGTTCCTTTATTACATACATGCTTAGCTTCATTAGCATTTTTTTAAAAAAATTCTGAGTATGCGCTTTAAGGAGACCTTCCTTGTAAGGGAAGTTAGACTCACAAGGAGAGTGCCAAGCTTGGTAATCACAGATTTTGATTATTTTTATATATGTTGTAGGGTAGAAGCCCCTTAGTCTCAGGTTCAATGGATTTTATACAACACGCGTTAATTCTCGAGAAATGGAAGGGAGGGGGGGGGGGTCTAATATTATAACACAACTTAAATACTTACTTTGTAACGAAATAACTTCGTTGGTCGTAGCTCAGTTGATACGACGTCTACGACGGGCCCGGTTTCGAGGCCCGAACGTGCTATGTTTGTTTTTCTTTATATAATATACTTGTAATTATAATTTAATAATTTCAATTAAAAATTATAATATTGTGCATTAATTATAATGTTAACCTATTTATTTTTTTATCTGTAACTAAATCGTTGTATAAAACATCATTAAACGGTTAATTTTTTAAAAAAAATCCCTTTTAAAATGTATTTTATATATGCTTTATTGATGAAACGATATTAAACAATTGTGTCAATTCGTGATTGTAAAGAAACATCATTTATAAAGTGCCTTAACGAGGGAAGTCAATGCGATGATAATACTACTCTGTTTTTAATGTATGAAGCATAATTATATTAAAAATTAAGAATTAAATTACAACATATTTATGTTTTATTTTATTGTAACTAGAGGGCGCCACAACAGACTTTGGTTATTTCCTTTTTTTAGTTTGGGGTAGTTAAGTGGTTCTTGTTTTCAATTTTTATCGCACGGGTGCGTATCATTCTATAACAGCGTATTATCGTATAAAAATGGAAGAAGCAAGCTGTAGTTCACAAGAAGATCAATTTGATGTGTCGAGATTCGATGAAAATCAGAAAAGTGATGTCACAAATCCGTTAAAGTATCGTAAAATTGTATTGCAAAACAATGGATTTTTAACAAATAATCCAGCATCCGAAATATCTTCAGTTTTTATTGCGATAGGAGAAGAATTCTATAATTCGACAGTAAATATGCTGATTTTGTAACGGTTTTTTAATTTTTGCTATTCAATGATAGATCCAATTTTTTTAAATATCTTTAAATGATGAGAAATGTTTAATAATGATTTAAAAATCAGAAATGCTAAATTAAAATTTAATTATGTTAACAAAATTTGTAATTGAGATTATTAAATAATAATTACAAGTATATTTATTTTTTTAAAAAATTATAAAAACAACTATAGCGCGTTCCGGCCTCGAACCCGGGCTCTTGGATCAACGAGCGGACGCCATATCAACTGAGCTACGACCAACGTAGGTATTGCGTTACAAAGTAAGTATTTAAGTTGTGTTATAATATTAGACTCCCTATTTCTGGAGAACTAACGAGCGTTGTATAAAATCCATTGAACCTAAGACTAAGGGGCTTCTACCCTACAACATATATAAAATAATCAAAATCTGTGATTACCAAGCTTGGCACTCTCCTTGTCAGTTAATCAAGAATGCATATTTTTACCAGAAATTTTATATTATGAAAATTAACTTATATCTGTGTGGTATTTTTAGGGTTTCGTTCATCTCACGAAACCCTATTACTCCCGCTCCGTTGTCTGTCCGTCACAGAGCCATTCTCAGAAACTATATAACTTACAGGCATGAAAATTTGTGTACTTATAGCTAAATACCTACTATGAAGCTCAAAATATTAAAATATAAAAAAATCGTATTATTTTAATATATAGATATAAAAAACCAAAAATCTAACAGCCTTTTCCTATTAAATTTAAACATCTAGCAGTTGCCAACAATTAAAAGTCCACAATAAACTTCTTTCTACAAAAATTAATTTTCTATTGAAAGATTTTCATGTGAAAAATGAAAATGAAATAAAAAGTTTCATCAATTGAAAAAAAAAAATATTAATATGACGTCATATTGGTAATAAAACGGAAATTTTCAAACATTTCTCAATAATACAAGGAGTATGAGTAGGTGTAAATACAAAAAACAGCTTAATATGACGTCATTAGAGAATTAAAAAGAAAATTAATCTGACGTCATAACGGATTTTTCAAATATAATACAAAGAGAGTATCAGTATGAGTAATAGAGAATAGTAAATATATAAATTTGAGGAAAATATTGAATCATAATAAAAACCCGATTATGGAAATATTGACATATTTTAACATTTTGAAGGTCTCTATACAACATGTTTAATTGAAATTGATTTTTTTTAATATCGCATTTAGTTCACATGACGGATATTATTATGACACTATCGGGCCGGTTCAGATATTCGAAAAAACGAGAAAAATAGACCGGTAATTTTTTACTTTATAAAAAACAGAACTTTTTTTTTTCTTTTTTTTTTTTTTTTTGAAAATGAAATTTATTAGGATTTATTTAAGAAAGGATAAAGTGTTTTGAAAAGAATATTAAACGAAACCCTTTGTGCGATCGTCGATCACACTTACCCACTTGTTTTAATTTCTTTTACTAAGTAAAATTTTTCGTGCGAAACTTTTTTATTTGATCTGTCAAGGGTTAAAGTTAACGATTCTCAATATGTTACTATCTCACATTTATCACATTCACAATTTTACAAATAAATTAATATTTTCATATCCAGGGAAGTCAAATATCATTATTTTTCTTTTTAACGTACAAGTGGTGATTACAGATGTGGTAGCTAAGAAGGCCCCAAGAAGAAATTAACATCTTTATCATAAACTGTGGCATATGTATATTATGCACAAAATATAGAAATAAGGTATTTATTATTATTTTTGGTAAAGTATAACTCAATTATTAAAATGTGTTCAATTACATTAGATGAAAAACTGGAGAAATTACCTGGGTCAAACCTGATGCAGTGGGTCAAACATACCATAACTGTCATTTTAAAAAAATTACAAAAGCACATAATATCTATACCAAGTTCCAATTAAAAACAATAAAAAAATCTTCTTTAACCCTATCAGGGGCACTCGCAAAATGCTGAAATGATTGACCGACACCAGATTTTACAAACAAATTTATTTGAAAGTAAGTAAAAGCTTTTCTTCACATACTTGGAACATCCAACCGGAGAGCCAACCCGTAGGCTTACAGCTAAATCCTCCAGCGGAAAGCTTCCCTCTGCCACTCAGCGAAGCCACAGCCACAAGACGACCCAGAACACGGGCATATACTTAAAATATACAATAACGGAGAGTAATCCACTCCCAAAACCACAATAATAAATATACAAAAAAATACACTGCTCAAAACAATTAAAGGATATTTGAAGTTTTATATAAAATAAAGATATAAACGAAATTTTTTTTGCCGAAAATAGAAGAAGAGAATCAGAAATGCAAATTTTTCTGGTTTTCAAACTGTGGAGTATGCAAATTTTGAGTTCGACGTCAAAAACGTCGCTTCAGCGGCAGCGAATGAAATTTGACTTTCAACTGGATAAAAGAGAATGAAGACAAGGATGATCGGCATTCAGTGATTGCTTTGTTTCGATGAGTACGATGTCTCAGCGAAGTCATTTGACAGATTCAGAAGCTTGGAGAATTGTTGGTAGGTTAGAAGGGGGACAAACTCAAGCCGAAGTAGCGCAAGCCATTGGAGTGTCACAAAGTGGCATTTCTAGGATCTGGAACCGTTTTTTGGAGAGTGGATGTGCAGGCCGAAGACCAGGGCAAGGTCGTAGACGGGCAACAACGCCCAATGAAGATCGGTATTTAGCGTTAACAGCTCGGAGACACCGAAACATGAACGCTACTCTTCTCCAACAACACCTTCGCTCGGCTACAGGCACCACGATTTCAACTCAGACTGTCCGAAACCGGCTCCATGCTGTAGGTCTGTATGCTCGCCGACCGATAGTATGTGTTAGATTAACATCAAGGCATCGTCGCGACCGCAGGGAGTGGGCAACCGAGCAGGTCAACTGGAGGAGAAATGAATGGAGCAATATTCTGTTTTCTGACAAGTCCCGTTTTTCTGTGCATCCGGATAATAGGCGTATTTTCATCTGGAGGGACCGTGGCAGTAGGAATAATCCTGCGTTCGTGCACGAAAGTGTCAGATTTGGCGGTGGAGGAGTGTTGGTGTATTGTGGCATCTCCATTGACGGGCGCACTGACCTCTACATCATTCGAGATGGAGCTCTGACTGGTCGCCGATATAGGGATGAGATCCTCAGACCTATTGTAGTCCCTTACGCTGCAGCAATCGGAGATAACTTCATTTTAATGGACGATAACTGCAGGCCACATCGTGCAAACCTGGTGGAGGATTTCCTTTTCGAGGAAGGAATCGTTCGAATGGAATGGCCAGCGTGTTCTCCAGACATGAATCCAATCGAGCACGTTTGGGACGCTCTAGGAAGACGAGTTTCTGGCCGCCAACAACCCCCACAAACTCTCCAAGAACTGGAAAGAGCTCTTCTGGAAGAGTGGGGCAGAATACCCCAACTCGTCATTAATAGCCTCATTGAGTCCATGCCTCAAAGGTGTTCAACGTTGCTGGCCGCCCGTGGAAACCATACCCCCGACTGAAAATGATTTTCTTTGAAGAAAACACCTTTTCTTATTCTTTTTTTCTCATATGCACAAATTGTGTTTTTTTCCTTTTGTACACAAATGCGCAATAAAATGCATTTTTTTCTGCCAAACATGTGTAATTTATTCTCATATAACCTACTATGTCTGTCGACCATGTATCAATCAGCTAAAAAGTTTCCCAGATACAAAATCCACCTAAAACTGCAATATCCTTTAATTGTTTTGAGCAGTGTATAATACATTTTCGCAGCAGCTTGGCGTACAAATAAAACAAAATAATAAAACAGACACAACCATATTCTATGCCAAATTTCACAGTTTCGGGAATCAAAAGTCTAAATCAATTAATCTAAATTGATCTGTTAAATGTCCAACAGTCTTATATATGAATTAAAATCTTATGAAAGTTTAAACTCATATGGTACCAACAATGATCAATAGTCATATCAATGTCTTAACAGTGGTCAAAAGACATGTGGTTTAAGCCACAGAAATTCATCATTTCAAATATTCTGAAACCTCATAATCGGATAAAACAAAATTAATATGATATTGTTCAAGTGTTTTTAAAATTTAAAAAGCCTTTGGTTACAGGTCAAGCAATATTGATGTCACGAGACACCAGGAAACATCAGGCACATTTTTGACATCTGTACACTGTAGCACCACAACATCACTTGATGTTACATTACAGCGGACTAAATTGCACTGTGGACACAAATACGACCACGACACTGTAAAAACGCAATACAAATCAACAAACCAGACTGTCAGACCGGATGCAGAGCACACGAATGAACAAACATTTAGATGTAACCAGGTAATAGCTGACAAACGAGAATAAATTCATTCACTGTAAGACGACTGAAGCAAACAAAAATGCAGGCATCATGGTGCTGAATCCCACTGATAAAACAAACTTAAAGAAAATAAACTGAATAGTGCCAATGTGATACTTGTAACCTGTAGAAATCAAAAGCAGAAAGACGTTCAGAAATATCATTATTTTGATTTATCTTGGCAATACAATGGAATCTCAAAACTCTTTCTAACAAAAGAACTAAAATTTATAATGGATAAAGGAGTATGTCAGGTTTCTCTCACAGGTGCAAGAGTTGAAAGCTATTCTTAAGGGATTAGCATATTGTATGTATTGTATATGTATCTATTGTGTACCGTTAGAGTCTGGTTTAAGAAAAATCTTAATCCGAAGGGGAGCGACTCAGAATATGAGTGGAAGGAAGGTGGAACAGAATGAAAGAAGTATTTCCATTGCAATGTGGTATTTCATGGATAAGAAAGCTATTGCACCCTTTTGTTTAGGAAGACAGATCCGTCAAGAGGGAGGAAGGGTTGTCAAGGACCCTTGGAAACAGATGAGAAACCCCGTAGAAAGGAGGGTGCTCTGCAGTTTACGAGAGAGAGAAAGTTAGTTCGGATGGAGCAGCGAAGTGTGAAGGTTGCTCGGGGAATGAGCGCGGAGAGCGGGTGTGAGATGAATAGAAATCTCAGTGCGGAATGAATTGAAGTAGTCTAACGGTATACGTAGAGCGTTTTCTGTAATTGTTTTGATTTAGTGTTAAACCGGATAATTTACATCCGAGTTTAAGTGTAAATAGTGTTAATAAATTGTTACTTTAACTTTAATTGAAAGAGTTAGGTTTTTCTTGAATATACATCAAGTATCGTGCCCGATATCACGTATTCATATCGGTGGTGGCAGCATATCAAAAGACCGGATTTATTTCGAAGTTGTGTGGACGGAGAAGTGGAATCCGACAATGTTGGCAGCGACGGGATTGAATCACCGAAAACCAGTGCCAGTTAGCCGTGTTACTGAGAGTTTGTGCCGGATCGTCTAGCGGAAGTGTTTGTGCTCTATCGTCGAAGACCAGCGCCAGTTAGCCGTGTTACTGAGAGTTTGTGCAGGATCGTCTAGCGGAAGTGTTTGTGCTCTATCGTCGAAGACCAGCGCCAGTTAGCCGTATTAAGTCAGTTTATGCCGGATCGTCTAGTGGAAGTGTTTGTGCTCTATCGTCGTAGACCAGTGCCAGCTAGCCTATCGTCATTACAGTGAAGTGAATTAGTGGTGGTGCTGTGTTAGTGTAGTGCTGTGCGTAGTGTTTTTTGTGCATTGTGAAGCAAGGTGCAGTGATTGTGGCCCGAGAGTGCAAGATTTACCCTGTGGAAAAGTGAGCAGAGAATTGCCCCAGCGAATGAAGTACGAGGTAAGGTGTTTTGATCATTTTACTCTACTGACATTCTCGAACCTACTTTTTTTTTATTGTGTATAGTTGATGGTAATTTAAGTTAATGTTGTGGTTAATTTATGATAATTTATGTGCAATATAATAATTGGTCCAAATCAAATGAGATATTAACAACCATTTTACACTATTGTTTTAAGAAAAGGATCTTATATTAATTACTAGAAGTGATTTTCTAATTGTTTTAAACGGATAAGATTAATGATTAAAATTAATGCATTGTGTTAATAGTTGGAAGGAATAATTGAAATTTCTTAAATTTAAATTATTATTAAAGTAATATTTAAATTAAGTGATATTGTTTGCTTTAAGTTTGAAATATTGATAGTAAATGAGGAAAGCAAATTTGTGTAGAATTTAAATTAAATTGAAATAACCTTCAAGGAAGAACTGAAGGCCCAGAGGAAAAAAAAAGTGCTGTGATTTACTTTTTAATGTGAGAACTAATTTTGAAATTGAAATATTTTATTGAGATTAAATTTAGGAATTTATGTGTATTTCATGCAAATTTTTGTTAGGTGGATATTTTTATGTAGTGATTGGCAGCAGTGTTTTATTCAAATTGCAACGTATGAGTGTTATTGTGTAAATTGTATTTTATTATTTATGATAAATTTAAAATCTGTATTGCATACTAATCAAATTGAAATTATTGTTACTTGGTTATTGGAAGCAAATTGTGGGGTAACGTTGTTTAAGGCAATTTATCATTTTATTATTACTTATTTGAAATATGTTAAATAGTATAATATGTGGAGGTAATTTATGAAGGTAGGATTGGAGGAAGTAGTAATTTGATATTGTGCTTAAGTATTATTGTAGGGTGGTAATAATTATCGGTAGAAGGTATGGCTTTCTTACTAAAAATAAAAAAGGTGGATCTTCAGGCGATATGTGAAGAGTTAGGGATTGAAGTCTCGGAAGATGATACCAGGTTTAAGCTTAAGAAAAAGACAGTGGAGAGCAACGAATATGAAGAGGGGGCCGTTATGGAATTTATCTAACACTATTGTTACGGAGCGGTTAGAAAAGGTAGAAAGGGAGGAAAAGTTACAACGAGAAACGTTAGAAAGGGAGGAAAAGTTACAACGAGAAAAGTTAGATAGAGAAGAAAGGTCTGAAAAATTGAGATTGGAACATGAGTTAGAGTTGGAAAGGATAAAAATTCAAAGTTCGGCAAATAATTTTAATGGGTCTAGAGAATATAATAAGGAGAGTAGCCTAGAGAAATTGATTAAAAGTGTTAAAACTTTGTCTATCAAAGTTCCAGAAGGGACTGAGGGATGGAATCTGTTTTTTAGCAGTTTAGAACGGGCATTCCAAACAAAAAATGTACCGGAAACCCAGCAGGCCAAAATTCTGCTAAATATGTTAGGAGATAAGGCCGATAATTTGCTAATATACACTACTAGGGAACAAATTGAGAGTTATGAGAAATTAAAGGAATTAGTTCTAAGGGAACACGAGCCGACACCGAAGGCGTGTTTGGAAAATTTCAAGAAGGCTAGAAGGAATCAAAATGAAACTCATGTATTGTTTGTATCGCGTTTAATAGCAACGTGGGAGAATTATTGTAAGATTAGAGGTGCAGATACGTATGAGAAGGTTAATCAGTTAATTGTCACGGATAAGTTGTTAAATACCCTAGATGAGGAAACCGCGGCGCATATTGGATTAACTCAGCACAGTAATTGGTTAGAAGTTTCTAAAATCGCTAAGGAATGTGATAATTTCTTTGATGCTAAACAAAAATCTTATGCGGTAACTTATAAGAGTTATAAAGGTAAAGAAAGGTATGTTAATAGTGAAGATTCTAGAAGGGCAAAAGATGAGGGATTTAGTAGTAATTGGAGACAAAATGGGAATAATGAAGTTAGTTCATTTTTGGGTAGAAAACCGGAATTATTAAACCTAATGATACGACGCCTATCTGTTTCAAGTGTTCTCAACGAGGACATGTTCAGCGATTTTGTACAAAAGGAAATAATGAGGGAAGTAATCAAATTAATAACCGACAAGAACCAAGGGCTAGTAACAATAATGTCTCAGTGCGATGAATTAAAGAATTACCAAGGGGAGCGAGTACGGCAAGAATCGGAGCAAAAGGGAATTGGAGAACTAAAGTTATTGGAGAGAACTTAAATAAGCTTGAGAAAGTGGAAGTTAGTGTAAATGGGAAGATAACAAAAGGATTAGTGGATTCTGGTTGCGAAATTAGCGTCGTTCATAAAGATTTAGTGCCAGCAGAGAAACTAAGAGGGGCTGGTAGTATCTATTTACAAGGGATATTTGGTAAGGCAGTCAAATCGCCGTTATTCAATTACCTTTAGCTATTCCAAAACGCGGTCAAACTAATGTAATTCATCAGGATGTACTTTGCGCGATAATTGATAATAGTAAGGAACAGGTAATTTTACATCCTGACGTGGCTAATGAATTATCAGGGTTAAACAACGAGAAATCATTAAGAGAATCGGTAGAAAGGGAATGTAAGGAAGGTAGTAGGGATAAAGTGAAGGAAAGGGAAAGGATTGGAAATGATAAGAGCGACTGTTATGCCGTAAAAACGAGATCGGTAAATTTACAAAGTCATGAGAAGGAAAAAGCCGAAGTAGAGAAAAGTAAGATTAATCAAGTTACGGAAAGTAGTCTAAATGTATTTCAGGAATCCCAAATGAGTTGTAAAGATTTAGAGAAAGCTTGGGAATTGGCTGAAAATGATAGAGGGTCTTACTATATTGATAATGGGTTACTATATCATAAAGATAAATTAGTAGATGAAACTGTAGCTCAATTATTATTACCTGAAATTAGAAGAGAGGAAATTCTAAAATTAGCGCATACTTCCTCATATGGAGAACATCACGTGGTTAAGAAAATGTTAGAAAGAATCAAGCATTCATTTTATTGGGAAAATATGGCAGCGGAAGCTAAAACGTTTTGCGAATCATGTGTAGAATGTCGTTTAACGAGGGAAATGAATGTGAGTAATAAGGAGAAAGAGGAAATATGTCGACCTGCAGTTATAGTTGAGTTAGGGGACGGGAGTAAGAAACTGGTGTATCAAGATGAAATGAGAGCATTTATTGCTAAAAATAAAGTAGTCGATATTGTCTTGGATAGTGACGGGGAGTTTGAAGACTGTAGGAAAGATCTGTTGTTAGACCGAGAACAACCGGAAAATAAAGACAGGAAGGGATTTGAGATAAAAGGATTAACAAATATTCAAGTTGGGGACATAAAATCAATCTTAAGGAAAAATAAGGAATTATTTATGGGTCCTATCCAACTGGTTGAAATGGAGAAAAATCGGATTGGTCGTAAACCGGAAAGGGGTAAGATAAGACAGAAATTGTACAATGTTATCATCACGTACAAAGAGGACCTGGAAAGGCAAGTGACTGATTGGTTAGAGGAAGATTTAATTGGGACATCAGAGGCAGAAGTTAGCCATTCAAGCGGGTGCATTACGAAAAGGGATGTACCAATTAAGTTAACGAGGAAGCACTGGAAGGAAAAAGTTCCGCCTCCAGCAATCTCAGCCTAAGGACTGACATTGAAATGACATAATACTAGTGTAACTTTATTTTTTTGTGTATTTTTAATTGTATTTGCATCTTGTGTTTATAAAAGTGTATTAGCATATTGTGTATTTTTTTTTGTAGTTATCACATTAGTATATGGTTCATTAGAGATGTCAGTAGTTAAATTTTCAGACACCTTGAAATATTTATGTAATTGTAGTAATGAAGAAACCTATCAAGGAACTGTTGAACTCTTCTCAGACATTACATAGTTTGAGGAAAATTAGCCCCTAAAAGGCATATTTTCCGCTAAGGTGGGGGGTGTCAGGTTTCTCTCACAGGTGCAAGAGTTGAAAGCTATTCTTAAGGGATTAGCATATTGTATGTATTGTATATGTATCTATTGTGTAACGTTAGAGTCTGGTTTAAGAAAAATCTTAATCCGAAGGGGAGTTACTCAGAATATGAGTGGAAGGAAGGTGGAACAGAATGAAAGAAGTATTTCCATTGCAATGTGGTATTTCATAGATAAGAAAGCTATTGCACCCTTTTGTTTAGGAAGACAGATCCGTCAAGAGGGAGGAAGGGTTGTCAAGGACCCTTGGAAACAGAGGAGAAACCCCGTAGAAAGGAGGGTGCTCTGCAGTTTACAAGAGAGAGAAAGTTAGTTCGGACGGAGCAGCGAAGTGTGAAGGTTGCTCGGGGAATGAGCGCGGAGAGCGGGTGTGAGATGAATAGAAATCTCAGTGCGGAATGAATTGACGTAGTCTAACGGTATACGTAGAGCGTTTTCTGTAATTGTTTTGATTTAGTGTTAAACCGGATAATTTACATCCGAGTTTAAGTGTAAATAGTGTTAATAAATTGTTACTTTAACTTTAATTGAAAGAGTTAGGTTTTTCTTGAATATACATCAAGTATCGTGCCCGATATCACGTATTCATATCGGTGGTGGCAGCATATCAAAAGACCGGATTTATTTCGAAGTTGTGTGGACGGAGAAGTGGAATCCGACAGAGTACAACTCATTAAATACATTGTAAATGTCACAGAGCGCTCTGTAGTTTCTTTCCGAAATTAAAACCCTCTGAAGATTCCACCTTATCGTCTTTTTCCTGTCAAATATAAAGTAATGGGCCATAAGAGGACAACATTCAAAGATATAATGAAATACTCAACCTCTATTGCCACAGTCGCATAACTCACTTTGTCTTTTTCCAATTCTATGAAGATACACCGGGAAACTCCCATGCCCGCTGATGTAGTATTGAATAATCTGTGAAGTACATATAAAATTACGTGAAACTTTGTTAATACCATCGAAAGTGTCTCTACCCTTATCAGAGCCGCTCCATGCTGTTTGTCACGTTCCTTTTGATAATGAACGTTCAAAACTGAATCCGGAAACGGTACTTCCCCAATTGCATCATATTGGTCATCCTCAATGGCCCTCTTGGCCAACTTATCAGCGTACTCATTACAACATGAGCCTTTATCCATCCAAAGGAAATAGTTCTAGGTACAATTTGGCTAATTTTATTAAATATTACCCAATACCAGTATATCAACCGGAAGAGTCCGCTGTAACACTGTGATTGAAGAAAGACTGTCTGTATAGAGATATGCACAATCATATTTAGTAGCCAAATGCCATATCAATGCCAAATCTATCGCAAAAAGCTCGGCCTGACACACTGAATTCAAATAATGTAACTTTATATTAAATTCATGGATTTTAGTATTCCTTTTACACACCACAAAAGCCGCTACTGTCCCTGCAGGCATCTTCGAGCCGTCTGTATATATAATAATCTGGAAGCCTTTGCTGGGATTTCCCGATCTCACCGAAGGCAATATACTCAAAGGCTGACAGCGAAAGTATTGAGGATAATTATATGTGTACAGTTTTCATATGTGTACAATTTTATGACTTGAAACTTCAACATTATTTATACTAACTGTCGAGGAACCATTTAACACTTGAAACTTCTTCATTCTACACTTCAGATCAGTATATAAGGGCGGAACCCCAGTTAACACACATGTAGCTTCCGTTGAAACAGTTCTGTAACTGCCAATCACTGACAACAGGCCAAGCCTCTGGCACGAGCTCAACATTTTCTGTGCCGGAATTCTCAAATTATTAATCCAAGCTTGATACCCGTAGATTCTTTTCAATTACAGCAGAATACCAGATTTTTTAATACTTGGCCTTAAAGCCTCTGTCCCTACATTTCATATTTTTAATACTTGAGGCAAAATTCCGCACATTTTCCCTTACCATATCTAAGTGGCCATTCCAATAGAATCTTGAGTCCAGAACAAATACCAGATACGTAATATTATCCCCAACTTTCACCTATTCTCCTCTGATCTTGAAGATAGGCTTTCTATTAGACAGTGTGAATCTGCCAAACAGCATGGCCGAAGATTTACCCACACTCAGATTTAGTTAGAAATCCTGGACGATTGTCCGAAAACTGTCAGGCAATTATTCACATTCTGTTCCAAGTTTTGTCTGGTGTCTGCACCCTTTAGTACAGCAGTATCATCCGCGTATGATATTATATCTTTACTATGGATCTTATATAACTTAATAATTCTATCTGCTACCAACACCCCCAGAAGAGGACCCAGACACGAGCCCTGCATAAGGAACGAAAGCATTCAGTACCACTGGAAAATACAAATCCAATATAACGGACTGAGATGTATGTTTTCAGCGAGCTTTTCAGTACTCCGATACTGGAAGGTCATCAATGATCTCCGATAAAACAAACCAGTTAATAGAGTCGAAGACTCCTTCAATATACAACGACACAGTACTTATGTTCTTCCAAAATCTGTTGTAAAATTTTAATCAATTGCTGCACCGCCATAACCGTGCTCCTACCCTCTCGAAAACCAAAATGTTCTGGCTGTAAGTACTTCTTGTTCTCCAGGTCTGTCATTGTCCGTGTCTTTATGATCCGCTCTAATATTTTTCCCAATAATATAGGAAGTAAAGTGATTGGGCGGTAAGCTCTAGACGATTTAGCATCCTTATTTCGTTTCCGAAAGAAGATCACAACATCCTTCTTCCAGGCTTTTGGAAAATATCCCAAACACAGACACTTTGTAAACAGGGCTCTCATAAGACCCGAAAAATGACCGCATAAATTCTTAACTACCAAAGCATCGATCTTGTCATATCCCAGAGCCTTATTGTTTGATTGTTGTGAAAGAGCACGCCTCATTTCTTTATCCGATACTGCAGCAAAGCCCTCTGAAATATCAAATGTGCCTGCCACGGGAAAATCATAGATATTCTACACAACATCTCTAGTTCGGAAATGTTCGTTGCATCAAATTACTGCCCACATCATTAAACGGGTCGAAGATGGTAGAATTTTCCAATATTGTAAAGACGGTGTCCGTATGGCTCAACCATTTTCCCGAAGCATATTTGTAAAGGTTTCCGAAGGCTTTAGAAGTATTACTACAAAAATTAATCCAATATGCCTTCTTGGCAGATCTGATATTACGTTTGTAAGTCAATATTCCGGCCACAAATGTCTCTTTATAGGCCACAATATCCGGATTGCGCGTGTGCCTTTCATACAATGCATTTAGTTTGTTTCTTTTTTACCTCTGTAAACCACACGTTATCTTCGGTTTATGTGAGAGGGTACCAAGTCTAAAATTCTTTGTCATAGCGTCATTCAGATTGTGATAAAATACATCCATTCAATTATCCATAGCTTCCGAGGCATGCACCGTCAATATGGTTTGCAATAGATGCGGGAAGAAATCACGAAAATATGTATTAAAATTCAAGAAACTTTTATTACTTACCCATTATACGTGGCATAGGGTTGTAATCGTTTTAAAAATATATTTTTTTTGTGGAAATTTAAAAGATTTCCATTCAAACGTTCAAAATAGAAACAAAGACAGAATAATTATATAAATCATTTTTACAAAAATTTTAACTCTCCCACCCCCCCCTTTTTTTTTCTTTTTTTTCTCCACTTAAGTGGTATATAACTGCGACTTTATGCAGTAAATAATGGCGAAAATCTGTTGCATATTTGCCTGCAAGGAAACTGCCATTTCAGAAATTTCTAGAATTTCTAGAATTTCTGAATTCAGAAATTTCTAGAGCAAAAACATACACATATTTAAATGTTAAGTTTTGAATTAAAAATATTATTTGTGTGTCTGAAGAGGATACATTATTATGTTTATGTAATTGTTCAATTGAATTTTTTTAAAGTGTTTATTGCTATTTTTCAAAAATTACTGTTTTTCGCCAATTTCACTTAGTTTTACTTCCTCTACCTAATTTTACCTCTTTTTGCAAAATTTTATCACCTCTTAGAGTAAGAACTCTCCGGAGGAGAAGCAACTTCGACTCAGGAAAGTAGGTGGAGCTTCTCCACTGCTCCCAACTTCCACTGGTGCCGGAACCGCACTTTTCCCCTACTTTAAATGCATAAAATATAGTCAATCATATAATCTTTAATATCATTGAGGGTTAATATTTGCGTTAAATGGTTTGTTTCCATGTTACATCGGCATACAGTGCCGTAATTCCCGTTTTTTTTACAGTTTTTGTTTTTAATATCCATTTTTGCGGTACTCTCACGGCTAAACCATTGATCATAGAAAAAAACTGCCAATGCATAAAATATAGGAAATTTCATTATCTTTAATTCATAAACTGCCAACGTGCACGCAAAATGCACAATTTTGGAGTTATTTTGAAAAAAACGAGAAAAGTCCGTTTTTGTACACGTTTTTTGTAAAAAAAAAAACAAATTTGCCGAAACAAATTTTGTTGGACAACTTCAGATTCGTATTCAGCACCCCAAAAAACATAAAATAAGCCACTAAAAACAATTAACCCAGAATTTTCCACTTTAAGCACTTTTTGTACACAATTTTACTGGGCTAAACACAAAACTCAGGCAATGCATTGGAGAAAATCAGTACATGTTGCCAAAATATGTTTTAAAAAATTATTGACCAAGGATCATTATTGCACAGCAAAGCCAAGCACAAACCAATATATAGAACCAGATCCCTCTACAGAAAATTTAAAATAGAACTCTAAACATGTATTCAAATGAATCAATAAGGTGCTGCCATCTGTTGAAAAATTAGTGAATATACTATTATATAATAAAAACATTTGATTACTATTATTAGATAAAGATTAAAACAAATACCGCCTAAAGAATGATAACTGATAGTTAAATAATAAATAATAAATAAAATTATGTTGATATATTTTTAATTACATAAAATAAAAGTAATTGATGTATTAAAGAAAAATTCTATGTAAAAAATTATATGTAAAATGGTGAAATTAATAATTATTGATTAATGCTTCAGATAAATCTTTGTACCTAGCAATGACATAGCAACAATTAAGTTCCTTTGCCAGAAATGCATCATCACTTAAATTAATTTATAATCAAAGGTAAATAAAAAATTATAAGAATTAAGATGCTAAGGATTCAATATTAATATTAATTAAATATTGAAATTAATTTGTTACATTTAATGTTTCTACAAACTTTGTTAAAAATTAAATACACATGATTTAAGTGGAGAGGGTAGAACAATTAATAAAAATTAATACAATGCATTATATTCACATTTAAGAAAGTACACATTGTATTAGAAGTTAATATGATATTGTCCACAGTGAGCATTAATCTAAATACAATTAATCGTTAACTTTATTAAATATTAATGAATATGAATTCATTAAAATGAATTAATAAATATGTAAATATAACTACATTAATTTGCATATAAAAGTATTAAATCATAGTCCATTATAAAATGTGTATTAGCAAACGTAGTTCTAAATCAAAATGCCCCATTCCAGTTTTTTATATATATATAAATTAACCATGCGTATTATCCAGACAACTCCACCACACCTCCGTAATCTAACATCTCTCTCTCTCTCTCTCTCTCTCTCTCTATATATATATATATATATATATATATATATATATATATATATATATATATATATATATATATATATATATATATATATATATATATATATATATATATATATAATTATAATATCTATGAATTTCAAAAAACATATCAAGTTCTATTATCATTCTACTTAAATCTCCAAAGAGATAATTAATGATATTGTGTATACAGAATACGACATAGCTAATAATTAACATGTGCAAACATAATATTACCATAGCTTGTGCTTCAATGGTAATTGGCCAAATTTTACTCATACCTAAAGAATATTGAAAAAAGAAAAAAGAAATAGAGAGAAAGGGGAAAAAATATATATATAAATTGGAGTTGCAATTAAGTAAATACAAATGGATTAATAAATTAAATATGAACCATATACAATGGAAAATTGGACCACATGAGAATTAAATATGAATTGGATATGAAAAAACACATGCACATGTACTCATCAGCCTGGATGCACCCACATGTGTTTTAAATAATAATTCAGTGTTCCATAATTCTACTGGCATAATGCTAAGATCAGTAGAATCATCCAGGTACACTGAATTATTACCAGACAACAATTGGAAATATTTAAATAGGAAATAAAAAACCATTAAGAATATACAATATATTTCACTCACATCGATTATCCCAAAAACTGTATTTAACACTTCACAAAATTACCACGAGATAACAGTTTTGAAATAATAAAATTGGAAATATGAACGCGTAAAGTGTAGATAAAATATTTTACTCACAATAATTATACAGAATCCTTAAAATGTCACAACTTTTGCATAATATTCACATCCACATGGCAATGCATCATACATGTTGACTAAGTCGAGTTGAGAGAAATGATTTGAAAGACAAGTTGAGAGCACACTTTTTTTTTAAAACACAACCCCATCGATGACACCCAAACACAAAATGATTCAAAAACACACAAAATAATTCTGGTTTTAATACACTTATAACAAAATTATATCCGTGAATATATATTACTCCATCCAATTTTAATTCCTGAAAGTAAAATTAATATACAATCAATAGCTCCCTCTATAGTTAAATTAAATATAATATTAACAATATTATCAACAACTATCTGAAAGGTAAAGTGTCGCCATCTATTGGTATTATAATAATTCATAATTAATATTTAGTTAGATATCCACTTTATTAGTTACATACTCACTTCATTAGATTTAATTATATAAATAAACTTTAAAAAACAATACTAACTTGTAGTTTTACTTTAAATTCAAATCAAATATAATACTACTATATGAATAAATCTACACAGAATTAATTCAACTTGCACAGCATTTCAGATATTCTTAACAAGAATATATTATGTAAAAGAGATATTATTTTAATTCAAATTGTTTTTGCTGCCAGCTGTGTTAATCCACTGATATTATAGACATATTATTAAATAATTAATGTTTTATTTTTACTACTACTTAAATATATATTAGACTTGTTATTAAATAATTAATGTTTAATTTATACTACATTGTAAATATATTTTATATTTCATAGATTAATTTAAATATCTAATTAAATAATTCATAAACAATTCAAAATATCTCAAAATTTATAAAATTGATAATTAATAGTATTACTACTGTTTTTCAATCAAATTAATGCAATGCAGTAATTAAAATACTTGTTAAATTTAATTATTCATAGACAAAAATAAAAACTATATATATTTATATTTATATATATTGCAAATAGATATGTTTATGAGTTATAATCACCAATGTTATCCATGTATAATTTAATTTGTTATTGTAAAAGTTAATTTATAAATGTATGAAAACTGCACATCAATAACACCCTAAACAGAGGTGATCGGCAACGCACAATCACAACTATACAAAGTGTATATAATGTTCAATCAAATATTAAATTTCCTAATATGTTATAATTGTAATTATGTATGTTATAATTGTAATTTTCTATATAAAGTGTATATAATGTTCAAACAAATATTAAATATTAAATTTCCTAATATGTTATAATTGTAATAATGTATGTTATAATTATTATTTTCTATATCTTTTGTTATATGTTATCGCACACTAAAACAATAATTTATTACATACCATGTTTATATTTAAATTATATAATAAATGTTATTTAAAAGAGTTGATGATTGAATTTATCATAAAAATTGGATAACCATATATTTTTGCTTGATCTCGAATATATCTAATATTTTTGTTTTTATTTATATCTGAGCATAAGTATTTTATACGATGTAGATAATTGATAATTATATTTTTATAAACAGATTTATGTAAACATGAAGCAAAATTGGTAAAAATATTTACTTTAAATTGGAAATCAAATCTCTTATCATAAATATCAAAAATTAATTTATAATTATTAGTAATATTAATTTTTAAGTCAAGAAAGTTTATATTATTATTAATTAAATCATTTTCGCTTAATTTAAGCTGAGTAGGATAAAAATTGAGTGGTGATGTGCAATTATTTTCATTGAAATAAAATATGATAATGTCATCAATATAGCGATAAAATACATAATCATTGTTCGGACTTATATTTCTTTCATAATAATATAAGTAAAGGTCAGAGAGAATACTAGATGCGGTTCCGCCCTGCGGAATTCCCTGGCATTGTTTATAGATAATATTGTCATATATAATGTAATTATTATGCAATGTAAAATTTAGTAAAGTTTTAAAAAAATTTACTGAAATATGTTCTTTTAATTTTAATTGAGATTTAAATTCTTTAAATAATATACACATTGTTTTATGTAAGTCTTTTATATCAATGTTATTAAATAAATAATTAAAATCCAATGTTTTTATGAATTTTACCGGATTGATATTATTTATTTTATTACTATTTTTTAGGCAATGTTGGTTATTATGTTTTAACGTTATATCATATATCTGCTTTAAAATATTAAGTAGTAAATTGCTTGCATTTTTATTATATGTGTTACAACCAATGGTAACAGTGCGAAATTTAATAGGATTTTTATGAAATTTTGGAATTATAACAAGATAAGGATAATTAAAATTATTACATTTGATTTTTAGTAATTTGTGATAATTTAATAATTTTCTGTTATTTATTTCAATATTTAATTTAGTTTTATTAAAAATATTACTTGTGTTGATTGCATTGTGAATTAACACTTTATAGTATTCTTTACAAATGATAGCATAATTATTTGGAGATTTATCTACATAAGTAATTATAAATTTGTTTTGTAATTCTGATATATGTTTATTTATGTTTTTAAAAGCTGCATGTGTAATATGATGATAATTTTTTATAATTTCATTTTTTAATTTATCAATTACAGAAAATCTCCATTCACTGAAATATTCGATTGGTTTATTGTAATCAACAGCAATTTTATATATAAACAAATCAATATCTTGAATAAACTGCAATATTATGGATTTGATATTACACTTATATGGAAGACGAAATTTTGTGCCATTATGCATTAAGTTTTGTAAAATAGATTGTTCTACAATATTAAGATCACCAGTAATGATATGACCATGTGTTGTATTTATATACTTTTGATATTTTGGGTCATTACAATAACATGGGTAATTCTTTGAAGAGACCAAATTTTTTGCAAAAGAATTGTAATTAAAACTTTTACGTCCAAGTGTGCGATTATATTTATATGTCTTGTGAATGGTAAAATTTTTTATTGGAAAATTATTATTAATGTTGTTTATTATATTGTGTAAATTTATATTATTAAATACATGATTGGAAAAATTTATAATTAATTGTGTATTATTAGTTTTATATTTAGGTTTATTAGAAAGACTTGTATTTAATAGGTTTGCTCTATAATGTAGAATATCATAAAAGATATCACAAAAATGTGGAGAATATTGATTCTTTTTAAATACCTTGAAATATTGGTTTATATATTTCTTATTTATACTAAAAACATGTTTTCTTATAGCAAGCCAACAATAATCATTACAAAATTGTGCCTCAAGATTATCAAGCTCCTGTTGAATCACAATATCATCAGTGTATTTTTTGTTATTATGTTTACCTCTACCAGATCTTGAAGTTTTTTTTAAGTTTGAAAAATTTAATCCGGAATAAAGATTTTTATAATTTTCATATTTAGTTAAATCTGAAAATACAGGATGTGATTTTTTGTATACTAATTGATTTAATCCATAAGGATATGTAGTATTAAAATGTCTTATATATTTAGATTCTAGAAAAAGTCGTTCAGTAAAATTTTTTTGTATTTTAAGTATTTTAATAGTAATATTTTTAAAATCATGATTTTTGAAATGAGTATATTCAATATTATGAGTTGTTTGAAATTTAGAATTTTTATATTTATCAATATGAGAACGATGTAAATTTAGCCGCTTATGTAATTTTTGACAAGACTGTCCTATATATTCCATGTTACACGAATTGCATTTCAATGAATATATTACATTGTATGCTTTGCAAAATTTTACCAAATTAAGATTGTTATTATTTGAAATCTGTGACTTATCAGCTAATGGACATGTAAGACAACGCTTAGATTCACACTCTCGAAAACATAGTACAGGCTTGGGACAATAGAATAGGTTATCTGATAACGATCCAGGAAGATCCCTAATAATCTTCCTGTACCGAGCATTAGTCCTGGATCCACCAAGGCCTAAATTGCCAGTATCTAACATTTTACTAATAACTGCCATATTTGTTTGATAGCAATAAAAAATGCAAGAAATACATATTAAATATATCTATAACATATTTAAAAAAATTGTTATGAATCAATCTTATTATTACTTGAATATCCATAAAAATATATATATATATATATATATATTAAGATTGACTGTTTAATACTTGATTAAATATAATAAAGCTATATAATAAAACTATTTACATATATACATAAAGTCCCATTAAGCAAAATAACATCAAAAGTCAACAATATAAAAACCCCTAGCAGTCATAAGTCAGTACAAAATTAATGTTGGTAAAAAAAAAAAAAAAAAAAAAAAATTCAATAGAACCTGAATAAGATTTTATAAAGATGCCTTTGAAAATTCAATAGATAAACAAATGATACCAAGAAATAATAGTAATACTAAAATATTATTATTATTAAATTATTATTAAATACACCATTAAAAGCGCAATGCAGCTATAATAACTATGTATTTCAAACAGAAGTTAATCAAAGTGATTTGTGAGCCAATTAGGCTAAATTATGGTATCATATAAAAATCAATATTTTAACTAGCTAATTGTTGAAAAGAATATGTAAAAACCATTCCATACCAATTTGCGCAATGCAGCATAATTTTATAGAATGTTAAATAATTATAATATCTATGAATTTCAAAAAACATATCAAGTTCTATTATCATTCTACTTAAATCTCCAAAGAGATAATTAATGATATTGTGTATACAGAATACCACATAGCTAATAATTAACATGTGCAAACATAATATTACCATAGCTTGTGCTTCAATGGTAATTGGCCAAATTTTACTCATACCTAAAGAATATTGAAAAAAGAAAAAAGAAATAGAGAGAAAGGGGGAAAAAAAATTATAAATTGGAGTTGCAATTAAGTATATATATATATATATATATATATATATATATATATATATATATATATATACTATATATATATATATATATGTGTGTGTGTGTGTGTGTGTGTTACATATGTCATGCTGTAACTCTCTTATTTATGAACCGATTTGGATGTAACTGAGCATGTGTATTGGACATACTAAGGTCTCGACCGAGTTCGTTGGCGAGATTCATCCGCCATCTTATTTCAAAATGGCGCGCAGTAAAAAATTTTATTTTTTTTTTAATTTCAAAAACATGTACAACAAATTTATAAATTGAAAAAATTCTTTATGTTAAGTGTTAGAACGTGATACAAGGATTCTGGAACATTTTTTGTTTTTGCTGTATCTTAAAAAATGGCTGAGATATGGCAGTTTGAAATTCTTAGGTAGCTGAGATTTTGAAACAATCTGATATTTGTTATGCTGTAACTCTCCTATTTATAAACCAATTCGGATGTGACTGAGTATGAGTATAGGACATACCAAGGTCTCGACCGAGTTCGTTGTTCAGCTTCATCCGCCACTTTGTTTCAAAATGGCGGCCAGTTAAAAAATTTTAAAATTTTAAACATTCTAAAACATGTCCCAAAAAAAAACTATAAATTGAAAAGATTATTTCTGTTAACTGTTAGAACGTGATACAATGATTGTGGAACATTTTTTGTTTTGGCTATATCTTAAAAAATGTCTGAGATATGGCAGTTTGAAATTCTAGTGTGGCTGAGATTTTAAAACAGAATGATATTTGTTATGCTGTAACTCTCGTATTTATGAACCGATGTGAATGTGACTGATCATGTGCAGAACATACCAAGGTCTCGGCCGAGTTCGTTGGCTAGCTTCATGCGTCATCTTATTTCAAAATGACGGCAAGTTATATTTTTTTATAAATTCAAAAAGATCTATAAAAAATTATAAATTGAAAAAGTTGTTTCCGTTACGTTAGCCAAAACCAAAAATGTTCCGGAATCCTTGTATCACGATCTAACACTTAACAGAAACAAATTTTTCAATTTATAATTTTTTATATATTTTTTTGAATTTTTTTTTAAAAATTTAAAATTAATTTTAAGATATAGCAAACAAAAAAAATGCTTCAGAATCCTTGTACTCACGTTCTAACACTTAACAGAATCAATATTTCTAATTTATAATTTTTTCGTACATCTTTTCAAATTAAAAAAAATTACTGGCCGCCATTTTGAAACAAGATGGCGGATGAAGCTGGCCAACGAACTCGGTCGAGACATTGCTATGCCCTATGCACATACCAGTTACATCCAAATCGGTTCATAAATAAGAGAATTACAGCATGACATATGTCAGATATATATATATATATATATATATAATATATATATTGGAGATTTAGTTAGAATGTTACAAGAACTTGATTAATGTTTTTTGTAATTCAAAGATATTATAATTATATATATATATATATATATATAACAACATTTGATCGGAGGGTGGTTTGGGGGTCTGGGATTCATAATCGGTGAAAATATACCAAAATTTTTTGTAATTGTTTTCCTCCGTACGGCTGCAATAGGTAGCTTTTTGTAATGAAAGCTACCTAAAAGTTTGGTATATTTTCACCGATCATGACCTTCAGATCCCCAAACCACCCTTCGTTCAAATGTTGATTTATACATATATATATATATATATATATATATATATATATATTGTGATGAGTTGACATGTTTCAACTCCTCCCTTATTTGTGGAAAAAGGATAATCTCTCTGGAATGAAAATAATCTGACAGATTGATCTCTATTGACGAAAATTCTATCAATAGTGTGAATTTCATTTTCACTTTGAGATAAGCCAAGCTGCAATACATGCTTTGTATTGAATGGTATGTTATCTGAATGAGTAGATAAGAATTGTAAAGTATTGTTCTTGTGGATACAAAGAACTGGGCCCCTACGAAATGCAATGTTTTCTGGGAAATTCCTGGAATGCAAGGAAAGCCCCTGGGAAGTGAAATTGCTGACGGCAGTTGAAGGTGGAAGGAGTTGAATGTTGAATGAGTGGGTTGTGAAACAAGCTAGAGTGAGGTTCCACTTTGGAGCGGACGTCAGAATCGGAGTTTGGCTGACCATGTAAATTTACAGCATGGATGCTTATCATATTTTTTCATTTTTACTTTTGTTTTCTTTTTTTAATGTGTTAATTTAAAATAAAGTTTTTTCGTTTCAAACGATAAATGGAATTTATTAATTATATATACAACGTCTCACGCTACCACAGCAATAGTATATATAATTAATTGGTGGCAGCAAATGGGATATGTAATCTAGAATAAATTAGATTACGGATCTATGTTAACCTGATTAAACAGATGATGAGCCAGTGGAAAACGGACAAGCAGAGTTGTGGATTCGTGAAGTCTAATTGGAGTCGTGGTTTTTTCTCGGAGTTCTAGCAAGCAGAGAACTGGTAAAAGAACTTTATCGACAAAAGCTGTGTAGTGTATGGACATTCAACTATAGATTTGGTGATACGTGTTTGTGCTTCTTAATATATCCAGTGGAATGAAGATATGCGGCGTACCATCTGAGTTGTCTACATAAGGATCTGAGGTGAAATTAGTGCCTCATCAGCGAAATTAGTGTCTTCAAATCTTCAAACATCGGTGTGTGTCATCTTTAAAAGTGCTTGGAAGCCTGGTATCAGTGTGGAGGAAATATCTGCATCTGGAGGTAAGCTCTTTTATGAAATCTTCTATAGAGGTCTGTTTTAAATTGAATTTTGTGTATAAATTTTAATTTTGGGGAACAAAACTCTATGTGAAATCTAAGAATTCTAGGGAAGCTATTAATTTGGTATTTAAATTTTAGTTAGAATTTTTATGTTTGTTGATTTTCTGGTATCTGTTTGGTATATTATTGGGTTAAGAAAATTATATACTTTTGTATATGTTAAAATTTACTTGGGGTATACTAAATTGTTATTGATTAATTGAGATTATTAATCAGGGTATTTTAATCATAATTTTGTATAAAACTTTTGGAAATAAGAGTTTTGTTTATATGCATTTTAGTTATTACAGTAATAAAGTTATGGCTTAATTTTATGGGTATACTGTGGATGATTATGATTAATGTTTCAAAATAAATTGATGTTATGCTGTACTGTTGGGTATAAAATTTATTTTGGGGGATATACTCAGTTTGAAAGACGTCACTGTTGCATGATAATTTGCTATATTAAAATTGTGTCGTTTTTGAATACATTATAATACGTATAGTGAAGAAAATTCTATTTCTGTATTTATTGTATTATTGTAAATTGAATATATCTGATATTTTGAAATTTATTATATTTTGGGGGAAAATATGGCAGACTATTTAGTAAAATATAATAAAAACGTCTTGCTATTATTAGCAGAGGAATTTGAGACCAGTGTGTCAAAAACGTGTAAAAATCAAGCTATAATTCAGGCTATCGTTAGTGCTGAGGATTATAAAGAAAGTTACGCAAAACTTCGCTTGCAATATATTCTTGAACAGGAGGCAGAGCGGAAAGAACAGGAAAAACAAATTGAAAAAGATCGTAAAGAAAGAGAGAGGCAAATTGAATTAGACAGGATTGCGCAAGAGGAAAAAGATAAACTTAGGAAATTTGAATTAGATAAACTTGAAAAGCAACTTGAGGCAGATAAACTTGAAAAGCAACAACAACTTGAATTACAAAAACTTGAAAAAGAGCAGCAATTTGAATTAGAAAAATTGCGCATTCAAAATTCTGCGGATGTTGTTAGTGTTTCATCTAATGAATCAAATGTAGATTTTCATAGAACTCCTAAGGTAAATTTAAAGGATTTGGTTCCGCGTTTTGATTCTAAATTAATTGATATAACTCTTTTCTTTATGATTTTTGAAAGGCAAGCCGAGAAAGCTAAAATTTCTCAGGAAGATTTGGTCAGTCAATTAATTCCTTTATTACCTTCTGACATTGCCGAAATTATAGTTAAACAACCGTCAGACAAATGTGATGATTTTCAACATATAAAGAAAGTTTTGTTAGATAGGTTTAGGCTAAGTACAGGCGCATTAAAACAGAAATTTGAAACTCATCAAAGAAAATCTGGTGAATTATGGGTAGATCTGATTTATGAGTTAAGGGGTTATCTGGATAATTGGTTAGAGTCATTAGAAGTGAGAGATTTTGAATCCTTAAAAGAACTAATGCTCACGGAACAATTGAAAAAACGTGTCCCTTTTGAGATAAAAGAAAAATTTATTGATGATTGGGAGGAAATAAAGATTGCTTCTAAACTCGCGGAAAAATCAGATAAATTTGAGAGTATAAGAAGAGAATTTAACAGGTCAGATAGAAAACCGTGGGAAAATAAATCTTTTCAGGATAAGCAAAAAGACAGCTTTAATTCTAAAAGTAGAAATGAAATTAAACCAAAATCGGAATTTGAGAATACGAAAGAGTGTGGGAAATTTGATCAATTTAAGAAGGACAATGCTTTCGAAAAGCAAAGACAAGTCCAATGTTATAATTGTTTGGCAGTGGGCCACATCAGACCAAATTGTCCTGAATTGTTAAAAAGTAAATCTAATTATGAGGATAAAAGCATAGCTTGGATTGTTACTAGTGATGGGAAAAGTGTAAATAATAAGGAAGGTGTGGAAACCGAATTACCTATGGTTGATTTATGCGTGAATGGTAAGAAAGTAAAAGCGATTAAGGACACAGGTGCGCAAATTGCGGTTTTTGATGCTAATGACATTCCGTGGAGTGCTAAGAAAGTGGGAAATGTCTTTCTTATACCGGCCCTCGGAAATAGACAAAAAGCGGATTTGGTGTCAGTGCCGGTTGCTTTGATGGAAGGTGAAAAAGAGTATGTTGAAAAAAATGTGGTGGTTGCAGTTGTGAGAAAACTAAATTCTCCGCCCCTTATAACACCAGCTGTTTATGACTTATTAAAGTTAGGAAATATGGAAAAGCAAAATTTGGTGCATAAACAAGTGGGGAATCAAAGAGAATTAAATGGGCAGGGAACCCTCAGATTATCTAGCGATCATGAGCAAAGGGTTGTTAGAAAAATGGTTGTGAATGAAATCTGTGAAAGGGATAATAAGTCTGTTAATGAGATAGAGGTAAATTCACTGGAAGACGTGACTGATAGGTATTTGGAAAAAGGGTCTAAATTGATCGATACAAAAGAGGGTGCGTCTAAAAAGGATGGTGATAAAAGGTCAGGTATTGGAGGTCAATTTCGGGAAAAGAATTCTGAGCATGATGTAAATATACCCAGGTATTTTGTTGGTAGTATGGGATTTATACATGTTAGAAATAGAATTAGAAAGAAATTGAGTTCATCTATGACTGTGGCCAGTAAATTTAACTCTAGGATGAAGGAAAATAATAGAGTAAATTGGGGGGCTAAATGCCAAGAAGATGTGAATAAGAAATCAAAGTTAAAAAGAATGGAGCAGTCTTCTTTTAAAACGGATCACAAAGAAAGATTTATTGAAATCAAACAAGATTTATATAGGAAAAATCATGATTATGAAGTTGTAAGGCGAAAATTATTGTCCAAAAGATTTTCTGATAGAAGTAATTCAGATATTGGTTTTCGGGAGAATTCTCTAAATTAAGTTTATTCTAAATTTGGGAGTACTCATTATTATAATATTTGTATTGTGTTTATGTATCATTTAATGCTTAATATTATTTTCGTAATAGTAAAACTTCATTAATTTCATAATTGCATAATTTAGTATGCTTTCTTTTTGTTTGTAGAAGTGTCTAAATTTAGGCTTTTAAGCAAGTTTTTAAGAGAATCGTTTTAGTCATTGTGTTGTATATAGATTTTTTCTTCCTTTTTATTATTTTTTTTTGTTAGAATCATGTAGAGTGTAATCTGTATTTGGTATTATAGGTATGTGAAATATTTCAAAATTGTTTCTTAGGGCATCAATTGTATAAATTATTCCTGGAATTATACTTAGGTATTGTAGTTATGGGATTATAGTAAATCCTGTTGACAGTGTGGTCTATCAAATACTGAGTATGGGAATGTGTTTGTTTTCTATAGGGATTTTTCATGTGTTATTCAAAATTCCTTTATGCTTTGATGACCTCTTTAGAAATTGATTGAAGGAGCTTATTCTATTAATATATATGCCAAATTTCTTCTAGAAATTTTTCTTAGGGGGAGGTGTTGTGATGAGTTGACATGTTTCAACTCCTCCCTTATTTGTGGAAAAAGGATAATCTCTCTGGAATGAAAATAATCTGACAGATTGATCTCTATTGACGAAAATTCTATCAATAGTGTGAATTTCATTTTCACTTTGAGATAAGCCAAGCTGCAATACATGCTTTGTATTGAATGGTATGTTATCTGAATGAGTAGATAAGAATTGTAAAGTATTGTTCTTGTGGATACAAAGAACTGGGCCCCTACGAAATGCAATGTTTTCTGGGAAATTCCTGGAATGCAAGGAAAGCCCCTGGGAAGTGAAATTGCTGACGGCAGTTGAAGGTGGAAGGAGTTGAATGTTGAATGAGTGGGTTGTGAAACAAGCTAGAGTGAGGTTCCACTTTGGAGCGGACGTCAGAATCGGAGTTTGGCTGACCATGTAAATTTACAGCATGGATGCTTATCATATTTTTTCATTTTTACTTTTGTTTTCTTTTTTTAATGTGTTAATTTAAAATAAAGTTTTTTCGTTTCAAACGATAAATGGAATTTATTAATTATATATACAACGTCTCACGCTACCACAATATATATATATATATATATATATATATATGTTTGACGTATTTCATGCTGTAACTCTCTTATTTAGGAACCGATTCGGATGTGACTAAGTATGTGTATAGGACATACCAAGGTCTCGACCGAGTTCGTTGGCCAGCTTCATCCGCCCTCTTGTTTCAAAATGGCGGCCAATTACAAAATTTTAAATTTTAAAAAGTTCAAAAAGATGTACAAAATATTATAAATTGAAAACCTTGTTTCTGTTAAGTGTTCGAACGTAATGCAAGGATTCTGGAACATTTTTTGTTTTCGCTATATCTTAAAAAATGGCTGTGATATGGCAGTTTGAAATTCTAGGGTGGCTGAGATTTTGAAACAAGCTAATATTTGTTATGCTGTAACTCTCGTATTTATGAACCGATATGAATGTGACTGATCATGTGTACTGCACATACTAAGGTCTCGACCGAGTTCGTTGGCCAGCTTCATGCGCCATCTTGTTTCAAAATGACGGCAAGTTCCATTTTTTAAATTTTTTTATAAATTCAAAAAGATGTATAAAAAATTATAAATTGAAAATTTGTTTCCGTTAAGTGTTAGTTCGTGATACAAGGATTCCGGAACATTCTTTGTTTTAACTTTATCTTAAAAAATGGCTGAGATATGGCAGTTTGAAATTCTAGGGTGGCTGACACTTTGAAATAATTTGATTTTTGTTATGCAGTAACTCTCATGATGAAATTCGCATTCAAATTCAGTATTAACGAAAACCGGGATTGAATCTTCTATATTCGGATTCCAAGCATTTTAGCTTCGGGTGCTTGAGTAAAATGAGTTGAATTTTTAAAAACATGACTATGAAAGCTACCTTTTCCTCCCGGTACAGGCCGGAAGGACTTTTTTATATTCATAACTCTAAGAACTTGAGAAAACGTATAATCTTTTTTCTAAAATAAAAAAAAAAGCTTTCTTATACGCTACATTGACCTTCCAACAGAAACCATTTTTCTCATTAGTTATATTTTATATTCACATCAAAAGGATAAATTGATTTGGAATTCACTTCAATGTTATCACAGTATTGAAGAACAGCAAACTTCTGAAGATTCTGGAAAATCAATAAATTGGAAAATTCTGACATATTACGAAATAAATTCTTTCAATAATACGCATATACGCTTTGTCCCAAAAAAAGACACTCGAGCTTTGAAATTCATTAATTATAATAAATATAAATATGAAATAGGTGACACATTTATATGGAATGTCGTAAATGTCGTATTACAAGAAAAAACCGTTGAAATTTTTTCCAGTAAATGGAACTCTCAATTGGCAAGAATGATCAAGATGACAACCAAACCAAAAGCAAACATTTTATTTCGGATTTCAAAAGTTGAATAGAATGAAGAATAAAAACTGAATTGCACTTTTATTATTATTCATGTAATCTACCATAAATATTCTTCTTGAAAATAGTGATGTATAGCACTGTTCTTTTACAGGGCCGCTCGAAAGAATTCGATTACACTATCGTCTATGGACAGCAATTATTTAAAATGCTGTATGTTATTATAGCATTATGCTATTTGAAGCTCTAGGAAAATTGTATATGTTACTGATGTGCTCATTACAGTTCTTTTACAGTGCGACACAAAAGAATTCAGACGCATTACACTTTTTTAGGATTTTTATTTAACTTATGATGCTTTACGTATCTCTATATATAACTAATGTTTTCATTTCATTTTCTGACGCAATTTCAACCCACTTCACATGAACGAATTTCGCTCAAATCTTCACAATAAGCTTCCGCCACGGTCAAATTTACAGTGGTGGCCAAAAGTGATGGACATTTTTTGAAATTTTCATGTTTTCCAACTTTGTGTACTTGTAGAATATATTAATTTTCACTTAAATACAAACGCTTATATATTAAATTGAAGGTAATTTAATGTAGAATTTAATAATAAAAACAGTATTACAATATCTGTATTACAAAAAAGGTTATGCAACTAACAGTAAGATCTATCTTAGATTTGCATTTTTTTAAAGTGATACTTACACAATCAATACTTAGTAGGATAACCCTTATTTTTTAAGACAGCTTCACAGTGTCTTTTCATCGAGTGAACGAGTGTTTTGAGTTCATTTTTCGTAATCACATGGTGCCAAGAATCAATTATAGCTTCAATAAGTTGTCTTTTATTGGATGGACGTTTTTTTCGTACAAGAATTTTCAAACGTCGCCACAAATTTTCAATTGGATTGAGATCAGGGATGCTTCCTGGCCATGGTAATATATATATGCCTTTATTTTGAAACCATGCTTTGCATACTTTTGCTGTGTGGCATGAAGCTGAATCCTGCTGAAAAATAAATGGTGCGTTGTTGGGGAAGAGATCCCTGATGGAAGGTATCAATTTTGGTTCCAGGACAGTTTCGATGTATTTTTTGGCATTCAGGATGCCATCAATCACTTGAATTCGGCCACACCATCTGCAGACATACATGCCCAAATCATGACATTTGTTGGGGTTTTTGTGGTTGCTTCAATGCAATCAGGATGAAGTGCTTCTCCTACACTACGTCTCACGTATTTTCTACCATCACTATCAAAGAGCGATATTTTACTCTTCATCGCTCCAGATTACTTGCTTCCATTGATTTTCTGACCATTTAATGTGTTATTTTGCCCACTTAACTCGTTTTTTGCGTTGCTTTTGATTTAAATATGTTTTTTTCCTTGGAATTCTAGCTTGTAGTCCAAATCCTGATAAACTTCTTCTTATTGTACTTGAACTTACTGCAATACCCACTGCATTCATTTCACATCTAATGGCATCTGATGAAAATTTTCTATCTTGAAAGCATAGCCGTTTAATTTTTCTATCGGTAGTAGCACTTGTGCATTTTTTTCGGCCCAATTTGGCCTTATTTTCTACTGATTTCGTTTTTTCATAACGTAAACAGAACTTTCGTACACCAGAACAAGTCACTGAACCACCAACTTGTCTTGCAATTTCAGCATAAGACAGGCCATTTTCTCTCAATATGACAATTTGGCTTCTTTTTGTAGATATCCAATTAGTTTTTCTTGTTGATGACATTGTTTAAAATTAGTTTAATTAAAAAAAATGACTTTAAATATTCAAAAACAACAATACTCTATTTAATTGTACTAGTATACATCATTCCGCAAAATATTTGCACAACATTAACTCTTTTACCATCCAAATAACCTAAACTATAGTTACAGACATTTGATTGGTCCTCAGAACAGTGTTTGTGATTGGCTAGTACGCTTTTATTACAAAACACGTCCTTATTCAAAACGATTTGTGTTTGTTTGTTCTACTAAAATGAGCTTAACTTTTTTTTGTAATACAGATATTGTAATACTGTTTTTATTATTACATTCTACATTAAATTACCTTCAATTTGATATATAAACGTTTGTATTTAAGTGAAAATTAATATATTCTACAAGCACACAAAATTGAAAAACATGAAACTTTAAAAAAATGTCCAAACTTTTGGCCACCACTGTATGTTTTGATAAAAAGGTTTTCTTTTATGCTGGCAGGCTGTTTTTTACGCCCTTTGTGGGAAATTGTTTAACTAAAATTTTAAATGTTTTTTTCATATGGCAACCATACTCCAAGTTAAAATTATGAAAGACAGATTAAACTCAACTTTCTTTTACGCTGATAGCGCCGCCTAGTAAGAAAAAGATTAACGAAATAGAAAAAAATAGATTTTATTAATTTTCCATGTGTGACAGACGCACTCAAGATGAAAATATGTAGTACGGATTGAAAATAATTTTCTTTTGCGTTATTGTAATATAACAATGCAGCATTTCTAAGTTCTAAAGAAAAAAATCGGGTGATTTGTTTCAATAAATCAATTTTTTCTCAATACAAAAGCTTATTTTTAAGTGTAGATATGTATAGTGTAAGGTAAAGCTATAGGAGAGTCTGCGCACAATTCAAAAGAATAACAATAAAAAATCTAAATATTCATATTTTGCTAAATTATCCATGAATAATTTTTACTTAATTTGTTTTTTATGCATTTCCATTGCTATTTTGTTGTTATGTTGCAATTTAATAGAACAGTTGTAATAAAACCAAGAAAGTTATTTTGCGCAATCTGTCCTTACATGGTTGGTGTGATTGCGCACATGGGTAGGAGAGATTCTTACTAATAATAACTACAATTAAATTGTTAACAATAATAATTACACTTAAATGACATTGTTGTAAGGTTTTTGTGAACAAATATTATTGTTTTAGGAGTGAATATTTCAACCTAATGATTAAAGAATCAGAAAAAGGAAATAATTTTAAAAACGATTAGAAAATTTCAATTAAAGGAAAAAAAAATAATGAATCAGATAAGGCAAGTCCAGATTACAGAATATCATTAAGTTACTTGATAACACGTTTAACTTAAAATTAGTCCATTTTCATTTTTCATTTTTTATGCAAATTTACCAATAAGCTGCGTAATCTCTCCTAGCATGGAAACTAGTGGGATCATTGCGCCATCTCTCCTAAGTAGCAGATGCGCAAACTCTCCAATTTCGGTAGGAGAGATTGCGCGGCCTTTTATTTAAACATGGCCGCTACTAAAACGAACAGTTGATGTTCACATTGTTAGTCTAGATTAGTAGCTTATGATAAATCGTTTAAGCTTAAAATATTTTGTACTACTGACATTGTATAGAAATTCTGACGAATAGCTATGAAAATTCAAGCACTTACTTTGGGAAAACAAAACAAAATAGCAATGCTTTATCTTAGACGCTCAAAACAATCAACGTGCACTTTCAAGTACTGCTCCACTACTCTACTACTGCTGTTGTACAACTACCTGGAGTCTCTGCGAGCTCACTCTACTCCTTCCCCCCGAACCTCTATGTGCGCAATCTCTCCGATCGCACCATCGCTCCTGGCTTTACCTTAAATGTAATAAATTTGGAATAATATTGGTTTAGTGTTGAAGATTGAGAAATGTATACACTACTATAGCACAAATATAACTACATGTAAAAAGAACTTTATCTAAGGAAACGGTATTTAAGATAATTTTAAATTAAATAACAGGACAGATTTTGTCTTCCCATGAAAATATATAAAAGAACAGTGAAGGTCTTTTATTAAACTTTTATACACATCTCTATAAATGTAATAAATAGAGGTTATTGATAATATTTCTCGGGCCACACATAAAAGGTCTCCGGGCCACATGTTGAGTATGGCTGACTTAGAGAATAAGATGTTTCAATTATATAAGTTACTCGCCAATAATATGTATACTGGCGCTTCGCTTCACAGAAAAACCTTTTCTTCTTATGTTGCTTAACTGCGTTTTACTTTTCTTGCTGTTTTTAAAGCAACATTTAGAATGTGTTTTCAAAACAAACTGTTACTTTCATAATAAATATTACATTATCTGAAAATTTTATGCTATTTTTGGTCGAAAATTATTTCATTGTTGTGTCTCAAAGTCACTCATTTGAATTTCAGAAAATTCTTAAAGGATCAATTAAATTCAAGTCATCCTTAGAGCAAAAAATATATCTACAAAAACATCATTATTACCTGATTTTTGTTTTCAGAAACTATAAATGTAAGAACTGAATGAATGAAATGAAAGAAACTATAAATGTAAATATATATATTAGTAACAAGTGATAAAAGAAAAAAACATGAATATTAAATTGATCATTTAAGATTTTAAACCTTAAATCAAAAATTTGATCAGATACCTTTGATTGAGATATTCTGAAGGAATATCTCAATTTCAGTTTAGTTTATTAATGTTATTTAGTAAATTTGCATTATTTAATTAATTAATTTACTTATCTAAATTTAGTTTTATTAATGTTTTCTACCAGATTAAAAAACAATCATTCTTTGACGCACAAAACTGTATCTGTAAATGAAATTTCAATCGAGCGTAGAATTATAAGATTTTAAAAATAAAATGTAAATTTTTAAGTGTTCTGAATGGTGGGTATTTGATAATTTATTAGAGTTAGATAATATATGAATGATAAAAAGTAGTTAGAAGAATTTTGATTTATTATTTTTTATACTATTTTTGCCGTGTACATTATGTTGAAGTCTTTCTAAGGGCGTCTGGATGGAACTGATATCAGGGTTCGTACGGGTACCGTTATTTCCCAGGTGAAGTACCAGTATATTTTTCTAAAAAAATACATCAAATTCAAACGTGCGAAATTTCACATTATTTAAGAAGAGATTATCTATAATAAAATACTGGTACCGAAGAATTTTCTGGTCTTAAAATTCCAGGACCCGTATGAACCCTGTGATATAGTTCAGGTAAAAAAATATCTGAAGTTACTCCACTCGAGTTTCCGAACATTTAATAGAATACCGTGCATTCAGATGAATTTCTGACACGAACGCCAGACCTCTCGTTTTGAAACTGAAAACGTTACCTCTAAGCCTAATGTTTATTTACTCGCAACAATATATATCACTTATCTTCTGTCACATTTCCTTAATACTTTTTCCTGTAGAATCGGTCGCGAAATGGCTTGAAAATGGTTTTAAAATGTTTTAATTGTCAAATTCATCAGCCGATTTTTATGAAAATCTATACAGATCTTGCGCCGGTGGTCTATAACATATTCGCCAAACTAGACCTCAATCCAAACAAAGTATCATTTGGAATATATCGTGCTCACTCACGCACCTACGCACACATATTAGGGGAAAGTCAGGTAGCCGCGGACGGCGGGTAACCGCAGACATTTCAATTTCTAAGAAATTCAAAGTGTTGCGTAAATAAAGAGTTATTGTAAATGAACGCCCTCTAGAGTCTAAATAAATACAGTTTATTGCGACGTGGGCGCCGAGTAAGTTAGTTGTGAATGAGTGTTTTGTTTTCGTCAATAAATTCGACAAAACGAGACAGAATGCAGCATATGCGGAGAAACATTTGAAGAATACTGGATTCAGTGCCAGGAATGCAAAGACTGGGCCAATGAATATTGTGTTTATATAGATGCATCGTATTTTTATTATAGTTGTGATGTTTGTAAGGCCAAAAACGATTGGGACACCATTGATTAGTAGGTCCGGGGCTACCCGCCGTTTCTTGTGACGCCAAAAAATAAGGCCAAACTATTTTCAATATATTTCGTTAAATAATTCGATATTATTAGCAATGTTTAATTAAAATCATTAAAGAAGCTCGGAATTTTATTTTATGTATAAAACAAAGACAGAAATTTCATTCATTTTTTTTTTTTTTTTTTTTTTTTTTTTTGCAATTTATCCAATTGTCTGGGGCTACCCGATCTTCCCCTATAGTAAAAATACAAAAATGAACTATGATGGCGGCCTGAAACGTGAGGGAATACCAGCATATACTACACATATGTACTAGGGAAAAGCGTTATTTAACATAATAGAATAAATAACATTATTATTGTTTTAGAATCTATTACCACATTAATATGTTACTAGAAAGTCTCTGTTAAATAACAATTGACGGAGAAGAGCGTGCACCCTCTCGTAGTGTCGTGCCCGGAAATTCGGTTTTAAATTCCAACTTTGACATAATTTTTTTTAAATATCCTTTTCTTTTATCGAAAATTGAAAAACCCTATTCGACTTTTGAATAAGGACACCTGCAAAGTTATTGCGTTTACGAATAAAAATGACTTTAGTAATGTGTCAGAAAGTAGCCATTTTGGATTTAAAAAATACAGCTTATGAGACCATAATTTTCACAAAAATGGATGACTATTTTGCCTATTTTTACAAGTAAATGTATAAGGCTCTGCCTCAAAAAAGAATAAAAGCCGTGAGTCAAAATCTTCAAAAGCTATACTGAAACGCGCGAAACCATTCCCACCTAAGCATCGAGAAAAAAAAATGCTGAATTCTCTCTGTCCTATTTTCATCACAGTAAGAAATGTTCCAAACGTTTCAAGGAACTGAAATAACTGTTTAATTTTCCGTGGCTCTTCTCTAGTAAATGTGATTCCGGAAATCATTTAGTAGCTCTTCAAGCAATGAGACTCGTTTATTTTTAAAGACAAATAATATGCTTTGGAAATGTTTTTCTTTTTCAATCCAGTTATGAATGTAGAGAAGAAGTGCAATTTTGTGTGAAATGTTTTGTGCATAAAATAATGAAATATTCCTTTTCTGGGGTTAATCGTCAAACGAAAATGTAAGTTCGTATATGGGCTCAAAAGCGGTATCGTGATACACATTCGCTTTTAGAGGAATACTGTCGTAAGTTTTTGCTCGCACTGACAAGGGGACCGCCAAACATGATGCGCACAGATTTTGTTGATTTTAAAGTATGTTGTAGGGGTCATACCCCTAACTATTCAGGTCAAAGGTTTCCTTCAAATGGGCTTTAATTTTCGAGAAATTTCGGGTTAAAGTTCAGCATGCGTTTCAAATACCCATTAGTTCGCGACTTTGAACAAGGTATCCGTGGTGCATAGCTAGCGCTCTCGATTTGAGAGCCGGAGATGAGGGATCTGTCCTTACCTGTGACAGATCCCTCATTTTTTAATTTAATAAATTTTATATATTTGTCGCGTTGTAAGTTTTATGCAAAATTATGAATTCTGCTTCTTTGAATTTTTTGATATTTTCCTAATAAATTCCATTTACATTTTCGAATTTTTCGTGAAAATTTACTTTTTTTTTTTTTTTTTTTTTTTTTTTTTTGTGCAGTTTTGAAATTAATATTTCGATTGACGAAATTCCAAACTAATTTATGTCTAGATTTTATTTATTTTTTTATTATTATTATTTACCCTTTATATTTTAATAACCGTTCTAAAATAATACTTTTTTTAACTTTATGAAATTTTAAATGAATTATATATATATTTTTTTATAATTTATACAAAATATTTTTATTTCAAATCTTTTAAAGGTATGTATGATTAGGTAATTCCAATAACATATCTTGAAAGGAGTAATAAAATATTAAAGCAATAACTCTTATATCCAAGTTTTAGCCAGTTATATATATTTTTTTTTTATGTTATTTAAATACATTTAACTGTAAAGTTCAAACTCAACATCATTTTTGATTTTCACAAATAAAAAATAATATATTACAATTATTTTTTTTTCATTCTAACAAGTCGATGCCATACAGAAAAATTCAACTAGAAAAGAAAAATCGTTTGTTAATTACAATACATATAAAAAATATCCGAAAAAAATCGTCTGCAATTACTTTTACGGTAATATCAGAATAAATAAAATTTTCTTTTTATCCATTTCGTTTAGCTTTCTTTGCAGACATTTACCTCGTTTGAAATCATTTTTTTTTCAAATTTAATGCATTTTTTAATATATTTATCACAATTTAAGTATTTGAAGAATATATAATATGCTAATTTATACATTCTTCCAATATTGTTAAAACAATTTGCATAAAGAATATATTTTAAGGCGACTTTTAATGCGGAATTTGTTTAGAATATTTTTCGATATGTATCACACAATTAGTTCCATATTTAATAAACTAAAAATGTCGATGTCGGTGATGATAAATATTTTTGTATTTCAGCAGTTAACATATTTCAATATATTTAGAACAAATCAAATATTAAAAGGATATATTATTTTGTTAATTTTTTTCTTAATCATTTAAATTTTTTTAAATAGAAAATGCAAATAAAAAAATGCATTAATTCTTAAATAGGTAAATAAATAAGTAACTATACATAAATGTACACAATAATCATTTTAAAAAGACAAGATATCAAGACATATAAATTAGTTTGGATTTTCGTCAACCGAAATATTAGAATAAAAATTGCGCAAAAAACTATAAATTTTCCCAAAAAATTCGGAAATGTAAATAGAATTTATTAGGAAAATATCAAAAAGTTCAAAGATGCAGAATTCATAATTCTGCAAAAAACTTACAACGCGACAAATATATGAAATTTATTTTAAAAAAAAGGTAAAAGTTACAGGCAAGGATAGAACCCTCATCTGCATCTCTCAAATCGAGAGCGCTAGCTCTGCACCACGGAGACCTTGCTCAAAAACGCGAACTAATGGGTATTTGAAATGCATGCTGAACTTTAACCCGAAATTTCTCGAAAACTAAAGCCCATTTGAAGGAAACCTTTGACCTGAATAATTAGGGGTATGACCCCTACAACATACTTTAAAATCATCAAAATCTGTGCGCATCATGTTTGGCGGTCCCCTTGTGAGTATGACTTGGTGTGTTGATAGATATGGATAAAAATCTTTTAGATATCTGTAACTCCATCTGCGGGTGTTACTTTTGCATTATATGTGTTACATTATTTCTAGATAATGTGCACACTATTTGTAATTATATAATTAGTTTTCTTTTCCTATAAATATATTGATTCGAAATAATATCATTATATATCGAGTAGTAATATAAACACGAATGCAGAAAATATTTTTATTAAATTTTACAACATGCAAGAGTCACATCCATAAGCAATAGTTACTGTTAATAAGACAAAAACAAGAAATTACGAATGTGTAATTAATTAATTTTTTTTTCCTTTAATGTAGGAGTTTATTATTTAACAGTAATGTGTGTTTTGAACTTTTTAAGACATATTTTACTAATAAAAATATTTAATATTTAAATACTTTTAATTGTTGTTAAAAAGTGCTATCACGGTTAATATGATCTTCTGCTTTGTAGAATAATGTATCCAAAGAAAATGTCTACTTTATTAAGTCGCTATCACTTTATATGAAAGTCGGAGACTTCTTCGACAAGTGGTAAGGATCAATTTAAATTCATTCATACATTGATATTTTCAATAAGATCTTTAAATTTCTAATTCAAAAAGCAATTTTTATCACATAAATTGGAATTTTTAAAGTTTTAAAATTTTCAGTTAAAGTTCGCCTAGTTACTGAGTCGTTATATGATCAAAAATACAATAAAAGATTGAGGATGAAAAAAATCAGATTTAAAAAATAATATGTGCGTTTATCATTATAAAAAATTATTTACATCACCTAATACCTGCTGTTAATTTCTTTCTTTGTTTTCTTGTAAAGTATGCATTTCGAAGACTCATTCTCTTGAAAACGGCTGGAGCGAGATTTTCTTTTCCTTTCTTTATTCGCTGTAAAATTTATTCTGCATTTTTGCTTTTACCTATATTTATTTCGTTGTCATTTCGCAAGTATTTTTAATATCTACACCGAACAGTATTTTTTAAATTTAACATCGAATATTTTAAAGTTTTCTTGACCTCTTTCTAATTTGATGTTTAAATATTTTTACGAACAATAAACAGAATGCCAATTCTAAATAAATAATGTTTTAAGGTGCAATGTATAATGCTAATTGATGACATCATGTTAACAGTGTGACTTTTATAAAATAAATTCAGGAAAATTACATCATTCAGAAGTCATATTGCGAACAATGAGTTTTCAAGCAAATAATAGTTTCTGAACGTTAAATTCTTTAATATGCGCAATCATGTTGTGAGTCACTCTTCCATAATATGTCCGCATTTATCATCGTGTAAACAATTTTGTTTGCATGTTTTCATTCATACATTCTCCATTTAAAATTAAATGTATTTAAAAAAAAAAAGAAAAAAGATTAATATTTAGGGTCATTATTTATCTACAAGAGTTTATATAACTTTTATTTTACAGTTTATGGATATCAAAACCATTTAACTGCAATAACAAACAACCATTAATCTTAAAAGGAAACCGACGTAAACCAGACTATTGTACAGTCATGTAAAAAATAGCAAATGTATTTTACTATAATCATGCCTCAAATAATTTAAAGATGAAAGATACCGCTACCAATCGATTAGGAGTAACGTCTACTATTGATTGGTACTTTAAAAATAGAAACTTGCTTGGGGAATTTTCTTTATGTAAAAATGAACCCTAAACTTTCAAATAGTAATACCCAATTTTTATATGGTTAAAAATAAACCTTTAAGCTTAAATGTGAATTTCTATGCTCGTTTAAGAGTTGCCAATTATTTAGAAATAATCCAACATGAGGGCTTGGTTCTAAATTAAAATCCAATACTTAGAGTTTAAGATTCTACTGGTTGAACATAAATACATTATAGAGCCAAAAATCAGCGGACACTTTCGATTCTAGACGTTGAACTTTGTGAACTTTTAGAACGTTGAAACTTGAAATTTGGGAATAAAAAGAACAAGTTTGACCTCATATTTTCCCAAGAATATTTGATCACAAGTGCAATTAGGAGACCAACAACAAATTAGATTTAAAAAAAATTGGGATCACCTGTGAAATAAAATGTACGAAATGATCTGTCGCTGCAGCACATGAGTATGTGAATATTGTACAACATTTCTGTTTATTTGTGAACGAATAGGGCGTATTTTCGTGGAAATATAACGATTTCTTTAAAAAATTCAAGAAATTTTTGCATGTTTTTTGTTTATAGCATGCAAGGTTTACAACCAAATTTAACGCCATTTTCAGAAAATTTGACAAAATGAAGTAGAAACAACATAGTACGATTAGAATATAATTAAATATTAATGAAATATGAGCAGTTGAAGTAAATAACTTTTTAACTAAGCATGCGCGAACTATACCGAAGATTTTTTTTTTTCATGATTGGAAATTAACTCTATAGAACAACTAATATAAAAAGACTAATCGAATATTTTAAAAACTCATAAAGATGTCGGCGACATAGTGAGCTAAATTGCGGTTGCTTTCGAAAAATATCCTGATGATAAGGGATTTTTCACAAGTTGTCATTTTTTAATTACTGACTTCTAACAAAGGAGTTAGTATTTAATGAATGTCAACGAGTAGATTTGGAACGGATGCTTCTATTTTAATATTTTTTTTCATGTAATATGCTCGTTCGGGTGGTTTTTTTAAAAAAGAACAAAAACATCAATAAAAAATTTAAATTAAAAAAATTAAAAATGACAAATTATTCAAAACCCCTTATCATCCAGCTACTTTTAGAAAGCAACTGAAATTCAGCTCTCACTATCGCCGATATCATTCTGAATTTTCACCATATTCGACTGGTCTTTTTATATGCGTTGCTCTATAGAGTAGACTACCAAATCATGAAAAAATAATAATAATAATCTTTGGTATCGTTCGTACATGCGCAATGAAAAATTATTTTATACAAATGCTGATATTTCATTCAATATTTAATATATTTATATTCTAATTATACTTTGTTTCTACTGTACTTTGTCAAGTTTTCTGAAAGTGGCGTTAAATTTGGTTGAAAACGCTGCATGCTATATAAACAAAAAAACATGCAAAATTTTCTTGAATTTTTTAAAGAAACATTTATATCTCCCTGAATAGACATGCTATTCTTACACAAATGAACACCAATGTTGTAGAATAGTCAAATAGTCATGTGCTGCAGCTGCAGACCATTTCAAGCACTTTATTTTACAGCATGATGCCAAATATTATAGTTTTTCTTCAATTTTTGGTTGATCCCTAATAGACCTCGTGATGAAACCTTCACTGAAAAATATGAAGTCAGATAATTTCTTTATATTCCCAGAGTTCCAGCCGTCAGGTATTTCTTCAAATATTCGATCAAAATGTGTAAAATAGTAAGTATCCGGTAATTTTTGGCAATATAGTATATGTAATAGAACGGAAACAATAGCTGCTAAAATGGAAGATCAGTCATGTATTAAATCTGTAACTTTTAAATTTTTAATTTTGAGAGAAAATTACAATATTTAAATTATTAAAAATAATAGATGAAATTTATATGCAATAAAACAATGCATTAATTTTTAAATGTATAGCATGACGCGAAATATTTCAATTTAATAATTACTTTAATATTTATTAAAGCTACTATACATAAACGAAGACACTTTTTTTAAATAAACTTTCTGGTTCAGAATGTATTTATTTGACTCCGTAAGAATACAGAAATGTAGGCAACTGTGCATTGCAAAATATTTATCTACAAAAATTTCTAATATACTACTAGTTAGATACATTCTCAAAAAAGGCGCCAAAAAACGTAAAAAGTACAAACAGCAAATTGTTGGAACACCCCTGTGATTGGGAGAATTTTTTTCTGTTATTTGAAGAAATTTCCGTTTCTTTACTGGATAATTTCAGAAATATTTGAGCGTAAGTTCGCGATTTTTTCGTGTTTTCAGGGAAAAAAGACATACATAAAAATTCCGTTTCTAATACTAAAAAGTAACACGCAGCACAGTTTGCCGGAACATCCCTGTGATTTCACAAAAATGTAGCTTTAGACTGAAGGATTTTAGGTAATTTTTACGTCAGATTAGTGAATTTTCTGAATTAGGGGAGAGGGGGGGGGAGCAAATCAAAACGGTAATTTTTGTGTTTTCACAAAATAATCGGCAACGGAAAAAAGGTTCGACACACAGGTTCTTGTGAGATAGTCACACAGACACTTCAAATTGGTGTCATAAAGGTAATACAAGCTCATATCTATTTTACATCTTGTTAATAAGTGCTTATTAGTGCTCATTGCTATCCATGACTATAGTCATATTATTATTCGTCACATTCCACAAACTACCCTTGCTTCTGCAATCTCAATTGATTTTTCAAAGGTAGTTCGTGTCACATTATGTCCATTTTTTTATTTTAAAAAAACTGTATATAAACGTTATTTATAATTAAACAAATCTAATCATTTAAGCGGAAAAATAACTGGAATTACTATATGAAGTATTGCAAATTATTAAAATTTAAATTAACTTTAATCTTATTTATACTTCCTCATTACATTAATTACCATTCTAACCTTGATGAAACACCATTATTTAACTTAATATTAATCACCATAAAACTTTTAAAGAAAAATATTTATAATTTTGACAAAAATTACTTTCATTATGTGTAGACAATTTAAATTTATTCAATTATTCAACCTTATTATTTTGCAGATGATCGTTAAATGTAATTATTATTAAAAAAATTTATTTTCTTGCAAACATTTGCTCATAAGAGAAATATATTTTTTCAATTATATTATTCTTAATTCATTATCACAGTAACACTTAATATTAATAACATGTAAATGATAAGATAAAAATAGAGTCAAATATTGTTATAAAAATTTTTTTAGCTGCCAACTTCTTCCGTTTCTTGCGAATATTTTTTTCGAATAGTAATATTCGTGTTATTTTATCAAGAAATCCTATCATTAAATAAAACGAATATATTCAGAAATAGTGGTAATAAAAAGACGGGAGGGTTGGCAGCTAAAATGTTGCAAAAAAAAAAGATTATTTAAATTAAAAAATAAATAAATAAATAACAAGTTGGAAATTGTACGTCAAACGTGACAAACGAGGCGTTCGTACTGTAGCTAGTTATATAAATATTCAGATCTTGATGATTTTTAATTCTGTGAAATGAATTATATCGTCTGCAGATTAAGTTCTGTCATAAAATAAGTATCTCGGTCGCTTGACGATTAAACTTCGAATGCTCCTATAACAAAAAAGCACCGATTTAAAAAAAAAAATCAAATTTCTTAATAAATGTTTTTATTAATATTTTCTAAAGTTTTGATTCAATTTTTATAAAATTTGAAATGTCTCGACAAAATTCTGCAAAGATAATATATCTTAAATTTCAAACCAATCGGTTGGGTAGTTTTTGCGTTGTTATATGCGGACGGACGGACAGACAGACGGACGGACCAGACGACGACAATAGGTGCTACGTATTTATATAATTACGAACGCACCTAAAACGCTGATGAAGAAGTTATCAGATTAATTTTGCATTTCAAAATTAACTATTTAACAAACTGTCAACAGAACTCATATTTGATATACAAAATATGCTAATTTACAATAAATTTCTTTTCATAGGATTTGGCATCATTAAATGATTTTATTTACATTTCCTTATTTAATTTTTTGATTCTGTTTATTTTGCTACTTAAATGGGATGAAAAACGTTACTTTTTGAGCGTAAAAATTTCTATAAGAAAAATACAACCAAAAAAATTTTATATTAATATTAATAGTCATAGTTCATACTTCACCTCTTTTAAGATTTACGTAGGTAATCATATAGTCTTCTCATTATTTGGTGCTTAATTTATTTCCTAAATATTTAGGGAGTCATTTCTTTAGTAATATTGTAACGGGGGATACATCTACACTGTTAAAAATTTGCAGCAAACTGTCCGGTCATTTGACCGTTTTTATAGAATAAGGTTACATAACTGTAATTTAACTCTATTCTGACCACAATATGCACAATAATAGGGTCAAAACAGAGTTAAATTACGTTTATGTAACTGTTTTCTATGAAAACGGCCAAATGACTGGACAGTTTGCTGCAAATTTTTAACAGTGTACAGAGGATACAAATACACAATGCTTTATTTTAGAATGCAATGCTTATTTAGGGTAGTATATGAAACTTGAACTAAATATCTTGAAAAAATACTTATGTATATGAATTAAAAACTTATTTTTATTAAAGGAAAATAATGATGCTTGCCTTTTAGAACAAGGACGGAGGATACACAAAAATCATGACCATTTCTACTGCAGTGAGAATGCTTCAAAATTAATTACAAACAACAATTGTGCACAATCACGCCTAACAACTCAAATTAAAAAGGGACGGATCCTGCCTCTAAAGATTTTTATTAGGCGAAGAATAATACTATTTTGGAAATTATTGCTCAGAATTTTATTGCAACGGGCGTTACAAAAAAGGTTATGTAAAGATATTTTTTTAACTCAAAGGTAATTTTTGGAAAAAAAAAATTTTTCAATATAAAATTTAATTTACATATAAAGGAATTTTCAGAAAAACAGTATACATCATTGAATAAATAATATATTTATCACATTCACAAAATAAGTGAAGATGCTAACAGAGAAAATTGAGAAAGGTGTAAAATATAACGGAGGTATACAAATAATACCTTCGTTCATTAAAAGAAAAAAAATCACAAATCATCAATATTCATCAAACATATATTTGAAATGTGTTCTATTATGTAAAACTAAAATAGATTTAAAATATTTAAATATATATATATTCTGTCAAAAAAGCAACTACCAGGTATCGAAAAGATAACGTTTTTTTTAAGAAATGACCCAAATATTTTCCTTAAGTTCTTTTAAAGAATACTAAAACTACGTTAGGCGGACGAAATTCAACTTAAAAGAAATACATCGATGAATGAAAAATTGTATTATTTCTGTCTTTTCGAAAATTTAAATATGTCCACGTCTTTATTTTGTTTATTTTTTCTTCTGCACAGATATTTTTCTATTTATCTTCAACAAATGATCAGCCCTGGAAAAAAGAAAAATAAATTTAAAAATTAAATAAAAATAACAAACACTTTCCTATTATCATCAATATCTAAGCATCAATATCTAACCAGTGCCCCAGTAGCTAGCCAATATTGGCCCAATATTTATCCAATATTGCTTTCATTGGATTGAAATATTTCCCCGATATTGAAATGTTTTAAATTTGTCACTATTGCAAGAAAAAATATTTAAACTATAAAGCTAATAAAGCCAATATTGTGCAAATATTTGTCTTTACATTGAAATTATTTCCAATGAAACGCCCTAAAATTGACTGTATTGGCTTCACATTGGCGAAATACGTCTTGCCAATGTTGACATAATATAAACATCTAAATATTGGGCCAATATTTCATGCCGACATTTAGCCACACTGTTAAAAATTTGCAGCAAACTGTCCAGTCATTTGACCGTTTTTATAGAAAACGGTTACATAACCATAATTTAACTCTATTCTGACCATATTATTGCCCATATTATGGTCATTATTATAGTTAAATTACGGTTGTGTAACCATTGTCTATAAAAACGGTCAAATGACTGGACAGTTTGCTGCAAATTTTTAACAGTGCAAGATATAGCCAATATTGGCGCAATATTATTTTGTTACTAGGGTAGAAGTGGGATAGAAGAAATTATTATCAAATGATAAAAGAAAGTTCTGTGTAGGTTTTGAAATCCTGGGACAATAACACTCTTTTAACAGTCCAGTTAAGTTATTCACGCGTTATATTGTAGAGCAGGCATGTCAAACACGTGGCCCGCGGGCCACAATTGTCCCGCCGACAATTTATTGTGACCCGCGAAGCCTTTAGTATTTTACCTGTGTTTAATTTAGTTGTCAGTTAACTCAGAATGCTACCACTATTTTTGAATAGTAATATTTGTCTTATTTATTCTGTCATTAAATAAGAAGAATATTTCTCTTCAGAATGTGGTAACATTCGTAGTTTTGTTATTTTTCAAATCAAATAAATATAATTGAAACCTGAAAATATGCTTCATGAATGAAAAGAAATAAGTAGCGCATAGATACAAGACACATATTTTGTTAAATACATTTTCTGATTCAAAATAATGTTCATTTTTATTTTTAATTTGAAGAAAACACGGGAGATTGACAGCTATGCCTTTACTAGATCAAGATTAGTAGTACAATAAATTTTTAAAATAAATAACATTAATAAAAATTCAATTAAACTGTATAAATTTGTTTAGTAAAAAGTAATTTAGAGTATTTTTTTCAAAAAATAAAATAAAACAAACTATGTATAATAATAACTTTGGAACTTTACATGAATATTTCTTTAACACATGGCTGTGATTTATACGTACAAATTCAATTCTGTGCAGTGGTAATAATATTATCTGCTTTTTTATGTGGCCCGCGGCTATAAGTATATATTGCATAATTTGGCCCGCAGCGGTAAATGAGTTTGACATGCCTGTTGTAGAGGAATGAAAACCAAAATATTCCTCCTATTGGAATAGATGAAATGAGTTCAGTTGTTAGGTTGAATAATTTGTTGGTTCGGGAAAAGCATAATCATTAGGACATTTGACTACAGAGAGATCTAGAGAAGAAAACCTAAAATAAGATTGTCCAGAGTCTCCCATAGGGCTGATCAGGCTGATTAGGATGAATAATTTGTTGGTTCGGGAAAAAGGGGTTAGGTCATCTGACATTATCACCTAATTAGGACATCTGACTTTAGGGAGGTCTAGATAAGAAAACCTAAAATAAGATTTTTTATAAATATTTGTATAAGTAAATTGAACATCCGAAACAAAGTAATCTATATCTAACTTGTTTTACATTTACGTTGATTATCCCATGTATTGAATCAGAGTCGTGAAATAAGTTCATAAAATCGATTTATTAAAAATAATAAAATTAGTAACAAAAGTAATGTGTAATAAGGTAACTTTATTTAACAGGTGCATCATCACGAAAATGACAGTGATGATGACAGTTGCCATTTCAAATCACAAAAATAACAAGCCATGGGTAACGGACAAACAGTATGCGCGTGATTATTTGAGGAATTTCACGAAAGTTGCATGTGTAGTAAGTAGTGTAAGACAGTTATTTGGCATCCTGAACTGACAAATATATAATGGCCATAACTTGTGGTAATGTAGAAAATATTGATAACCTATTAAAAAACTAATCTAGATGCAAAAATGATTTATTCTGCTTGCGAATTACCGTGATTGTGTATTACTTAAACATGAAAAAAACCCGTTTAAGGAAATCTACCAGGACTTGTGTCGAACATAAAGATTTTTATACATTGATAGGAAACCGATTTTTTTGTTTTATTTCGCCTCACCTGTGATTAAAATTTAGAAGCCTATAACCGTGTTTACTCATGTATAATGTGCACTCGTGTATAATGCGTACCTTTTTATTTTTATAAGGAAAACAAATAATAATAATAATAATAATAATAATAATAATAATAATAATAATATCTTATGCATAATGCGCACGATTCTTTTTAACGGCAAAAATACGAGAATGTGAAAAAAAATTCTGTAGAAATCCTGACTCACATTATATACAGGGTGAAACAGCTTTTAATTAACATATTATGACGAGTACAGCGCTATCTATCGGTCAACTTTTGAACTTTTTTTCTTTCGCAAAAACAAATTCCCATGGCTTCACGTATACTCAGATTAAATATCATATGATTCTGACCCGCGGTTCTTTTTTTACAACCGTTTGAAAGTTCAACTTTAATTATAATCACCCTATATATTTTTCTATAACTTAAATTATTATGTTCATTCACAATCACGTATATTTTGTCCCCTTATTAATACTAGGGTATCCCACCCGGGCTTCCCGGGATAGAGAATATACAGGGTGTTTCACAAACAACCCCTAACTTTAAAAATCAATAACCCGGAAACGGTGATAGATAGAAACATGAAACCAGTGGTATGTTTATTTAAAAAATCGTAAGAATCTTATACATAAATATCAAAATTTAGCTTAAAGATCGCCGATAGATGGCGCTGTGATAAATAAGCGCATCACATTAAAAGTGATTCAATATGTGCACCTTTTACACAACAGCCATGTCGCAAACGCAGAATGAAAGTGTCAGTGACTCTCAGTAGTGTGTCACTGGAAATCGACACACAAGCTTGACAAATAGCCTCTTCGAGCTCACCCAGTTTTAAAGGACTGGTCCGGTAAAAAATGTCCTTTAATGTGCCCCGAAAAAAGTAATCGATGGGAGTGAGGTCGGGTGATTACGGAGGCCACACAGTGCATTTTACCTTCGCTGTCGAATAGTCCGATGCAATAACTCTATCGTCGAAATATTCGTCCAGAAAGTCAAAAACGTCTTGTGTACGATGCGGACGAGCCCCATGTTGCATGAACCACACCGTGCCTGGTCGATCGTCTAACGCTTGTTGAATGGCGACAAATTGTTTCAAAAGTGGAATGTACCGCTCAGTCGTCACCGCTTCTCGCAAGAAAAAGGACCCCAATAATGTCTTTGCGACAGATTGCAGCTCAAACTGTAAGTTTTTGGCTTTAGAGTGGTCATGCGTGAGTCAAATGTGGATTTTCTGTACCTCAAAATCGCCAACTGTGTCTGTTAACGACACCATCCAGATAAAAATGGGATTCATCCGTAAACCATATTCGGCTGACATCGAAACCAGAACAATCAATCTTCTCGAGCATCTCGTTAGCGAAATGCTGTCGTTGTCGTTCAGCTTGAACTGTTATGGCGTTGCGGCATTGAATCTTGTAAGGAAACATGTGTAATGATTTCCGCAGGATTCTGTACGTGCTGGATGGCTTGATTCCGGATTCAGCTGCAAGTCTGCGGACAGATTTATTCGTATTACGCTCAATAACTGCAGCAAGTGTCGTTGAATTTTCAGGAGTAACGACGGAGTGGGTCCGACCCACACATTCGACTAACGCATCAGCCACATTGACTGTCTGTTGAATTTTTTTGAAAAGCTCACAAATTGTTATCCATCTGGGCCTTTTGCGACTTGAAATCGCGTTTGAAAACTTCTCCTTGTGGCAGTAGGACTCTGATTTAATCGGTGGTACTCCAACACAATAAGTACACGTTCCTCCACGGTATACATCACTTTCGGAATTATTTGCACTATACGCTAATCGCGGTCAGATTTCTATGGCGAAATCTTCGACGGCTAGTCTTTCTTTGATTCTGAACTCTCTTTAGAAGGATTTTTGACGCTCTTAGCGCCATCTATCGGTGCTATTTTTAACTAAATTTTGAGATTTATGTATAAGATTCTTACGATTTTTTTAATAAATATACACTGGTTTCATGTTTCTATCTATCACCGTTTCCGGATTATTGATTTTTAAAGTTAGAGGTCCTTTGTGAAACACCCTGTATGTGAAAATCAATTATTTTTTCATTGAAAACTCTAATAGATTTTTTACATTTAATATTTTTTTAGATTGCCTCCTAAGAACACCAAAGAGCATTTTATATTAAATATGTCAATTATATATTCAAATAAAATTTTGAAATTTATTAAAAGCAGCAATTTCGTAATGGCCTCGTGCCAGAAGTTAATAGCCGAAGAAATCGGTAAAAATTTCGTTATCTACAGACTTTTTTTATTCTGATAACTTCAGCGGTTTTAAGCGCTTATTTCAATTACATGTCTGTTAAATTTGTGTTTTATTTACACTATTTTATTTATTGCTTAATGAAGTTTTAATTTCGTTATTGAATGTTCGTTATTGTATTCGTTATTGTATTTCGTTATTGCTGGAAACAAACGCTGAACTTTTTATATTGTTTAAAGTGCAAACAGATTCATAGTTTGTAATCGTCTGCAAGCGACAAAGAAAGATTTAAAACAAAAATCATGCTTGAAATTAAATTTAAACACCATAATAAATGAGTGCGATACATAATTTCAAACCAATTGCATTTGAAAGAAGATTTTTTTCCCTTATATAACGGTGTAAAAATTTAAAATATGCGATGTTTATAAATTAAAAAAATTGCAGTAGCGAAAATCGCAAAACCGAAATGTTTTCGTCAAGTGTTGCCATTCGCAAAATGACGTCAGCGTTACGCACGGACACGTTTGTCCTTTATAATATAGATATACCATAAAATTAAGGTTTCTTCAATGTGTACTTTTCTCTCATTGGAAAATTTGTTTTCAAATATTTATCACACCAGAAATGAATTCCGTATATTTCCTCATAGTACACAAATTACAGCACGAAAAAGTGCTATTATTTCCCCTATTTAATTTAATAGTTCTATATTCGTGCAATTTTATCACAATATCTACTTGTTGTATGCAGAAACTTAGTGAAATCATGTGTGGTTTCATTATGTGTAAAAAGTATTCCATATATACTGCGTACTCTGCGTACTTTTTAGGCTCCAAAATTTGGGTGGGATGCACGTTATACACGAGTAAAATACGGTACGCACCATATGCATATTGTAATATACAATGAAAAAACTGTAATGTTTAAACTAAACTAAAACTTAGTGAAAATTTACCCCCTAATTTTTTATTATTTCTTTCATTGGGAAATATATTATTTTCTTCTTTTACCTTCAAGAAACTTTTAATATTCACCAAATATTTAAAAAGAAATAAAACAATTACAATTTAATAACGTTTGTAAAAGTGTTCTTAAAAGTCATATCCGAAAGTCAAGATAAGTAATTCTAATATTGCTATAAATCAAAAAATATGTTTCCTAAGTCTTTTACTTACAGCTGATTTTTCAACTTAACGATTCTTACGATCAAGAAAAAAATTACCAAAGATTTATTTTGCAGATGCATGTCTTCAGGAAGGGAAAAAAAAACTCAGTATCGGCAAGCAATTATTTGACACGAGTTCATGATTAGTTCAACCTTTTGGTCAAATTTCCAAGTTGATTGACCGCCTATACCTTCACATTTTAACTTGTTTCCTTCATCTACGTAATTAGTCTTTCTCTCTTCTTTTTTCGTTAAAATGTTTTTCAATGAAAATGATTTTCAATTTCATTGAAAGTATTGTGTGTGCGTGCGTGTGTTAAGTTAATTTTTAAGAAAGAAAATAAATATGAGAAAGACGTTACCTGCCTTTTTCCTACATGCAATTAAGGTAAAAGCAATTTTCTCTTGTCATCATTTAGTACTGATTACATCACGATTTTATTAATTGGGTACCACTTTACTTTCACTTATATCCTTTGTTTTAATGTTCATATCGCTTCTTTTACGTGACAATCAATTGGTGTCAAGAAAAAAGTGGTTTTTTTTTCATCAATATTGCGCCAAAAACGTTTAAAGATAATGTTTATGACCCTTTATCGAAAACTGGAGGAGCATGATCCAATTGTGTAAGTGAATTTCACAACTTTTTTCACCGCAATCGTACTTTTTACACCGTACCGTAATAATTATTGTCGATGCATTCATAAAAGCTTCTGATGTTTTTAATTTTTCAATAAAAGTCACGTACAGTGGTCGATTCATGCAACAATTGTGTCCATTCTATTTGAAAAACTCCATTTAATAAAAGGCACTCTTTACAAAATTACATTTTTCAAAAATACTTCCTTCATAAAATTCCATTACATAAAAGCAAATCCTTCAAAACTTTATCTTGTTAAGATTTGTTATTTTCAAACAATAGAAGCTTACTAGAAAGAAAAATTTTAGCAGGAGGACTTAAAAAGTTAGCATTAATAAATTCTTATACACTGTATAAAAAAAATTCCGGAAGGTTTCGGAAAAAAGTGGTGGCATTAAGATGCCACGGATTTTTGCTGTTACGTTTCACAACAAAGTAGTGAAACATTCCAATTTTCAATAATCAATATACTCAGTTATATCAGATTATTCAGTGTTTTATTCAAGCAATTAAATTTTAAAATTTCGTATTACAGATAAAATGAAAATTCAAATAATGAAGCATAAAAAGATTTAAACTATCTACTTACTTTATCGGTTGATATCAAAACAAAGAATGACATTTGTTCAGATTGAATTTGTCTCTAAGTACCTAGGCGGCTGTTTTTTATTCTTCTTTAATTATCAAAAATGGCTAATGGAACATAAAACATTATGGACGCATGCGCAGAATGTAGTTTACGGAAAAGTTGAAACCTCTCAAAATTTTACACGAATTATTGCCGTAATTGACGTGGGACATAAAGATATACGAAATTCCGGTAAAATATGCGAAATGTTTCAGGATAATTTCCTGAAACGTTTCGAAAATTTTTTACATTGAGTTTAGATTTGATTGACCCTTTGAAGAGTAATGGTATGTTATTCAACTACTTAATCTTATTCAAACTTTGTACAAGAATTTTTTAATAAAATGTTGCTTTTATAATTTCAGGGATTTTTTTTTATTGCATTTATTTATTTCCAAATGAAATTGTTCGTAAATTCGAGTTTTCAACATTACAGCAACGAAATTACATGCCCTTTGAAAGGATTAACTGGATTCGATCTTTCATTAAAAATTTTATTTTCCACTAAAATGTATTGCACAATGTATTTTGTAAATTTTGCAAAAATAACTACTTTTTCATAAAAGAAGGGACCAAGGAAAAAAAAATCTTGCATCAACTCCCGATTTCTTTTTATAAATATTGTATTGAAACTGACATTTTAAACACAATGTTTGGCGCATGAATACAGCGAAATAACAATTACACAGCAATCAACTGTCATCAGCAATGTATAAAAGTTATAAGAAATAGAAAGAAAGATTATATATTTTTTAGAACCTAAATAAGATTATCTGAAAATGTTATGCAGATAGAGATGAAAATGGTCTTGTATTTCTTGTAAAAAGGAACCTGCGTTTTGTTGCATAACATTTTCAGGTATTCTCTCTCATTCAAGTGTCAACGAATCGAACTGTAATTTTTAGCTTCCTTTTAACCCTTTAATTAACTGTATACTAATTGTTGTTCTGGCAGTTTGTGCTTTGCTTTCGTTATTTTGGCATGACCCTTCTTTTAACACTTTCCAACAAAGTTAAAAAATGTTTATGAATTCGGTTTGTCTCCCGTCTGTCTGTCTGTCCGTGCTCTAACTCGCGTAACTATACTAGGATTGTCATGCAATTGATATATGTTATTGAGGTTTACTATGGCATGTTAGACGTTGAAAATGAAGTGCATAGCATTTATAGTTCATTTACAGGGCCACTCAAAAAATTATTTTACATTACGGTCTATGGTAAAAAATTGTTTGCGGTGTATTTTAATGATGTTACTGTATTTTAAACATATTGAATTTGATATATATCACTGAGGTGCATTAAAACATGCTTACTATTAGATCATGGAGTACGTAGCGTTTATCGTTCATTTACAGGGACACACAAAATAATTCGGTTACCGTTCTGAGTATGAACAATAATTGCTGGAAGAGCGTTTTCCCGTTTTTGCACGGGTTTTTTAACTTAACTATCTTTTTGCATATTGCTTGGTGTGCATAAATTTTATAGATCATATACAGAGTTGCACAAAAGATCTCGAGTACGTTGCCGCTCATTGACGGAAATTTCCGAATGGAAATTTTCAACTGTGTTATCTGTTTCCTAACTGAACTAAATTTTAATATACTCTGTAGTATACCTATACAAATCAATTGATCATATACAGGGCAGCACACAAAAATTCGGACATTTTTCCGATTATTACTGAAAATGGGTTTTCAAATATGTTAAACGTTTTCCAACTTGTTTTCTTAGATATCATATTTCACTTTATTAATCTATGAAGTTTTGTTACAATATTTTGAATGTGTTGGAAAGTGTTTCATAATCTATGCTTAACGCATGATTTTTCATTCTTGTTTATATTGATCTTCTCAGTTTTTTATTGCTTTGGGAGAGGTTTTAAACTTAAATCCTCTCCTTCTCTAAAAAAAAAAAAAAAAAAAAAAAAAAAAAAAAACATATGAGAACGTCTTTAAATTATTAGACAACAGTAAAAATTACCATATATCTACGTAACATTGCCTGCAGATAAAATCTGAAAGAACTTCTGGAGCATTATTTTTATATTATTTTTGTAACTAATAAAAGCATAGTGTGAGAAATTCAATTTCCTAATAAATTATGAATGATGAACATTTTGAATTTTTTTTTCTCTGTCATCGAAAGAAGAAATTATAATTGAATCGTTCATTTCAAAAACCACATAAGTCACAGAATCACAACTATACAGAAATTAAATAAAACTGTATTATTCACAAGTAAACGAATTTTTATGGGGCTTTTTGGGCTGATTATAGAGTTTGGACTTCAAAGTTTGTAAAAATCGAATAATTTTTATAATTTATGAATAATAAAAAGAAGAATAACAGAAAAACTGTTCCTGACCTATGCTGGTTTAGCAAGAAACAAGGCTAGGTGGTATTTAATTTGAACAAAACAGTCATATTAAACAGTCATATTAATTTTTAATCAAAATTGATGAAGATAGCACTTATACAGGAACATTTTTATGTTTTAATATGTACTGCATGCAGATGGTAATAGGATAATGTAATATGGTATCCTCATGTAATCTGGTATTGCATGCATAAACCACCTAAGTCGCTGACTTTATATCGTTTAAGTGATTGAGGAAAATTAGGTATTGGAAGGTATTGTTTAAAGAGGAAGGAATACACTGACATGTGATTATTACCCAGATCATGGCTCATCGATGCTTTCCATGCTAAAGAAACAGTGTCGTAGAAAGGGGAGGGGGGATTGGTGGGGAAAATCCCCGGGCCTCCAAGAAACAAAAGCCACACCGCGATTATACAATTTTATGGGGATAATATCTTTTCGGAACTTTCACAGTTTAAATCATATTTTTGCGTAGAGTAGGAAAGAAAAAATATACTCCTCAAAATTACAAATTTATAAGTTGATTCTGATTTATAACAGTATATTTCAAAGTTCATGGTTCATATTGGTTTCTCAAATAAACATTCCTTCTAAAAATAATGTTATATGCCACATGGAATGCCTCTGCCTGAGTTGATGTGGTAAATGACATGCAATTTGCTTCTCATAAAACAGACGTAAACTTACATGTGCATAATATTATCCAATTGTGAGAATTGCATAAAAATCACAAATAGTACAGGATTATTAATTAAATGTTAATTGGGTTTAAAAATGAAATTAATTTAAATTTGTTGAATTATTTCATTAAAAAATAAATTGCTATAAAATTTTAAATTATTTAAAAATTAATTTAAAACTAGCGATTTTAATACGTATTATTAATGCCTTTTTAATTTCCCTCCCCCCCCCCCCCCCCCCCCTCAAATGTGAATAAATTGGGAAGTCTCCTAGAAAACTTTATTCGCGGGGCACAAGTTTGCTCTGTGCGCCTCTAGATAAATATAAATTTAATAGAACTCTGGCTTTTTATAAGTTATTTAACATTTTCTTCTAGGTGACTATCATTCCTCAATAATACAACAAATCAATGTTCCTTTTTTTCTCTAATCATCCAGAGCTGTATTTAAAAAAGAAAAATCAGCAACACATCCCAAAAACATTTACAATTTAATTTCAGTGGCGCCATCTATTTTCTGCTTGCTAAAACTGCAAAAACAATTTTTGATATTCCCGTACAATTTTTATGCAAGCCTCCAGCAACATAAAAATTTATCTTTCAGTATCACAGATGTTCTGATTTTTTTTTTCTGGTAAACGACTTGAATACTTTTTATATATTTACAACTCGCTTTAATTCTAGGTGGATGAAATTTTCAGTCATTACATTCAATTTACATGGAATCAAACCTTTTGTTTAAGGCGGTTCTCACAAAAAATATATCTTTCCCCGCTCGAAACTTTCTGGCTCATTTTTAAACATAAAAAAATAATACTTACATGCATGATTATTAAAGTTATTTGTGTTCGAGCAGTTTTTTTTTTCCGATAAATAAATTACATCTTGAGTTATAAGTGGTTATAGTCTCAGGAAGGCAGTTTTTTTTTTCTTTGCTGTACTGTCGCGTCAGGAAATTCAGTTCAAAATGCCAACTTTGACAGCATTGTCTTAAAACTCTCCTGATTTTATAGAAAAACGGAAAAATAGTTCGATTGCATAGTTTCATAATAAATGCACCTGCCAATTTAATACGTTTGCGAACAAAAATGAATTTAAAAAAAAATGTGTCAGAAAGTAGCCAGTTTGGATTTCAGAGCAGCCTCAACCACCTTTCCGTTATTTTAATGTACCATAAACTGATTTAACCCTGGAACCCTGGAAGGGAAAAATCACTTGTATCACTTATTTTCTTCAATGGAAGAAGGAAGTTAAAATGAACCATTCTTTCATTGCAGTGTTAAAATACCAAATTTGACAGTATTTCTGGAACATTAATTACTTTTAAAAGAAGGTGAAAAATGTTGTTTGATTCCCTGGAATCTCAAAATTTCAATAAAAATAGCTGCAAGTTGTATTCATTTAAGAATGAAAATGACAGAGGATTTCAAGAGTGTGTCATATATGAGAAGAGTTTTTAAATAAAGAAAGATTCAAGTTGTTTACCAGGGAAAAATTTCAGAACATAAGTCCAATTAAAAGGGAAAATTTCGTATTGCTGAATGCTTGCATAAAAATTGCTCAAGAAAACTCAGAAAGTAAAAATTTTAGATTAGATTCAGTAGAAAATTTATTTTCGTGTAAGCTTTGTGCCATAATCTTTCAGGTCATCTAATTCAGATTTTAAATAATTTAACTGTATTTTCTAGTCATCTAAAAATGTAAATCCATATTTGAATTTAAACTCTTGCCTGTTAATTGTTAAATATTTTGTTTTTTAACCCCTTCAGGGGCAAAGTACTATTGTAGCTAAAATATTGAAATGATTGATTGACACCAGGATTCACGAACGAATTTATTTCTAAATAAGTAAAAGCTTTTTCTCATTTACTTTAAAAATTCAAAATTTGATTATAAAATTCTGGTGTCAATGTGGCCTTTTGGGATTAAAATTAAGTGGTATATATAATATACCGGTGCCCTTCAAGGGGTTAATGTGTAAAATATTTAAAAGTTTTCTAATTTTTTTATGAACGTCCCTTTTTGAGTTATAAAAAACACCGTTAACTAATTTCGAATCTCAATTAGCATATCAATCTATATTAAGTCTTGTAATCTATACAGAGTTATATATAGCTCAATTAGCATATCTCATGCACTAAAACCGCATTTTTCCGGTTTTAGCGCCAGAAAACTAAAAAATCATGAAGTTCAAAGTATCATAGATCGGTTAAATTTTGGTCATAAAAGAATGGGGTTTGTATTGTTTTACTTTTTACATAATATAACTTACATGACCCAGGGACAGTATAAATATTTAAATTTCGTAACTTAATATATCTATATATTGATGTAAAGGGATGAGAAGAATAACATTTGAAACATTTGTGCGATTGGTACCCCCATACCTCTAAAACTAGCAGTTTAGGATTTAACCTTTGGATAAAGACACTCTGTATATTAAATAAAGTATTATGAAGAGCAAAGAAAGAGAATGTGGGTGGGTTTATAATCATTTTAAAAATATTAGTCTTAGGATTTTGTCAAAATATGCTTAAAAAAATTCTGTTCTAATTTTTACATGTTTCAACATTTAAATTTCAAACATTCTTTAAACATCGTTTAAGTATAAGATTCGAAAATAAGGATCTATTTCGAAATTGCAGCAATTATTACTACGTAAATATTGAAAATCTTCTATTACAAAGTCGTAAACCTGGAAAATATTTTAATTATGTCTCATTTTTTTTTAAAATACATAGGCTATCCAATCTTTTCGTTGTTTAATATTAAATACACTGCTCAAAAAAATTAAGGAAACAAGCAGAGGCGTGAAGAGAACCATGCAAGACAGCCATGCATGGGCATAAAATGAAGAGTACGCGTGTATCAATCTGCAATACCGATTAAAAGACGCAAAAAAAATTTGTAAGGGCGCTTTAATTCTTTGAAACGATGGAACGAACAAGAAAAGATGGTATAGAGCAACAATTTGGTTACATGTAAATGACAAAAAAAGTATTGTTTAGAAAAGATGCAAGATGTTTAATATGGCGTTTGGTCCCTTCGAACAGCTAAGACTGCTGCACACCTGTTTTCCATGGATGCGATGAAGTTATCCATAAGACTTTGGGGGATACTGTTCCACTCCTCGAGAATTGGTTAATAATCCCATAGGTTCGACTCAGCACCTCTCATCTACCAGCTTTGAGAACAGAACATACACCTTCTAATATAGTAGGTAGTCATATACTAGGCCTTCTAGTATCTTTGCTCTGAGGAGCAGAACTTCTGAGCTGCTAATGGGGCGAATCTGACTTGGTGTCGTACACTAAATAACTTTACAACTTTCACAAAAAAACTCGTAATTTTATCACTCGCTCTTTACTAAAAAATTTTGGAAATTTTTATGCTTTGCTCTCTATAAATCACGATTTGCACGACGTATCAATTATCAATTTCAAAACTAAACTTTCATAAAATATTTTAATTTGTAATCTACCTTAAATACGCTCACACACCAAATTTCAAGTAATTTGGACGGAATTGTTTTTAATTAAAATTATTCATAAATTTGATCTTGTAATGTTTTATTCATTTTACACATTTTCTGAATCTTCCATATTGCTGACAGTACTTTCTATTATGAAACTGTTAGGAAACTCACTATTATTATATCATATATGTTATTTATATTGTCAACATCTCTTTTTCTACACACTTACAAAACGCACAACGATGAATGAGGCATCATTCGAAAGGTTTTTGAACCGGTTTCTGACATAGTACACTCACATTTCGTTAAAACATATTTTTTGATTAAAAATTACAGTTAATTAAAAATCAAATCTGCATTGTTTTCATAAATGAAGTGAAAAGTTTTTCTCACATCAATGTTGTCACAAAAATAAAATACCGCATTATATCATGCTCAGCAATGATTATAGAAAAATAATAATACAAAAAAGGTAAAGTGTGATGTCTCCGCACGGGTTTATTTTATATTTATGATTAAAAAGTAAAATTAAAATTGAAATATTTAGAAAAAAAAGACACCATCTATCGATCGAAGCAGTGTTATTTCACTTGTAGCCTAGAAGGTATGCTTATTTAGATTAGATTAAATTGTATTCTATAGGTCAATTTATTTTTCTTTGCCCCGTGTTTTTCCCGAAGCGGATGACGTCCTTCTCTAATGCAGTTAAAAGACGAATGTTAAGTTTTTTTTTCGCGTGTGCCTTTTGCTATCCTTGATAAGTTTTTACTGTAACTTTGATGAAATAAATGAGATGATATTTGGGCGTGACTATTCATGTTTGCAGATATTTTATCCTTAATCTTTCTTATCTGTATCTAAAAATATTACATATTGCTAAAAACTATTAGACTGCAGTGCGAAATCCTCGCATGTGTCCAAAGGTTATATATTATCGCACACTACTATTTGTATTATATGTACCAGGCGATCCAACCCGTGCTACCCGGGTTAATGATACCAGGTATACTAAAAAGATTTACATTGAAAAATCATAAATTTTTCTTTATAATTACACTCTTTTAGTTAACTCAACTTGATTTTGTCTATAAAAATGGAATTTTGTAATTGATTTTTCACTCACTTCCTGATAAACTAGAATTATAAAAATTATGTTCACTGGTGTGTTTCTGATGACAACACAACATTTTAATATTTTTAGAACTTATAATTATAAGTTAATAAATTAATTTTAAGCATTTTTATGTTAGCCGGTTACAACTTATAAATCGCCAATTTTTTTTTCTATTTACAATTGTATACAAGTTGCAACAACAATGGATTTAATTACGGGCTTAACTTACGTTCGCCAAAAAGCCAACTGACTGTGAGACTGCACCAATGAAATGTTTTAAAACTAAAGTAGAAAATATAAATAAAAAATAAAGAGCGGAATATATATTTTTTTTTAAATACGCTTTAGTCAATTAATAGTTTCATATTAATTAAATTATGGTTATACGTTGGAAAATCAATTTAGAAATCCTAAAAAGATACTTTTAATAAGGTTTCACCTTTTTTTTTTCTTTCCTTTTGCCATATCTTAAAAAAGAAACAGAGCAAAAATTTTAATTATTTAAATAAATTAATTAGCTCGCACTTTCTACCAAGCGTAAAAAAGCAGTGAATTTTCCATTTTTCAGTGGCCAAGCCAAATTAATGTATGGTAACGGAAATTTTGGGGAAAAAATATGAATTGCAGTCATGAAATTAGGCCTGATTTTCAAAATAAACATTGAATGCTTATAAAAGAGTGATTTTAAAAAAAACTCTTTTTTATACTGATTGCATCTTATATGTACAAATCTGGAAAAAAAAGGTAACTATTCCCTACTAATTCATTCTATCCCAAATATGAGTAGAAAAATAATACAAGTACCAATCAATTGGGAATAACGCCTACTTATTCCCAATTTATGCTATTTTCAAAGTTCTCTTACAGCCTATTTATAATCCAGGGGCCGGATTTAGACATCAACCACATGGGCGGTAAAAATTGGGATTGGGAGGAAGAAGTTATTTTTTTGCATTTTCTGAAGTTCTTAAATTTGAAGCTATGGAATGCAGTTGGATTTCAAAGTGAGCTCCCGTAGTTGTAGTAGCGTCATCTATGAAAGAAATACTAAACTAGAACATAATGTTGTTCTAAAATATTTCCCCGCTCAACAGCACGTTACTTTTTGACAGATTCACGTTCACGAGTAGAAAATACATCAAATTTGTTTGAATCATTTATTTTTTAATAAATTATAAGCATCTTGAATTATAATTACGTACTCCCTGATAAGCGGTTGGAAAAAAACTTTTTTTTTTTTTTTATTGTAGCGAACTACAACTAATTTATCGAAAATGTAGTTAACTACAACTACAACTAATTTATCGAAAATATAGTTAAGAACAACTACAACTACTTTATAGAAAATGTATTTAACTACATCTTTTTGTTTTAAAAATTTGTGACTACAAATTACTTTTCAAAGTAGTCACTACTTCGCTACTTTCAGATTTTGTCAAAGGATCATTCAATCTGCATTCGAAATTGGGGACACCAATTAAATAATTCAGTGACCCCTCGTTATATCGCGTCTGCTGGGATATAACCAAATAAGTGCGATATAACCGAAGTCCTTAAAAAATTTAAAAACTATAACTTACAAGAAAACGTTTTGTGTTTGTCTCCAAAATGTTAGTTTATGCACATATTACAATTTTCTTAGCGAAATAAAGAGAGATATACGTAATACAATGAACATTTAAATATAATTACATAAAAAATACGATTAAAGTACAGCATATTTTTTCAGGAGGCACGAAAACAGAATTATAGCCCATATCTGAACGACCGATATAACGAGAGGCGATTGTTGTATATAACATATTATGCACTAGAGATGAGTTCGGGTTTTTATTTCGGAGCCCGAGCGCGACGATTTTAAATCCAAGCCTGAAAAAAATTTTGTCGTCAGAACCCGGTCCCGCCCGAACCCGATAGAGAAAGTATGCAATAGAAAAAAAATCGCATAGTATTTAGAAATTGTTTCAAAAGTAATATCACATTTTTAAACAACTTCTTACATAGAAATAACTATTAATCCCCAGCACACAATTAATTTAATGAAAATTTACATTCTATCTCATGAAAAGAGAAGTTTGGTATCAAATAAAAATATACTTCATACTTCCATTCCTTCATTGCATTCCTTTTTTTTTTTTCTACCTTAACAAGTAAATCTGATAGACACATTAACGAAGTATGTTTTATGAATAAATGCATGAAATTTGGAGAAATTATTATTTATATGCCGAAGAATCGAACAACGTTTTTCAGTTTTCTATAAAAGGTGTACATCTTAAATTATAATCGTATCCTTCCTCATAACAATCTTTCGTGATTGTAGTGTCCCTGAAAATCAACTTAAATTAAAATTTTGACACCATTATATGAAAGATCCGATGTTTTTATAAAAAAAAAGAGGAAACACTACTCGATTGCTTTCTATATGAATAACAATATACATGCTAATTATATCTACTTACGAATGAACGGGACTTAGAGAATGTTCAGAGCAAAACATCAGCATGAGTAGCGTTCATGATGATAAATAGATATAAGAACCACTAACGTTATATTCATATGAAGAGCTGTTGTGACTCGTACACAATAGACGACTAAAATTTCGAAAACCTCAAGCTAATGCTAGTTCACTAAAATCAGAAGAAAATATTCTTTTCGCTTTAGATCTCTAAATAAATAAATAAAATAAAATAACCGATCCAATTAAAAAATATATCGTACTGTTTATTTGTCATAAATGAAAACTGAACTATTAAAGCAAGCTGTTGGTGCCTCTTTCGTTTGGCGCCATATCAACAGTTCATTGACGTGAATGTCAGACATAAATCTGTAAATATCAAGAATCATTTTTAAATAGCATTCTTGTGATGATATAATTAACCAATCATAACATATCATTATCTTCCAACTGAAAAGTAAAATTCTCATTTTGCAAATATATTTAATTAAAAATGCCTTCCCTTTTTAAAATATATCAGTCTCTTCATCTATTTTGCAGTTAATAAACATAGTTAATGCAGCAGTTAAACATGCAGTTAATACAATTGTATAAATTTAAATCTGTATTGCATAGTAATCAAATTGAAATTATTTTACTTTGTTATTGGCAGCAAATTGTGGGGTACCATTGTTTAAGGAAATTTATCAATTTATTAGCACTTTCCAACCTAGTTGAAAAGTGCTTATGACTTCGGTTTGTCTGGCCGTCTGGCCGGATGGCCGTCTGGCCGTCTGTCCGTGCTCTAACTCCCGTAAATATGCTCGGATTGCTCTGCAATTTTTATATGTTATTGTCGTTATCTATGGCACGTTCTCTATTTCAACTGAAGTGTGTAGCACTTATAGTTTTCTTACAGGGACACTCAAAAGAATTCCGCTACATTGCGGTCTATGGGGAAAATCATTTGCGGTTTATTTTAAAAATGTTTCACTATTGTAAACGCATTGAAATTTATATAGATCACTAAGATGCATTAGAAGAAGCTTAATATGGAATAGTAGGTGTATAGCACTTAGAGTTACTTTACAGGGACAGTCAAAATAATTCCGTTACATTACGTCTATGGAGAAAAATCGTCTGCGGCTTATTTAAATAATGTTTCACTATTTTAAACGCATTGAAGTTTATATATATTACTAAGGTGCATTACAAGAGGCTTACTACAGAATAGTGTGTGTATAGCAGTCATCGTTCATTTACAGGGACACACAAAAGAATTCTCTACTGTCTGTTAACAATAATTCCTGGAAGTGCGTTTTAAGTTACTAAACGCGATTTTAATCTTAACTAGCTTTTTGTCTATTACGTGGTGTGTATAAATTCTGTAGATCCTATACAGGGCAGCACAAAAGTTCGCGAACACATTTCCGTTTATTGACAGAAACTCCAGAAGGAGAATTTAAACGGTGCTACGCGTTTCCTAACTAAACTAAAATTTAGCATCCTATGTATATATACAAATCTATAGATCATATACAGGGCTACATAAAAGTATTCGGATATTTTTCCGAATATTGTATATATTGAAAATTCCTGAAATTACGTTTTTAAATATGTTATGCGTTTTCCAAATTGTTTACTTAGATGTCATATTTCAGCTTATTAAACGGTAATGATTTGTAAAATTATTTTAGAAGCGTTGGAAAGTGCTACATAATCTATGCTTGACGCATGATTTTTCGTTCTTGTTATTATTTATTTGAAATATGTTAAATAGTATAATATGTGGAGGTAACTTATGAAGGTAGGATTTGAGGAAGTATTAATTTGATATTGTGCTTAAGTATTGTTGTAGGGTGGTAATAATTGTCTGTAGAAGGTATGACTTTCTTACTAAAATTAAAAAGGGTGGATCTTCAGACGATATGTGAAGAGTCGAGGATTGAATCCTCGGAAGATGATACCAGGTTTCAGCTTAAGAAAAAGATAGTCGAGAGCAACGAATATGAAGGGGCCGTTATGGAATTATCTACCACTATTGTTACGGAACGGTTAGAACAAGAAAAGCTAGTAAAAGAGGAAAAGTTAGAACGGGAAAAGTTAGAAAGGAAGGTAAATTACAACGGAAAAAGTTAGAAAGAGAAGAAAGGTCTGAAAAATTGAGATTGGAACATGAGTTGGAGTTGGAAAGGCTAAAAATTCAAAGTTCGGCAAATAACTCTAATGGGACTAGAGAATCTAATTATGAGAGTAGCCTAGAGAAATTGATTAAAAGTGTTAAAACTTTGTCTATCAAAGTTCCAGAAGGGACTGAGGGATGGAATCTGTTTTTTAACAGTTTAGAACGAGCATTCCAAACAAAAAATTTACCGGAAACCCAGCAAGCTGAAATTCTATTAAATATGTTAGGAGATAAGGCCGATAATTTGTTAATTTATACTACTAGGGAACAAATTGAGAGTTATGAGAAATTAAAGGAATTAGTTCTAAGGGAACACGAGCCAACACCGAAGGCGTGTTTGGAAAATTTTAAGAAGGCTAGAAGGAATCAAAATGAAACTCGTGTATTATTTGTATCGCGTTTAATAGCAAACGTGGGAAAATTACTGTAAGATTAGAGGTGCAGATACATATGAGAAGGTTAATCAGTAAATTGTCACGGATAAGTTGTTAAATACTTTAGATGAGGAAACCGCGACGCATATTGGATTAACTCAGCAGAATAATTGGTTAGAAGTTTCTAAAATTGCTAAAGAATGTGATAATTTCTTCGATGCTAAACAAAAATCTTATGCGGTAACTTATAAGGGTTATAAAGGTAAAGAAAGGTGTGTAAATAATGAAGATTCTAGAAGGGAAAAAGGTGAGGGATTTAGTAGTAATTGGAGACAAAATGGGAATAATGAAGTTAGTCCATTTTCGGGTAGAAAACCGGAATATAAGAAACCTAACGATGCGACGCCTACTTGTTTTAAATATGGCTTAAGGGGACATTACAAACGATTTTGTACGAAAGGAAATAATGAAGGAAATAGGCAGGTTAATAAGGGACAAGAATCAAGGGCTGGTATAAATAATGTCTCAGTGCTAGTAATTAAAGAGATACCAAAGAGTGCGATTATGGCAAAAATTGTAGCAAAAGGGGATTGGAGAACTAAAGTTATTGGAGAGAAATTAAATAAATTCGAGAAAATTGAGGTTAGTGTAAATGGAAAAATAGCAACAGGATAAGTGGATTCAGGTTGTGAAATTAGTTTCGTTCATAAAGATTTAGTACCGGCAGGGAAACTAAGAGGGGCTAGTAGCATCTATTTACAAGGGATATTTGGTAAGGCAGTTAAATCACCATTAATTCAATTGCCTTTAGCTATTCTAAAACGTGTTAAAACTAATGTAATTCATCAGGATGTACTTTGTGCGATAATTGATAATAGTAAGGAACAGGTAATTTTACATCCTGACGTGGCTAATGAATTGGCAGGGTTAAACCACGAGAAATCATTAAGAGAATCGGTAGAAAGGGAATTTAAGGAAGGTAGTAGGGATAAAGTGAAGGAAGGGGAAAGGATTGAAAATGATAAGAGTAACCGTTATGCCGTAGAAACTAAGGCTCCTATAAGGGGAGCTGACGCATATCCATTCTGTTGCCCAAAATAACCGCCATATTGTGACCTAGCTCAGCATTAGGAAACCGCCTGAGCAGGTGTTCAAAATCCCCGTTACTGTCACTCGCCGTCCACTAGTACGGTAAGCTAACCGGTTTTAGCTTGGTTTTTGGTCCGCTGGGTCATTAAATGGCGGTATGATTCAGCCTGTATTATAGGAGCTCTAGTAGAAACGAGATCGGTAAATCTACAAAAGCAGAAAAAGGGAAAAACGGAGGTAGAGAAAAGGAAGGTTGATGAGGTTAAGGAAAGCAGTTTAAATGTATTTCAGAGATCCCAAATGAATTGTAAAGATTTAGAGAAAGCTTGGGAATTAGCTGAAAATGATAGAGGGTCTTATTATATTGTGAATGGGTTATTATATCATAAAGAGAAATTAGTAGACGAAACTGTTGCTCAATTAGTAATACCTAAAATTAGAAATGAGGAAATTCTAAAATTAGCGCATACTTCCTTATATGGAGAACATCATGCGGTTATGAAAATGTTAGGAATCAAATATTCATTTTATTGAAAAGGCATGGCCAAAAAAGCTGAAACATTTTGTGAATCATGTTTAGAGTGTCAGTTAACGAGGGAAATGAATGTGAGTGATAGAGAGAAAGACGAAACAGGTCAACATGCATATATAATTGAGTTAGTAGACGGGAGTAAGAAGCAGGTGTATCAAAATGAAATAAGAGAATTTATGATTAAAAATAAAGTTGTGGATATTATCTTTAATAATGACGGGGAATTTGAAGACCGTGAAAAAAGTCTTTTGTTAGGTAGAGAACAACCGGGAGTTAAAGACATGAAGGGATTTGAAATAAAAAGGGTTAACAAATATTCAAGTTAGAGATATGAAATCAATCTTGAGGAAAAATAAGGAATTATTTATGGGTCCTATACAACTGGTAGAAACCGAGAAACATAGGATTGATCGTAAATCGGAGAGGGTTAAGTTAAAACAAAAAATGTACAATGTCCTTATCACGTACAGAGAGGACTTGGACAGGCAAGTGCCTGAGTGGTTAGAGGAAAATTTAATTAAGACATCCGAGGCAGAAGTTAGCCATTCAAGCGGGTGTACTGCGAAAAGGGATGTACCTATTAGGTTAACTAGGAAGGACTGGAAGGAAAAAGTAGTACCGCCTCCAGCAATATCAGCCTAAGGACTGATATTGAAAGGACATAATCCAAGTGTAACTTTATTTTTTTTGTATCTATATATTTGTGTGTATTGTGTAACTGTATTGGCATATTGTGTAATTTTTTTTTATAGTTATCACATTAGTATATATGGTTCATTAGAGATGTCAGTAGGTAATTTTCAGACACCTTGAAATGTGTATGTAATTCTAATAATGAAGAAACCTACTAAGGAACTGTTGAACACTTCTCAGATATTACATAGTTTTGAGGAAAATTAGCCCCTAAATGGCATATTTTCCGCTAAGCTGGGGGGTGTCAGGCTTTCATTGACAGCTGCTGCGTAGAACAATTGTTAAATAAAATAAATAAATAAAATCACTTTCTCTTCCTAAAAATCATTAACAGTGCAATTCGATTCTTTTCTGTCTTTTAACGAATAAATAAAAAGATATTTTTGATCATTTGCCTTTTTCCAGTAATAATCTAAACAAACGGTTATTAATGCTCACAAGTGATTTTTAGCTCTAAGGACTTCGCTCAGTTTATAATTACAGCCGTCATTCATTCATATTGCTGTCTGTGTTTGCGTTATATGACATCTTCTATTTATAATTGTATAATTTATTAGTTAATATGGATTTTTCCCAAAGTTCGCTTCACATCTTCGATATAAACGTTAAAATCACTATCTTCAAAAGGATAATAAAACTTCTCTATAATTCTAATACACGATTTCTGTTTTCCCTTCATTCTGATCAAAATAGCATTAAAATGAAATACAAAAATTTCAAGGGGTTCTTTTATTTTTTCTATACGTGAATAAATTAAATTTTCAGTTGCAGAAAGAGTGAGCCCGAGCCCGCCCGAGTCCGAAGGCTGGTATAAAAATCAAGTCCGAGCTCGTGTCGTACCCGGGCTGAGACCGTCTCATCTCTAGTATGCACTGCATAAATTGTACTTCCCATTCTTACAGTAATTATTGCACTGGGACATAAAATTACCATTAACACATGTATTTACCTATAGATTTTGTTTTACTTAACTCTCCAACGCACTCCTTAATATGTTAAATTGAGTTCTATTGAGAGTTAATTTTATTGAGTTGTCTAATATTATACTTTAATCTAGAAAATTACTGAAAAATATTGAATTTGTGAATTGACTTTTGATAGAAAATGTGGATTAATTGTTCATAAGAAGATTCATACTGGCAAAAAATCGTATACTTGTGAGTTATGTCAAAAACCGTTTGTAAGAAAACGTCACTTGGACTCTCGTCTGTCGGCATATGATGATGAGGTATCTTCAGTTGTATGTGAAGTTTGCAAATTAAGCAATCGTTTGGAGAAATTAACATTGGAGGATTAGACCAACAAAACAAAATTATAGAAGATGAAGTTAAAAAAAATTGTGGTGTTGCACTACAAGAATTCGGCGTGAGCGGAGGTGGGCCCCCACTAAAAAATTAAAAAGATTGTCTTAAAAAGTATAAGTGCATTTTTCGTTTTCAATGTTTCTCGTTTTATATTCCTAAAACATTGTGAACAAAGGTTGTGGAGAAAGCAGTTTCAGTGTATCAATCTTTGATAGAACGTTTTGAATCATACGCCTACAAATGGTTAACACACCAAGATATATATTCAGCATAAAAGCTCTCGTCAAAGAAGAGAATTTTTCATTACAGTGGACCTTCTTTCAACAAATTGGTAAATATTTTTTCAAAATATTTTTCAAAGTGTATGATTTTATGTCAAAGGTTATTTGTTTATATTTTGTATATTAAGTTTTATTTTATCAAGTTTTATTTATGTTAGTTTATTATTTTTATTAAAAATAGATCTTTGAATTTTTTTATTAACTTGTAAATATTTTTTAATTTCTTTTCCCTAACTTGTATATCTTTTCGTTCATCTGTTATTTTTTTTAACTTTTTACTAACTTGTATATACTTTTAGAAAACTTTGACTTATTTTCACTAACTTGAATACTTTTTTTATTCACCTGTTACTTTTTTAAAAACTTTTTTAAAAACATGGAATTTTTTTTTTACTAACTCGTTTTTTTTTTTTTTTTTTTTACTTTTTTTAGAAATTATTGAAATTTGTTTTACTAACTTGTATTTTTTTTTTTTTTTTACTTTTTTAGAAAACATGGAAATTTTTTTTCCCTAAAATGTACGTTTTTTTAAAAAACTTTTTCATAGAAATAGAAAATATAATAAATGCTTCTAAAAAATAATAAAATTTATTGTATTTTAAACTTACGATTCAAAAATATCAAGCATGTTACACTTTCAGCACATGAAGATTTTTTGATATAGGCGTGAGTACCGCAATTATTACTGCAATATTCTGCAACGTTCAACAACAAAGTTCTGCAACTTTTCATAAAAGCATGCATTTTGTCCATCTAATCTTCTTTTAAAAAGGAATTTTAATGGTAAAGTTTATAAATAATATATAAATCTGAAATTTTTAGATAATTAAGAAAAAAGATTTAAAATAACACTATTCACTATTGTAAATGCTGTGCACATGAAAGATGGCAAGGAACTGTAATGCTAATACATACTTTTATAATCTTTTGTAAACTACAAATAATTTCTAAAATCAAGAGAAGATAAGGTAAAATTACAAAATAAAAATACTTTATATTCAATAAACTTTAAATTATTAATAACAAAATTGTTCCAGCACGCAATATTCATTTGATAAATGGAAATGATATCAGAAACAGTGATAATGGGTTGAAGAATCAATTTAAGTTTTGTGTTAATTAGTTGTATTTTTTTTCATAACTTTTCAAATGATGCTGCTGAATTAAACATTGAACAATTTTAACTTGCATATAACATTTCTTTAAAACAATGTGCTTGATTTTCTAAATTTAGAATTAAAATGAATTTTGAAAATATACGTGCATGCTCAACATGTATGTTCTCAAGCAATGCAGAGGTTTTGCATCTAACTGTGTGTGTATATATATATGCAATTGCCTTTGTAACATTTTTCTTATCTTATGAGTATTACGTCTAAGCTTGCTTCTATGTGTGCACAAGTGTTTCTTCCTTTCATACTACTACTCGGTATTCGGTACTCGGCAATCGGTCTATCAGTAAATGGCCGAGAACTCAATACTCGGCAACTCATCCAAAGCGGTACTCAATATACCACTACTAGAAAGACTCCATTTTTATTACATTTTGTGCCATACTCACAAAATAACTTTCAGGCTGATGTATTCATTAAAGTTTCAGACATAGTCATTCAGATTCAATATAATTAATATTCTTTTAACATTTCAATAATCAGATGCTAACGAAAAATGTGTATCGTTAGTTTATTAAAAACACTAAGTAAAAAATAAGTTTAAGATTTGGAATGATTTTTGTAAGTATTTAAAAAAATTTACACTGCGATAAATTACTTTTAAGTAAAGATATTCGATTATTCGTAATGATTAAAATGTTTCTAATATTTTCCAACGAATATTACTTTTTCAGGAAATTGCGGCTCATTGTTAGCAACTAAATTAAGTTGAATTTACTTACTCCTTTCCAAATAAAAATTTAATTTAGTTGTTTATAGATCTATTATGTTTTGCTGCATGTTGAAAATAGTAAATAAAAGCTATACAAATGCATGAAAATTGTAGATTTTATTATTTAATTTTCTAAGAATCAAAAACTGTTTTTTCTTTTCTTTTCTTCTTTTTTTCTTTTGTCAATGGATTTTTCATTTTGAAATAAATCGTTTGCTTTCTGGTGATTTACACTTCCCGCAATGTAAAAATTCTATTGATTTTTCAGGGGGGAGGGGGGACGACGACCAGCAAAGGCGCCAGTAAAAAAATATTTATTTTATAGAAAAAAGTACGTTTTTAAGAGAATAATGACTGTTTGACTGTTTGACGTTTTTAAGAGAATAATGACTGTTTGACTGTTAAAGTAAGAAAAGAGTCTAAAGATATATAGAATTTTGTTCCATAAAAATAAAAAATTGTCTTACATATTTTACTGGCTCCAGTATTTTTTATTTATTTATTTATTTATTTATTTTGTAATTTGCAGATACGAAGAAATTCAGAACATTCTGTAAATGGAATGGCTTCAGAAGAGAACGTGAGTCGCCCTATGCAAATTATCATAAACGAAGATCTGGGTTTCCGCCTTATCGCAAAAGAAAATTTCAAGGTTTCACTGAAACACAAATTTAAAAAAAAAATTACAAAGATGCAAGAAATAGCTGAAGCGGCATGGTAGCAAAAGTGTTGACAGAATAAAATTTTCTTATGAGAAGCTTTTTTGCACTGAACAATGTTATAATGCTAAGAACGATGTCGTATATTGAGCAACTTTCGAGGATATATCTGAAAATCTTCGAACTGTTAAACGCTTCCAGGACAAGAATTCTGTTATGGTTTGGGCTGCAGTGTCAAAGAATAGAAAATTGCCTCTGAAACTCATCGATAAAGTGGTGAGGGGAGGATTAAGGCGGAATATTACAAACAGAACGTATTGGCTGCATGTTTATTGCCATAAGCTGACACGATTGTATCTCCAAAGAATTGTATTTTTCACCTTCGTAGCGAGCTAAATTAACACAGGCTTGGTTCCATGTCAATTCTCCGAAGTTTATCATGCAAGAATATTGTCACTTTCGCCGAATAGAATATTGGGAGATTTTAGAGGCTAAAATAAATGCTAAACAATACAGAAGTTTAGACTCTCTCAAAACTTTCATATTGTGCAAATCGGACAGATTACCTCTTAAAATGATTCATACCGCTGTCGGACAATGGCCCAAGAGATTATCTTTGGTAGTCGATAAAGTTGGCGGCCGATTCGAATAAAATTATTTCAAGATAAACTTTCATTTCTGATGTTCATCATATTGGTGTATTTATCATTTTATATTTGTAAAATAAAATGACTCAATTGTTGCGAATCAGGTGGGTGGCTAACATTGGCGCCGATTCGGCCCGCGAGCAAGCCCCCAGTGACTAGCACCTAGATTACTGCTTGAAGAAGAAGCGAAATGCCGCTTCCTGGAATTTAATCTCGAATGTCAATTATTAATGTTTAATTTATGTTCTACATGTGTGTTCGACTTTTGTGTACGTTGAAATAAAATCAAGAAAAGCCATATTACTAGAACTTTTCGTATTATACACATCAGAATCACGAACTAAATTTTAAATATAAGAGTAATGCAAGAGTTTTTATTGCTCTCTTTCTGTGTGTATCCTCATTTGGTGCCTAAACCCGGGAGTTTCAAAGTTTAATAAGGATTATATGATCATCAAGTATGCAAAAAGATTTTCAAAGGATTTTCGTGCGATTATTATAAGGATTATTGATGAACATTAAGTGCTCAAGATTCCCTGACTACTTATTGGATTAAAAGTAAAGATTTAATCGTTGCAAAAAACAGGTACTGTAACATTTTTGTTTTAAGCATGGATGTAGAAAAGTTAAAAACAAAACGTAAAGTCATGAAAACTGTTTCTACTAAATTAATGACTAAAATTGATACATTTATTGAGACTATAGATTTTGAAAATGAAAGTAATTTTGAGCAACTTACGGAATTTTTAAGTAATTTAATTGAAAAGCAAGATGAATTAAAATTAAATAATTCTAAAATTGAAGCGCTCATATCTGATAGTACAATTTTTGAAACTGGAGTACAAAATAGTCTCGATTATGATGATACGATAAATGAAGCCAAATTTAAAATTAAAGCAAAATTAAAGAAATTTAAAAGTAACGCTGAATTGAGCGACACAAATACTGTATCAAATGCAAGTACAGTTCCTTATGCTAATACACGATCATCAGCAATAAATTTGCCGTAAATAACTATCCCGATTTTCAAAGGCGATCCTAACACATTTCTAGAGTTCATAAATAGTTTTAAAAGTACTATTGATTCTAATGAAAGCCTGAGTAATGTTGAAAAGTTTATATATTTGAAGTCGTTTCTGTCTGGAGAGGCCTATAGAATGATTTCGGGATTTGCCCTGACTGAACAAAATCATAAAAGTCTCTAGATTTACTAGAAAATAGATATGGAAAAACAGAATATTTGATTAGTGGGTTTATAAATAAACTATTAGAAATTGAGCTTGTAAAGTCTGTCTCAAATACTAAATTGTTACGGGTATTGCACGATGAATGCGAAGTTAGCTTTAGAAATTTACAAACGATGGGAGTGGCTTCAGATAATTTCGGATATTTACTGATTCCAATAATTTTAAGGCAAAACTCCATAACTTGGTTGTCGAATTTCAAAGAAAAAAATGTTGATAAATCTGGTGACGTCAATGAATTGGTGAATTTTATAAAATTTGAAATAGAGTCAAGAGAAGTAGCTAACGCGGTATGAGGAATTTCCTTAAAAAATCATGAAACATCTCGATGGGAAAGAAAAATTCCAACTAGAATAAAAACTAATGTTCCCACTTCAGTCGCGCTTAACACGATCGTAAAAAATGTTTGCATATTTTGCAATTCAAATCATTATAGTCTAAAATTTAAGGAAATCTCGGACGAACAAAAACGTTATAAGTTTTTTAAAAAAAAGATGGGAAATGTTATAGATGCTTGAATAAAAAACACCTATTATCTTCTTGTAAAGTAAAAATTCAACCTTACGAATTATGCCAAAGTTATGATGCCAAAGTTAATGATTTATTTTTCCCTACTAAAAAACCTAAAAATCGTACCGCTGGGAGCGCGGAAACACCCGAATCTTCTCAAATTCTCGAAAATAAAACTATTTTATCGTCAGTTATTAAGACTCAAAATTCCTCGGAAAAGTATTCAACATTATTACAAACCGCTTGTGAACAGGTGCAAGGTACTTCTAAAACATTATATACGAGGCATTTATATGACTCAGCCTCATCTAGAACAATTCTTACAAAAAGTTTAGCGACAACTTTGAAATTAAAACCTATGAAAAAAGAAAGGCTTCTAGTTTATACGTTCGCAAACCGCAAAGCGATAAAACAAGAGTTTGATGTTGTAAATTTTACGGTACGCAGTTGCGCTCCCCCCTACGCTGGCATACAAATTGAAGCGCTTGTGTCAGAGGTCATTAGTGGAGCGAAAATTATTGCATCTGTTGATTCTCAGCTAATAAACAAACTCGGTCTTAATGAGAATGATTTTTCTGACGCATTTATTCATTCAAAACCCATCCAAATTATTTTAGGTGCTGACTATATGTTTTCAACGATAATTAGAGGTTAAAAAAATAAATCAGTCATTGTTTATTCAACCAACGATATTTGGAAAGACTTCAGTAGGAAGAGTTTAGAGTGCTAAATTACAAAGTACTCTTGTTTGAAGGTAATATGTTCGTCAATAGATACTGACTTAAGAAAATTATGGGAAATACAATCGTTTTTATTTAATCAAAAAATTAAACAAGATGCTGAACATTGTGAGGTCATAAATAAATTCGAGAAGGAAATATGTTTCGAAAACGAAAGGTACGTCGCACCACTATTGCGGCGATGTGATACGGTTAGACAAAATTTATGTAAAAATTACACGGTCGCGAAAAAAAGATTTGCAGTTTTTGGAAAGACGATTAAAGGATGATCAATCTTTATTTTTATGATATAATGAAATTATGAAGGAACAATTGAATGAGGGAATTATTCAAAGGTGTAATGATAATTGTTCTGTAGATTACGTAATGCCTCAAAGAGCTGTTTTTAGGGAAAATTCTTCTAGCTCTAAAACTCGAATTGTTTATGATGCGAGCATTCGGGAGGGTAGTAACAAAAGTTTAAATGAATGTCTTTTCTCTGGGAAAAATTTAAATCCTAATCTCGTAGATGTTATATTAAATTTCAGGCAACATAAAATCGCATTTAGTGGGGATTTAGCCCGAGCCTTTCTACAAATAGAAGCATCAAAAAATGACAGAAAATTATTTATGTTTTTTGTATTTTGATGATTGCGACACAGATAAACCTACGACTTTATATCATTTTAATCGTCATTGTTTTGACCTCACCAGCTCTCCCTATGTTTTGACTTCGACTATTAAAAAACACATTAAAAATTATAAGTAAGCCAATACCGTCGCATATCAAATGTTAGATAATTATTTATACGTGGATGACTTCATTTATGGAGCATCTACGGTTCCAGAAGCTTTCAAGCTGTAAGATTGTGCAGTTTCAAGTTTTAAGAACACGAATATGAAATTACGGAAATTCAACTCCAATTCTTTAGAATTAAAGGAACTGTAAAAGAGTGCTGCTCTTGGGATAGAAATTGACAAAAATCGGTCAAACCTTAAAATATTAGGTATTAACTGGAATAATAAAGAGGACTTTCTGGCCATAGATTTGACATCTTTAGCGTCAAACGGTGATAATTTCAATTCACTAAAAACACGTTCTTCAGACGAGTTGCTCCTTTAAACAGAATCACCTTGCTGCGATTACAGCTTTTAGGAGCCTTAACAGCTGCTAGAATTGCCACCCATCTTAAACATATTTTCAATATATATATTGAAAAGATAATTTTGTGGACCGACTTTACAATTGTTTTGCACTGGATTAAGGGATCGGCCTCCAAGTGGAAGCCTTTCGTAGCTAACCACGTAGCGGAAATTCAGGGGATGACCCACCCTAGTTCTTGGCGTCATGTCAATAGCAAAGATAACCCGGCAGACATGCTTACTAGGGGGCTCTCTTTCAAAGAGTTAATAAATTCAAGACAATGGTGGTATGGTTCTGAGTGGCTTACTAAACCCGAAAATTTTTGGCCTAAAGAAAATAAGTTAAAAATTAAATCATTCATTCCAGAAATTGAAAATGAACGTAAAGGCGAAATTATGGAAATTCAATCATTGTTAATGAAAAAAATAATCGACATAGATAATTTTAGTAGCTTGAAAAAATTGTTAAGAGTAACGGCTTACGTGTTATATTTTATAAAATTACTAAAGGGTAAACACGAGATAGTTTTTACACTTATACCAGAAGAATTTCGATCAGCAGAGCTGTATTGGATAAGACTAGTTTAAAATGATTTTTTTTCAAATGATATACAATGTTTAAAAAATGCCAAACCTCTTCCAAAGGACTCGCATTTACTTTATTTGAACCTTTTCTTTGATTCCGAAGGCGTCCTGCGTATCTCTGGTCGACTTGGGAAAGCTGATTTTTTTAACGGATGAAAAACATCCGATAAATCTTCCGCCCAAAACAAAGTTTACGGAATTGATAATTTGGGGTGCTCATGCTAGAGTGTTTCATTCAGCAGTTTGTCACACACTCGTACAAGTGAGAGAAAAATTCTGGTTACTAAAGGCTAGACAAACAATAAAAAATCAACTGAAAAAAGTGCATTATTTTTAAACGGTTTTCTTCAACTCCATGGAAGCCAGACGGTAGTTCCATTGCCACCTGATCATGTTGAGCAGAGATCGACCGAAATTTCGGTTTCAGTTTTGGCGCAAAATCGGAGTTTCGCCAAATATTCGTTTTCGGCGAAATTGCTGTCAAAATTTCGGCCTGACCGAAACTATCTGTATTTCAAAATCTCGTTCCTTCTTTCAGAAATTTTCAACTTTACTCATTGATATGAGTTGTATCGGCTCAAATGAGGCACTGTATATTGCTGTGAACTCCATTGTTAATCATTATCCGTCCTGACTGACTCGTGATGTGAGTTTAAATTATAAAGCAAGCAATGCATATATGACTAAACTTAAAAGACGCTTATCACGTGATCTTTAAAAGCTGCAAATTTAACAGTAATAGAAAATTATTACTTTGAAACTCCAGATTGTTTCAAATGCTTTATGAGAAAGGTGTTGTTAAAACATATGAAGATTTACGAAATTTATTACAAAAGATATATCGAGGTATGTATACTTAAAATATTTTTTTATTAGATGAAATTCGTATAATTGTAAACTATTTCTGTCTTATTGATAAATTACATACGTTTTTGTTCATATGTAAATAAATAATTTTTGATAGAGGCACAGAGAGTCAACTTGGCACCGGAGATAAAATTTTCAAACAGGGTGCCCATTTCAATACTTTCTTAGAGAGGCAGGGAGTGGCAAAGCTTTTTTTAAGTAAACATGTTATTTAAACATACACTATAATGCCATAAATGATGGGAACTTTCAGTTTTAGACATTTTTTCAAATATTTAAAAATATACATATCAGATTATTTTGGAATTTTAGGATTAAAAAGAACAGGTTTGACTTCATATTTTTCAATGTCGATTTGATAAGGAGGACAATTAGGGGACCAACCAAAAATTAAAGAAAAAAATAATACTTGGGATCACCCTGTAAAATAAAATGCACGAAATGATCTGTCGCTGCAGAATATACATAGGCAGACATTGTATAATATGTGCATTCATTTGTGTAAGAAAAGCATGTATATTAATAGAGATATAGCGATTTTTTTAAAAAATTAAAAAAATTCTTGCATGTTTTTTGCTTATAACAAACATGGTTTTTAACCAAATTTAACGCCAATTTCAAAAAAATTGATAAAATGTAGTAGCAATAACATAGTGCTATTGGAATATAAATATATTAAATATTTAAGGAAATATGGGCAGTTGTATGAAATAATTTTTATCTGCGCATGCACGAACGATATCAAGGAACTTTTTGCATACTTTAGTAGTTAACTCTCTGGAGCAACTTAATAAAAAGAATCAGTCAAATATCGCAAAAATTCAGAGAGATATCGACGTTATAGTGAGCTGTTTTTTAGTTTCTGACTAAAACTCGTTGAATGATAAGGGATTGTCCACAGATTGTTATTTTTAAGTTATCGGAAAGCGTTCGGAAAAAGTTTTTTGAAAAAGCTATTTAATTATAGTTTACGGTTATGTTTAGGAAGATTTTGACTCTAAACTACGATGAAAAGGAAAATATAGTCCATACATTGATTACATTTAGGTAAATTCAGGTGTTTTTAATAAAATTTTGTGAAATTTGCCCAATACGCAAAACACTCTACAGTAAATTCTATCGCATATATATGTATTTTCTGTATATACGTAATTTGTATGCCAGTAGTGAAGATGATAAACTAAAATCTAAGATATATTATACATTTTTCATAAGATATGAGTCAATAACTTGTAATTTGATTTTTACAGTTATATTTCAATAGCTATTTTTGGGAAATTACGTAATAGATCGGAACGGTCTATGCCTAAAACGTGTTGTGAAATCAAACCGAAAGGCTTCCTTTAGAGGCGATTTCGGGGGAATTTTGATCGTCTACGACTAATGATGCAAGTGATCGTACCGTCCGGCGGAAGATCGTGGTACTTGGTTTTCATGGCCGAGCTGTAGTTCACAAGCCAAATATCACGCATCTGAATAAGACCCGTCGATTAAAGTGGTTCAAAGAACGACGGCACTGGTCAGTAGAAAAATGGAAAAACATCCTATGGAGCGATGAATCACGCTAGCAGTTTTGGCAGTCCAATGGACGTGTTTGTGTGCGGTGAGTGCCTGGCGAACGATATTTACAGGACTGTTTCGTACCCAGAGTGAAATTTGGCGGAGGTGGGATCCTGTTGTTTTAATTTCTGGGAGTATGAATGCCGAAGCCTACAAAACAATTCTGGACAATTCAGCGCTACCGATATTATGGCAACACTTTGGTCTTGTTCCATACCTGTTTCAGCATGACAATGCTCCATGTCAGACAACGGGTGTTGTTAAGACGTGGTTTGAAGAAATTGGTGTGGAAAACCTTCCCTGGCTAGTTCAAAGTCCAGACCTCAACACTTTGGAACACCTTTGGGATGAGTTAGAGCGCCGATTTAGAGCCAGTCCAACTCGGCCAAAAACACCACAGAGCTGTTTGCTACTCTACTGGATGAATGGAGCAAGATTCTTCCAGAAACGTATCGAAAACTAGTAGAAAGTTTTATCTCAAAGAGTTTCAGCAGTTATTGGGGCGAAGGGTGGCCCTTCACGATACTAAAGTTATGCTGAGTCCCCTTTAAATTCATAGTATGAGGGGCAATAACATCGCAGTTTAAAAATTAAGAGGGGGAGGGGTGGCTAAATAAGCTTCAAACTCAGTTTTTTTTCAAAATAACTGCGAAACTAAGAAAATCAATTAATAATAGAGCTTCTCATTAATAAGCAAATATGTAGATTAATTAATAATTAATTTTATTGAAAATTCAAAATGTGTTTGCGCATTATTTCAAAGCATTATTTCATTTTTTTTTTCATTTAATTAAGAATTAAATTCAGTTTTAAGATGTTTTGAAATATTACATCAGGGTACAAAATATATATTTCATTAATAATACTGAAAAAATAAGAAAAAACTAATAACAAATGAAAATACACTTACAAATTTTGGCATCATAACATAAAGTAAGTGCGCTTCGCTAAAGTTGCGTTGAAAATAGATTCAGCATCTACTCCCTCCCTCCCCCCTCTTATCCTTGAGCAGCACAAATGTCTAACAAATACAATGATATAGATTTTCGAAGAATATCCATCCCCCCCCCCTCCCGATTTCCTACGGTCCTAATGCCAGGACTACCAATAGCGATTATTTTTATATTCTATTTTCACTATTCTTTTCAAAAAATAAATTTTGTATTATGTTTCTCTTACACATGTTGTTAAAGCGCATGTGAAAAATTTTTATTTTGAAAAGTGGTACGAGAAAAAATTAAAAAGTAGTCGCCAGTGTCAGCTCTGTAATAAGGTGTCTTGTGACAAATCGCCATGTACATGCTGGTTTTTCCAAGAAAAACTAAAGTGTCAATAAACAATGAAAAATAGCATGCATATTAAGATATCTGACTACATTTAAAATGCGATTTTTGTCTAAAATTTTCGTTTTCTTTGTATTACATTTTATTAAAGCCCGCATTTTTACCTTTCCAAATCTGCGCTTACATTTATTGTACTATAAATAAAACCTAAGTTATCAGAATTTAAAAACTACTTGATAGTGCATGAAACCGGAAGTGCCAAGCGTTTCAACGTTAATTTATTTTCCTTCGTGCAAAAACTGCCAAAACTGTCTTTTACATATAAACAGCAAAAAAAAAAAAAAAAAAAAAAACACCTTGATCGATAACTACAGTAAAATTCCAATTCACATAACTGTTAAGTAAATGTTAAATAAAGTTTAAAATAGTTAAGTAAATATTTCTGTTAAATAAATGTATTTTATGGAAAATGCACTTTTCTGTGAAAATTCCATACGCAAAACGCATTTCTCAAAAAGCTATTGAAATCACTACATAGTATAAAACAAAGTCGCTTTTTCTGTCTCTATATCCCTATGTACGCTTAAATCTTTAAAACTACGCAACGGATTTTGATGCGGTTTTTTTTAATAGATAGAGTGATTCAAGAGGAAGGTTTATATGTATATCCATTAAATAGTGGAGAATCACTACATAGTATAAAACAAAGTCGCTTTTTCTGTCCCTATATCCCTATGTACGCTTAAATCTTTAAAACTACGCAACGGATTTTGATGCGGTTTTTTTTAATAGATAGAGTGATTCAAGAGGAAGGTTTATATGTATATCCATTAAATAGTGGAGAAATACTGTTATTTTTGAGGTTTTTAATGTGATATCGTAAATAATTTCATTTTTTCCGCTTATACATTGCAAACGCAGGCTGAACCCTACAAGATTTATCAAAATAATGTACTAATTATTGTACACATTAAAAAGGTCTACAGAAAACACAAAGAGATGAAGATTTTCAAGGTTAACCCGAAGCAAAGCGAGGGAGGGCCGCTAGTATCACTATAAAAATCAAATTGGAAGTTATTGACTCATAACTTATGAAAAATGATAATAATATATCTGTATAATATAAATATATCTGTATAATAAAATGTATAATATAAATGTATAAATATACGTTATACACAAAATACATACGTATATATGCGATAGAATTTACTGTAGAGTGTTTTGCGTATTGGGCTAAATTTCACAAAATTTTATTACAAACACCTCAATTTACCTAAATGTAATCAATGTATGGACTATATTTTCTTATTCATCGTAGTTTAGAATCTAAATCTCCCTAAACATAGCCGTAAACTATAATTAAATAGCTTTTTCAAAAAACTTATTCCGAATGCTTTCAGATAACTTAAAAATAACAATTTGTGGACAATCCCTTATCATTCATCGAGTTTTAGTCAGAAACTAAAAAACAGCTCACTCTAACGCCGATATCTCTCTGAATTTTTGCGATATTTGACTGATTTTTTTTATTAAGTTGCTCCAGAGATTTGACTACTAAATTATGCAAAAAGTTCCTTGATATCGTTCGCGCATGCGCAAATAAAAATTATTTCATACAACTGCCCATATTTCCTTAAATATTTAATATATTCATATTCCAATAGCACTATGTTATTGCTACTACATTTTGTCAATTTTTCTGAAATTGGCGTTAAATTTGGTTAAAAACCCTGTGTGTTATAAGCAAAAAACATGCAAGAATTTTTTTTAATTTTATAAAAATATCGCTATATCTCTATTAATGTACATGCTATTCTCACACAAATGAATGCTCATATTATACAATGTCTGCCTATGTATATTCTGCAGCGACAGATCATTTCGTGCATTTTATTTTACAGGGTGATCCCAAGTATTATTTTTTTCTTTAATTTTTGTTGGTCCCCTAATTGTCCTCCTTATCAAATCGACATTGAAAAATATGAAGTCAAACCTGTTCTTTTTAATCCTAAAATTCCAAAATAATCTGATATGTATATTTTTAAATATTTGAAAAAATGTCTAAAACTGAAAGTTCCCATCATTTATGGCATTATAGTGTATGTACCATAAAAATGTTTGTACAAAATTTTAAATAATTAATAATAATATTCAGCAGTATATATATATATATATATATATATATATATATATACAGGGTGATCAGAAAATGAGTAAACATTTGAAAAATTAATAATTCACGGAATAATGTAGGTAGAGAGGTAAAATTGACACACATGTTTGAAATGACATGGGGTTTTATGGTAACTACACAAAAAAGTTGAAACAATGGCCGACAGATTGCACTGTACAGCAAACCGTCAGTGACGCTGCCTGAGAATCGTGTATAAAATGAGCTCTAATGAGAGAGATAATCATATGCACCAGCAATCGCAGCATGTTGACGTTACCAGAAAAGGCAATGTTAGTGAAGCTCTACTATCAAAATGGGGAATCTGCTACTGCAGCTTTACGATCCTATCGCCATAGGAAGGGTATTCGAACGGATAAAGGTCTTATGACAATTGCAGCTGTGAAGAGAATGATTTCGAAGTTCGAAGCCACGGGTTGTTTGGACGATAGGTCCCGTAGTGGCCGACCGAGCACAAGTGCTAATGTTGCTCAGGCTATTCAGGAAGAAATGGAGATTGTAGCGGGTTCATCTACGCATGGGGAAGTGAGCGGTCGTGAAGTAGCACGTCGCTTGGCATTCCATACACTACTGTTTGGGTAGCACTAAGGCGTACCCTCCGATGCTATCCGTACGAAATCCAGCGTCATCATGAACTATTACCTGGCGATTTTGTGAAGCGGAGGGAATTTGCGGTGTGGGCGTTTCAAAAGATGGCGGAAGATGACGATTGGTTGTCTAACGTTGTGGACCAACGAAGCCCGTTTCACACTCGAGGGTCTATCAATACCCAAAACTACAGAATTTGGGCTACGGAAAATCCTAGAACTTTCGTGCAAACTCCATTGAACGACGAGAAAGTCACGGTGTGGTGTGGATTTACCACATCTACCGTTATCGGGCCTTTTTTCTTCCAGGAAACGCGTGATTCTGGTTTTGTAACTGTTAGCGTGACGGGTGAGGGGGACGCCGATATGTTACAGAATCACATCATTCCTAGCCTGGCTGATAAACACCTGGCAGAAAGTACGATTTTTATGCAGGATGGCGCTTCACCCCATATTGCTAGAGGTGTGGAAGTTCTCTTGCGCACGTCGTTTGGTGATGATCGCGTGCTGAGCCACCATTTTCCTCATGCGTGGCCTCCCAGGTCCGCAGATCTCAGCCCGTGTGATTTTTGGCTCTAGGGTCACATGGAGTAGCAAGTCTACCGCGATCGACCGACATCAGTAGGGATGCTAAAAGACAACACCCAACGCCAATTTCTCACCATAACTACAGATATGCTGCACAGTGCTGTGCACAACATTGTCCCTCAACTACAGCTATTGTTGAAGGATGACGGTGGACATGATGAGCATTTGTTCTGAAGAACATCGTCTTTGCTTTGTCATAATTTGTTATGCTAATGATTGCTTTTCTTATCATATGAAGCGCCATCTGTCGGCCATTTTTTAAACTTTTTGTGGTTACAATAAAACCCCATGTCATTCCAAGCATGTGTGTCAATTTTCACCTCTCTACCTACATTATTCCATGAATTATTAATTTTTCAAATGTATACTCATTTTCTGATCACCCTGTATATAGGCATTCAGATATCGTACCCTGCCCTATAAGGTTCGGGACTCTGTGCAAACTTTTTTGAGAATCTAATTATTTTTTCAGAAGGTAGAAAATATATCTTTTAGTCTCATTGGGGATCTCTATAAGTGCGGGGCCCAAGTACATTGCACTTGACGCATCCCCTTTGTGACCGGCCGTGTTATTGAATCGCATATGTAAAAATATATGCATTACAGTTTAACAGAATATTGAAAATAATATATTAAATAACATTAATAAAGAATAAATAAAACCGAAGTAAACCGTAAATTTAACATTACTTAAAGGATATTCTCATCCCTCTCTCCATCTCCTGCTCCACGCAACACATGTACGGACTCATTTTGGAAACTGCAAAGTCTGCATGACATTTGCAGACTTTACTATTTATGTATCTAAGAATCGAACAGCGTTTTTCAATTTCTCATAAATGGGCTGCATTTGGAATTACAATCGATCACTTCCTAATCATGACTTTTCCCGAGACTGTCACATTCCGAAAATAGGCTTAAAGTGCCAAATTTGAGAGAATGTTGATTGCTTAGTTAACAAAAAAGTATAAAAAACACCATTTTTTTTCCTACCGCATGGCATGACTATAGATGCAAGCCTTTAAATTAAACACTCTAAGAACGGAAAACAGCGGAAGTAAGTACAGTAGAACCCCTACAATACGAATCCCGGTTATCCGAAAATTGGCTTAACCGAAACACATTAAAACTCTTGAAGAAAAATTTTATTTTTATACTAGCATGTATACTAGCATGTTTATGTAGGAAATAATTAAAGAGTCAACTTACTTATATGGACATTGCGTAAATGCAGGCATTTTATCGCGTAGACACTTCATTTCCTTACAAAATAAGTTGTGTTTTGTCCTTATCACGATACCTTTGAAACCACAACACATCTGATGCTGTTGTTGCATCTTCCTGTACTTCAATATATTGAAGTGCCATTATCAACTCTTTTCAACGTGTTGACATCTTCATGCTTATAAAAACCCGTTTGCGCTATAACCTTTTAATTACGGGCTTGGACTGGCAACTATTTGTATTCACTCGTACCACAATTTACAAAAGAACTTCTTTGTAGGAGATTTCTCTTGAAATTATCTTGGTATAAGTGTATGGCAGGTATTGGTAGTGAAAATATGGTGAGAATAGAATAAAGAAATAGTCTCTGGGACGACATATGTCCCAACCCTGTAATCAAAAGGTTAAAGTATTACTCATTATAAATACAGTTTGGACGAAATTAAAACACATGTAAATAAGAAGGGAAAATTGCATAGAATACAGACTCTTGCTGTTACTGCATCTAGGGCCATTATAGGATAGGCTATTATAAGGCTACTAGGGGGCTCAACCCCTACTCGCTAACGCTCGCCACCCCCCCCCCCCTCCCGTGAATTGCGAAGCAATTGAGACCGCTACGCGGTCCCAGCTCACTTCTCTCACTAGCCCCTTTTTACTTTTGCAGTAATTCTAGCCGGAATAAGTACTACCATAAATCATTTGAACATATGAAATTGACAATTTTTTTAATGTAAAAAAGTAATTGAAAACTCCGTTGAAAACACAACTAAAAATGCATTTAGTTGGAGCTACTAATGGGCATATAAATCATTTAAATACTATGAAAAAAATATCTTGGAAACATAATTTGTTTAAAACTTATTGCACCTATAATAATGTACAGCACGGCTTAAATTCATTAAAAAAATAAAAAATAATAATAAAAAAACACTACGTGATAGGAAGATAGTTTATCATCAATTATTGTTTAAATTTCGTTCGACATTTTACTATTCTAATTGATTATAGATTTCTGCAAAAGAAATTATTTTTACTTCATCAATACAGCAACAGATGGCAGCAGGTGCAACCTAGACAGTTGATATTTTTGCTATCTCCGATTTTTCATGTGAGTGAAATTCGTAAATAAATTCTAAATAAGAGTTGAAAATTCATTTGAAATTAACAATATTACTCATAATTAAAATGAGGAATCATCTCAGACGCTTTGGATTACGTACATGTTATTTTATTTTTAATATTTGCTAGTTTGATTTTCACTGCACTGACACTGACCGCCATATTGGATGCGGAGCTGATCTATCTAACACAATCTAGTCTGTTCATTGGTCTGAGCTCTGGAAATTACGGTTGTTGCCAACGATAAGCGAGAAATTCAGCCCTATTTCTGCGCCACGTAAGAGAAATATATATATAGATTATAGGAGCTGTAGCTGCATCTACAGTCACGAACGCGTTACCTGACTGTGCGGGAGTGAGAAGGTGAGTAGTGCCATCTGGTAGAATAAATCCAATATATTCCCGGTTATCCGAAAATTCCTATGGAATCCCGGTTAACCGAAAATCCTTTGGTCCCATGCTTTTCGGATAACCGGGGTTTTACTGTATTTTTTCAATGTTTTAAAACTTAATGAAAATTAACAATGCAATTTTAGTCATTATAGATCATGTTTTATACAATAAAATCTATAAAAATGGAAACTGTCTATAACGGAAACCTAGTTTAAAAAGAAAATTTCAGAGCCCATGCTAAATGACGAACCTTTTATAATGAAAACCTGTCTAAAACAAAATATTTTTTTGGTTCCTTTCGATTCCACCTTCTTATGATTCACTACATTTTGAAAAACATTAGTAATTAAACTATATATATATTTTTTTAATAGTCCTCCTCTTCACTTGGATACGCCACTGAAACTTACTAAGATGAAATTGCACAGGACGAGAAAGAATTCCGCTTTATACAGGTTTCCGTTTTAGCAAATATATTGTCGATTATTGAATTGTTTTCATTCCGTTTAAGACAGTATTCCGTTATAGACAGATTTTGTTTTAACATATTTTACACTACTTGAAAAATGCTTCATTAAAAGGTCTATAAAGAGATGTGACACCCCCCCCCCCCTAAATCGAGGGTTGGATCCGCCCTTGGCATGTTAGGAGTAACTCGGTTAAGAGGAGGATCTCCCATTAACTGTTTGTGTTATAGCTGGTTTTTATTGAGATATTTTAAGTTTTTCCATTTGTCTAAGTATAATTATTTTATAATACTTAGATACATTTTGACAAAAAGCTATTCTTACTTACGCATGAATTCTCAGAACCTGATTACAACTATCTATTTTGTAATAGCAAATTTCTTTGACAACTTTAAAACCTCTTTTTTTATTTTCCAATTATTTCGGTATTTTCCTAGATGAAGCATTATTTTGAATGGTCGTTTAGCTAGAGGCATGCATTAGAAAAAAGTCTATTGCATTGTTACAGTATTTTACAACCAGTGAGTGCGTGAGAAATGCCTTAGTTAGCCGTATATGTAAACGACCCTCCTCCCTTAGAATTTATGGCTTGTTTACGATGAAGAATGCACCTGGCCGCTCAGTTGCTAGGGGAATTTTAACTAACCCCCCCACCCCCTTCATTTTGAAGTGGTTCGTACCAAATTCCAGAAATGGAAGAGTCCTTCTAAGTTTTAGCGAATAGAGACGCAAGTTTTTCACCGTCCCCTTTCTGCAACCCCTTTGTCACCCCTCTGAGAAGGCAGTTTGTTCGGGCTTGTAAGAGTAGTATGTGCTAAGGTCTGGTGAAATGTAGCTGCGTCGGTCGGGTGGAGGGCTGTTACCTCCCCCTTCGTGGCCGGCAATGGACGGGAGAGATATAGTTGAGAGAGGATAGTGTGTGAGGTAGATTTTTCTTGGTAGTTCAAAGAGAAAGACAAAAGACGAAGGGAAAAGGAATAACTGATAATTTTTTTTTTTGTTTTGTACTGACAAAAAATTCTTCTGCAACAGACCCATACCAACGAGTGGGTAGTATAGAACAGCGGTAAATATACGCATCGGAAAAGTCTTCAAAAAAATTCAGAAAATTTCTCTTTACAGCATGAGGGTGGACCGACCGAAACAGATCCATACCGACGAGTGGGTAGTATAGAACCAGCGGTAGATGTAAGCGTCGGAAAAGTCTTCAAAAAATTCCAGAATAATTCTCTTTACAGCATGAGGGTGGACTGGCCGACACTAAAATAATGAAAAGTGATGATTTTTTATTATGTAAAGCAAACAGGGGGATTGATTTGTAGAGGGAAAATAATGTGATTGCTCGAGAGGAGATCGTCCAAAACCCACCTTATTCTCACCTGCTATCCACCATAAAAAAACTGCTTTGTTTATAATCTATATTTGAGATCTAAAGAAAAAAAAATTACTGTTGTATTTGAACTATGTGTGAATTTCTGAGGACACTATCATCAGACCATCAGTTGTTAAGCCGTAAGTAACTGCTCTGTTTATGACCTATATCTAAATTTTCTTTAATTTACATTTAATGACTTACGCATAATGTATTTATAACTATACTTAATTAAAACCTCTCCAATTCATATGTAAAAAGTTATGCTCAATATATGTTTCTGATCAATTTAAAAGAATTGGTTTTACTAGTATTAGTTTTTTTAAATCAATCTTTTAATAAACAAATATGTATTTTTGAATTTTGTACTTCTCTTTTCTGCTATTGTCAGACATCATTTTTAATCTAATTCATTTTAAAAAAAATGATAGTAATTTATAAGATAGCTTAACTTGAATGAGGGAGATAATTTCTTTTTGTATTTGTAATCTCAGTCACTTTGAAGCTCATATATTTGTAATCCTTGATGTTCTTGAATTCCTTTCCAGCATCCGATTGTAAAGACTTGGCGTTTTCTCGTAGAAAAAATAGATTGAAATGCTTTAACAATCTCCTCTCCGCGTTTTGTTTTCAAAGGGATGACCCATGCATATTTAGATAAGATGTCTATGCATGTTAAAATGTATCGAAATCCTTCATTATGCTTTTGCAAACTGTTTAAATCTAACAAATCAGCTTACCATTGCTGATCGATTGAATACACGATTCATCGGGAACTTTCTTTGCACTGGTTTGTGAAGTGTGTAGGAGTCGACTCCACTTAACCCTTTTTGTATGGTTTTCTTGTATACTTTGCCGCGAACAGCGCGATGCAATGCATAGACACCGCCAAAACTTCCAACCACAGCCGGGTTTTTGTATGTTTCCTCCATGACAGCACTGGTGAGAATGGGAAAACCTAGTTACGATGAAAAAGATAAATTTCCTGTATCATTTAATTTTAATATAAAATCAAATGCAAACGTGCACAACTTGGTGATTGCATCATAAACGACCGTCGAACTAGCACATGCGTCGTCCTGCCATCCCCTGGGGGTAAATGGAATCAACCAATCAGAACGCCGATTGCATCGCCCTCTATCCCTGATGTCATATCCCCTCTCGACACCCCTCAATCTGCGCCCGAACGTCAACCATGAAGGTCGTCTCCTCGTCACTCTCCACTCGTATGTCCCCATCTCTTACATGATATTACCACTTTGATCTTCATTATCCTCATTAGCTTTTTCATTAACCCCTCTTATCTCACCTGTCACCCACTCATCATTCACTTGTCTATCCTACTTTAACTACTCCTTTACTCATTGCTCCTGCTGATGCAGAACTCTTATTTTTCTTCTACTTATAATTTAACTATCGCTGTGCTAGAGTACACGCAATTCCCCGGGAAAAAAGTTGTTACATTTTTTCCAACTCCCCAAAATAAAATATTCCTTATGAAACCCCCATCTTATAGTAGGAATTCTTATCTTTAGCCTCCCTTATCGTAGACCCCTTCTCTTATCTCCACCACCGCCGGATTACCCCACTGCACCCTTCTGCACCACCACACAGCATGTTACGAATGCCTCCTTGGCGAAAGCAGACGATTGTCGGTTACCAATGGCAACGGTTTTTTTGTTTTCTCTGATTTTATTCTTTTTTTCTGTCAGATGTAAATTTGTTTTGAACCGATTGTTCGGTAATAATTTTGAACGCTCAAACGAGTGTTATAAAATAATAATATCCTATATTTAAATGTAAATAAATAGTTATTTAAGTTTTTAAAGAAGAAGTTTGATTATCTGTAGAAATATTTTACAATAAATGAAAATTTAAGTTATTTGATCAAGTTTTGAATCTCGATTGATAGAATGAATGGCGTCGTTTGAATAGAAGAACCTGCAATCTGATCAAATGATATGCATCGTTTTTTTGGCGATCCAGCGACAGAATTGTTGAAATATTCTACTACATTGATTGAGGTAAGTACCTCAAATTGAATTTTGTTGAAATATTGAATTGAATTATTGATTTACATAGAATATATTGAATTGTGTTTTATTATTTATAATGAATCTCGAAACACTTAAAAAGAAAAGATCAACTATTCGTACTCAAACTACGAAAATATTCGATAAAATTAAAGATATTTTAGATGATACACTAGCGTTAAATTTAGAAAATAAAAAATCACAGCTGGGTATTTTAAAACAGCAATTGAATGATAAAATGCAAACATTAAAATCATTAAATTCAGAGATTGAACCACTGGTTCTAGATGCTGAGTTCAAAAAGGAAATAGAGAAATCTGAAACATATAATGAAAATATTATTGAATGAAAATTTAAAATTTCCAAATTTATAAATGATAATACCGCTACTGCGGAAAATAAACAAGATGTTTCAGATATTGAAAGTGAGAATAGTTCTTAAGTAAAAAGTCAGAAAATTCTGAATCAAAATTTGGTAAAATTACCTAAATTGAACATAACTAAATATTATGGTTATTCTTGTTTATGGCTCGAATTTTGGAGTCAATTTTCGAACACAATCGATAAAAATGAGCACTTAACTCCGATTGATAAATTTTTCTATTTGAAGTCACTTTTAGGTGGAAGCGCTGCCAATACAATTGCAGGCTTTTCGCTGACTAAAGAAAATTATGATCACGCTATAGAATTGTTAAAAAACCGTTTTGGTCGTAATGACCTAGTGATAAATGGCCACATGACGAAATTATTAAATTTGAAACCTGTAAGAAACGCTAGTAATATTAAAGCTTTGAGAGAGTTATACGATGGATGTGAGATTCAGATTAGAAATCTCAATTCTTTAGGCGTAACGTCGGGTTCATATGGACATTTGTTATGTCCGATTCTTCTGAAACTCATTCCATCTGATATTGCGTTAGAGTTAGAAAACGAGCGAAAAATGTCGACTGGGACATTAATGAATTGATTAATTTCATTAAAGAAGAAATGGAATCGCGTGAAGCAACATTACAATTAAATTGCTTTGAAAAACCAGTTTCTGATAAACACGATTCTGCTTTAACAACAAATATTATAAATAACTGTGTATTTTATAAATCTGTTGATCAAGATACTGAAAATTGTAAGGCTCTTTCCATTCCTGAAATGCGTGAAAAAATGAAGAGAGAGGGTAGATGCTTTAAATGTTAGATGTTTAAATGCTTGAAAAATTTCATATTTCAAGTTTTTGCAAGTTTTCGAATGAAAATTGCAAGTTTTGTGGCAAAACTTTTCATAATAGTATTCTTTGTAATTCTAGTAATCGAAAATCAGAAGTATCTAAACAGCCAGACAGTATTATTTCCTCAGTATCGCATTGTAATAGCAGCATAAATAACCATCCTAAAGAAATAATATTGCAAACTATTCATGTTAATGTAGAATCGGAAGAAAATTCCGAAAGAGCATTTTGTTCATTTGACTCTGCTAGTCACAGAACTTTTGTTACAGAAAAATTAGTTGCTAAATTAAACCCTGAGATCATTAAAAAGGAGAAATTAATTATCTATTCTTTCGGTTCGAAATCATCAGAAGAGAGGTGCTATGATGTCGTTCAGCTAAAGTTAACTCACTTTACGGATAAAAACAGAAGTATATTAATTGAAGCTTTAGTAACACCGGTGATAACAAATTCGTTGATACAAATCCCTCCCCTTCCGATTAAAATAAAGAGAAAACTTTTTAAATTTTGTCTTGACACATGAGGACATTTAAAAAATTCTGATGTTGATATATTGATTGGGGCAGACTATTTTTATCAAATTAATGATAAAACATTTCCTATAACTAAATCATTGTACATATGTAAAAGTTTATTCGGACATTCTCTCTGTGGGACAATTGACGTGAATAAAAATTATAAGAGTAATCAAGCTGGCGTCTTATCTACTCATGTTATGAAACCTATTGAAAATTATTTGAAAAATTTGTGGGAATTAGAATCTTTAGGAATGAATACAGAAGAGCATATGTCTGAATTAGATAAAGAGATAGTAACAAAATTCGAAGACAATTTGCATTTTCTTGAACATCGTTACGAAGCTAAATTGCTATGGCAAGATGATAAAAGGGATTTAGGAAATAATTATAAAAATGCTAGAAATTGATTTATTAGCTTAAACCAAAAGTTGGATAAAAATAAGGAATTATTGCAGAAATATAAAGAAATTGTGGTTGAACAGGAATTAAATAACATAGTGGAAGAATGCCCTAATAAAGCAATAAATAGCGGATATTTTATGCCTCATCGCCCTGTTTTGCGGGATGATAAATCCACAACTAAAGTGAGGATGGTGTTTGACGCCTCCTCAAAAGAAAACAACAAATCGTTAAATGAGTGTTTGTACTCTGGACCAAATTTAAACCCTAATTTATTAGAAACTCTTATTAACTTCAGAAAATTCAATACTGCGTTTTGTGCAGATATTGAGAAGGCCTTTCTTCAAATTTCTATAGCTGAAGAAGACAGAGATTACCTTAAATTTTTTTGGCTCGAAAATGACGAAAGGAACCTTTTTAAGACTTAGACGTGTACCATTTGGAGTTTCATGCTCTCCATTTATTTTGGCTGCCACAATTAAATATCACATAAAGAAATATCAAGATCAACATCCAAGTGTTGTAAAAATGTTAGATAGTTCCCTCTACATCGACGATCTAATTTCTGGATCTGATTTAGATAGTGAAGCTTATTATTTATCAATGACAGCTTCAGAAATTCTTAAAGAGGCTGGGATGAATTTGAGAAAATTTCAAACAAATTCTGTTAAACTTAGAGAAATGTGGGGAACAAGTAAATTTGGTATAAGTGAGGAAAACCCAGGTACTATTTTAAAGGTGCTAGGACTAATTTGGAATACTGAATCTGATGTTTTGATGTTAGATGCTCAGCCCTTTCAGGAGAGTTATATGGATGATCCCACTAAGCGAACAGTACTTAAGATATTATTGAAAATTTATGATCCCTTAGGAATTTTAAATCCATTTGTTATTCGTATTAAAGCCTTGTTACAAAAAACATGGCAAAGAGGTTTAAAAGAGTGGGATAGTAAATTACCAGACAATTTGAAATGTAAATGGGACACTTGGTGTTCACAAGTTGTACAGCTGGAAACATTTGAAATACCCAGAAAATATTCCCCTGATGGAATAAACATTTCCGAAAAAACTCAAATTCACATTTTCTGTGACGCTAGCCCTATAGGGTATGGAGCAGTTGCTTATTTGCGTTGCATTTCATTAACTGGTGAAATCCAATCAAGTTTTGTTTGGAGTAAATGTAGGATAACCCCCTCAAGAGGTTAACCATTCCCCGCTTGGAGCTTATCAGTGCATTAATTACCGCTAAAATGTGGAAAAATTTGAAGCAAGCATTATATATCACAAATTAAAAAGTAAAGTTATGGTCATATTCTGAAATAACTCTATGTTGGATTAGGGGTACTACTTCAAATTGGAAACCTTTCATAGCCAAACGCGTAACGGAAATTCATTCATTGACAAATCCAAAGGACTGGGATTATTGTCCTGGAAAAGAAAATCCAGCAGATCTGCTTACACGAGAACGCGTAATAAAATATGGTGGTAGGCCCACCTTGGTTATCACTACCGGAACATATGTGGCCTTCCAAAAAGGCTATAGAAATTGATCCGAAGCTTTTATTGAGATGAAATCAAAACCAAATTTAACTCTATTGTGTAATGAATCAAATACTACTCCTAAACCAGTATTTGATATGACAAAGTTTAGTAGTTTAAATCGAGTGTATAACATTACTGCCTGGATAATGCGTTTTATTCATAATGCCGATTCGAGAAACCCTAAAATTTTAGGACCTTTAACTGCTTCAGAAATAGAAATAGCAGAAAAGTTTTGGGTAAAACTAATTCAGAAAACTTCATTTAAAGTTGAAATACAGGCACTTAAACAAAAGAAACCACTTAATAAAGATTCTTCTCTATACAACCTTAATCCCCAATTCGATGAACATAACTTACTTGTATTATCTGGAAGTAGAGTTGCAAAAAACCCACAGTTTTTGAGAGACGGGAATAAACCCGGGAATTTTTGGGAATAAACCCGGAATTTTGGGGAATATTGGAAATTTTGAAGAAGTTTTGAAAGTAAACAAAACTAGTCATTTTTTAATTTCAATTTTTTATTTTTCGAAATTTCAGGCACTGTTCTGAAAATGTTATAATAGGTTTTTCATTATGAATTCACAAAACTTAGGATTTTGCGCTCTAAGTTTTTTATAATTTATTATAACATATCATTTGCTTTAACAATGGTGGCTGTGAATTGGCTGAGTATTTGAATATTTCTTTAATAATTGAAACAGTTTAATTTCTGTTAGCTGGCATATTTACTATCCAGGCATACTTTATATTAATTTTCTTGTGAGTTGCAGTGCAATGCATTGATTTCTTTTACTTTTATTTTTTGTTTGTCTGAATCGAAGAACAGGGGAGATGTTTATATTCATGCCAGGTAATAGACCGGGAGGTGACAGCACAGACAACCACCTCATCGAGTTCACGGTTGAAATTCCAGAATTAGTTAAAACTCGATTCGCATATTAAAACGCAATTGGTCTGCCAAGTCATATCTTGGTGGAAAACACCTTAAAACCCGATTTTAGCGGTTGACTCATAGGTTTACCATTGTGTTTTCCTGCACCCAGTTCTCCATGTTTTCATACTTTTGTGTGCAGGAAAACACAATGGTAAACCTATGAGTCAACCGCTAAAATCGGGTTTTAAGGTGTTTTCCACCAAGATATGACTTGGCAGACCGATTGCGTTTTAATATGCGAATCGAGTTTTAACTAATTCTGGAATTTCAGCCGTGAACTCGATGAGGTGGTTGTCTGTGCTGCCGCCTCCCGGTCTATAAGATGAATCTGTCATCTACCTCTCGCACTTTTTACCTATATACGATTAAAATATCAACTTACTTATGTTATTTTAATTTCTCTTACTTAATATTTCTGCAGCTTAAGCCTGTATTTCATTAGTTTTCATGTAAATTGTGCCATTTTTCTGTATTAGTGTTATTAGTTTTCTTACATATGTAAAAGAATATTTTGTTTACAAATTAGAAAAATCTATGTCTAAAACTTTCTGAAAACTCCCGGGAATTTTTAATATTTCCTTCCCAAAAAACCCGGTTTATTCCCGGGAATAAACCCAGTTTTTTCCGCCCTTTGCATCTCTATCTGGAAGACTTCAGTTTTCTGAAGTAACAGAGAAGGAAAAACATCCATGGATACTTCCTAATAAATCTTATTTTGTAAAATTACTCATTAAGGATGCTCATGAAAGAATGTTCCACTTCGGTATAGCTGTCACCTTCGCTCACCTTCGTGAAAGGTGTTTTATAATAAAAGGAAGAAGATGCGTAAAATCCGTCTTAAGATCATGTATGATATGTTGGAAATTTAATGCTACTCCTGGAAAAGTGGAAATAGCCCCTTTACCAAAAGACAGAATCGTCCAAACACCAGTTTTTGAGACCTCTGGCGTCGATTTTGCCGGCCCAATTTATTATAAAACTTCTGAAGGTACTGGAAAGGCTTATATTGTTGTATTAACGTGTGCTGTAACTAGAGCGATACATTTAGAACTAGTCACCACTCTAAGTACGCAAACCTTTATTTTAGCACTACGAAGATTTTTCTCTAGAAGAGGATTCTGCAAAATAATATACAGTGATAATGCAAAGACCTTTTCTAAGGCAGATTTGGTGTTAAAAGACGCTTGGGAAAGAATTTCTAAGCAAGAAATTTTTGATTATTTGAGAAAGAATAAGATAACATGGAAGTTTATAATCCTCAGGGCTTCCTGGTGGGGCGGCTTCTGGGAAAGAATGATACGATCAGTAAAAACACCTTTGAAAAAGGTTCTAGGCAAAACTTGTCTCTCTTTTGAAGAACTAGAAACAATACTTACGAAATAGAGGCTGTGATCAATTCACGTCCCATATGTTATCTCTACGAAGAAAATACTGAACCATAACCTTTGACACCATCTCATTTTTTAGTTAGTAAACGATTAATGTCCTTACCTTCTTATGGATTACCAATTTGAACCCAAGAAAAATCCAATAAGATCTTGTTGACGAAAAAATATAAATATAAGCAACAGATTACTGATCACTTTTGGAAAAGGTGGAGAAACTGTTAGAACTTAGATCTGCTTTTCAAGTTTAAAAACATAAATTCATCGCCTCAGTTTAAAGTCACCGATGTAGCATTAATTCATGATGAAAAGCTCCCAAAACATATGTGGAAATGTGGTCGTGTTAAAGAACTTATATATGGTCGTGACTCTAAAATAAGATCATGTGTATTACAGACTGTAAATGGTGATCTCAAAAGACCTGTGCAACTTTTATATAATCTTGAACTAGACTTGGTGGACTGATGGACACTAAAAACTATATTCTTAAATATTTAATTTCTTTGGTTACTCATATTTACTTTTATTATTGTTTAATTTGCATTCATTTCATGTGATTTATTTTTTTCTTAGATTCCAGAATTCTTTGTATTAATTTAGCCTTTGAATATGTATATGTAAGTATGTTACCGAAAATTTTGCCATGTACGTAAGTAAACTCTTATGTTTATTAAATTGTTTAAGAATTGTAGATGCTGAACTAAGTGTTCAGCCGGGGGCAGTGTGTTACGGATGCCTCCTTCGCGAAAGCAGACGATTGTCGGTTACCAATGACAACGGTTTTTTTTGTTTTCTCTGATTATATTCTTTTTTCTGTCAGATGTAAATTTGTTTTGAACCGATTGTTCGGTAATAATTTTGAACGCTCAAACGAGTGTTATAAAAGAATAATATCCTATATTTAAATGTAAATAAATAGTTATTTAAGTTTTTAAAGAAGAAGTTTGATATCTGTAGAAATATTTTACAATAAATGAAAGTTTAATTTATTTGATCAAGTTTTGAATCTCGATTGATATAATGAATGGCATCGTTTGAATAGAAGAACCTGCAATCTGATCAAATGATATGCATCACAGCGCACAGCCGCGTACGCCGCTGGAGTAGAACTGTCATTTATTATCTACTGATAACATTTAAAATACGCTGCAAATAGTTTTCCCCGTAGACCATTATGTAACGAAATTATTTTGATTATCCCTGTAAACGAACTATAAATGCTACTTGCTACAAACTGCAATTTCAAAAGCGAACATGCCATAGTAAACATCATTAACATATATCAATTATATGGCAATCCGAGAATATTTATGAGAGTTAGAGCACGGACAGACAGGCGGCAGACGTCCGATACAAAGACGAAAGGCAATCCGGAGCCATATACACACTTTATTACTATGTTGAAAAGTGTTAAAAACGACAAATGTAGTTATAAGAAGAAAAGCATTCCAATTATAATAAAAAGAAATTGTTGGAATACTATTTGATCTTACATATACTTCTTCAAGGCTTAGCGTTTCGGAGAAGTACTGAGAATGAATCAGAAAATAACAGCAACTTTTATCAATTAGTCACTTTAATAGCTAGGCACAATCCTCTGTTAAATAGACTGTAGCGACGCTATCAAGTAAGGGACAGTATATAGCGAGTTAATCGCTTAGAGTAACTGGCTTGGCCTTTTGCTCAACGCTAACGTTCTCGCTTACTGTCCATAAGATCCCCATTTCAAACCACAGCCAACGACTTTGGCCAGGCACGCACCTTATCCTTCCATTGGTGACTCAGAAAGAACATGCAACCACAACCATCTTTTCTCAAAACCAACAGATGGCAGCACCAATCAATTCATCCCTAGCACGCAAAACCTATGATATCTCTCATAGCACATAAGCCTGTCACGGCCGTATCGCACATGCGCACAGCATCACTGCAGCACAACGTCAGCCCGCAACACGTTGCGATCGAGACAAGGGGTCTCTCAATAGGGTGTAATCTCGTACAACCCCTTCTGTAATAAATGTAATCGTACTGTAATCAATTCTTAATCACGTCATCATATATAATCGGTGGTAATTAAAGAAATCTTAATGTAATCAACCCAACTCAACCCAACCCATTCGAAGTCGACCCGAACACGACAGAAAAATTCCATCGAACCGTAATCCGATCCTAAAAGGAAAAATTAATACCTTCGAGTCCCAACCCGACCCGAACCAGAAAACTGAAGTTATCCCGAAATCCGAGCAGAACCCGACAAAAACTCCATCGAACCGTAATCCGATCCGAACCCGACAAAAGAAATTCCTTCATGTCGCAACCCGGCCCGAACTTTAAAAGTCGAAGTTAACCAGTAACCCAACACGAACAAAACATAAAATATCCATCGAACCGTAACCCGATCCGAACCCAAAAAATACATTCCTTCGTGTCGCAACCCGAGACGAACCTAAAAATCGAAATTAACCCGAAACCCGACCCGAAGCAGGAAAAAATTTCCATCGAACAATAACCCGATTCGAACACGACAAAATAATTTCCGTCGTCATGCAACCCGACCAGAACCTGAAAATTGAAGTTAACTCGAAGTCCGACCAGAACCCGACAAAGAAAATCCATCGAACCGTAACCCGATCCGAACCCGACAAAATAAAATCCGCCGCAACGCAACCCGATCCGAAGCTGAAATTTCAAGTTAACCCGAAACCCGACCCGAACCTGAAAATTTAAGTTAACCCGAAACCCCGACCCAAACCCAACAGAAAATTACCATCGTGCCATGACCCGATTCAGATTTAAAAAATCCGTTGAACAGTAACCCGATCCGAACCCGACAAAATAAATTTCTTCATCTCGCAACCCAACCCGAACCGGAAAATTGAAGTTGACCCGAAAGCCGGCCGAAACCAGACAAATAAAAATCCATCGATACTTAACCCGATCCGAACCCGAAAAAATAAATTCCTTCGTGTCACAGCCCAATCCAAATCAAAAAAATTAAGTTAACCCGAAACCCGCCGCAAACATGAAAATTTAAGTTAACACGAAACACGACGCACACACACACAGACCCGACAAAAAATTACCATCTCCCCGAAATCGACCCAAACCAGACAAAAAAAATCCATTAAACAGTAACCCGATCCGAACCCGACAAAATAAATTTCTTTGTCTTGGAACCCCACCCGAACTTGAAAATTGAAGTTAACCCGAAAGCCGACCCGAACTTCAAAATTCAAGTTAATCCGAAAGCCGACCCGAACCATACAAATAAAAATTCCATCGATACGTAACCCGATCCGAACTCGAAAAAATAATTTTCGTCGTCACGCAACCCGATCCGAACCAGAAAATTGAAGTTAACCTCAAACCCGACCCGAACCATACAAATAAAAATTCCATCGAACCGTAACCCGATCCGAACCCGACAAAATAAATTCCTTCGTGTCATAACCCGATCCAAACCAGAAAATTCAAGTTAATCTGAAACTCCTCCCGAACCAGGTAAAGAAATCCAATGAACCATAGCCCAATCCGAACCCGAAAAAATAAATTCCTTCGTCTCACAGCCCGACTCGAACATGAAAATTGAAGTTAACCCGAAACCCGACCGAATCTGAAATTTATGCTAACCCGAAACCCAACCCAAATCTGAAAATTTAAATTAGCCCAAAACCCTACCCGAACTCGACAAAATTAATCCTTTGAACCGTAACCCAATCCAAACCCGACAAAATAAATTCCTTCGTCTCGCAACCCGACTCGAACCTGAAAATTGAAGTTAACCCGAAACCCGACCGAACCCGAAAATTTATGCTAATCCGAAACCCGACCCAAATCTGAAAATTTAAGTAAGCCCGAAACCCGACCGAACCTTACAAAATTAATCCATCGGACCGTAATCCAATCCGAACGCGACAAAATAAATTTCTTCGTCTCGCAACCCGACCCGAACCTGAAAAGTGAAATTAACTCAAAAGCCGACCCGAACGAAACAAATACAAATCGATCGATACGTAATCCGATCCGAACCCGACAAAATAATTTTCGTCATCACGGAACCCGATCAAAACCAGAAAATCGAAGTTAATCCGAAACCCGACCGGAACCAGACAAAAAAAATCCATCGATCCTTATCCCGATCCGAACCTGACAAAATAATTTCCGTCATCTTGCAACCCGACCCGAACCTGAAAATTGAAGCTAACTGGAAACTCGACCCAAACCCGACAAAAAAATCCATCGAACCGTAACCCAATCCGAACCCGAAAAAATAAATCCCTTCTTCTCACAACCAGAGATGAACCAGAAAATTTAAGTTAACCCCAAAACCGATCCGAACCTGAAAATTCAATTTAACCCGAAACCTAAAAACAGAAAATTATTTTGTCAGGTTCCGATCAGATTACGTATCGATGGATCTTTGTTTGGTTCGGTTCGGCCTTCGGGTTAACTTCAATTTTCTGGTTCGTGTAGGTTTGCGAGACGAAGGAATTTATTTTGTCGGGTTGTGATCGGGTTACGGTCCGATGGATTAATTTTGTTGGGTTCGGATCGGGTTTCGGCTAACTTATATTTTCAGAACTCATATATTCAGAATATTTGGGTCGGGTTTCGGGTTAGCTTAAATTTTCAGGTTCGTTCGGGTCTCGGGTTAGCTTCAATTTTCAGGTTCGAGTGGGGTTGCGAGACGAAGGAATTTATTTTTAGGGTTCGGATTGGGCTACGGTTCGTTATACTTCTTTGTCTTGCTCGGGTCGGGTTTCGGGTTAACTTGATTTTTCTGGTTTGGATCGGGTTGTGACACGAAGGTATTTATTTTGTCGGATTCGGATTGGGAAGGGTTCAATGGATTTTTTTTGTCGGGTTTCGGGTTAACATCAATTTTCTGTTTCAGATCGGGTTGCGTGACGACGAAAATTATTTTGTCGAGTTCGGATCGGGTTACGTATGGATGGATTTTTATTTGTCTGGTTCGGGTCGGCTTTCGGGCTAACTTCAAATTTCAGGTTTGGGTCGGGTTGCGAGACGAAGAATTTATTTTGTAGGGTTTGGATCGGGCTACTCTTCAATGGATTTTTTTATCTCGTTCGGATCGGTTTAGCGCCAACCTAACCGACAAGTCGTTTATTTTAAAAACACTAACCTCGAGTCATTTATTAAAAACTAACCACCACCCGACTGTCGAGTGGTGGGCGTAAAATTGGTTACCTGACTCAACTCCGAAAATCAAAATATTTTCCCCTGCAGAAATTAAATTTTAACGAAAATTTTTTTTGCCTACCTGAAATTCGAAATACTTCTACCCTAATCCGACCCCCCCCCCCCCAACGATCATTTTTCTAATATCAATTCTACCTTTTATGTAGGGAAATAAACATGTAAAAAGACTTTCTTATTTAAATATTTAGTTTTTCATTTGAAACAGCAACGTTAGAGTTTTACTGCAGAATCAGACTAACCCGAACACGACGCAAAAGTATCAAAATTCAACCCGAAACAATTACATTCAACCCGACCCGAATCCAACAGCAACCACAACAAAAAAATTAGCTCCAACCCGAATCGCGGGTCTATTCGGGTTCAGGTAAAATCGGTTTACCCGACCCGATACAGGATTCTAATCTGAAACAATATTCTGGACAGTTTTTTTGAAAAAACAGGTTAACCCGAGCCAGACACGCAAGAATCAAACTCAATCCGAAACTGAAACAGTTGTAGTCAACCCGGCTTTCAAAGAGACAAGTCAGTACCTTTTTACCAACGAGTTGAGTTTTTTATAAGCTAGCCCCAGGTAATTTTTTAAAAACTAACCTGCCCCCACTCGGGTCGGGTCGGGTCGGGTCATGGGCAGTTCCCTAACCCGATGCAGGATTCTACTAGTAGGTCAATAACCTCATCCCAAGCCTCTTCACAGTAGAAAACTGTGAAGAGAAAAAACAGGAAATCATGTCTCAGCCCATTAATAACTAATATGAAGGATTCCAAACAGCTACTCCACTATGTGGAAGAGGCTATAGAGTCCGACAGCTGTGACTCGGATACAGATGAAGAAAATACTGTTTTTGAAGAGTTTGAGCCAACATGATTCTATTTTGTGCTGCGTTACTTAGATATTTTATACTTTTTTTGATAAATGTTACTTTACAGAATGTAAAGATTTGTTTGTGTTTTTTAAACATTATTGTGAAGTAATTTTAGTGATTTTAATTACATGTATCATCCTATTACTTTTTTTCACTAAACTGTGTTGTTTTATTTTTTTTTTTTGTTTTTTGACAAGGTTTTGGATAACTTCTTGATGTAATTTTATGTACTTTATTCACTTTTTCTTGGCGCAGCATGTTCCAGAAGGGACTTTGCACCGTTAAACCCAATTCAACCGACCAACCAACTAGTAGGTCAAAGCCATATGCAATCCTGCAAACAAGTTATTTTTCGAAGTGGGCGGTTCCAACTCCCGCATCTTTTCGAAACTGATACATAAAATCTCGGTCAAGTTCGTTAATGGGCAAAATCGAACCAGGGGGGGGGGGGGGACTTTTTGTGAAAACATTAAAAAACCCATAATTTCTTAATTATGATACGTATCGAATCCGTTTGAAGTTATTATTACTTCTAGGAGAAGGGTCGAAAATTTATGTATGACAGATTTTTGATATAATTAAAAATTGCCTTAAGGGGAGGGGGAGAGAGGGGTTTTAGAAGAAAAAAATTCATAAGTTCGTCAATTCCCAAGATTTCAAATCCGCTTAAATTTATTATAAATCCTCTTAATATTATCAAAAACTTTTATACTGACAGGTTTTTTATAGGACCAACTCTTATAGCAAAAATAAATAAATAAAAATCCCTGCTGGCTCTGCCTGCAAACAAGTTAGGTTTTGAAGTAGGCGGTTCCAACTGCCGCATCACCGCAAAAAGGTAATTGCTTCCGCAATTCCCGACAAACAGGCGCCCCACGGTCTGCGTCTTCGAAATCTATCTGTGCCTGTAGGCTGAGCCGTCAGGGATTTTTAATTTTACAAAGCAGAGACAATTGAAGACCTGAACAAATTAATCACTGCGAAAGAAACGGTTATATAGATTTTGATATAAGATATTATAGCCGAAATAAAGGAATCTAAATTAGAAAATAAGTTATTTTGAGTATATTAATTTACTAATACATTATTTTGTATTATAAGAGTGCCAACCCGACCCGACCCGACTCGGGTTGAAATCCAAAAGTCAAAATATTTTCCCCGACGACAATTAAATTTTGACCCCGACGGGGGGGGGATGCCCACCCGGGCCCCTCTTGCGCCGCCCTTGACCAAGGTATTAGCTCTCAATTAGCTCTAATTTGCTTTCTAATATTAGAATTTGCTCTGGTTATGGTACCGCGATATTCCAATTAGAATGGTGGGGGCAGGTGGGTTGAGCCCCCCCCCCCCCCTAGCTTCCCTTATAGCCCCCCTAACCATTTCACAATTATTATTATTTTTTTAACTATCTTGTATATTTCAACTAATCTGAAAAATATATATATATATATATATTTTTTTTTTTTTTTCAAGAAAAATATTTAGATCTTTCAACAGTCTTGAATCGAATGCGCCAAAAAATTTCTATTCTGAAGCATATTAGTTTTGTTATATTTTCTTGCGGTACAACTGTCGAAATGCAAGTTAAAGTGGAACATTTCCTTCTCCTGAAAAAATAGTGTCCAGATCACCCCAATTATACCAGATCTCAGCAGGGTGAACGGCAATAGACATGTGTTAATCATGCTGATCATTAATTAGTGAAGCGCTACCCTGGTTTGCATCTTGAAAACTGAAAACATGTGTTTAATAGACAGTAAAGTTAAAAGTGAAATATCGCTCGTAAACGAGAATGTTTGTAGAAAGAAATTACGAAGAAGTAAGATTGTCAATTTTTATACAAATGGAATTAAAAAAAAAAAAAAAAGATTGAACGCTATTCGTTTCAAATCTTGGGTGTCGGGTCGGCACAGGGCTGTCTCAATATGTCAGGTTATATCAAGATGGCCTTGGTCGGCATCGGCAAGGTGATTTTAAGAAATCGGAGAATGTGCGTGTTCCTGTTTGATATTTGAACTGTTATCTTTTTTCTTTCTTTTTTTTTTTCTTTTCTGAACTTCGAAAATCATTTTGTTGTTGTTGTTGTTGTTATCTTATAACAATTAAACATTAAGCGAAAAAGTATGATTGAGGTAAAGTTTATTACAAGGCTTCTGACAAAATCTCTTCATTTAAACAATGGATATTGTATTTAAATCTGTTTTCAAATTTAAATCAGTTACTTTCTGACAAATTTGCGTTATTAATAAAGGTATCAAATTTACAGTTATGGTTATTCGCAGGCTCAATAAGTTTTTCGCGATTATTATTTTTTTTTTTTTTTTTTTTTTTTTTTTTGCACATTTTACGTTTTTATGCGTTTTGCGGCGATTTTGCTACATTCGTAAAGGAAATCTGGTTTCAATCTTTGAACATATAGTAAATTTTGTCAACTGTGGTTTTTGAATTTTTCGTGCTTTTTCTTTTTTTTTTTTTTTTTTTTACGTTTTGTGGAGATATTTTCACATTCATAAAAATAATCCACTTTCAATCTTTTAGCCCAATACAGTATTTTTTTTTCTCTTATCAATAAAGTTTATTCATCATCCATAAAATGATTTTAATTTATCATGCGATTTAAACTTTTTTTTTTTTCGTTTCGCGGCAATTTTTTAAGATTTATTACAGGATCCGGGTTTCAATCTTTTAGTCCCGTTTAGTCCAATATAGTGAATTTTGTCCTCTGCGATTTAAAAAAAAAAAAAAAAAAAAAAAAAAAAAAAAGGGGGAGTGAGAGATTTTTGGCGTTTTTTCGCATTCTGTGGCGAAAGGAATCCGGTTTAACTATATTGTATTAAAATTGCGTGCATAAAAAATTGTACACGATTTTCTGCGGTTTTTCGCGGTTAGCTTCAATTTTTTAACACTTGTAAAATGAATTCGTTTTCAAGCTTTTAGACTAATATAGTATATTTTGTCCTCTGCAAGTTTAGAATTGCTCCCGAATTGTTTGGTGATTTTTCGCTTTTTCGGCAAATTTTTTACCTTTTTTTTTTCTAAACGGAAAGAAGTAACTCTGTTAAATTTTTCTTTCCTGCGATTAAATTAAAGTTGGACGAAAACAAAATCGTCGTAACGTGAACTACGATGCTCAAAATATTAAACTAATTTGGGTCGAAATAAAAAAAATTCAAAAATTCAAGGTTAGTTTGATTTGAGACCAGATCAGGTGTAGCCTGCACGGGTGTACACTGTTGACAGCAGTTGGACCCCACTACTAGGTTCATTTAATTCCAGGTTCACTTGAAAAAAAAAACGACCAAGTAAATGAGGAAAGCTCCACTAGATCATTTTATTGAAATTAATATTTTTGTAACAAATATAATAAACAGCACCACAGCAACTGTATCTAACGCCTGTTCGGGGTGGGGGAGGGGGGCACCACCCACGGTACGGCCCTGATAATAAATAAAAGACATTTATAAAAGTTTTAAGACATTTGAAATAAGTTTAAACGGCACTTTTAAGAAGTAATTAATCATATAATGTATGTGCGCCTGCAAAATTGTATGGAAAATTGCACCTTCGATAGCAACGGTTTTGCTTAACAATGGTATTTCTGGAACGGATTACCATCGTTTACCAATGTACAGCTGTATATTAACTTTAAAACAGTTCATTCAAGAAGGCTTTTATTTTGAAAAAAAAAAAAAAAATCACAACCATTGCATCCTAAAAATGCGGAGGTATAGTAGAAGATTAAGTGCTGTCAATAAAAAAATAATAATAAGCAAGAGAGAGGAACATATTTAATAACTAAATGAAGGAAATATTAATTATTTTTTATAATCTTAGTGATGTGTGGTTGCATTCCATTGATAAATAAAAATTCCACAGCTTGGAAAAGCAGGATATTTATGACTTGATTAAATTATAATTAAAGCTACAACAAATGAAATAAAATATACATTGCGGGGAAACAGAACTCCCGCTTGATAAATACAACTACATTTTCTAAAATCTACAGACGGAATGAGAAGAAAAGAAAGTACATGTAGATACTAACCGCAGACCATCCGAAAAAACAGCTGACACATTGAAATTGTCCGCAGCTGTAATAAAGTGATAGTTCAAACTTTTGTTTAAGGAATGTTCGAATCAGGGTTTGTACTGCACAACACAATTTTTGCTACCAAATTCATTACTTCAAAGAAAAGGAGTTCAGCTATCTATACTGATCTGACATCTGATTAAGTAAAAAAAATGAAGAAATATAAAATGAAAATTAAAGTAGTTATTTCATTTCCATTTTGGTCAATACAAGACAGGTCTTGATCGACTGTATCAACATATTTTAGAAATTGATGTTCAGAAAGATGGAAGGGCACGTCCCCCCCCCCCCCGGGGCTACGCCTATGCTATATTAGAATTTGCTCTCTGCTTCTGGTATCGAGATATTTCAGTTACAAGGAGGAGCCGAGTGTTAACTTAGTTCCCCCCCCCCCCCTCTCCACTTTCAAATATCGCAATGGCCAAAATCCACGTTTTTAAAAAATTAACTTTAAAAATCAAATTTCCACTTGATCATTTAAAAAGAGTTCAAATTCATTTGCATACTATTTCTCTACGAAAACGAATTTTTGCATGGGGGTTCTTAAGTTTCGTAAATACTTTTAGCACACCTAACAATTACATTCATGCTAGAGATTTATGCATTCATACATTCGACGCCTTTTTTTGGAACCCAAACCCAACGACTCTAAAAATCCGAGCCCGAGAATAAGCAGCAGAAAATCATTACTAACATTTTAAAATTGTTTAAAGATTTATTTTTTTTATTTAAATATATCTCGTTACATAGAAATAAATATTAATCCTAAATACTCTTTTACGTTTCGTAATTTTTCATGTCCCTGAAAATTTTTTTAAAATAACAAATTTGTTATTTACTCCCAACCACTGGCAGAAATCAACATTCTTATATTATTATTTTTAATATAATTGTACCATTATGGCAAAAAGACGTAAATTCTGTTTCCCAGTAATTTTAGAAAATGACTTCAAACAGAAAGGGACGATAGACAAAGAATATCCCACTGTTTTAGGTAGATTTCGTAAGAAATACTACCTATTACATTCTCACCTAAGTTGGAAATTTTGAAAAAATTTTGCAGATCTATGACAACCATGACTCCCAGAACCCAAAACCACCCCCAGTTCAAAAGTTTATATCTATCTATCTATCTATCCATCTATCTATCTATCTATCTATCTATCTATGTCACTTTTTTATGAACACGATAACTGGAAAAATTCTGCATAAATCTTTTCCAAACTGATACATAAAATCGAGGGGCATAAAATCTCGGTCAAATTCGTTAATGGGCAAAATCGAACCAGGGGGGAGAGGGGGGCTTTTTGTGAAAACAGAAAAAACCCCATAAGTTTTTAATTATTATACGTATCGAATCCGTTTGAAGATATTATTATTTTTAGGAGAAGGATATTTTCGAGATGTTTTTGATATAATTAAAAATGGCCCCAAAGGGGGGGGGGAGGGGTTTTTAGAAGAAAAAAAATCATAGCTTCGTCAATTCACAAGATATTAAATCCGCGTAAATTTATTATTAATCCTCTTAATATTATACAAGTTTTTTATAGGACCAACCGTTATAGCAAAAAAAAAAAAAAAATTAAAAAAAATAAATAAATAAAATCCCTGCCGGCTCCGCCTGCAAACAGGTTATTTTTCGAAGTAGGCGGTTCCAACTCCCGATTTTTTTCGAAACTGATACATAAAATCAAGGGGCGTAAAATCTCTGTCAAGTTCGTTAATGGGCACAATCGAACCAGGGGGCGGGGGCGGGCGGGGACTTTTTGTGAAAACAGAAAAAACCCATAATTTCTTAGTTATGATACGTATCGAATCCGTTTGAAGATATTATTATTTTTAGGAGAAGGGCCGAAAATTTATGTATGACAGATTTTTGATATAATTAAAAATTGCCTTAAGGGCATGGAAAGGGGGGGGGGGGTTAGAAGAAAAAAATTCATAACTTCGTCAAATCCCAAGATTTCAAATCTGCTTAAATTTATTATAAATCCTCTTAATATTATCTAAAACTTTTATATTGACAAGTTTTTTTTAAGACCAACAGTTATAGCAAAAAAAAAAAAAAATAAATAAAAAATAAAAAAATCCCTGCCGGTTCCGCCTGCAAACAAGTTATTTTTCGAAGTAGGTGGTTCCAACTCCTGCATCTTTTCGAAACTGATACTTAAAATCAAGGGGCATAAAATCTCGGTCAAGTTCGTTAATGGGCAAAAATCCCTATAATTTTTAAACTATGATACGTATCGAATCCGTTTGAAGTTATTATTATTTTTAGGAGAAGGGCCGAAAATTTATGTATGACAGATTTTTGATATAATTAAAAATTGCCTTAAGGGCATGTGGAGAGGGGGGGGGGGGGTTAGAAGAAAAAAAATTCATAACTTCGTCAAATCCCAAGATTTCAAATCTGCTTAAATTTATTATAAATCCTCTTAATATTATCTAAAACTTTTATATTGACAAGTTTTTTATAGGACCAACTCTTATAGCAAAAATAAATAAATAATTAAATAAATAAAAATAAAAAAAAATCCCTGCTGGTTCCGCCTGCAAACAAGTTAGGCTTCGAAGTAGGCGGTTCCAACTGCTGCATCACCGCAAAAAGGCAATTTCTTTCGCAATTCCTGACAAACGGGCGCCCCACGGTCTGCGTCTACGAAATCTACCTGTGCCTGTAGGCCGAGCCGTCAGGGTTTTTTTTTATGTTATTAATACTGACCATGCACAGGCTTCAAAATCAGGTAGAATATTTGTACTTTTGTTCTATCAATAACAACTCAATTCTATTTCAAACATTTTTTTAAATGAATTTAAAACACTTTAAGAAAGTTAGAGTATGTTCTTGTTTCTCAAATAGCAAGTTTTTTTCTTTCCGCTCTTTTCAATTTGTGAAAAAATAAATTAAAATATTTTATCTTGAACCCACCCGAGCCCGAAGACTGGCATAAAATTTATAGACCTAATCCGTTTCGCGCCCAAACTCGGATTCGAACTGATCCAGTTTCATATTTAATGCATGCCTAATAAAAGAAGAAAAAGTACAAATTTTCAACATTTTGTAAAATGGTAAATGAATCACTTATTCATACATGTATGTGTATGTTTGAAAATTTTTCTATTGGTTTTTGAGTATTTTGTACGGTTGTTTTATTTTTTTCCTTGTTTGTTATTAAATCAGTTTGACAACCTCTTACAGTTGTCTCTAGAAGTTTAATAGCTTTTGGAATGCAGTAAAATCGAGTAAAACTGTTAAATCACAACTTGTAGCAGTGTAATCACCTGTAATTATGTATTTCTGAGTGTAATCAACCATAATCTATATGTAATCAGGTATAATCACATGTCATCACGGTAATCAGCTGTAATCATTGCGATTCCGTAATCTCGTACACAATTTTTCTATTGAGAGCCCCCTTGGATCGAGACTAACGAAAGAGAAAGGCTACCGCGGTGCTTTACGCGTATCTTTTTTTACAGACCGCCCGAGTCACGTGATGCTCGAATGCCCCAATGCAGGCGTACGAAAACAGCATCACGTCACTCTAGCGGTCTGTAAAAAAAGATAAGTGGAATGCACCGCAGTAGCCTGTCTTTTTCGTTAGCCTCGGTTGCGATGTACACAGCAACGACAGCACCTGCTTAAGAGCAGTGGCGCAGCCAAGGGGGGGGTTTGGGGGTTAAAACACCCCCCAGAGCTAAAAAAATTACTATAATTACCGCTTATATGAATCAAAATTCCGCCTTAGCGGAATCCGCCGCTTTGTTAAATCAAATTCTATCCAACAATGTGATTCAATTAAACGGCGAGAATTCTACTTAAAACTGTGAAAGCGCATATTTCATCCTTTAAATTTTGAATTTTTAAAAAAATGTTCTAAGGAAGCATTTACTACATAAAAGTAATCATCATGCCAAATTCCAAGTTTCCACACCAATTGTATCACATAAATCACAATTTTGAATGCTTCTTACTCTTGCATTCTTTTAAATTTCGAATTGAAAAAATAAATTCTGGGCGAGCATTTACGTTTCTTAAGTACCATCATATAAAATTTCAAGAGTCTAGCCCTAAAAGTTCTAAAAATATTATGATTTAGAACATTTTTAGAACGTTTTTTGCTCATTTCACTTTTTAAAATTTTGAATTTTTTAAAAACCGTTTTGAACGAGTGTTTATATCTTAAAAGTAACCACTATGTCAAACACCAAGCATTTATACCAACTGTATCACACAAATCGCAATTTTAGAACTTTTTTGTTCTTGCAACCTTTTACATTTCTAAATTTTAGAAAACTGTTCCGGATGATCATTTATATTTCTAGAGTAACAGCCGTGCCAAATTTCACATATCTAGCACAAACAATTCCTAATTAATTGTTTTTAGATCATTTTCAGACCGTTTCCGCCCATTTCATCCTTTTAAATTTAGAATTTCTTTAGAAATCGTTCTTAGAGAGCATTTACATCCCAAAAGTTACCACCATGCCAAATTCCAAGCTTCTATACCAACTGTATCGCAATTTTAGAACATGTTTTTGCTCCTGCTAACTGTTCTGGGCTAGCATTTAAGTCTCTAAAGTAACAACTATGCCAAATTTCATGTTTCCAGCATATGATATAGAATCATATATATTTTATGTTTTATTCTAAAATTTAATTTTTCTATCTTAAAGTTTCTCTATGTGAATTAATGTCTGCATTCAAAATCTTTTATTCTTTAATCTCGAAAGTAATCATTTCTTCCTAGCTAAAAATTTTCCCAGATTTTTCATTGTAACAGTAAAAGTACGTTACTTCTCTGTGGTTTCAATTCGTTATTTTAATGTACTGCAGATGACTTTAACATATGCTGTTTTGTCTTTCTTCGTATCTTGTGTTAAATGCAGGCGCCGTTTTCATAAATTGATTCCTGCATGAGATATGCAATATCAACATTTTTGTGTTCGCTGCTAACACATGTCTGGCTTTCTCAAAAAAAAAAAACACGAGTGCCTGGTGAGAAAATGTAGTGTTTGGCATATTTTCATTTATGTGTTGGTGAAAATGTATCTGAAAAATTAGATCAGATCTTCTCTAACTGTTGAACAAGAAGGTCGATTATTTAGAGGCGTAAAGAGGACCACCCTCGCCCTTTCCAGATGTGTCGATGTGTCCGAAAATAAAGAAAAGTTTTCACGTGATTATGCGTCTTTGATTGTACTGGTTTTTTGTTTTCTGTGGACTGTTTCCTATCAGGAGGGGAACCTAGGGTTATTTCGATGAACGTAAATGCCCCAAAAATTACGATCACTTTCATCTCCGATTTTGACAGCGAAATTCTCCATACAGCCCTAACTGCACAAATAAATGGTAATTTAGAACGTTTACTGCTCCTTTCCCCTTTTTAAATTTCGAACTTTTTAGAAACCATTTTTAGTGAGCATTCACATCTTTTTAAAGTAACCGCGAGATTAAATTTCAAATTGCTAGAATCAACAATATCGTAGAAACCGCAATTTTAGAATATTTTTTGTTCTTACACCCCTTTGGAAATTGTTGTACCAAAAAATTGTTTAGAAATTGTTGTATAAAATATAGCCAATGTTAGAGAGGAGATGGTTACCAGAATTTTGACACCGTTATTAAGGTTCCATACTTAAAAAGTAAAAACTGAACTATTATAAGATCACTCATGTGTCTTATTTTTCTGGTGCTCAGCGGGGAGTTGAGGGTTATCGACGCAGAATCATCTAAGGATTGTTGGTAATATTTTTCAATGTGTCTGTAATTATCTGAGATATTAATTAAAAACCCATCTAGAAAACAACGGCATGGATCAAAACAGTGTTGCTACTTTGTGACCTCCTTTTGAAGCGCGCTTGGCACAATGCTAAGATTAAACTTTGTATAAGATCTTTGCTTTAGGTAAGACGAATCATAGTGAGAGTCAACATTTTTCATTTCCAACTGAATTCAATTATTGAAGGCAAACATTGAAAAATAATTCGTAGAATAATTCCAAGACATTAAGAGTCAGTAATTTTGAGACAACAATAGCTTATAATTCAATATGTAATTCATTTATAATGAAAAACTGTTCGATAACAAATCATTTGAATTATCATGCCTGCCTATGTTTTCATTTTTGAAAATGAATCGGAAAGTTTCGCGTTGTTCAGAATACTTTATTTTAATGCTTTAAAATTGTCTACTATTACGTCAAATATGATTGACAAGTAATTTTTCGTGTGAAACTCAGCGACTGTACTGTATATAAAATTATTTGCTGTATTGTACTCTTCCATCTTAAAGTTTGCCCCTCATCATTTTTAAACACTTTATAAATCTAATCAAGTTTTGTGTTATTTCATTGGTGCATTTTATAGTTTGTAACTCTAATGTTGTTTAAATGAATCATAACCAACTTAATTGCGGAGAAAAGCATTATGATTTCATTCATTTAAAAGACTGATTCCATTAACCAGTGATTCATATAACCGGCGACCACCTTTATCAGAAACTCAAAACCCCCCCTAGAACCAAATTCTGGCTGCGCCACTGCTTAAGAGTGCCCATCGCTCGTCCAACGTCAACAAGACGTCTTCTTCACTGGGGTTGGAGTGGTGTAGCGACGCTATCAAGTAAGGGATAGTATATAACGAGGCTTGTCCTTTTGCTCAACGCTAACGTTCTCGCCTACTGTTCATGAGGTCAAATCCCTGTCGACGACTTTGGCCAGGCATGCACCTCATCCTTACAGAGACCATATACAGTGACTTACTTAAGCTAAATGAATTAATTTATTTTATTGCGAATCAAGCTAGGAAGAAAATAGTAAAAGTAATTCAAAATTGTGATTTTTTATCTTATTATGACGGACACAAATCCAGATCTGTCTCATAAAGATATACTATATGTTGTGATAAGAATTAGCAGAAGAGCAGTATTGAAATATTCTTTATGCCTTTATTTCTACATAAGGAAAGGACAGCTGACATCACAGTTGGAAAAATGATCATCTTTATGCCCAATATTGTACAAAAAAAGTCAGGCAGATTGATTACTCTATAAGTGACCTACGATCTGATTGGTCCACCAGTGGCGCAGCCAGAATTCGGTTCTAGGGTGGGTTTTGAGTTTATAATAAAGATGGTCGCCGGTTATATGAATCATCGGTTAATGGAATCAGTCTTTTAAATGAATGAAATCATAACGCTTTTCGCCGCAATTACGTTGGTTATGATTCATTTAAACAGCGTTTACAATATTAGAGTTACAAACTATAAAATGCACCAATGAAATAACACAAAACTAGGTTAGATTTATTTATAAAGTGTTTAAAAATGATGAGGGGAAAACTTAAAGATGGAAGAGCACAGTACAGCAAATAATTTTTACATAGAAAATAATAGAGTTGGAATCCATTTGTTCAATCAAAAATACACAAGGTTTCATTACAAGAGAATCACGAATTCTTATTCCTAACGTTAATAATAATGAAGCAATTTTAACAAAATTTTCAATAGACTTACTTACCTTGCTTTTTGCCAAATGTAACAAGTCATTTAAAACTTTTAGGGCTAGCGTCTTGAAATTTTATATGGATGTTACTTAAAAGACGTAAATGCTCCCCAGAATTTATTTTTTCAATTCGAAATTTAAAAGAATGCAAGAGTAAGAAGCATTTTAAAATTGCGATTTATGTGACACAATTGGTATGAAAACTTGAAATTTGGCATGATGATTACTTTTATGTAGTAAATGCTTCCTTATAACATTTTTAAAAACATTTAAAAATTTAAAAGGACAAAATGAGCTGAAAACTTTCTAAAAGTGTTCTAAATTATGATTTAGCTGAAACTGTTACTGTTAGAAACTTGAAATTTAGTATAGATATTATTTTTAAGATGGAAATTCTTGGCATAAAGAATTTATTTTAAATCAGAAATTTAAAGGTGTGAAACAGCTGAAAGTATTCTAAATTACGATTTATTTAGACCTCACGTCATATCGGGCCTTTCGAAGACATTTTTTCTATGCTAAAAGTAACTAATCCATTAAAAGCGTCTTGGAAGATCAAAATTACAGCGCCTACAAAAATTCGGAAACGCTCTGATGAAGAAAAGATCTGATTTTAAAAAATCGGAGAATTTTTCGATGACAATGCAGAAAGAAAGTTGGGTATTTTGGCGTGGGTATGCTCGGCGTCGGTTCATGTTTTCAGTATTAAATGTGACTTAGTCTTTTTTGATGTGACTGTGTTCTCTTCGACTTTAGTCAAAGACTGAGACTTTTTTCACGGAATTTTAAAGAGGGGTTGGATACAGTTATATTTACAATCAAATAAAATTTCAGAGAGTTCGGACAGTAACTTTTTTGTGTTGTTATTTTAAAGGACACGTCGCAAAAAAAAAAAAAAAAAAAAAAGTCGCGAGAAGAAAGCATTTCTTTTACAGCTAGATATCAATATTTTTCCACGGTCTGTAAAACCATTATATTTATAACCATGGCTTTACAAATTTGATAAATTCTGGTAGCCAGTAAAAAATTCTAGTTACCAGTAAAAAAATATAACCTGCTCCCCTCCGAAGTCACTAATTTTCAAAAGCACAAAAGTTTTTTATCAATTAATTGAGAAAAATAATAAGCCTATTGTAGGATTATTAGTTATATAGTTTAGAACAGCTACATCATTTAAAAAGATGGTATAAACAAAGTTTTCTAATGAAATTTATCAAAATTATTTATCTATGAAAAAAAATGTAAAGGCTGCATTAACCGGTATGTTCAGGAAATGCTGATTGCCGAAGGTTTCAAATGTCTGGATAAGTGAGTGCTGCAAAATCTATATCTGATGAGGGGGCATGGATGAAACAGTACAGCAGGAAAACAATTTCTGCCTATTTTCGTGTTGAAGCATGTTAAATAATTATTTTTTATTAATTTAAAATTTGCATTTGTTAAACTTATTTCTACCTAATTAAAAATGCCGAAAATGAGAAAAAATGCCATTTATCGTCATTTTTCAGGACAATTTTTGTACAAAAAATTATAATAATAAAAAAAAAAAATCGGGTTAAATAACTTGGTGGCTAGATAGAAAAACTAGGTCACCAGTGGCGACCTGGCGACTGCATTTGTCAAGACCTGTTTATAACTGATGAAAAATTTATAGAATTCAGACAACTGGGGTTATTTTTTTTTAACTATGAAACGAGAGACCCTTACGAGGAAAAGAAAAAAAAAAAAAAAAAAAAAAAAAAAATCCCAACCAAAGAAGAAGGTGTCTTTTAAAAATGCTTTTCTGTCAAATAATCAATATTTTTTAGTGAAAATTTCATTTAAAAATATAAAATTGATATAAGATATATAATCATACAAATTTGAGGTAATTATCATGAGCCCAGGCACCGCCGGACGGGTCAGCTAGTATAATTTTAATGACATGCAGATAGCATTCGTTAAAATGTAATAAGTGTAAATCAATGCATAACTAATATATTGCTGATCAATTTAAATTAATGCATGGTTAGCGTAAAATTGTGTGTAATTATAGATAGTATTTTTCTAAAAAAAATGCATTTAACGCCTTTTTTTTTTCAAAATCCATACTCACAGGCAGGGCTTAAATTCTAGGAAAAAAGAGTACCGGAGCTCATACATATACGCTATAAGCAAGAACCCGAAGGCTCTCATCCTGTGAAGAAACATACCGGAGACTTGAGGCTTCCATGGAAAAAAATATTTTATTTGAAGAAAGATAATTGAAAAAATGAGGCGGTCCCCCAGCACTCAGAACGTCTATATCTTCACATCGTGAAAACTTAAAATCGAATGCCTTTTTTTGAGATGCCACAAATTTATCCGCGTCGACCCATAGGGTACAGAAGAAAATTCGTTAGGGAGAAACACATTCTAATTTTTTTTGAACGCAAACTGCCAAACCAGATTACCATATCAGCATCTTTATAACAACAGAAAACTAACTGTCCGAACTTAACATCTGCAGGAATTTTAGCATGCAGATGTATCGAGAAATAGACGTTGCATTTTATCTTTCTTTATTTATTCAGTGATCCAAAATGTATGCATTAGGAAGGCACGCAGATGCCAAACTGAAAATGTTTCATTTCTCATATGAAAACCGCAAACACATACGAAAGAAAGAATTTAGACATGTACATTAATTGAAAAAGGATCACTTCAAGCTGCGATAAAAGAGTTTAAGAATTATTGAATTTTAAATAGAAAGGAAAGAGATTTTCTTTTCACAGAAGCGCGATAGAATTAAAAATAGCTAAAAGAGGAACCACAACTAATTTATAAAATGTTAACGATAAATATACGAATCTCCATCATAAGCAAGACGTCGTTGCTACATTACCAACAAATGAAATATAGTCTTTAAATTTGTGTACAGACCCCCTACGAAACAAATGATTCAAAAGAAACACCGATTGCAAAAATCTGCTCATAATCGAAAAATAGCTTTTTATAACTTTAAGTACTTTTTTTAAATTCTTATTTTTGCAAAGATTTTTTTCCTGGGTATGCACATAGCTTGGTATTAGATATAACTGAGAGCAAAAAAGCTTGAAACTGAGAGAGACTTACAAAGTGTATGTTTTTTTCTCTGGAATTCGATGATCTGTTATTGTTTCGAACGTGGAACAAAGACAGAAATGCAATTAAGAAACAGACCACTGTATACTATATAACTCAAAGCGTCTGTGTGAGAGTATATGACCTATCTTTTACTATAAGACGTCTCGACAAAGTGACGCAGTCCAAAAATCAAGTTTTAACATAACCTATGCGTGTAATATGCGTTTTCACAGATTTAAGTAGAATTTTCGCCGTTTAATTGAATCGCATTGTTGAATAGAATTTGATTTAAGAAAGCGGTGGATTCTGTAAAGGCGGAAAGGCCAAAAAACTTAATTTTAACTTTAGTAGTTTTGATTCATATAAGCGGCAATTATAGTAATTTTTTTATCTCTGGGGGGTGTTTTAACCCCCAACCCCCCCCCCCCCTGGCTGCGCCACTGTGGTCCACGATTAACACGTCTATGACCATAGAAGAGGGATTTATATCAGATGTCTATCTCCCTACGACACGACTCGGCTACATCATAGAGGAGGGATAGTAAGCAGAGAACGGATCCATTGTTCCAAAAAAAATTCTATGTCCAAAAAAACATTGATCTAGATGCTCTGTAATTCGGAATGTAGCTCACAGTACATATAAAATACACAAAATAAAGTTATTCTGCTAAATACTTCAATAAATTACCATCATTTTAAAGTTATGAATGGTAAAGTTGAACAACCTAAAATGAAACACCTAGTATTTATGACTGAATAATTAATTTGTGAGCCTAGTTTTCTATACAGTAAACTCTGTGAAATCAGCACACTTAGGGACCAGGGGTTTTGTGGATTATAGATTTTTGCGGGATAATAGATCATTCCTTTGTTTACATTTTAAATTTTAAAGTCTGAGTATAAATTAAGAACAATTACATAAATATTGCAATAGAAAATGGAAAATATAATGCAATATTGGTTTAATATATTTAATAACTAAGTTAATATAAAGAAAAATTAAATTATATACAGTACAAATTTTACTGGTCTGGTTTATTCATTTTTTTAAAACATTAACACAATGGTAGGTTAAGTTTTGGTTTGTTGTTAATGTTTTTTTTTCTGTACAAATATACAGTAGGTTAAGTTTTGGTTAACAGTATGGTAGGTTAAGTTTTGGTTTGTTGTTAATGTTTTTTTTTCTGTACAAATATACAGTACAAATTTTACTGGTCTGGTTTATTCATTTTTTTAAAACATTAACACAATGGTAGGTTAAGTTTTGGTTTGTTGTTAATGTTTTTTTTTCTGTACAAATATACAGTAGGTTAAGTTTTGGTTAACAGTATGGTAGGTTAAGTTTTGGTTTGCTGTTAATGTTTTTTTTTCTGTACAAATATACAGTACAAATTTTACTGGTCTGGTTTATTCATTTTTTTAAAACATTAACACAATGGTAGGTTAAGTTTTGGTTTGTTGTTAATGTTTTTTTTTTCTGTAATCTATGAACACTAATTACTTCATCCTCTGAGATAAATTTTTTGTTTAAAGGAATTTAAATATTTATATCACAGCAATTTTATTATATTTTTATTTATTAAACCCTGTACATAAGTTATCTTAGTGTTTTCAATCGCTTATTCAGTATCAGAATCAATGTCTGTTTCAGTGTGGTTTAAAACAATAGCTATAATTTCATCATTAAGGTGCAAACAGAGCGATTCCGGCAGTATCTGTAGCTAGCAGTTCTTTTTTTGCAGTTTTTCGGAACCTTTGGTGTTTTATGGGTTTCATCGGACATTGACGGAATCCACGCACTCGCTCTTCCATTGTTCGTCGGGTTTTGACACTTTTATTATTGGAACCTGTTGAGATAATTTTATAGGAAGATTGTGATTCCTATTGTAAAGTTTCCCATCCTAGTATTGTGAAGTTCCTCTCAAGGCAATAAAAAAAGGTTACTTTCAAATTTGGCGGAACTTTCACGATAAAATGTGAGTTTATATTTTCACCAAGTGCATTCTTTTAATTTTCGTCTAGTTTTTTTTCGCTGTACTAAATAGATAATTATGCTTTAGAATTTTATACTGTAACTAAATGGTCCAAGAAAACACAATTTCACAGCAGAAATAAAAATGTTTTTTCAAAGTTGCTTTGAAATAAATAGAAGTTTTTTTTTCTTTTCATTTTTTGACGAATGAAATCATGAGTTATATTTATTATGAGTTATTTTACAGTTTCTTTCTTTCTTTTTTTTTTTAGTCATTTTAAAAAGTAACCTCTAATAAAAAAAATTGATTTAATCATATTTATCATACAGTATTATTACAAATTCTGAACACTTCTATGTCAGCTTATGTGACATAGGAGGGTAAAAAACCGGATTTTCAAGATTTAATCTATCATTTGGCCAACATGATTGCACAAAGCAAAATAATAATAATATAGATAATGCATTTTGGTTTGTAATTCAATATGTACATAGAACTCAAGATTTCATTAGTCAAAAAATGGAAAAAATAAAAGGAAAAGAAAGAAAAAATGTTTGATCCCAAATCATTCATAATTATTTCAATTCTAATTATATCCATTGAAATCGAATGTGGCTTTCTCTTTTTTGATAAATGAATTACTTATTGAGCTGTAAGCGATTGTTGTCACGTGACATGTTTTTGTCTTTTGCCATGCAGCCGCGTCCGGAAACTTAGCTCAAAACGACAACTTTGAAAGAATTTTCTAAAATATCTTCTGCCTTCAACAGAAAAAAAAGGAGGAAACACCATTCGATTACATAGTTTCTGAATAAGAACACCTGCCAATTTTGTGCGTTTCTAAACAAAAATGAATTTGGAAATGTGTCAGAAATTAATTTCTTTGAATTTCAGACCAGCCTTGATAAAGTATTGTTCTATCGACTCTAATGGAAAAACTGCATTGTTAAGAGCAAAGTCAGTTTTTTTTTTTATTATTCTCGCTGAATTGGCTGCCATTTTGTAATAAAGTAATATAATACAAAATGCTCAATATAAAAATTTTAGTCAGAACAAGCTGTGAAAATTTAGCCATGTTTAATTTTTTTTTTAAATTCTTTATTAAACTTTATATAGAGAAAACTTCAAAAAATGGGTTTCTTTTAGAGGACAGCACAATATGTGTGCATAAACTATCACAAATACGATACAAGTGTATGATAAACGAAATGTTGGCAATATTTTTCATATTCTGAAAAAAGAAAAAAATGGTTCTTAACTGCACTGTAAAAAAAGAACAATCTATGATTACATTTCTTACATACACTTTATTTTTTATCATGCAGTAAAATTGAATATATACTCATTCATATTCAAATACGTATTTATTTTCATTTGATACACAGTTCTGTTCTAACTTTTTGTGAAAATCTCAAAAATTCGACTTGCAAAAAATCTAAATATGACCCGGAAGAATTATTCTACGGTGAACCCGATACAGAGTAAGAAAATTAGAGTCATCCCGACCCAAGATTTAATCTTTCATTTGGCCAACACATGATTGCACAAACCAAATAATAATAATAATATAGATAATGCATTTTTGGACACTAAATTATTGGGGCGCTGGGCAAATGCCCCACTTGCCCATACAGGAATCCCATAATCTTTTCAACTGATATTGGAATCCAACTTTACTACTTTCTGACACATTTCTGAATTCAGTTGAGTTCTTAAACACATAGAATTGGCAGATGATCTTATTTAAAAACCAGAAATTCAGTTCAAAAAGCCAACTTTGACAGAATTTTCTAAAAAATTTTCTGCTTTTAACAAAAAAAAAAAAAAAGAAACATCATCATCATAGTTTCTCAATAAAAACAGGAATTTCTAATTTTTTTTTATACATGTACTTGATAAATTTCTTAATCAGTTTTTTTTTTTATCTTTCATTTTTTTAATAATGTTTTTTATGGGAATATAATTTATTTTTCTTAAAGGATGTGTATTTCTTTCTTAGTTGTCAAACTATTTCTAAAATATACAATTAATTTGTAATCTTATGTGTAAAATCTTAGCGTGAAACTAAACAAAACTTCGCACAAAATTAAGCATACATTTTAGAAATAATTTGACAACTAAGAAAGAAAGAGACATCCTTTAAAAACAGTACACAGAAAACAGAAGTTAATAAGATTGATTCATTAAGGAGATATTTAAAAAAGATGAATGCATCACACAGTCATTGGTTTAACATTAGTGAGAAAGAATTTGAAATCTCACTGATGAAGAGCTCTAAAAATTGTTTTCTAAAGCGATAAATTATGATAAAAAAAAATTTATTATGAGTTATTTTACAGTTTTCTTTTTTTTTTTTTTTTTTTAAGTAGTCATTTTAAAAAGTAACCACTAATAAAAGAATTGCTTTAATCATATTTATCATAAGAAGAAGAAAAAACTACTGTCCTTACATTGGCGATTGGTCGCCAATATAGCAATCCATCTCAAGATAATTTATTGCTTTGGAGGGATGTCCTTCAATGTAAACTTAATGCACACAGCCTTAGTCTTTGATTGAGTTATAGTTTGCTCATCTCCACAAGCTAGCTATTGAACCAAATTTTGTTCCTCTAAAAATATAGGTACAGCATTCACTGCATCCTTTGTATAATGTAAAAGCTCACTGGTTTTTGCTTTTGCATCTCTAATGTGAAAGCCACTGAAATTTTGAATTTGGCTGCTTTCAGTATCAGTGAATAATACCTTGTAAGAAGAATCGCATGTGACATGCAAAAGTAGATATAAATACATTCACGGAAATTTTACTGAAAGAATTATTTACCTGTATTATAAAATAAACAGACTGTTGAGATAAAGTCAGTTAAAATTATATATATTTTTTTTTTCATCGGCGTTTGCATGAAGTGCACATTTGTGTTATACATAACCAAGCAAGCATCGATGCCTACTTAAAAGAAATATTGTTATTTTGATTTGGAATCAAACCCTTTTATTCAGCTCAAATTATTATCTTTTGAATGCTGGGTACAAAATATATGAATTTTCTTTAATCACCATTTATTTCATTGGAAAATTGATAATTCATGAAAAAAACACCACATTTAACTTTATGTATGAGCTTAACCATTAACTGCAATTTTCATTGTTTACATTCCAACAGGTAGTGCAGATAATACACATTTGTGGATTATACATCGGCAGATTTCACAGAGTTGACTGTACAAAATACATAGCTGCCGCTGCCAACCTTCAGTTTTCTTTTTCAGGAGAAAAAACATGTATGGAACCAAAAAAATTATTTAATGTAATTATTTAATAATGTGTCCCATTGTGTAATACCAATTATTTTATCCCATTTGTTAAGAAATTTTCTGGTATAAAGTACGTGTAAGAAATATTTCTTGCAGTGTGCATTATCACCTCTTAAAATTTGTACTTGGGTACCTTGTAATTGTCCATTACGAAGCTCAGAAGTCTCATTTCTCAAATAACTCTTATGATGTTGAGTTTGATGCCTTTTTTTTTTTAGATAAATTATGTTTCCTGATATAATGCCCATTATGTTAAAAAACACATTCTAATTCAACAAATAAAATTTGCATCATTTAATTGACCAAAAAAAAAGGGTAGAAAAAAGGAAGGTAGATATAATCATTTTATACATACCTGTGCAAAAGAAAAAAAAATCTCCCTGCATTTTTTTTATATATATACCGGATGTTTATAAGTAACTCTATTTGGAACTGTCTGTAGCTTTAAGGAATAACCAGGATGAAACCAAAATCAGTACACTTACTATTTGAGAAGGGGGAAGAAGAATGGAACAATTGCAATAATCACTGGAACAAATGCAAAAATAATTGCAATAATCACCGACAGATGGCATGGCGCTTTTGAATGTGGAATGTAATGTGTAATATTGTATACCATGGAGATGTCACAAACCTCAATGACTTTACCGCATATCACAACATGTGTGAAACATCACTCCTGATGAGTTACATTTTGCAGTTGACCATGTCATGAACCGCCTGGATTGTGTCCTCCAGCACAATGACCAGCATGTGGAACCTGAATTTGATTGGCACTGTCATGTGAAAACATAACCACATTCACTGTGACATTTTCCAATAAATTAGGTGTGCCATCCGGTTTGACGTCTTAATTCTTTGTTCTTGTATTACACATTACATTTCACACTCAGTAGCTCCATCTGTCGGTGATTATTGCAATTAATTTTTTTTATGGTTCCATTCTTCTTCCCCCTTCTCAAATAAGAAGTGTACCAATTTTGGTTTCATTCGGGTTATTTCTTCGAGCTACAGACAGCTTGAAATAGAGATACTTATATTATAACCACCCTGTATATATACAGTGTGCATGAGTAGCAAAAACACACTCGAGAAAAAATAAATTTGAGTCTGTGTTAATATACACATTGTCAATTTAAAATTCACATGGTTCTAATTTGAATATCTTCATGTGGCTTGTTTTGTTAGATTTAGAGCTGTATAAATTTTATTTAAAAATATGAAAACAAAAAAATCGTCTTTTTGAAAGTTTAAAACTGGTTACTTCCCTTAAAATAATTGCAGTAATTTATTTTTTTTATTTTATGAATAAAAAGTATATTTCCAGCTGAACACCACGGCCATAACCAGATGAGGGCTAGGTGGGCTGTGGCCTTCCCCACTACAAACTTCATGAGCACCCCTAGTCTTTATAATCTTTCAATGTTAATAGCACATGTACTACATTTGAAAATTCTTGATTGTAAACAACTTATATAGAAAAACATTAAAAATATGCTAAAAACTATGGAAAAATCTTTTTAGCTGTAGTATTTTATTATTATTAAACATTAAAGTTTTCAAGAAGTCAAGCAACTAGAATTAAAAAAAATTTCCACCTTCAAACGGTTGTTTAAAAAATAGTAAAAATTGATTATAACACATCAAATGATTTTGAAATTAAAGAGGTTAAGTTCAGCAAATTTTACCTAATTACTTAAATTCAACTAATAATGAATGTTTTTAGCAAAAATAGTGAGGATCTTGGAAGAAGCCAATAAAGGTGGTGGTTCCTACACAAATGAAAAATCCAGATTCATTACTATTACAAAATGCTAGAAAAAAATACCCCCAAATTTAATAAATTATGGACACAATAAAATCATAAAAACATACAAAATAAATAAACAAGATATTTTATTCTGAGATTCTGATCAACAATAATAATTTATAACAACAATTTTTAAGTCTAACAAACAAAGGATAACTTTATTAAAGAGAGCAACAGGCAAAAAATGTCATAAAAAGCATTAAAAATGAAAAATATATATATATATATTATAAATGGATAATAATAACTGTTTAAAAATATATTACAAGACTGCAAATGTGAGCTATGCACATATATGTAAGTTTTTAAAATATAAGTTTCATTTCTTTTAAACTAAATTATTTATTCAGTGTATATTAAAAGATAATGATTTTTTTTAAAAAGGAGAGGAATATATTTCATTTTGTTATTTTTTGTAAAATGTGATAAAAAGAGAGTCCTCCTCCCTCCCTTTGTTTTTTAAAAGTTATTATGGTGCAAAGTCCAATATCAAGATGTCTAGTAATCACAATGATCTATAAATCAGACATTTTAATCCAACAATGTTTATTATTTAATTAAAAAGCTAATATTTGAAATGCATAAGGATTTTTATTTAACTCTCTTGGCAAAACAGCTGTAACATATTCCTGCAGCCATTGATGCTTGAAAACAAATAATATTTGATGACATTTTGAACAGTGAATTTAACCCGTACATGATGGTAGCTTTTGGCAATTCGGATGCTTATAAAGATGGGAGATTTGAAAGTTCTGCTTACCCCTTTATTTGCCTTTCCATTAAAAGCGTCTGTGTTTTATAATAAACAATAGGTGTTTTTGTCACATCTGTGTAGTAAAGTGATTCCTTCTACTAGAGAACTTCCTTAATGTTAATAATAACCTCTCTGTCCCACCCCACAACACAGACAAACAATAAAGGAAGGGAAAAAGAGTGCTTGGTAGATATTTAATCCTTTCCCATCTTTTGAGTAACTACACATTCTGCCCAATAATTGAACCACCCATCTTCTAAAGATTAATCAGTGAGTAGTTTCAGGAGTATTTTATGCCCAAGAAAACATTTAAAATCTACAAGTTTATCAAATGATATAAAAGTAATTCTCATCTTCATAGTTGTTCAGCACTGAAACAGAAAAAGTTAGTACATGTTTACTAAATTAAGTTTTACATGCACATACTCTTCAAAGACTCTTCATGGATGCCACTATGTTTGGTAGAACTGCAAAAACCTTCAATAAAGGTAGAAGTCTTATAAGAAGTCAGTGCTAAATCTGCAGTGTATGGCATATCTAATTCATGAAACATGTAATTGACAGAAAATTGAGAAATACTTGATAAGATATGTTGCTGCCAACAGTATTTTGAGCATAGAACAAAAGCATTCAATGTATCTAAAGAGAAAGCAGAATCATTTCATCAACAGAAACTTCAATTATAAAAGCCTCTGTATCTGCATTCAGAAATAGCACAAATAAAATCAGAAACATCTTTAAATGGTATAACCATGGTGGAATAGAAAAGTTGGCCAATTCATGGCAAAATCTGTAATATGATCTTGAATTTACAAATTATTTCTGATATTGAAAGTGAACTGGAAATTGATTAGGAAGTTGATGAAAGAGGGTAATTATGTTGAACAATATTGGTCAAGCACTTAATATATCAATTGAAGAATTACAAGAAACATTGAAAAAGGTGTGGATGAAAAGCTCATGTGAGTGAAAAATTCAGTGAAGTCTTATGTCAAAAACTAAATGAGTCCTCATTTTAGAAACAAAATTTAAAAAATCAAAATAAAACTTTATATTTTAATTAGATTCACTACAAAAAGTAATTTTGATTTTATAATTTCTTTTGTAGTCACAACCTAAATTCCAGAAATTTCCATAATCTGGTATAACTGAAATCTGGATTTTAGACTGTATTAGCAAAATTCTCGAAATCTATTTCTTTATACAGTCAAAGACTGCCATACATAGAATCTTCAAAGGTGTTATCTAATTTAAATTAAAATATGAAATTTGTAGTAGTTACACCGAAATATGACTGCTCTTATAGCAACATATGGCTATAAATAAAACAGGCTGATACTGAATAACAGATTATAAATATCTTGAAACTAAAGCAACAAATTATAAAATATAACTACAATCCACCTTTGTTAAAATTTCATCTCACTAACTACTCATATGGCTTTTATACTCATATATCATTGTATGCTAGTCACAACAAAACTTATTAAAGACACTCTTGCTCAATAAGTCTTCTCATATATCCCAATAATCAGCAATTGCCATCATCCTGCTACAAAGTCTTAAAATGTCAGTTTTACAGCAAATAGTAATGATACTATAATAAAAGTTAGTTGTTATTTAAATCTGATGTTTTCAAATAATAAATACTGATAAAAAATATATATGTTTTCTCTTAATTATACAGTTCATATATTTAGAAATCAATACAATAAATTAAACATTTCACAATCAAAATACAACCATGACTATAAATTTTTTACCATTTTCACAAAAATTCTAAACAAGCAGTCTAAAAAATACATAATAAAAATTATAGACTTTCATACATTATCACACTTATTTCATCATAATGAACTTTTGTTTCATTACTAACAACCAGGAAAGTAAAATAAGCATATTAAAAAAAAATAGAAAGAAAAAGAAAAACCTGATTTTTTTTTTTTTTTTATTGTATAAGTGTTAAATCTAAACGAAAACATTTTATGAGTTTAAAGAACTTTCTTTCATCATTTATATTTGCATTCTTAGAAATGTTTTATACAAGTATTAAAAAATGCATAATAATAAACTGACAGAGCGAATTATAAGAACAGCAAATCTTAACTCAAATACTGGATATTACCATATGTACATATAACATTATCAGTTAGTCAATATTTCTTTGATATAAGTTCATTAAAATTTCCATAAGCATATGTTACTAATGAAAAATATAAACTAAATATACAACAAATTCAACAATAAAGTAACAACTTCAGTAAATGTAAAATGTCACTATATGTCTATTTATAAGTGAAACAAAAACTACTATAAATTATGTATTTTCAAAAACAACTAAAAAAAAAAATTAACTAATGTCATTAACAATACTAATTTTTCCAATATATTTTAAGGAACTTTCATACTTATCAAAGTTTGTCTTAAATATACAGATAATTATAAAATGTAACAAGATTTTATGAACATTATGGTAACATGATGTCATTTAGAATCATAAGTAATGGAAAAAAATGTTATTTTTTTCCCCATAAACTCAATAATACGCATGTCACTCAAAAAGAAAAGGTAGTGCTTGTTTATTGGTCTTCAGAAGAACGTCATTAAATAGCAGAAAATAAGAGAAAGAAATGGTTTTTATTTACTACATTTTAAATCTTAATTAAAATAAATTTTCAAAAGTACACCTGTTAATAATAAAATGTTAAATGGCTCAGCATTTTTTTTAAAATTATAAATATAAAAAATAGATAAAATTGAAAAAAATATTTCAAATCAGTCATAAAAATATTGCTTATTTCATTTAAATAAACTATCACTGAATTCTGGGGAGTTCAATATAGAGCAGGCAGCAGTGACAAAAATGACTACGTTATTGAGTTTCGAGATGAAATAATGATGTAGAATAAGATTATTAACAGACGATGAAAGAATGACTGGTCTGCCTTAGATATGAGCAGGATGGACTGCCAATTCGTCATTTTGGCAGTACTATCATGTCATCCAGTTTCAAGATGAAGTTGGTGCCAAATAAAGCCTAAGCAAAGTATTTTCTAAATATTTTTGGTCTGCCAGGGCATATCCTTGTAGGTACCTGAGGCTAGGGCTGAAACTAGAATTGTTTCACTGGGGCAAGCGTGAATTTTGGCACCTCTTCCTTTACAAAATAAATTCATAAAGAGAAGTTTTTCATTTTTATTTTAAGTATAAAATAATTGTTAGAAAATATATTAATCTTAAAAAATCGACCTATGAAGCAAAGAGTATAACATTAATGAATATATTTTTACTTTGTGTTGCCCAATTGCATGGCCTATTTCCCCAAAATTTTATTATTTTTTGTACCAAACAACGAACTAAATCTTTTTGTGTCCCCTTCTACTCTAGTGCCCGGGGGATATATCCCGCTCATCCTCCCCCCCCCCCCCCTCCTTTGCCCAGTTTTGACCTGGCCTGAGGCAGATTAAAATTTATGACAGAAAATGATGTCATAAGGTATTAATGAGCCACTATATAAACATAATATTTTACATTATATTACCCTATATATTACTACGTCATCGAGTTTCAAGATTAATTAATTATGTAGGAACAGATTATGAAGTGCACTTTAAACAGAGACTGGTCTGCCTTGTGATACCTTTGTATGACATGAGCAGGAGCAGAACGGGATGCCAAGTCATCATTTTGACGGTATTATGATGTAATGAAGTTTAAGGCATGAAATTTTAACACATTAAATATATCAATAAGTACAATGCAAATACTTTAGTATGCCTTGTGATATCTTGGTAAGATAACAGGGCACCAATTTATCATTTTGCCAGTATTATCCCATTATCGAGTTTTGGCATGAAATTTTAACACATTAAAGATATCGATTAGTACAATACAAATATTCTACTCTGTCTCATAACATCTTGATACGATATGTCCAGAATGAGGCACCAATTCATCACTACTAATGACACTGAGTTTTGAGATGAAATTGGTGCCAAATTAAAGCTTAAGCAAAGTATTTTTAAATATTTTGGTCTACCTGGACATATCTTGGCAGGATCCTTCAGCAGACTAAACCACACTAGTGTGCAAAACTTAAGCATCAAACACAAAATGCTAATTTCTGAACACGTGAGTACTCAAAAGGAAATTCTATAAACAGCAAGTGTAAAAAATAGGTACTACCCTAACAGCACAGACAGTCGATGTGAAGTCTTCTTGACATCACAAATGGTCACAATTGTCACAGTCACTACAATGAACAGAAATGTGATATCTTTCATTCATCTCATTTTTACTCTCATTTGGTCATTCCACTGAACAGTCACTATGACTGCTGCTGTTTGACGAGTCACCAGGTGACTTTACAATGAAGTCATCTTGTGACTCTCATTATGACACTCCATTGAAAACTCATCATGATAGCTGTTCTGTGACGAGTTCCCAAGTGACAGAAAATGAAATCATCTGGTGACTTTTTACAAAGGAGTGCAATGATGACTTCACAATAGAGTGTCAATCACCAGAAAGTCACCATGTGACTTCATTGGGACATTATTTGGCGACTCATCACAATGTAATGTTCACAATGACTTCAAAGTTCAGTCTTCAACTGACAGTGACTTGAGAATCACAAGGTGACTTCATTATAATGTCACCTGGTGACTCATCACAAAGCGACAGTCACAGTGACTTTTCAGTGTTAACAATCATTTGAGAGTAATAATGAGACAGTGAAATATCCCATATTTTGATTCACCGTAGTGATTATGACACTTCTAACCATGTGTGACGTCAAGGGGACTTCACATCGACTGGCCGTGCTGTTAGGGTAGTACCTCTTTTCTACACTTGCTCTTTATAGAATTTCCTTTTGAGTACTCACGTGTTCAGAAATTAGCATTTTGTGTTTGTTGCTTAAGTTTTGCACACCAGTGTATATGACAGAGAAAATGTCATATTGTATTATTGAGATTCTATAAACATACTATTTTACCTTATATTGTTTTATATAATTATATTGAATTTTATATTAATATGTCATCTAATTTTGAGATTAATTAAAGACTGGATTATTATTGTGGAGCTAGATTATTAAATGTACGTGAAAGAATGACTAGTCTGCCTTGAAATATTTTGGTATGATATGAGTAGACATGAATGGGGGTACTATCACATCATTGAGTTTGACATGCAATTTTAACACATTAAAGATTCTGATTAGTACAATACAAATATTTTAGTCTACCTTGTGATATATTGGTACAATATGAGCAGAATGGATGAAAGTGTTGGTGTTAAGTCAACTTTTACGTCCCTAATCCAAATTAAAGCTTAAACAGTGTGTTTTAAAAATATTTTGGTAGGTCCATCTGGCAGACTAAATTCAATTGCAAGAAGGAAACACATTACAAAGATAATTTAGTATCCATTGGGAATAGTTGTGGTTGTTGAATACAAAAAATTAATTTTTTATTTCATATGTCCCAATCACAGACCTGCCAACCATTGAAAATGAGAAATAGTAGCACACCAAATTCAAATTTATCTGAAGGTTGGTTGGTTGGTGGCTGTTTTTTTATGCTGTAAATTTTAAGCAAGCAAATACTAATCAATTAAACGCATGTATATATCCATCCTTTTGTTTTTGCTAATTTTTTTGTTGCGGTTGGGATTGATTAAACAAATTATTCCTATTTAATTAATGTTCTGTCCACTTCTAAGCCAAATTTCTGAACTTCACAGTGAATTTTCTAAAAGATTCCAAGGCAGTTGGGGGTGATGGAACTACGGGTATATCTTCCAGAGAAAAATGTCTGAGTTAGAGTCCTTCATCAAGTCGAGTAAGCTGATACAACCGGGAGTGGGGGTGTCCACTTCCGCCACTTTTTTTTGCGTCCCTTTGACGAAATTTGCATTTTTTCACGATCTTTTGACGAAATTTGCAGTTTTTTTTTAGATCTGTTGATAAAATTTGCGGGTTTTTTTTCGATATTTTCTGACGAAATTTGCCGTTTTAACGCGATTCTCTGACGAAAGTCACGTTTTTCCCGCGATCTGTTGACAAAATTTGTCGTTTTTTCGCAATCTTTTGACAAAATTTGCCGTTTTTCGCAATATTTATGACAAAATTTGCCATTTTTTTGCGATCTTTTGATGAAATTTGTCTTTTTCGCAATATTTATGATGAAATTTGCCGTTTTTTTCGTGATCTTTTGACGAAATTTGTCATTTTTCACAATGTTTTTGACGAAATTTGCCATTTTTTCATGATTTTCTGATAAAAGTCACGTTTTTCCCGCGATCTGTTGACAAAATTTACTGGTTTTTCGCGATCTTTTAACGAAATTTGCCGCATTTCGCAATGTTTTTGACAAAATTTGCCATTTTTTCGCGATTCTCTGACAAAAGTCACGTTTTTCCCGCGATCCTTTGACAAAATTGGCAACTTTTCTTCGAACGAAAGACGAGATTGATTTTTTTCGGCGATCATTTGCCGAAATACAGATACATTTAATGTCTGAATTTTCGGATTTATGATCGATATTTTTTTTTTTCGGAAATCATTGTCTTAATTTTTCGGAAAATTCGGACCAGAATCACCCCTGAACGATCTTTTAAGATAATTTGCATTTTTTCAGCAATCAGTTGAATGAAATTCCCATTTTTTCGGTGATACTTTGGCAAAATTTGCCTTTTTCCCGCCAATTTTTTGCCGAAATTCGCGTTTTTTCAGCGATTCTGTAACAAAATGCGCATTTCTTAGCTCGATCCTATGACGAAATTCGTGATTTTTCACGCGATCCTGTGATGAAATTCGTGATTTTTCGAGTGAACCTGTGACAAAATTTGCATCTTTTTTTTTTTTTTTTTTTTTTTTTTTTTGCAGAAAATCTTAGTTTTAGACAGATTTTCGTAGCATTGTAGTTTGTGTCTCAAAATCGTAGCAACTACGATTTTTTCGTAGCAGTTGGCAGCTCTTTAATCATCAATGAAATATCACTTGTCCTGATACTCTGAGAAAAGCAAAAATACATATTCATAAAATATATAAATAACATGAAATATTTAGATGTTTTTCTGCGATCACTATTGTTGATTCTGCAAATTTTCTATATTTGTCTATGTATTGTTTTAATTCTGGAGAATGAACAAGTTGAAATGTTGGATCTGTTATTTTACAAAATTGATGTTGGATCTTCCCAGATATTATGAATCTCTAATCCTTTTTTATGAAGGAACATTTCAAAATGTAATATTTGCAATGCTAGAGATCATAATGTGTAAACTCTTGTACATTTGTTATAATATTTCACCACATCTTTCGCCATTAATTGATACTACAACTACAATGCCACTTTCTATGAGAATATTTTCAATACTACAGCAATCCAAAACTTTTCCCAAAACTTTAAAGATAGCTGATTGTATATGGAATCTTCCTAAATTATTAATACATCATCAAACTTAAGAGAGTTTTCATTTTGTATTGCCATCTTAGCTATTTGCAAGTCGTAAGTTGCTATTATGTATTCTTGATTACATTCCTTCCAAATTTTTTGAGCTAAATATAACATTGTGTGTGCTACTGTATATGATGTTGATGACACATTAATCTGTGGTAGATAGTCAAGTATTTGGATAGAACTTTCATAAGTACTTGTTTATTAATTAAAATCCATCCACATGGGTGTTTTATCTGGAATTTGAGATAAATAAAACATCCAGATTAAATCTGCATTTTCCTTTGAAGAATAATTAATTTAATTTTTTTTAGTGGTGTAAGTGTAGTTACTACTTCTGTTCTTTCTACTTTTGTTCTTTCTGTTTTTTATTACATAGTGCAATTTCTTTTAGAATTTTGTCAAAACGTTTGTGTTCATTTGGTTGTTAATTTCGTTGGGGCAAAATTAATTTAATTTACTTCTGTGTCACAAGTAATATCAGAAGTTTCAGTTTCTTCAGAATTATTTGTGAATTGATAAATAATACCTATTGTGCCATGCAGGGTGTCTTTTCCATAAAGTATCTTAACAAAGTGATTGTAATTGTCAAAGGTCATGCGAGTACATGAGTATTTGTTGTAATGCTGCTGGAAATTTTTTTTTTCATAAGCTGTATAAGTAGTTTCCATTTAGAGTTCCTCAACTGTTGTGTAACCTATTGAATGGCCAAAATATAAATTCATTCAATTCTGTCATAAATTTTTGTTTGTCAAGGTGTCCTACCAGGATATGTCCAGGCAGACCAGTCATGTTTAGCGTACACTTAATTATCTGTTCCTACCTAATTAAATCCTCTTGGTACTTGATGACATAGTATTTTAAAGGTAAATATAATGTAAAATATTATGTTTATAGTGTCTCAATAGTATTATATGACGTCACTTTCTGTCATAAATTTTAGTATGTCAAGGTCTCCTACCAGAATATGCCCAGGCAGATCAAAATAGTTTAAAAATACTTTGTTTAAGCTTTAATTTGGCACCAATTTTATCTTAAAGCTCTATGATGTGATAGTACTGCCAAAATGACAAATTGGTACCCCTGCTGCTCATATTGTATCAAGATATGAGGCAGACCAGTCATTCTTTCATCTACTGTTAATAATCTTGTCCTATATCATAATTTTATCTCAAAACTTGATGACATATTCATTTTTGTCACCGCTGCCCGGTCTAATAAATTAGATAGTGAATTGCAAATAATACATACATTAAAAAATATCTATTGAATTTTTAAAATTAATTTTTCAATTTAAATTACCCATATTAAAAAAACTTACACATAGTTTAATTAAAAATTTATCATTATATGAAATAAGCAACATGGGAGCAAAGTCATTTTTAATGTTATTAGTGAAAAAGTGCACTGTCACATATTATAAAGTACTAACTTGCCATATAAAAGCATTAAAACATCAAAATTAGCTTAATGAATAAAGATTAAATATTAATTATCCAATTAATCTGAAAGGCAAAAAAATAAGCAAAATAATCTTCACTCATATGTAGCATTTTGTTATATGTAAAAGAAATTAATATAGTTGTCCAAAAATACAATAGAAATGCATCCTGAATCTTTTCAAATAAAAACAGACGAAAAAAACTGATAAAATTTGTAATAAAAACTATTTTATTTACTGATGTATTTTTCCCTATTCCCCTTTCCCATTTCTCCAGTGTCAAAAGTTGGGGGTGTGAAAACTATGCAAGTTTTTTTAATAGAAAATATTAATTTTTTTTAAATAGAAGATACATTTAATCTGGAAAGGTGCTGTGAAAATGTTCATATTTTTCTTCTTTATTTTTTCTTTTTGTAAATTTATAGGGGACCCAGCAATTTCAATTTCAAAATGCAGAAATAACAGAATGTTTACCATGCCTGTGCTTGAAAAGCCATACATTCTCCAGACATGGGCAAAAGCGATCTTAATGGCAACAAACTGCTGAAAATTGAAGCTTGTTCATTGTGGTTTTTAATTCATATCTTAGCTAAATATTAAAAAAATGCAAAATCTGAACCTAGGGTGCATTTTGACCTGTCTTTGTCTACCCTTATCCAAATTTGCAGACCTCTATGCATGACAGATTTCCCTAGCCTTCACCAACAAACAAACAGACAGACACACAGACAAAAACTTTCTTTTTATAAATATAGAATAAAGTACTTCTACTCTTACACTATCTAAAGTACTTCATGGATATAAAAAAAATTGATGAATTCATTATTTTTATTGAATATTCCAAATATAAGTAAAATAATACCAGTGTATCACAAGATTTATAATATCACATTATAATACCAGCTTAACATTATTATACAGCAGCAGAAAAAAATATTGTGTAAGCAGAAAATAGGTTCTTAAGAACCAAACTGAAATATGTCAGGACACTTGAGGTTAGATAAATATGAAATCCCATTTATAAAATTTTCTCATATTCTTCATGCAAATATTATGCAAATTTTTGTCTTTTAACATACTTTTGTTTTTAAAATAGTGTGTACAAAAAATATGCAAGGAAGTAAACTACATGAGTAAATAATGGTAATTATAGACAACATAATTATTTTTTGGCATAAGACACCAAGTTTTAGATGTTAAATTAAACTCTGAATGCAGGACACATGAATGAATGTGTTCATATCTACAGATGTAGATAGATGAGTGTGAAATAAATGAAATTACATATCAAATCCTTAATTAAAGTTTCATGTACCAATATTTAAATAAACTTTGAATTCCCCTTTAATTTACCTTTTCTGTGACTCAAAATACTTTAAACACCCTGATATTTAAAATAAAATATTAAAACATTGTAGCTGCAAACATATTTGTTGATAGATATGTTTTTTTTTTTTTCATTTTAATTAAATATTCATATATAAAAACAGAAATATTTAAACATATGCATTAAGATCCAAGCAATATTAAGAAAGATCTGCAGAGCAGTTTTTTTTCCAAGGTCAACCATATTTTGAACGAGAAATCATAATTAATAAATTACACAAAATAAATATTACACAGAAACAAAACACTTTAAAACATTTCTGGTTCAAAAATGCTTATCTAGTTGGAAAAAATCCAGAAGGTTGACAGCTATGGATCCATAATCCATAAAATATAAAAAGTACAAAAGAGACAATAATCACAGAAACGCTGCTGTTTTTATGTAACATATTTCATTTTCTAAACATAAAAAATGCTAAACATATAAGAAGGCATATTCAGTTGCACACAGAAGAAAGTCAGATATATAAGTTGAATTATACTATGGTTTATCATGGTTTTATATTTTATAGCCTAATTTTATCATTCTTATCCATATTTTACTACTTTGTTTATACATGTAATTTATTTTATAGACACACATACATATATACTATATAAATAATTGAAATATTTTCTTTTAATTTTGTCGATATTTTTATATGATTTTCTTATTCAATGATTTTTCTCTAATTTTTTTACTTCCATCTAATGCATTATATCAGTAAATGATAGACTAACTTGGCTTTCAGTCTGTCTATCATATGAAATAATGCATTTTTGGGACACGTGGGTTTTCTTTTAAAGATTAAATATGCATGTGTAGCTTCATTTTTCACTCTTTCATCATCATATATGATATCTATATTCCATTTCTGTTCCAATTTATTATATAAAACTTATTTTGCTACATTTGTTTGAGATTAAATCTTTATTTCATTTATTGTTTGGTATCAAACTTTAAAATATTTGTATGATTCTAAATATATTGAGATTTCCTGGTAGGTTTTATTTATTCAGATGTTTTCCTCTCTATAATTTTTTACTATACCAATTAAGTAAAATATAATTACATGCTATCTTTAAATATATTCAGTCATTTTTGTTAAACGATCTTGTAAGTGAGTTTTCTTATTTCAAAGGTATATTATAAGTATATTTTTTCTAACTTTAGTTGAACTTCATTGATTCAATAGTTTTTATGAAAATTACTCATAATGTACAAGTTAATTGAGATTATGTTTTGTGAATGTGTGTAAATGCCTTGTATATTATATCTTCTTGTATGCTAAAATAAAATGTTAAAATTATGATTGTTCATAACCAATTTAAATTTAATATAAGTAGCAGAAAATTATAGAACAGATGCATATAGTGTTAAATATAATTTTTGAGGCATTTAAAAAAAGACAAAAATAGTAATAATAATTAACTAGTAATTAAATACAGTCCAAAGTTGTTTTTTAAATTGAATTAGGATATCTTCTTAAAATTTAATGATGAAAATCACTGCATGTCTTACATGGGTATCTAAAGAAAAAAGTTGACATTCGTTGCATCATTTATAAATTATATTTTGTAATATGCTGTAATAAATTATCTGTTGATCCATGAAAGATATGAAATTAATCTCATTTACATTTTGGTGGTTCTAGCATAAGCACATGCACACAGAGGAGAAAAAAAACTGTTTACTTTGATCCTTGTTTATTAATTATTGGTTATTTAGATATAATTGTACCAGCATAATAATTATAAGCATGAAATAAATTGAAACAATTTGTATATAAAGTTTAAATTTTGAATTTCAGTGTATGCAATAAATTAACAAATTTATTTGAAATCATCTAAGTATATTTAAACCAGGGGTGTAAAAACTGGGTGCCAATGGACCGATTGTCACCATTAAATTTTATTAGTATTCTTTGCCTAAATTTTATTAGTATACTTCACCTAAATTGTATTAGTATGCTTATTAGGTGAAGAATACTAAAAATTTAGTGGTGGCAATCGGCCCATTTGTGCCCAGTTTTTACACCTGATTTAAACCATAGTGCATTGAAAAAAAAACTACTCAATTTTGGATGTTTTTGTATCAAGGGTTAGTATAGTAAAATAACAATTTTAATATTTCATTATTTAAGAAAAAAGTAAGTACTACTAAACCTTATAAATAATATTAGAATACCAGTCTCTTACTCTCTTATATATGTGTGTGTGCAACTGAAACTTATTTAATACATTGCTACTAATAAAAATATGTCACGGTATTGAATTATTTTCCCTGAATGCATATAATGAGTGTGTGTACCTTGTTCTCATATATATTAAAGAATTGTATAATGCTTCAATCCTAACTGAACTTATAATATTTTATGATACTATAGAATATACACGTGCAAGTGTAATTTAAATACTTTCAAATTTCACCAATAGAATTTAATAAAGAATCTTTCTGCCTTTTATGACAAATTTTTAAATGTCTTCGTAATAACAACCCGGCAATAAAAATCATTAAAGCACTAATAACAGCAAGTGGAACAAAGGCACTTAATCCTATAACAGGTGGTTTTGGCAGTTCTTCTGGAATGGCATTGGTTGCATTGATCATAAATCCAAGTGCCCAACCTACATCTGCACCATTAATCTAAAAATAAGAAAATAAATATCACATAACTAAAAATTTATTTAAAAAAGAAAGAAATATATTAAACAAAAATAAATTCAACAAAAAATAACTTCAAACATACATACAAATAAAAATATTGTGCAAATAAATAAATGTAAGATAATCCAATATCTAAAAGAATAAGAAATCTTATGTGTGGAGCCAGATTGAGATGCCTATTAAAAATACATTATTAATTAAAAACAACTAAAAATCATGGCAACTGTCATCCTTACATGTAGCTTTCAAGGTAAAAATGACTCCTCCCCCCCCCCCCTCTCAACCATAGGCGTAGCGTGACCAGAAATTTTGGGGGGGGGGGGAGGCACAAATGTTTATTAAACACACACAAATATATATATATATATATGGTATATGTATATATGTAGTATATATACACAGTAAAAGAGGACACCTCGAGAATGTGTAAATGTTCGTTATTCGGAGAGTTGTTCGCTTTTCAGAAGTAAAAATACACAAATATATATGTTTTGTGGATTGAAAAGATTTTTGCTATGTAGAGATGGTCGAATTCGGGAGAGTCCGTTATGAAGGTTTTACTGTATATACAGTGGTACCGTGGTTAAAGTTGGCCTCAGTTAACGATGTATTTCGTAAATGACAAATGGTTGTATGAAAAAAATTTTTGGTTAACGACACTTGCTTTCGTTAACTACTTAGGATTATCCGATGGCACAGTTTTATTAAAATGAGCAAGACAATACCTACATCAAGAAGTCTTAACATTGTCAAAAGACAGAGTTATTTGGATAAAAAATGCCCAACAACACATTTATAATAATCAAAGGGAAAATATTTCTTAGTCATAAACCAATGAATGATAGATAAACATTGCTTTTAGCAGCAAGTACAAGTGGAGACTGAAATCTAAAACCAATATTAATGTACCAGTCAGATAATCTCCGAGCATTCAAAAGTTCACTATCTCTAAATCAATCCTGTTGTTTTATGGAAGTCTAACAGCAAAATCTAGGTCATAAGAATAAAATTTTATGATTGGATTCACGAACTATTTGAACTAATTATCAAAGCCTATTTTGCACCAAAACGTCTGCCTCTGAAAAACATTTTAACCTTGGATAATGCATTTGGCCATCATACCAGAAAAGATACCAGAGCTTATTAGATTTTATCCAGTTGATTTCTCTTCCTCCCAAAGCTACATTTCTATTCAGTCTACAGATAAGCTGAAAATTGAAAACTTTAAAAACTTTTTACAAAAGGGTACTTTTTAGCAGGAGCTTTGTAACATGTGATGCTACCCACCATGATCCTAAGAAAATTGTTTAAGGAATAATTCAACACTGTCATAGAAATTTTAAAGGGCTCGAAAGAAGTAACAATGAATTGCCCAAAGCAGTGTAGAAAAACTGTGTGTCTTTCTTTTGATAATGAAGAAGCTTCAAATAAACGACATAAATTGGTAAAGGTTATTGTGGCAACTGCTTATGATCTTAAATTTGGAGTAGAGGAAGAAGATGGAGAATTACTGGAGATACACGACCGAGAACTGACAACTGAGAAGTAAAAAAAAAATTCTCTATCAGCAATGCAAAGAAAAGAAAATGGAAATTTCATCCAAAGATGGAGAAGAAAAAAAAAAAACATTGTGACTGCTGAAATCAAAAATGATGTTTTGAAAATGTCGAAAGAAGTTCGAAACGTTGTTTTGAAATGAAATTCAAATAAATCTAAGGTTATCAGAACTAAATACCTATTTAACGTAAAATCTATGCAGTTTTCAGGAACAGTTTAAAGAAAGGGCAGTATCATACAGTTATAGACTTGTTTTTTACATGTTCATTTGTTAAAAATTTCGAAGTTCTGATGTGAGCCCAGTTGTCGTTTTAGTAAATATCAGTAATTAAAAAATGTTTTATGCGCAATTTACCTATATAAATATATCTGTGTGTCTGTCCACGATGGTTAAGAAAATATACCGTACGTAGATGTATGAAAAATTGGATGATGATAGTCCAAGACAGATTTTAATACATCTGGGGCTCAGATGTTTCATTTTTGATAATTGACGAGATATTAATTAAAAAAACATGATGAACGCTCATCAAAAAGGCATCCTTTCTTTCAAAATTGCTCCTGATGGGCATTCCGGAGGTTGCTAGCAGAGAAAATCATCGAAAAGTGTCTTTCTTTCCCCATCTTCGCGGCGTGCATCAGCTCGACATGTAGAAATATGAAAAAAAGGGTACCCAACATATAAAGGTACTTTTATCTTTCTAACAGTGCAATCCGTTTAAAAAATACGAATATTAACCCTTTGAAAAAATTATTCTCAAAGCATCTTTTTTCTCTCATCTTTCAAAGCTCTCATAGCCCCAACTGTACAAAATACGAAAAAATAAAAAATACCCACTTAATCAGTCAATGACTGGGCAATCCGTTTAAAAAAAATATGAATATTATGCCTTTCAAAAACCTTATTTTCCGAACTACGTTTCGAGGGTTTTCGCTATTTTCTGCAATGTTTGAAAATCTGCATCCGCTTCATGAATTAGAAAAACGAATATATAAGAGGCTATATCTACATTTACTTTTCTTTCGAACAGTGGCAGTCATTTAAAAATTATTAATATGTATTAACCTTTCAAAGAAATTATTTTCCGAAAGTCACTTTGGGTGATTTTCACTTTTTCTGCAAAGTTTAAAATTTTGTGTCAGCGCTTCTGATAAAAATTCGAAAAACAAAGCATACCCTCTTCATTAGCGTCCATTTTCCTTTCGAATGGTGCAATCCGTTTAAAAAATATATTAATATTAACTTTTTCAAAAAAGAAAAAAAAACTCCTTTCTAGAAGTCACTTTGTCACGCTTGCACTAATGTTTTTATCTCTATTGCCAATAGGATTAACAGTTGGAATATTTTAATTTAAAAAATAGACTTAATTTATACAACCACTCCAAAATTTTAATACAGTACTATGCTACATTATAGTTAATGATCAAGTATAAAGTTTGTTCAATAAATATTAGATTTATGGAGGAAATAATCAAAAAAAAAATCCCATCGGTTTCACATTGCTCACTCTTTGATTGAAAATGGAAACTTATTTTTGCATTAATGCTCTAAAATTTGAATACAATTCTTTTAACTGTTGTTTGTGTAAAATTTCGGTTTAGAAATAATGCGATTTAGCAGTAAAATAATATTTGAAAAAAAAAATCCATATTAGGATTAACATAAGTGTGAGATTGTACGCTGCCTAAGGCAGCGGTGCCCCCAACATTAGTTTCGTTTGGAAGGATTTTCATTTAAAAATATAAAATCATCCAGCACTGATCTTAAGTATATTTAAAATTATTACCATGGGCCTGGGCAAAGCCGGGCGGGTCAGCTAGTCTATAATAACAAAGATAAGATGCTTATGTTTCTGTCCAGACTTTCTTGAAGAGCTATCTGCGCACAGAGTTACAAGATTTGGTAAGATTCCTGTATATCTGAAGTTATGAACCTCAAAGTCAGTTTTTGGACTTTTTTTTAATAAGATTTTCTTTGTCCTTTTAGCGGGGGGGGGGTTCACGTTTCGAGGCGATTTTTCTACATTAGTAGAAAAAATCAGTTTTTAATGTTTGGCCCATTATAAAAAATTTTGTCCTCTGTTCAATAAAGTTTATTCGGAATTAGTACAACAATTTTTGTATCTTTCATGAGTTTTTTATGCATTCGACGGTGATTTTTTTATATTCGTAAAATGAATCTTGTTTCAATTGTTTTAGTAAATTTGTTCTCAGAGATTTTTTAATTCCTCGCAATTCTTGTGCGACTTTAATGTTTTTTCGCGTCTTACTGTGACTTTTTGACATTTATAAAAGGAATCATTACAATTTTTCAGCCCCATGTAATAAATTTTGTCATTTGCAAGTTCTGAATTTTTCGCGACATTTTTGTTTGATTTTTAGCATGTTTTTGCGTTTTACAATGATTTTTTTTACATTTGAAGGAATCCGGTTTCAATCTTTTAATCCAATAATAAATTATGTTTTCTGTGATTTTTTTTAATTTTTACTAAATTTTTTATGTTTTTTTTGGCCTTTCTCTCTCTCTGTCTCTCTTTTTTTCGTTTTGAGGCGATTTTTGAACATTATATGTGCTGAAACGGAAAGAACTCTCCGGTAAACTTTAGTACCATTGTAATTAAAGTTGGAAAAATTCTGAATCGGTTTCTGCATGAACACAACGATGCTGAAAAATTTTATTTTATCTGCTTCGAAATAAAAACCTAAATAATTCAAGATTCGGTTGATTCAAGAATGGAGCGGACATTGATCGCACAGATGTATGCTGCTGAAAGCAGTGGAATCCCTTCACCAGGTACATTTAATTAGAGGTTTGTTTGGAAAAACTACCCAGCAAAGCTAGTTCATCTTATTAAAGTTATTTCTTTGTAACTAATATAAATAATACTACAACTATATTATAATACGACAATATATACAGATGTACGACAATACGACATAATATATTGAGTATACATTATGTACATATATTGACGATACGACAATATATGTACAATATATACAGATATATATACAATACTAAATAAGGAATACTAATATAAATTTATAAAACTTGTAGGACATTTTAAATTAATTTAAACTGAATTTTTAAGATGCGTTGTGGATAGGGGTCACAAAAAGGTATTAAATGAATCTTATGAGAAATTGTGCTTTGGAAAACAATGGTAATCCTGGAATGGATTACCAACGTTAACTAAGATACCACTATACATTGGCATTAAAACATCATCATTCTCAAACCTTGAAAAAAATCATAATCATTGCGTCTCAAAACTACGAAGAGATAGTAGAAGAATAATAAACAAAAAAATAAAGCGAGAGGATCATATTTAACTATGCACAAAACATGTTTTGACTGTACTGCCAAAAGTGGAATGCCTTTAGATAGAAATTCTCGAGGAAAAATATCGGGGTTTATCATTAACGTGCAAATTAATTCGGAAATATTTTACGATCATTCCGTTCGGCCAGGTTAGATTTGAATCAGAGGTACCAATGGTAACTGAGTTATCTACTAAATTGAGTAAATTCGAAGAAAATAAAGAAGTGTAAAAGGAAAATACAAGTATTTAGTTGTCATTTTGCTTTCGGATCAATACAAGAAAAATTTTAACTGACTGTTTCATTTTTCAAAAATTGTGCTCAGCAAGTTGGGAGGGCATGTGCCCTCCCGAGCCTACGCATATGCTCTCAACTATAGCATACAACATCGAAGAGTGAAATTCACCACAAAGATACTCAACACTGCATTTCAAGAAAAGACAGGGGTATATTCCTTCACTTCTCAAACCTTTGCTCTTACGCTATCACATTTTTGTCCAGCCCAGACAGTTAAGTAATGGAGCTTTAGTTATGTACTCATATGATTCATTTACCAATTAGAATAACTGTGTTAAAATTAAACTCATATGATTTATTTACCAATTAGAACAATTATGTTAAAATTAATATAGTGTAATAATGTATCCAACGTTTCTCAAAGTTCTATTACCTGCAATTTATTCTGTTGAGCTGATTCAGCTATCAGACCAGATGTTATAATCAACAAAGTTCACCGAGTGAGAAAGGTCCGACAGATATGCCCAGGATAGCTCAGTTGGTAGGCATTGGCAACTTATGCCAAGGATGCCTGGTTCAAATCCTGGCCTTTTTCACTCAGTTGGAAAATTAAAACTCATATGATTTAGTTTTGTATTCAAACAGAAAAACTTCACAATAACTGATTATGACATTTTCAGTTGTTTGTTGTAAGCAATCTCTTTAACATTATTAAAGTATTGGAGATCCAAAGGAACAGAATTTTTTTTATATTAACTGATACTTCATCTCACAGTAAACAGACTCCACTTTATTATTGTTGTATGATTTGCAAAATTTTAATAATGTTGATATTTTTAAGTTTTTCAATACAAATTTATGTGAACCTGCAGAATAAAATTTATTAGAATGATATTTTTATATCAAAATTTAACTGAATGAATAATATGTATGTCTATTAAATCATAACTTATAATTTGTCATAATTAAGATTGCACATACTACAGCTCTAGGTCAAAATACAGGGTAAGTACAAATGACGGACCCGATTTAAAAAAATCATATTCTTGAAACTACTGCACATATTACAATAAGTGATACATGAATTTAAAGAGAAATATACTAAGTTTTTTTCACTTACAAATGTTTGATGTGTGATTCTCTTGTTACATGGCATACAACATTTGAAGAAACAGGTTGCACAAGCAACCTGTTTCTTCAAATGAATGATATCATCGCAGAATGCTCTTGTTGGTTGATGCTTCTTTTCCGTAGCAATGATTCAATATGACTAAATATATGACAACAATATGATAATATGACTAAATGCACGTAGCACCAAAATTACTGAAGAAACCCGTGCATACTCTAATACGCAAAAACTCTTCTCTGCCATTGTCGCCATTTTTGGATTTCAATCCCAGCGATCAATGAATGTGCTGCCATCTGTTGATCAATGGTCGAAAAAACTTGGTATATTTCTCATTAAATTCATATATCACTTATTGTAATATGTGCAGTAGTTTCAAAAATATGATTTTTTAAAATCGGGTCCATCATTTGTACTCACCCTGTACTAGAATAAATCATTTCATGTAATTTGAACTGCATTTAGCTTCATTTCATTATAGTACTTCTGAAAAAGAACAATCGTTGGTGTTTAAATAAATTTATATATTATTCAAGTAAATGTATTTTTTTTTTAATTATTTTCATTATTCAAAATATTAGAATACCAAAACAGGCGGTTAAAAAATTTAATATTTATGAACTCTCCTGATTGGTTCACAAAGTTTCATAAATTAAGTATTAGATTAGCTTCTAGAAGAAAAAAAAAAGTTTTAGAAGTGTCAGGTATTTCTATCAAAATGGAAAGAACACAGTGATAATATGTATAAATCTACAAAACACTGATAAAACTAATAATAAACTCCATAAATTTGCATTCTTGTGTACCAAAAGTAAGGCCTCTCATCACTGTTAAACAGAAAAGTCACAGAATAGAGAGTGAAACAGTACAAAAAAGGCTTTTATGGGACCTGGATTATTGGGTAAAAGTATTGGTTAGTGATGAGGGTGTGTTTTGTGTATCATATGGTAATCAAAATGTTCCTGTATGGCAAATGTAGCAAGAAGTATATTACAAGGAAAGCATGAAGCAATCAGTGCCAGCATAATGGCATGGACTTGCATAACCGCAAATCATTTTGGATGGCAATGTATCCAAAAGAATTAACGTTGATATATATCAAGAAATCCTTGAGGATTTCATACCATCATCGGAAGACTTGTGTGATGACAATTTTATTTTCTACCATGATTTAGATCTTACTATAGGTCAGTGTCCACTAAAAATAGGCTTAGCCAACACCAAATTAACTAATTTCCCTGGCCAGATAATTCACTGGATATAAAACCAATAAAGAATTTGTTTGGAATAATGAAGAAAAAAACAAGTAATTGCAACAAAAAAAAAGTTGATCTTATTTCCAGCATAAAATCAGTATGGCCATGTCTAGACTGAAAACATCATGAGCTGGTTTTAATTAGTTTGTCAAACTGATGCCCATATTCCCCAAAACTGGCTTAAACCACAGATCACAGAATTCTCAGGTCAGTGTTGAAATCCCTTAACTCTGGGTTAAAAATAATTTAGTATTCTTGAACCTCAGATTAGCTGACCCGAGTGTTAACCCAACGAATTTGTATCAAGTATTTTGACAGGTCAAAAAGAGGTCGATAATAGGTATTTAAAAATTTATAATACCTGCATATTTCCATGAAACAGCAATTTTAAGTATCACAAGTTGACAAATATAATTCTCACTTTTTTTTTTTCAATAAGTGTCTAAACTTTACGGAATATATTAGTTGGGATTATTCACGTTAAGGGGAAAAAATCTTTATACAAATGCATTGTGTTCTCTATCATTAATAAATCATACTCCTATGAAATTATGGAATAAAGAATAGAAATAGTGATTAACTATATGCATGATCATCTATCTTAATATAAGTAAACAATAACTTTGAATCAATTTGTTTATTGATAATACAAGTCAAACAATTTCTTGAAGAATGTGTATTTTACTAGGATGAGCAGAGAAGACTGAGCTATGCTCGGTCAAAATTAGCTTTGAGTTCAAATATCATTACCCCTGACCAAAATGACCCACTAATAAAATTTTCTCGAACATGTGACCAAACCAAATTATCTTCTCATGCCAGAAACCGGTAGGATATAAAATTTAGTAAAAACAGTCTGAACCACTTTTTAGATAAAATTAGTTTGACCCACAGTGACCCAAAAATGACCCACTAATCAGATTTTCTCGAGCATTTGACCTAGCCCAATAATTTTCTCGTGTCCAAAACCCATAGAATAAAAAATTTAGTTCAAATCATCTAAGCTGTTTTTAAGATAAAAATAGCTTGATCCATGACCAAAATGACCCACTAATCGAATTTTCCCGAACATGTGACCTAGCCCAACAGTCTTCTCATGCCTGAAAACCATAGGATGCAAAATTTAGTCTAAACAATCTGAACTGTTTTTTAGTTCAAATTATCTTGACCCACAGTGACCCAAAATGACCCACTAATCAAATTTTCTCGGACATGTGACCTAGCCTAATGATTTTCTCATGTCCGAAACTCGCAGGATACAAAATTTAATCAAACTCGTTAGAGCTGTGTTTTAGATAAAATTAACTTACCTGTGTTGACCCAAAAATGATCTACTAATCAAAAGTTTTTGAACATGTGACCTAGCCCAATAGTCTTCTCATGCTTGAAAATGGTAGGATACAAAATTTAGTCAAAATCATTTGAACCATTTTTCAGATACAATTAGCTTGAGCCTGACCCATGTTGATCCAAAATGACCCACTAATCGAATTTTCTTGAACATGTGATGTAGCCCAATGGTGTTCTGCTGCCCCAAAACGATAGGATACAAAATTTCGTCAAAATTGTTAGAGTCATTTTTAAGATAAAATTTGCATATATATATATATATATATATATATATATATATAACCACACACACCCAAGATTTACTCGTATTAGAATATATGATGAGCAGGGAAGACCGAGCAATGCTCGGTCAAAATTAGCTTTGAGTTCAACTCGATATATTTTTCTCTCTGTATTATATTACTGTAATGCCTTTTATTTTATAAAAATAGCTTGACCCATAATCAAAATTTCCCAGATCAAATTTTCTTTAACATCTGACCAAGCCCAATAGTCTTCTCGTTACCGACACATATAGGATATAAAATTTAGTCAAAATAGTCCGAGCCGTTTTTTAGATAAAATTAGCTTGACCCACAGTGACCCAAAAATGACCAACTAATTGGATTGACCTAGCCCAACAGTCTTCTCGTGCTCGAAAACCATAGGATGCAAAATTTAGTCTAAATATTCTGAGCCGTTTTTTGATAAAATGAACTTGACCCACAGTGACCCAAAAATGACCCACTAATCGAATTTTCTTGGACATGTGACCTAGCCCAATGATTTTCTCTTGCCCAAAACTCTTAGGATATAAAATTTAATCAAAATCATTTTTTAGATAAAATTAACTTGACCCGTGTTGACCCAAAACTGACCCACTAATCAAAAGTTCTCGAACATGGGACCCAGCCCAATAGTCTTTTCGTGCCTGAAAATGGTAGGATATAATATTTTGTCAAAATCGTTTGAACCGTTTTTTAGATACAATTAGCTTGATCCTGACCCATGGTGGTTCAAAATGACCCACCAATTGAATTTTCTGGAACATGGGACCTAGCCCAATGGTTTTCTGGTGCCCCTAAATGGGAGGATACAAAATTTCATCAAAGTCGTTAGAGCCGTTTTTAAGATAAAATTTGCATATATATATATATATATATATATAAATATATATAACCATACACATATGCAAGATTTGCTCGTATTAGAATATATAAGAAAATATCCTGCTGCATTTTAGAGATGGTTATATTCTGGTAAATATTAATGGAGCAATTTAGGATTCTACACTTTTTTAACCAAAATAGGAATACTAACAAAACTTAGTCATTTTCTAGCAGTAATTTTTTAAATGGATACTATGTTCTGCTCCACCCCCCCCCCCCCAAAAAAAAAAGGCTATTATTATTGTGTGAGCTCGATTACAATTAACCTGATTATCTTCCAGATTTGTGGTAACAGTGTAATGCACCTCCAAATAACTTACCGTAAAATCCCGATTGTAAGCCCCCCCCCCTTTCTCAAAATCAAAAAAGGTTAAATTGGGGAGGGGGGCTCATAATTGGGATTTTTTCTAAAAATCATTTAAAAACCTGTTTTTATCATTAATTTAGAAGGAAAAAAGGGGCGAGAATCTTCCGTATTTTGGCAGATTAAATAATAATAATATAAAAAAAATAAATTCCCAACCCTAAAATCCTGCCCCCCCCCCCCCCACCACCAAAAAAAAAAAAAAATTAAAAATTATTTTTTAAATATTTTTTTTTATTTCTTATTTTATTGTAACAATAAATACTATCTATCTAAAATCAATCTAAATCTGCTCTCAAAATTACTGTTTCCCCCTTTTGACCCCCTCCTCTCTGGTACCAAAGATGCATAGTTTAACCTTTATGCTTTTTAATTTTAAACTTCTTTTCAGACTTATTAAATACTCTATATTAAAAATAAATAACTCCAACCTACCACCTAAATTAACCCATCCTCCTAAAATCCCGTATTCTCCCTCCTGCCCCCCCCCCCCCCCCCAACCTTATCTCATGAAGATCTTCCCCCTCCAAATGCATCGCGTAAAATTTAAAATCTGGTAAAATTGTAAAATTTTAAAAAAAGAGTGAGAGTCTTCCGTATTTCAGCAGATTAAAAAATAAATATATAAAATAAAATAAAAATAAATTCAACCCTAAAATTCTGCCCCCCCCCCCCCCTAAAAAAAGAAAATTTTTAAAAAATCAATTTTTTAATATTTTTTCTTTATTTCTTATTTTATTGTAACAATAAATAATCAGTAATCTAAATCTGCTCTCAAAATTACTGTTTCCCCACCTTTGCCCCCCTCCGGTACCAAAAATGCATAGTTTTCTTCTTAATTTTTTCTGCTCTATTTGTGATTTTTTCCCAGCAATATTTAAATAACAATCTACATTATACCCTCCTCCCTTCCAAAAAGTCCTCTTTATTTCCTTTGTCCCCCCCCCCCCCAAGTACATACTTTAAAGTCTTTAAAAGTTTTTTTTTTATCTATTTGGAACTTTCTTGCAACTATAATTAAATAATTATCTAAATTGCTTCCCCTTAAAGTTCCATTCTCCATCCCAAGAAAAATGGATGAATTTCTAGACATGGAGGGGGGGGGGGGGGGATGGGCAAAGATTTTAGTCTTTTTGTAGTTTGGATGTTCTCACAGCTGATATTGTTAATGGATGGGGAGTTATTTTAGAGAACATATTTATTTCAAAACATAAAATATACACGTGATTCAGGGAAGAACAGCCAAACTGCAAAAAAGATGAACATTTTTGCTTTCCTCTCACATATTTAGAAATCCACTCCTCTTTTTTGGAAGAATAGGACAGAGAAAAAATTTCAAACGGAATGATGATTTTAGATGAGTGATACTTATATAAGATGATGTAAATGAGATGAGTTACCTTACTACAAAATAAGAAACAGATCAACATTTAAAAATAAAAAAAATAATAATAATAAAGATTTTAAACTATTTGCTAGGTGAGAAGACAGAGGGGGAAGTGGAATGTTTGGGAGAAAGGCGGGTAATTTAGATGATTTATTATTCATTAATATTGTTACTAAAGAGAAATAAATACAGCTGTTTTTTTAAAAAATAGAGTTTTAAAGATTTTAAAATTTGTGTGTGTATGGGGGGGGGGGGAGGGGGCAGACACTTTTGGAGTAGACAGAAAACGTAGGTGACAAATTAGAAGGCAACAAGTAGGACATAAAATTTCTTCACATAAGAGTTTTATAAATTTTAAACTTTGTACTCTTTGGATGAGAGGGAAATATGAATTTTGATGGAAGGAGTTTGTAATTTAGATGATTCGTTATTTATTTATTGTTAATAGAGAGCAACAAAGAGGACAGAAGATTTTTTTTTATAAATAGTTTTTTTTTTATGGTTTTTTTTTTTATAGGGGTTAGCTAAGTGAAAGAAGCAGACATTTTGGTGGTAAAGCGATAATTGAAATAGTTGATTAGTTATTTATTGTTACTAGACAGCAAATTTTTTAATAAAGATTTTAAACTTTGTATCCTGAGAGGAGAGGGAGGGAAGGAAGGAGAAGTGTAAGTTTCAGAGAGAGAGAGGAATAGAGTGGAGGGTAATTTATATGATTGATTATTTACTTATTTTTACTATAGAGCAACATGTAAGACAGAATATATTTTTTAAATAGAGTTTTAAAGATTTTTTTGCTGGGGGGAGACAAAAGAGCGGAAGCAAAAATCTTGGTGGTAGAGAGAAAATTTAAATGGCTGATTATTTATTTATTGTTAGTAGAGAGCAATAAATAGAGCATAATTTTTTTTTATAAAGAGTTTTAAAGATTTCAAACTTTATATGCTGAGGGAGAAGAAGCATAAATTTTCGATGGAAAGGGAGATTGTAGTGTAGAGGATTGATTTTTTTTTACTAATTGTTACATTACTAGTGAGCAGAAAGAAGTACAGAAGGATTTAAGATTCTCAAGTTTTTAAACGTTTTATGTTAGAGAGGGCATAGAAGGGAAACAGACATTTCATGTGAGAGGAAGGATTTCATTAACGTCATATAAAAACATAAGTGGAAATCTGTCAAAAATATCAAAAGAATGAAAATTGCCTCCCTTGGATTAAAAAAAAAAATTTTGTGCATAAATTTTTTTTTGTATGTGAGAGTATTCCTTATATTTGGGAATGGAAAAGAAAATCAAAATTGCTTAAAAGTGGGAGGGGGGCTTACTTTCGAGGGGGGGGGGCTTACTATCGGGATTTTATGGTACATAAAAATAAAATAAAGTCACTATTATTTGGACATCTGTAAAGATTTTTAAATATGATTTTAAAACTATTTTTATGATTCATAAGTTAAATATTTTGCATTCATGCACGTTGATATTTTAACATTTTTTGTGTTATTCAAAATGTAAATATCTGTTATGGAATTTTAATTTTATGAAAAGTGCTTTAGAGAACTTCAAATTATCATCATTTTGATGATCTCATGTTGATATTTTAAGTATATTTATCTATCGTTTTTAAACATTTATAAAATGCTTCTATTTTAAATTTATTTAATTAAAACTTATTGAATATTTTCTTTTTCAGAGACAGTTTTTTTAACTGAACTTTTATTGGTTGAATGAGTATTGCTTGCTGTGTATTTGCTAATTTGCATTGCATACGCAGGCAATATTCTTTCAAACATTTCTGAACATGGAGCAATGGTAGTGCAAGCAGTGTCCTGATATCAGCTACTGACATGATCACTACTCACAGTTATCGTTAAAGACATACCAGTGATCAATGATGAACATTTTGCATCATGTCAATTGAGGTAATAAAAAAACAGTATCTTTCCATTTTATTTCAGTTTTAATAAATTTAAATTGCTTGATCATATAGTATATTTGTATAATGGTACTTGCATGTAAATATAGAAAATTCATTAAGTTTTTGTATCTCTTATGATTTTGAAAATAATAAATTAAAAAAATTATTCTCCACAAGAGACTTAAAATCATTTAATACTAAAAGAAAATGGAACTAAAATTTGTTTAGGGAACAGCGCTCTGTCTCCTCAACCCCTTGTGCAACATTACTTTTAATTCATTCTTTTTTATGTTTATGTACCTCGGCTAATGACCATTGTTTTCTTTGTTTTTCTGACTTGGCTTAGGAACACTGATTTGGCTTATAAACTTTTTTCCTATATACATGCTCTAAAATAATGTAGCACTGTATTTTAATTGGATGAAAAATCAGTTTCAGTTAATGAACATTTTGGTTTACAAATGCAATTCAAAAATAAATTAGGTTCATTAGCCAAGGTATAACTTTACTTATAAATTATCTTAAACGAGGGTGTTCAGAGGGACAGCTCCCCTTGATAATGTTTTTTAGTTCCTAATTATTTTAAATCCCTGATAATAATAATAAAAGATATACAGGGTGTCTAAAAAGTCTGGAAACGGTCAAATAACTCGAGAAATATACATCGGATTGAAAAACGGCAAAATGCATGTTCAATATTTTTGAAAAATCTATTTAGGGATATGAAAGTTCCCTCTCCCGGGGGGGGGGGGGGGGGGGGGGAAAGGGGACAACTTTGAAATCTTAAATGATGACCCCCATTTTTTATTGCAGATTCGGATTCTAGGGGGAAAAAATATGTAACTTTTGTATTGAACATTTTCTTCGAAATATTGTAGATGGCGCTGTAATCAAGTGCAATGCTGTGAGAATCGTTACCATTACAATGTCTGGAAATGCTCAAATAACTCGAGAAATGTACATCGGATTGAAAAATGGAAAATGCATGTTCAATAGTTTTGAAAAATCTACTTAGGGATATCAAAGTTGCCATTTTTCTAAAATATTAAACACGTATTTTTTCGTTTTTCAATCTGATGTATATTTCTCGATCTATTGGAGCATTTCCAGACATTGCAATGGTAACGATTCTCACTTCATTGCACTTGATTACAACGCCATCTACAATGTTTCGAAGAAAATGTTCAATACAAAAGTTACGTATTTTTTCCCATAGAATCCAAATCTGCAATAAAAAATGGGGGTCATCATTTAAGATTTCAAAGTTGCCCCCCTCCCCCCCCCCCCCCCCCCCCCCGGGGGGGAAAGGGGGAGGGCAACTTTCATATCCCTAAATAGATTTTTCAAAAATATTGAGCATGCATTTTGCCATTTTTCAATACGATGTATATTTCTCTAGTTATTTGACCGTTTCCAGACTTTTCGGACACCCTGTATAAGATTAATATTCCTTCATTGTTAACCTTCTGTAGTACTTTTATGTCGATATGCTTAAAAAATGTCTTGCACAAGGTTATTAACAAACAATTTTTAGTTAAACCTATTTTATGTCAGTACAGATGTAACAAAAGTTACGTACCGGGGTTTCTTTTTGGCATGAAAATGATGATTTTTTGTTTGGTGTGGTAACTCAGCAATTTTTGCTTCATATGACAAAAGTGGGGTTTTAAAATTAAATGCGTGTGTAAATAAATAAAATATTATAAAAATAACTGATAAACAAAATTAAATGTATGTGTCAAATAAAAATAAGTAGCACCAAAATAAAATGGACATCTGTTCCTTCATGTCGTTATTATCAATTTTCAGAAATTCTGGTACATAAGAAAAACCAGCATTTCTCTGAATTTTCAGCCTGGCAATTAATTGAGAAAGGTGTTTTTGTACACAGGCACATCAAGTTTCAAGTATAGCCCCATCTGTAAATTTTGTTCTGGTGGTATTCATGTCATGTGAAAAAAGCAAAAATTTGTTGCAAATAAATTTAATTTTGATCATTAGAATGCCTTTGCTTAAACAGAAAGACAAAAGTATGAATTCATGTGATATTGTAGCTTTTTTCCTCATTTATTTAACACTGGTTATTCATAATAAAGAATATTGGTAATTCTACGTTAGCTGGGTGCAGGTGATAAAGCACCATCATTTATATTGCATTTACTTCATTTAAAATATAAATCTTTCACTCATTTTATTTAAAATGTATACATTGAAGGTACATATATAACATACATTTAAAATACATGCCTTTAACTCATTTCATTTAAAAAAAGTTAAAACGGGGATGTCACTCAGAAAAAAACAAAAAGGAGGAAATTATGCATGAAAGTAAAATTTACAACATTTTTCATAACATTTATGCATGAATTTTATGAACTATGTTATATTGAATATAAAATAAATACATATACAAATTTCTCATGTTAAAATATTTTATAGTATTTTCAGGGCTGCCACTCCAGAATGGCATCAAAAATAGTTGCTTTAGTAGCCTACAGTGAAAAAAATAGCAGCCAAAATAGTAGCATTTGTATAAAAATAGTAGCCAAAATAGTTGCATGCTGACTTAAGAAAAAGGGGCGGGTGCAAAAATCCTTATTTGCAATAAAAATATCATGAAAATCCACATCTTTCTCTACAGTTTATGCTACCACCCAAATTTGCCACTTTTTGTATTTTTATTATAAAATCACACACACAAAAAAAAAAAAAAAAAAAAGAAAAAAAAAAAAAAAAAAAAAAAGGAAAGAAAGAAAGGAGAAACTTTTCAAATTATCATCTGAAATATAGGATCAAAATGCAGTTTGGTTTTCCTAACGAAACAATTCCCAAAATTGTATATATGCTTGCCTTACACTTGGGCATTACTGTGAGGAAAGAAAACTAAAGAACAAGAAAACTTTTATCATATATTCTAATACGAGCAAATCTTGTGTGTGGTTATATATATATGCAAATTTTATCTTAAAAACGGCTCTAACGATTTTGACGAAATTTCGTATCCTACCGTTTTGGGGCACCAGAAAACCATTGGGCTAGGTCACGTGTTCGAGAAAATTCGATTAGTGGGTCATTTTGGGTCATCAAGGGTCAGGGTCAAGCTAATTGTAGCTAAAAAACGGTTCAAACGATTTTGACTAAATTTTGTATCTTACCATTTTCGGGCACGAGAAGACTATTGGGCTAGGTCACATGTTCAAGAACTTTCGATTAGTGGGTCATTTTTGGGTCAACCCGGGTCAAGTTAATTTTATCTAAAAAACGGCTCTAACGAGATTAAATTTTGTGTCCTACGAGTTTTGAGCACGACAAAATCATTGGGATAGGTCACATGTCCGAGAAAATTCGATTAGTGGGTCTTTTTTGGATCACTGTGGGTCAAGCTAATTTTATCTAAAAAACGGTTCAGACTATTTACACTAAATTTTGCATCCTATGGTTTTCGGGCACGAGAAGACTGTTGGGCTAGGTCACGTGTTCAAGAAAATTTGATTAGTGGGTCATTTTGGTCATGGGTCATTATGGGTCAAGCTATTTTATCTTAAAAACGGCTTAGACTAATTACACTAAATTTTGCATCCTATGGTTTTCAGGCACGAGAAGACTGTTGGTCTAGGTCATGTGTTCGAGAAAATTCGATTAGTGGGTCATTTTGTTCATGGGTCAAGCTATTTTATCTTAAAAACGGCTCAGTCTATTTAGACGAAATTTTGCATCCTATGGTTTTTGAGCACGAGAAGACCGTTGGGCTAGGTCTCATTTTTAAGAAAATTCAATTAGTGGGTCATTTTGGTCATGGGTCATTATCGGTCAAGCTATTTTATCTTAAAAACGGCTCAGACTATTTAGACTAAATTTTGCCTTCTATGGTTTTGGGGCACGAGAAGACTGTTGGGCTAGGTCACATGTTTGAGAAAATTTGATTAGTGGGTCATTTTGGTCATGCGTCAGGATATTTGAACTCAAAGCTAATTTTGACCGAGCATAGCTCTGTCTTCCCTGCTCGTTGTATGTTATTAGCTGTAATTTTAAGAATGTGTGTACACAACTAATCTATTCTTTACAAGAAATTTATGTAAAATAAAATAGCAAAATCGGCATAGATGAAATGTGATTTTATAGACACCAATGGGCCAAATAAAGCCATCTAAATAAGTAAGAAAGGCAATATTCTAAATGTTTTTCTCAACATTTTAAATCTGTCATTAAATTGAAAAATTGCGACAGAAAACAAGATTTTCTTATTTCTATAGTAGCATTTATTTAAGCTTGTTTAATTCAAATTTCTAGTATGAAACATTTATACGAGGTTAGAAACAAATACGATTCACGCAGCACAGTGAACAAATCTACAGTTAATCATTTGTGGTTCATATGGCAGTTAAAGGATTAAATACCTTTCAAAACAATAAAAAAATGGACAAATATACTGTAAAGCATAAGGGTTGTGGTGGGTGGTAGCCCAAACCAAAAATCAGTAATTAGTTTCGCACTAAAATTTGAATGATTGGTATCTTTGTACTATATTTAGATTAACAAAAGTAATTTTTTTTTAAATTTCAAATGGAAGTTTTTACAGGTTTTAAAAATTAAATAAAACACTTGCGAAATTGATATGGAAAAATTAGATCATATTAGATTTAAAAAAAAAAAAAAAAAAAAAATTGCAATTCTGGGGGATTGATGTTTTTTTTTTCTTTTCTTTTTTTTTACAAAAATAGTAGCTGGGATTGGAAAATAGTCTCCTCTTTTCTGGTTTTCCTCCAAAATAGTCGCTTTTGAAGGATTTTGGGCTAAAATAGTAGCCATAGTTGCCTGATGCTGAAAATAGTCGCTTTTAGTAGCATTTTAGTTGCAAATGGCAGCCCTGTATTTTCTGTAATAAATATATTGCATTTTTATAGTTGAGTTGAAGAAAACGACTACCTGTCAACATGTACAGTTTTATACTACATTAACATTCTAATTTGCCAATGCTCTGCCTATTGAGCTACCTGGACCAACAACTAGCCGACACAAATCCCTCGGACAACCTTTTAGCAATAACATCTCGTCTGTTATGTGCGATAGATAAACAGAATAAACTGCAGGTAAAGGGACTCCATTGAATGATGAATACACAGATACACTTTATTATTTTAACTCAATCATACTGATTGGTCAATATATCATATAAATTGACATTTTTCCATCTGAATGAAAAAGTGTCCAGGTTGGGAGTTGAACTCAGAACCTCTGGGTTAAATTGCCAATGTTCTGCCTATTGAGCTACTCGAGATGACACAATTCACTCAGACAACCTTTTGACAATAACATTTGGTCTTAGCTCAAAAGAATAAATTGCAGGTAAAGGCACTGTCAATCCAGGTTTCTCAATAGGCAGAGCTTTGTCAAATTAAGCCAGAGATTCTGGGTTCAACTCCTGTGCTGGACACTTTTTCACTCAGATAGAAAAATATCAATTCCTATGATATCTTTAACAATCAATATGCTTGAGTTAAAATCTTAAAGTGTAATCTATGTATCCATTGTTCAATGGAGTCCCTTAATCTGTAGTTTATTCTGTTCAGTTGTTTCAAATAACAGATCAGATGTCAACGCCAAAAAGTTGGCTGAGGGAATTGTGTCAGCCGGTTGTAGGTCCAAATAGCTCAACAGGCATTTGCAATTTAAGCCCGAGGTTCTGTGTTCTCTTCCCGGTCTGAACACTTTTTTACTCCAATAGAAGAATGTCAATTCATATGAAAATTCCTACACTATGAAGTTTTATCCTGCATTATTTTTTGTATAAGCAATACATTAAATAAACTTTTTTTTCAAAATTATTTTGTTTCAATTATCTTAATTTTTTTACTCTGACATTATATCATTTTATTTATAAACAAGCAGGGAAGACCGAACTATGCTCGGTCAAAATTAGATTTGAGTTCAAATAACATGACCCATGACCAAAATGACCCACTAATCGAAATTTCTCGAACATGTGACTTATCCCAACAGTCTTCTCGTGCCTGAAAGCCATAGGATGTAAAATTTAGTCTAAATAGTCTGAGCCGTTTTTTAGATAAAATTAGCTTGATCCACAGTGACCCAAAAATGACCAACTAATCGAATTTTCTGGGACATATGACCTAGACCAAAGATTTTCTCATGCCCGAAACTTGTAGGATACAAAATTTAATCAAAATCGTTAGAGCCATTTTTTAGATAAAATTAACTTGACCCAAAAATGACCCACTAATTGAAAGTTCTTGAACATATGACCCAGCCAAATAGTCTTCTCATGCCTTAAAATGGTAGGATACAAAATCATTTGAACCGTATTTTAGATACAATTAGTTTGACTCTGACCCATGGTGACTTAAAATGACCTACTAATCAAATTTTCTTGAACATGTGACCTAGCCCCATGGTTTTCTGGTGCCCCAAAACAGTAGGATACAAAATTTCGGTCAAAATCGTTTTTAAGATAAAATTTGCATATATAGATATATATAACCACACACCAGATTTGCTCGTATTAGAATATATGATTAGAAAAGTTACATCTTCGTTAACATTTTCAAAAAGATGTACACATTTTATGTCTTATTTTTTTAATGAATTACATAAAATGATATACAGTCAACTCTGTGAAATCCGCACACTTAGGGACCAAGGGTTTGGCAGATTATAGATTTTGGTGGATTATAGATCATTTCTTTGTTTACATTTTATTTTTTTATTGTCGGACTATTAATTAGAAATATTTAAACATAAATTACAATAGAAAAGGAAAATATAATGCATAACTAGTTTAAATTATTTAATAACTAAGTTAATTTAAAGAAAAATTAATTATATAATGCAAATTTTATTTATATTATTCATTTTTTAAATACAATCAACTCTGCTAAATCTGCACAGTTTGGGACCAAGAGGTTTGCAGATTACAGATCATATCTTTGTTTTCTTTTTAAACTAAACTATAAATTACTAATATTTGTATGTACAGAAATAACAATATAAAAAGGAACACTATAACTCAAAAGTAATTTAATAATTCTAAGTATAGAAAATAAGTTGAAACTGGTGTGAAACAATAAGAGCTAAACAATCTTCTTAAGAAGATCTTTTAGCTCTTAATTCTAAGTATGTTGGAATTATTATAAAATTTAAATTTCATTAGCTGTTATTTAATTTTTTGAACATTTACTCAATGGGAATTTAAGTTTTGGCTTAAATCTGAATATATATTATATATATATATATATTTATATCCAAGTTGTTTAAAGGTGTATTTAGCAAAAGTGCCTTTCAAATAAGACAAAATCAGTTACTGATTTCTGCAGATATTTCTTTAGTCAGCTGTTACATGAATGTATTAGTTTTAAAATGTAAATTACTCCACTGATATTAGCATTTAGTTGTTCCTTTTGCTTACCTAAAGTTATTATTTTAATATACATCATGCAAATCACATAAAACTTGTTAAATCACAATTTAAAGCATTTAAAAATTGATAATTCATAAAAACAACTATATGTAATTTCTTTAATGAGCTTAACTATGAAAGTATGATTTCCATTGTTTACATTTGAAAATGGATGGCGGATTATAGAGATTTGCGGATTATACATCGGCGGATTTCACAGGGTCGACTGTAATATGCTCTTTGAATTTCCTTTATGCAATAATGTTGTATATTTAAAAGTATAAACTTGGATCACATATAACTGTTATAACATCTATATCCAATGGTTGGAGTATCATAGTTGAGATTTTTCCAACAGAGCAAAAATATGCTGGAACCAGGACTCGAACCTAGGTACTTTGGTTTGCCGTACCAACGCTCTCCCTACTGAGCTATCCCGACAATATCCTGGCCGGCATATTTCACTCTTATTTGTTAGACAAGGTTGCAAACTGCAACACTAATTTCATTCATCTGAGCTATAACTATAGCATTTTCCATGATGAATCTGAAATAGCACAGAAACTCCTGTATACCATGTAATTCGGTCATAATGAACAGAGGAAAGTATATTCAACCAGATAAATTATATCCAATGGTTGGAGTATCATATTTGAGATTTTTTCAACAGAGCGAAAATATGCCAGGACCAGGACTCGAACCTGGGTACTTTGGTTTTCCAAAGTACCAAAAACCAAAGTATCCAGGTTCGAGTCCTGGTCCCAGCATATTTTCACTCTGTTGGAAAAATCTCAACTATGATACTCCAACTATTGGATATAATTTACCTAGTTGAATATACTTTCCTCTGTTCATTATGACTGTTATAACATTTTGAGATAATCATTAAATAAATCCAGTTGGAATTATTTACATCACACCCTTGTAATCATTAATACAGGAAGCTATTATACAAACACTTGTATGCACTGCAGATAACCATGTTTTATGTGTGTCAAGTAAAGTACAGTTGGCCAAGAAAAATATTTTCCCTCATCTATTTTATTGGCAAATAGATGCAGAGAAAAATGAAAATAATCATTCAATTAGGAATTATTTCTTCTTTAAAAATATACTAAAAACTTATAGAGTGCCATCTTAATACAGAAACCGTATTAAATTTTGAAATTTTCAATATGAACACCTGATTTTGACATTATATTTGGATTCTTTGTTACAATTTTTAAAGGTCAGAATACACTTTTTTGTAATATTACTTTTATAATATATTATTGATTTCTAGAAGCTTCAAATATGCAAATTTTATATCATCCCACAGTAATTTTGAGTTATACTAAAAAAACTACCTGTATTGCAGCTTGTATTGCAGCTTGTTTTGCAACTAATAAAATTGAATTTAATAATAAAGTCTTGTTTGGTATCTATACTAATAAAAGAAAGTTTTGCTCTGTGTGTGTGTGTGTTTGTCTATGATGGCTAGCAAAATCTAGCCCACCTAGAAGTCTGAAAATTTAGGTGTGGATAGTCCAAGGCCTGGCCTGGTGCACAACAGAGTTTTAATATTTTGATAATTACTCAAGATATTAATTAGAATATCATTAAACATTGCATCGAAAATGCCATCTTTTTTATCAAAATGGCTGAAGAAAAGCACTCCTGTTCTGGATTTCCAAGCGAAAATGAAGGAATTCGAAATTATTTTACTAATCAGCGAATTTTAAGAAAACTAATTAAGATATCGATTTGAAAATTTATGAACATATGTAAAATAATTTTCTGTATCCATCAATGTAATTTTTGAAAAATTCAGCTGGTAATTTTTCTTAATTTTTGCAAAAAACTGCCGAAAATCTGACGGCGGCAGTGAAAAAAATTCTGAGAAATCTTCAGACAGGGATCAGCTTTCATTAAAAACTGAACTACAAAGAGATCTGTTTCTCTGGCCGATCCCTCCATTTAGTTTGCAAAAATGAAAGGAAATAATTACCAATTTTTACTAACGAACAAAAATTAAGATACTAATTAATTAAAATATAGTTTTGAATTTGAGGATGGGAAGTTGTGACATCTGGCGGTCATTATAGCGTAGCATCTTCGTTATGTTCTAATTATAAGAAAAATTTAATTATTTTTTTAATGATCGCGTTAATGTAGGGGAAGGTGGAGAACAAATTATTCATTATATTTGTGAGTATGAGGAGAGAGGGGGTTAACGCCTTGCTCCGATTTACACAAAACAACTTTCTTTGAAGAAATTTAACATTTTTAGCTTCTCCTGTAGCGTTTTACGAATGTTATATATAGAGAATAACGGAAATTCAAATGACTTTCGTAAAAACTAAATTTATATTCCTGATAAAAATACACAAACCGTATTTACTTGATGTATACCAACAATCAAAGTAAATGATTTTTTGTTGAGCACTTGCATTCTTATATCGGGTTTTATGGGCCTGATCACAACTGGGTTTGGATGATTCGACTTGGTTTTCGATCGTGTTGCAGATTTTAGTTCCACCTTTCACTGCAAGGGGGCACAGCATTTTCTCAAGTTCTATGGCCCCGATTTCGACGGAATTGGTTCATTCAACTCCCTTGGTACAATGGGTACTCATGTTAAATATTCATATAGAACAAATTGTACCCCCCTGGCTGTGGAAAGTGGAACTAAAGGATTTTGCAGTGCACGCGCAGCACGCCTGCTATGCAGTGCGGGAGGCAGCCGGGACAGCTGTCGGAGATTCGTTTGGAAGGTTGTTTGTTTGGAACAGAGTGTGCCCCCTGACAGCGGATGGTAAAACTAAAAGATTTTGCAGAGTGTGCAATGCAAGCTTACTATACAGTGCCACAGGCGGCGGGAACACGTGCTGTAGGTTCAAATATAAATCAGAATTCACCCCTATCGGCTGAAAGTGTATATAAGGAATTTTCCTCACGTGCGCAGCACTTTTAAATAAATAATTTTTGACTAAAACAGGTTAAGAGCCTACGCTAGTCACGCGAAGAAACGCTCCAGCTAATGTTAAGTCTATGGGAAGGTTATCGCGCGATTTCTCGCTCGCATTTTAATATTTTTAAATGATTCTTTTTGCATAGGATAGCTGGGGTCGATCTCTAACGTTGTTAGTTTTTACTTTTTCGATTTTGGTTACGGTTTTTTTTATAAGCGGACATTTTTAATTTTGGAACCAGTTGGAACCGGTTCTGAAGGTGAAAGTACCCTTATATAAAAAAACTGGAACCAAAATCGAAAAAGTAAAAACTAACAACGTTAGAGATTGACCCCAGCTATCCTATGCAAAAAAAAATCATTTAAAAATATTAAAATACGAGCGAGAAATCGTGCGATAACCTTCCCATAGACTTAACATTAGCTGGAGCGTTTCTTCGCGTGACTAGCGTAGGCTCTTAAAAATGTAAAATCATACAAAATTTAAGTTTGTTTAATTTTATCACGGGCTCGGGCAACGCAGGGCAGATCAGCTAGTATTAAAATAAAATTTTCTAAAGTCAAATATTATGTCAAAATCAGGCGTTCATATTGAAAAATTCAAAGTTTGATACAATTTCTGTATGAAGACTAAGCTCATTTTTTAACATTCATTTAAAGACATAGTTCTCAATCAAATGGATATTTCCATGTTCTCTGTGTCTATTTGCTAATAAAACTAAGCCCCACCATACCCAATTTCTGAAAAACTTTTAACAAGCACAACAAGGAAGAGTCCTGTGTGCTCTACAGCTGGTTGGGGCACTGTCACCTGCGCATCACCTCCATTTCTCAGCAGATTGACCACATGGTCGCTATGACAGTATGCAATGGTCCCATGCCCTAAGGGGAACCACCCACCACACAACAGTTAAGAACATGCCAGAGTCCCCCATCAGTTTCAGGAACCAGACACCCAGAAGAGAGCTGGGCCCTAGGCTATAAGCCATGTTTTACCGGCCTATACTTGCTGTACCGAAGCTCTTGGATTGTGAAACTTTTTACTGATAAAATAAATGGGAGGATTTTTTATTTTTTGACCAACTATAGATATTTTTATATATCATCTTGCTGAACTACAGTTTATTTTATCATGTCATAATCATCAAGTCAGTCTTGTCATGCCAAACTTAATTCTGTAATTTTAAAAATTCTATACCCTTTTGTTAGTTGGCATAAAAAATTACAGATTCACTTGTGATAGATAATATTGGAAGATTCCAACAGTTTTTTTTTTTTTTTTTTGCATAGATTTATTTACCATTATGGGCTTCAGAAACAAGACATTTCTGTCTTGGTTTTACACATAGCCTGGAAGCCCATACTGTCTAATGTCTAGGGGTGCTGACAAACTGGCTAGTTCACCACTGAGTTTTATTATATTTGTTCTATTAATAGCTTTTGGATCAACTTATGCAAATAAAAAAATATCTTGGCTAACTAATATGTTACATTTCAAGCATTATGAAAAAAAACAAATTTTAAGAATTTTTAAGAGCACAATATATTAAATTATTCATTTGAGGCATAAACCATACAAGAATATTATACTCAATTATTTGCTAATATGAAATAATAAGAGAGTTAAAATACACTAGTATGCAAAACTTAAGCAACAAACACAAAGTGCTAATTTCTGAACATGTGAGTACTCAAAAACAAATGCTATAAACAGCAAGTGTTGTAAATAGGTACTACCCTAACAGCACAGACAGTCGATGTGAAGTCTTCTTGACATCACAAATGGTCACAATTCTCACAGTCACTACAATGAACAGAAATGTGATATCTTTCATTCATCTCATTTTTACTCGCATTTGGTCATTCCACTGAACAGTCACTATGACTGCTGCTTTTTGACGAGTCACCAGGTGACTTTACAATGAAGTCATCTTGTGACTCTCATTTTGACACTCCATTGTAAAGTCATCATGATAGCTGTTCTGTGATGAGTTCCCAAGTGACAGAAAATGAAATCATTTGGTGACTTTTCGCAAAGGAGTGCAATGATGACTTCACAATAGAGTGTCGATCACCGGAAGGTCACCATGCGACTTCATTGTGACATTATTTAGCGACTCATCACAATGCAATGCTCACAATGACTTCAAAGTTCAGTCTTCAACTGACAGTGACTTGAGAATCAGAAGGTGACTTCATTGTAATGTCACCTGGTGACCCATCACAAAATGACAGTCACGGTGGCTTTTCAGTGTTAACAATCATTTGAGAGTAATAATGAGACAGTGAAATATCCCATATTTTGATTCACCGTAGCGATTGTGACACTTCTAACCATGTGTGACGTCAAGGGGACTTCACATCGACTGGCCGTGCTGTTAGGGTAGTACCTCTTTTCGACACTTACTCTTTATAGAATTTCCTTTTGAGTGCTCACGTGTTCAGAAATTGGCGTTTTGTGTTTGTTGCTTGAGTTTTGCACACCAGTGTAATTATGATACCAAGGTATTTCATTGATAAAGGCAAACAATTTTTGAACTTTAATAATGATAATTATAAAGTTTAAAAAAAGTTTAGATATTTGAAAAAAAATATTCTTACATTTTGCTGAAATATAATATTTCTCCAAGTAGAGCTGTTGAAGCCATAAATTGAAATAAGTAATTCTGTTATATAAACAGCTCCAAAGCAATACCTTACAAGATGAGCCAGTAATCCTTCATCTTTAGTCTTCTTTTTTATCTAAAAGCATATTTAGAAAAACTAGATTTAGATAATTATAACATTTAATTCAGAAAATAAAATAAAAATTTCAATTACTTATAAAATAAACTTTATATTGATTTGCACAGTAATATTTCTATTTTTTACAAAGGTACGCGGTAAATTTTAAATGCACCATTGCCAAAAGAATAGATTTTCAAGTAGTATAACTAGATAAATGGAATAGTATTCTGAAATGATAGTCTGCAGCATTGTAACATTACAATTTTGTTATTATTTTGCACTGTGTGGAAGTGAAGTATTGATGATAAGTGATTACTTTGATTAAGTTACTTTATATGCCACCGAAGTGATAATGTAACTCACCTACTTTTGTCTGCTCTGGTCACATGGAACTGAACATCTAATGTTAGATGACCAGAGAAATTATATTAAAAAATCACATTAAAAGAAATTTTTTTTCTGAAATTTTCATCCCTTGATTCGGATACATTGATATAAGAGGTATCATTTGCATAAGTGTGATTAATTTGTTTTTAGCTCAAATTTATGTTTTTTAGTTTAAAAATTTTAAAACATATCAATATAACAACATATCAATATAAACATATAATTTTAAACATTCATATCCAAGATCATAGGCATTTAAGATCTAAGCATAGTGCCATTTAGGATCCATAAAATGTATCATTCTTGGACATTTTTTATATTTTTATGGAATATATGTATTTATTAAATTTTTTATGTGAAATGATTTTAAAATAACTTATTTACATATATAAAATCTTTACTGAATATTTAAGTTTTTCAATTATTTAATTTTTTTTTATAGAATAGTAGAAAATTAATACTTTTAATAATCTGATCATAAAATACAAAAATATAATTTATTTACCTTGTGTACAGTGGAAATTTTTTTTATTTAGAAATAACCTTCAAAAGTACAAAGTTTTAATGTTATACTGCTTTCTTATACATATTTACAAATATGACAGCCAGATTTGAAATGTGCGAAATAGTACTTTAAATTAAGAATATGGTTGTTGAAATACAGGGATTATTTTATATTTTTTAAAATCATGTTTGTTTATAAAGTTTCTCTTGGTTGTTATTTTGGATAGATTAATTAGTTTTTCTTTTTCAAATTAAAAATTATAACATTGAACTATTTTTATGTTAATTATTTATGTTATTTATTAAACTATTTTTATGTTAAGATACTTGCAGGGGCAGGGAAAAATAAGGTGTTTTTGAGGTTTTAATATGCACTAAATCCTCAGATACTTTATTTATTTATTTTTGTATTCAAAGTTTCTTAACATAGTTTCATAATGTCATAACCATTTAAAAACTTAATTGCAATGGCGGACCTCCAGAAGTGTTTTGATAACTATTACATTTGATGTAAAAAGTGTGTTGAGTCCAGCAGGGATTATTTCAAATAAACATTTGTCAAAATTTTCATTTCAGTTCTTAATTTTTTGTTTATAGGATCAGTCTGAGAAATTACTGAGAAATTTTGGGACACACAGTGTATTTACATATGCCAAGAAGATGATTTTGTTATAAGAATATGAATAAACTCAAGGCATATGGATTACAAAACACATAATATTCAGATGCAAAACATAATACAAACATAAAATGACCAGTGCAAAGTCGGCACAAGAGTTGTAAGATGATATGCAATTATTCCTCCATATTGTCAAGGATTTGTTTAGGAAGAAATTGGGTCCTTTAAAGGACCATTCACAATTTTTTTCATTTCCAAACAGGAATGTGCCTGTTTGGACCTTCACAAAATGCCTCATTTCAAAACAGAATCCTTCACAAAATTCTTTGTTATAAAAATATATCTTTTTCTTAAACTTTTCACCCTCCAAACTGTACCTTTCACACATTTAATCATTTAAAAGTAAAATCTGACTTAGTTATAGATATATATAAAGGAAATGTGTATATTTTACATACATATATCTTCTTAAAAATGTATAAACAAGAACCTGATTATGAAGATCATTCCAAATTCACAAAATTTTGACTACATTTTTTACAAATGTAATATGCTGTTCAATATTTCAGAAAAACAGTACCCTGGGAGAAAAAGCTGGACAGACCCCTGATTTTAGTATCAGACTTATTGGTGACATTGTTCCACTAAAAATAAAAACTAAGTATGGAATTCGCTACAGCACTCCAAAACACTAACAAAATGGTCTAGTGACGCAAGAATAATGTAAATGTTAACCTTAACTGAAAAAAAAAGTTAATCTATATTAACCTTTAGTCAAAGTTCTAAATGCGTTCTGACCTAAAATACAGCACTTTTTCACAATTTTCTCCCCCATCTTTCGAAAACAATATTTTTGCGGGGGAAGTTACATACCTATTCAAAAAAGATGTTCTTAAAATTCTGTGAGGTGATAGGGGTTAGGGTTGTAGTGAAACCAGTATTGGAGTTTTATCTCTTTTTGGCTCGATTTGAATACAAAAATAATAAATCATTTATTTTTCATTCCATATATATTATAAATATTGTCATTTACTAAGACAGAGTTGTATTTCTTGATGAATGTTTCCTCATTTTATAAAATTCCATAGTTTGCTTAAAAATCCTTATTTTCTTATTAGTTAGTAGGGATTATATTCTCCAGTTTTGTTTTATATGACTTGCAAGATATTCTAACATATATTTTTTTAAGTAAAATTAGAAATATTGAAATTGAGAGAACTTGCTATATTTTAAGAGATAAATATGTGTATGAATTATGAAAGTGACAAATTTCATTATATAAGAAACTTTTCAGATATATACCATACGCAAAACAGTACACTAAAAAAAAGTTAACAAAATAAAATATGAATAAATGAAACTAAAATGATCGATTCAAGTAAAATAATCCTGGGAAGTTTTGATTATATTTTTTAAGATAGCTATGTATAATATTTTTATTGAATGAAGTTTTGACTATTTTTTTATTATAACTATGTATAACATATGATAATATAACTATACAATTGAAGAAGGGGGAAGAGTTCATTATCTCACAAATATTTTTTTAGTTCTATTTTGTTACTTTTTTACATATTCGAGAAGTTATTTTCTTTCGTAAATGCATTCAATTTGCAAGTGTTTTTATTCTGAAACCAGAAAATTGAATAGTGTTTTCTATTTTCCAACAAAGGTAAAGTATGTTTCAAACAATATTGTCACATACAACATTTTAAGCCGATTTCTGGGACGTGACAGCGAGGAAATATCATCATAAGCCAGAAAAATAGACATTTCCAGAAAAATGGAAACTGCTATACGATTGAAGAAAGGAAGGGGGTTCATATATCTCATTTTTTTCTGAAATACTATTTCGTTACTTTTTTACATACTTGGGAAATCATTTCTTTTGTAAATATGTTAAATTTTTAGGCATTTTTATTCTGAAACCAGGAAATTTAATAGCATTTTCTATTTTCCAATAAAGGAAAAGTATCTGTCAAGCAATATCGTCAAATATATAGTTTTAAGCAGATTTCTGAGAAGTGGCAGCAGAGGACAGTCATCATAAGGCAGAAAAACTGACATTTTCAGAAAAATGGAAACTGCTATACGACTGAAGAAAGGAAGGGGGGTTCATATATCTCATTTTTTTTTCTGAAATACCATTTCGTTACTTTTTTACATATTTGGGAAATCATTTTCTTTTGTAAATATGTTAAATTTTCAGGCATTTTTATTTTGAAACCAGGAAATTGAATAGCATTTTCTATTTTCCAATAAAGGCAAAGTATCTTTCAAACAATATCATCAAATATAACATTTTAAGCCGATTTCTTAGTCTGACCACAGGGAAAGGTCGTCATAAAGGAGCAAAAAATTAAAATGCTATACGATTGAATTAGAGGAACAAAGAGGGAGGCGGGGTTGCATCTGTCTCTATTTTTTTTTCTTAAATTTTATCAGTAACATATGGGGTTTCATTTGATGGTCACATATTTAAATGAGTGTAGTTATGATTTGTTTTTATGTGGTTTCTTTTTTTATATAAATTAAAGCTCCCAAAAGAACTTTTTGAGCTCTTAAAAGAGCTGTTTTTTAGCTCTGAAAACAGCTGTATTTTGTATTAATGACTCATGAAATGTTTTGATGAGAGCAGCAATGTAATTAGTTTTTTTAAACGAATTTTGTTTTTTTTTAAAAACAGATGATGTATGATATTCTGAAAAGCAATTTTTATCAATGCATAGAGCAACATCACATGTTTTGCAAATGACTGTTGATCGCCTTTGCAAGCCATTTTTATAGCAAACAATGCCTCTTCTCTTTTTTTCATTTAGTGGCCAGTAATCATCAGTTGATATTGAAAGAGTAGTCTTGGGATTTTTGACTTCAGATTTTTTTATGAGACTTTCTATTAAAGATAATCGAAAATCTCTCTGGCTTTCAGTGCTTTTCGATAATATATATGCGTTCAGCACTGTCATCTACTATATATATAAAACACAAACGGAAATTTCGTTCCGTTCCTTTATAACTCGAGTTCTGCTGAATGGAATTTGATGGAGCTTACACTGTTGGATAGATAATTTTTCAGGGAAGGTTTTAGTATATAAAATATAGTTCTATGTAGATTAGTTATAGAATTATGATGGAAAGTTCTGTTATTTTTGGACGATAAGGTTACCATAGGTCATTTGTTTGGCGACCATTATCGTTGGCGAAAGAATTGAAGTGGCTATATCAGAAATAAATGCAAACACATAGAAAATAAAATAAAAATTCTGTTATTAGTTTTATTTAAAATCTCCCCCTCCCCCCCAGGCAAAAAAAAAAAAATCTGTTTTAATGAGGGATAATATTATGAAGCGAAACTATTTAATTTAAACTCCAAAGGAATGTTTGTAATGCTTAAAAATATTTGAAATGCATGAGATTAGAATTAAGTCAATATTTGGCGATTTATCGTTAACAACGGGTTAAAAAAATGCAATTAATAATTTGATTAGGTAAAATATGAGTGACATTTTTTTCTTTCTTATAATTTTTTTATATAACTCCCCTATCATGTGACTTACAGGAGAAACTAGCAGATGTAATTGTAAAAATGACTGCATTTATGAGTTACATGTTATTTGTTTATTTACCATTTTGATTTTACTTTTGTCACCAAACAATGTGATTTTAAGCCAAAAATGCATCAGCGTGACATCAGCTTGAGCGATATTAGCAAAAATAGTGTTTTTTAGCTCACAGGCTATCAAAGCCTGAGAGCTAATGAGCCCGCCCGTTCTGTATGTATGTATGTATGTACGTACATAATGCAATAACACTTGATAGAAATAACCGTTTTACTTCTTATTTTGTTTATAGGTTCATTGTATTAAGATGCTTCCCTGATTAGTTTTGGGGATTTATTGGTTAAGTATAAAGGGTGGAAAGGGGGGCTAACCCCCCCTTAATTTAGATAAATGGGTTTTTCATGCAGAATTATCTGATTTTCTTCAAATTTTGAATATCAGCTAATTGTGATAAGATGCTTCCCTAATTAGTTTTGTGGGTTCATTGGTTAAGTATAAAGGGGGGGCTGACTCCCACTTAATTTAGATAAATGGGTTTTTCATTCAGAATTATCCAATTTTCTTTAAATTTTGTATATCAGCTCTTTCCGGTAAGGCGCTTCCCTGATTAGTTTTGGGGTTTCATTGGTTAAGTATAAAGGGGGAAAGGGGGGCTAATCCCTCATTAATTTAGATAAATGGGTTTTTCATGCAAAATTATCAGATTTTCTTCAAATTTTGTATGTAGGTTTATTGTAAGGCGCTTTCCTGATTAGTGTTGGGGGTTCATTGATTAAGTATAAAGGGGGAAACGGGGGGGGGCTAATCCCCCCTTAATTTAGATAGATTGGTTTTTCATGTAGAAATATTCGATTCGCTTCAAATTTTGTATATATGTTCATTGTATTAAGGTGCTTCCCTGATTAGTTTTAGAGGTTCATTGGTTAATTATGTTAATTATAAGGCTGGCGGATGAGGGAATAATCCCCCCTTAATATATTGTCGATTTCTTTATTTTTCGAATGGCTTATTTCAAATTCTTTGATATGAGAGTATAATATACAATTAGTGTGAATAGCCTGTGAGCTCAATGCCATCAGTTTAACTGGGCAGTTTTCTTTTATTTGTGTATACAAAATCCTTTTGGAAGTATATATTTATATTCAAATGGAAATTATATAAATAGCAGCTATTGTTATAAATATGGGATCAAATATTTAAATTTTAGTGAATGTCTGCCACTCAAACACATATGGTAAAATAATTGAATTTTAGACATTTAAAAATTTACTACGGAAACATGCTGGTTTGTTTTCACCAAACATATGATTTTTATAGCCTCGAACTCAGATCAGCGAATATTGTCTATTCTTTTATTTATTTATTTACTTTTAATATATCGCCAATTTCACTTATAGAAATATTCACTGCGTCAAAAGTTAGGAACTGCAGAATATTCTTAAGGAGATGTGATCAATTATGCATTATTACTATCACAAAAGACGACATTTTGCAATAAAAATTGCTTACTGAAAGAAATTTTCTATGCTCTTTTTGATTCGTCATTTCGTTTTAGTTTTTTCTGCATATCTCCCCTTCTTTCAGGAAGGTTTTTAAAAGATATTGGACGAATCGTCCGTATTCCGGCCACCTGCCAGTTGGCATTTTTACCATATTGTTGGATATTTTGTTTGTGATACTCTGGACGACGATTCAGATTACAGAAGATTAGACGACTTTTGAAATTAGCGATTGCTAAATTTGTTTTTTTTTCATTATGAAGCAAAGTTTTACCCAAAAAGTGATGCTTCTAATGTACAGAAAAACTTTTTAATGCTAATGTTGGCGAATGGAATAAATAATATTTGTCTATTTATCATTTCAGCCTGGATAAGAAACACGAGTACCTGAAATTCGGATTAGATAACTTTTCGATCATTATAAAGCATTTTTGACTTACATACAAACCTAGCAGCTAAACATAGTGACAAATGAATTTATTTCTGCTTGTTATTATACTCTTTACAGAAATGCAAAGAAAATCTTCGGTTTAAGTATTCACCAAAAAGATTACGATTAAACATTTTGCATAACTAACTTTATCATTGCAGTTTTATTTAAGGTATAGAATTTTGTCAATGAAAGATCTATAATTGAAATAACAGCAATTTGACATTATTTAATGGAACATCGTTTGGCGCGTAAATAACTTCATTTTGTAACTAACTCTAGTACATTAGTAACCATATCGTTTTCAGCACTTCTAATGTTTGACATCAAACTTGAATATTGAAAAGATTATGGAAGATTAGGAAGATTTTATTGGATGCAAACTAGAGGTTTATTCTTCTACCAGAGTTAATCATAGGGTTTTTTTTTTTTTCACGTTAATGGTTACATGAATGCAACTGTTCTAAAAAAAGGAAAGACAGCGAAAAGGACGTCATTTTAATTTTATTCAAACTATTCAGCTTTAAAAATGCACTTTTTATGTTTTACCATTTTGTTTTAAATATGAAAGTTAAACTCTGTTTTTTATATGCAAATAATTTATTACATTTTTGACTGTATTTACTCTGCTGGAATCGAAAGATGAAAAACCGTAGTAGACTTGCCAGAAGAGGACGTATATTACGAAATTTAACGTAACATAGAGTGAGATTGTACTTATGTTACCAGAACCTCACATAGAGACAAGAAAGAGGACGAACTTACAGACGAAAATGAATCACCGAACATTACTTAAGTTCAATGGTCAATCTATGCAATCATTGTAATGCTCTCTTTTTTAGCAATATGTTGACTAGAGAACATTTTAGTTCCTGTTGTCATAATCTCATAATGGCCTCCTTACCCTACCAAACTCTACTATAAATAATCAACTAAATGAGTTGCTTCTTATTAGCCCAAATTTTGTCAAATGTATAATATAATATAAAGCAATGTTGTTCACATCGTTTACAGCAATATTGAAGGAAAAACCAGGTGAACGTCCCTATTGCTCTAAAATACATGCTCAAATCCATTGATATAATTCGTTTGATTCAAGGTTCGTTTGAAAATTTTGACTAGGGTAGCATCCGTAGGTGAAGATCCATATTCCTTTAAAATACAAAGCCAATTCCTTTGATTTAAGGTACATTTAGAAAAATTGCCCAGCGCAGCGGGCGTAGCATGCTAGTATCATATAAATTGTAAAATAGTTCCTTTGTTCACTTAACAGTTTTTCTTTGAAATGAGTAACTTGTTGCCATCCGATCACTTAGGTATACATATCCCATATTCTCATTGTAATCGGCTATGATTGGAGGCTTTTTCACTTCATTAGAATCACTGGAATTTTGTTGTTTTGAAGGTTGATGCATAGTACTTAGCATATAGACATCTCTCTTATCCTTCCAGTTAAGAGCAGTCAGGCCTTGTACATATCGCATACAAATTTCTCTTCGTTTTATCTTTACCTGACACATATCTTTGAGGAAATTTTTCCTATTACACAGAACAGTTCCACATGAATTAATTTTTTTCTTATTTAACAGATCATGAAACAAATCAGGTGAAGAAAAATTATCCATATATAATTTATGGCCCTTGCCCTTAACACGTTCTGTCATTGCATTTACAGCATTGTATGACGCTGAACAATTTTCATTTTAATCTTTTCCTAAATATAGAGTTGTGCAAAGTTACGTCACAAACGGGTTTTTGCTGTTGTTGTAGGATAGATAACAGTACTTTTATCAATGCTTTTCTACTTGTGTGCCCTACAGCTTTTTCAATGTTTTACGGTAAAAGTCATGTGATGTGAACTGCTCTATACCCACATGTCATATGTGTATCCACTTTTGTCAGCTATTTTGTATAGATTTATTTCCCATTACTTTCTTTTTTTAGGTATATATTGCCTAAAAGCAATGCATCCATTAAATTTTATAATAACCTCATCCAGGGAAAGGTGTTCTACTGGGTCATATACTTTTTACTTACCCATAATATGTAGTATAGGGTAAGTCTTGTAATAGTTTTGAAAATCGAAAAAAAAAATTTGACGGATTTACACACTTCAGACACTGGAGATTCCGAAAAACATATTTTTTGAAAAAAAAATTTGCCGTCCATCAGTCTGTAAACGCTTATCTCCCGAACAAATTGAGATAGAGACTCTAAATTTGGTATGTACTCAGTATATAATAATGGGAAGAAGCTTATTGAATTTCAGTAACCTCAATTATCTGGAACTATTTCTTTCAGACTCTCGAAATATTCGTTCTAATAAAAGGTATATAAAAATTTTTGAAATGTTTATTTTAAGGAGTGAAAATAAAAGACAATAAAAAAACATAAATTTTGCATAAAGAATGAAGTCAATCTGATAATTACTTGCCGAGATATTTGTAATCCTATGTTCCACACTCTTCGATTTTTCATGACCCTGTATTTCATTCAAATTTCAATTCAAAGATATATTTTAATTGGAAATGAGACGCTTAATCTGACGCAGTAAACCGTTAGTTAATATTATTATTAATTTTGGAGTTATAAGGATGATTTTGTTATGCAATTCAGTAATAGAGCATTTAAAGTTTATGACTTCATCAAGCCACGATTTTATTCGAATTGCAATGCATTTTATAAATAGTTTACACATGTTTTATTTTCATATTTTATATTATACATATCCATGATGGGTAAGTATTACGGTGGCCCCCAACGACTAGTTTAAATGCTTCATTCAGCATTTCAAACAGCTTTCTTATCTTCCAAAGTCTATTGTATTCCGGGGAATCTTTGGAAGGACTTTCATTGTTATTTGAAAAATGCAGAAACTTCAAAATTGCAAAAAAATCTGTCTCTAGGCATTATTTTCTGAAAAATTAGCGTTTTGGTTAGTTCATTTGTTGACCAATAATCTAGGAGTCTATCTTTTTCTATATGACCCATCAACAAAATTGTGCCTAAAAACTTCTCTATCTCACAAGTAGTTGTTTTTACCTACTCAGGTGAATGCTTTCTGTTGCTGAAATCGTCAGGCCTCTGTTCTAATACAATTTCTGGTATTTAAATGACCAACAATGCAGATCCCAGCGTAAATGTCAAGTGATTGATGACACTGGTTTTCAGGAAGGGGGAGAAAGAGCTAGGGTACATATCTTGTAACACAGTCATCCTTTGGTCAAATGAATATTTTGTGAACAACTGGTGATACAGCCAGAATCAACAGGTTAATAAAAATGTAATTTCAAATTATTTATTTTTCTAAAAAGAATATATATATTTTTTCAAATAACTATAATTTTATTATGTGCCAAGGTGTGTCAAGAAAAATAGTCGTGTGGCATGGCTGATGAAAAACAGCACTTATTTAACCTTAATTATAGATTGGATGCAAAAAAAAAAACCTTATTTACCATTCTCCTTTCATGCATTTACATGCAAAAGTGTGTCTGCAAATGTGTCAGAAGGTTTTGTGCTTGCTGAGCAAGGAAAATAAAAAAAATTGAGAACACCTTTAATAACATATAGTATCATACAACTATTTCTAATTACCTTTAATTGCATTGTTTTAAAGTAATTCAACATTAAAAATACTTCTATGCTATAGACTGTATGATGCTCAAAATATAACTACAGATGCACAAAACAAAGAAAGTATTTTTGTGTACACACAGCAAAAAACCTAGCAGAACCATTTCCCTTGATCAATAAGGACATACAAATACTAGAAGAAGTGAATTCTAATTATGAAAGTTTTACTACAATTGATTGACAAATACAAGATGCATTTGCTTGCTTTATAGAAATTTATGTTAAAAAGAAGGATTGATATTTTCCATAAACAAAGTAATCCTAATGACATGAGCCAGAAGAGAAAATTGATGATGTCAAAATAAAAAACTGCCCTAGATCCATCCTCATCAAGCAACTAAAAAAATCCTCATTAATTTGTGCATATAATTTCAGGCGAACTGTGTCTTCTGCTGTAAATATAAATGCTAAACATATTTTAACATTTTTATTCATATAATTACAAACTTCTACCTGTAGATAGCATGTTTTATATTATTTTTGATTTATGATATATTAGAATTGTGATGGGTTTTTCAGTGTCTAACACCTGTAGATTGTTTTGTTTATTTTGAAATTGTAAAATTGAAGTGACTTTATATTTTATTAAGAGATAATTATCAAAAATTTATATATAGGTATCAATTAAATAATATATTAATTAAAAAATTAGTATACCTTATCATAAGTTAGAGAACAGTACTCCTCAGTAGCTTTCACAAACTCTTCTAAAGATCCGTTAGGGCTTAGATAGTTAACAACATAATAAAAACTTGAAAATGCCTAAAAAAAATAATTTTTTCTTTTTCAATCTTTGATAATATCAAAGAGCAACTAATAGAAGAATGCGTTTTTGCAGCATTTATTTTCAAATACAGTAATTCCTTAAAATCTGAAAGGCTTACATAACAAGAAATTCTAGTGAATGCCAAAATCAAACTGGTTGCTATCCTCCAGTATGTCGTTTGAAATTTTAATCAGAGTAGCAAGGCATTTAAAAGAACAAAAGATAGAATATGTTCATGCATAACATACAGAAATTGAATACATATATATACATAAATTTTATTTATTAGATGAAAATAACAAGTAACTTTGAAAAAAAAAAAAAAACAATGCAACTTCAAGTGACTGTTTATTAATAAATGACTGACTTGCTTGCAATGAACAATATTCTTGGAATATCACAGTAGGTAAAATGGCAGTGTGATTGTTTATTTACGCTTTGCATCCATAAAGGTTTTTTTTTTTTTTTTTTTGCTTTTCTCTTAGTGACATTATTTTATTGTCACACCAATGAGCTCAGAAACCAAATTAATGAAAACAAATGAATTATTTAATTATTAAATAATGAAAAATTTAATAAAAGCATGATTTACAAAATTTAAATTAAAAAAATTATAAATACTAAAAATTAACATTGAAATCATGAAATAAAAGTATATTGTAAAATAAGTTTAATTTGCATAATTTATAAACAAACCTCAATTTAAACACTTGAAATTTCACTCATTTTTAAAAACATTGACTATAACCTAATTTATTTTAATGTTTTATTTCTAATAAATTCAATAATTAAAACAAAGTTAATCTAAAATTAAATTAATATTCCTTATATTATTCAGATCTATTGCATACATTTCTATCGTATCAATGACATAATAAAAAAGTGAATTCTGCAAGAGCGTAATGTTTTCAAATGGAGTGATTTTTCAATGTTTTTTCAAACTGCTGGATTTTTATAGCCTCTGACCCAAAGGAAGAATATTGTCCATTATGCAAAAAATTCTTATTATTAACATTGCCCTTTTTTTATTTGCATATTGATTACCAATTGACATATTTTAGCAAAGGCACACAACTTTATATATATATATATATATATATATATATATATATATATATATATTATATATATATATATATATTATACTATTATATAACCCCGTCAAAAATTACGTAATATTGATCTGCGTTTCAATTTCATAAGACTTCATATAAACAAACAGCATGAAGATTTTATTATTGAAAGGTTTGTATTGTAGAAAAATACATTTTAAAAATGAAAAATGATTTCTACAAATAAAAATAATGAGGATATATATATATATATTATATATTCTTTTTTTTTTTTTTTTTTACTCAGTATTAAATTTCTGAAATAGTTCAGCAATTGGACAAAAACATTAAAATTAAATATTAACAAATAATCCATGAGCGAAAGTTTTTGTAAAAAAGTGTTATCAATGAGTTTCTAAACAGCTTGACTCACCACATAACTCATTGTTTGATTACATAAGCAAAATTAAATGCAAATTACGCTGTACTATGTATTCCTTATATTTTAACTACGTTTGATAAGAAAGAATCATTTTACAGTATATAACCCATTATCCGGAAATCCAAAATCCAGAAAGACCCAAAGACCGGAAAAAAAAAATTTGAAAATTTTTACTAAAAATTTAGAATTTCTGAAATTTTTCGAAAATTTTACTGATTTTTCATTTTTTTTTTCTTCAGTACATTGTGTTTCAATGTGTAATCACTAAAATATTGTTACTTCGGTGGCGGGTAAACACGCCTTCTCCCCCCCCCCCCCCCCCTCTTCCCAAAATTAAAAACAAATCATTTTTCTCTCAAATTTTAGTTTAAAATTAATTTATATTACGATTCGTTAGAAACAAAAAATAGCTATATATTTATTTCATCAGGGGTGATTGTTCAAGTTTTCCTAAAAATTTAAGGCATTCTGTTTAGAAAATTTTAGTCCATGGCTAAACAATCTTGGTATTCCAGCTATAGTTCTATTTTTCAAAATGCTAAAATTATTTTTAATGCCAACTGCATATCTGAATCAGATTTTGCCAATTTTTTAATTATCTTAATCGTAATGTTATTATAAATAAAATACCTGATTCTACTATGCTTTCAGTAGCTTAAAATGAACCTATTTAATTTAAATAAATAACTTTGTTACTTCTAGCCAGTCCATTTATTTAACATTTTTCTACACTGCTGGCTATCCAAAATGTTACACCATGAAGGAATGCAAATAACAGAATGATATTTATTGGACAAATACATTATAATGGGAAGGACAAGTGATTACATTTTCAGAAAATTTGGAGGTATAGATCCTGAGAAAACACTACCCAAAGCAGCCACCTCTGCCCGCAATAACAGCATTTATCTGCCTAGCCATGGAGTCAAACAGAGATTGGATGTCATGTACGTGTACATCAGTCCATGCAGCTTCAACACTATGCCACAGTTCATCAACCGTAGTGACGAGCCATTGACAGAACATTTTCAATTGGTGAGAAATCAGGAGAACGTGCCAGTCAGGGCAACAGTCAAACATGTTCTGTATCAAGGAAGGTCAGGATAGTACGAGCAACATGCTGGTCATGCACTGTCCTGCTAAAATGTAGAGTTGCAGAGGCATCAAAGATAAGAAGGCAGAACCACGGGCCGTAGCACATCAGAAATGTAACGGCTGCTGTTAAAATTGCCGGCAATGCAAACAAGAGGTTACCGAGACATGCATCCAATAACATTTCATAGTGTCACTCCAGGTGATATGATAGTATGACCATTCGAATGCTAGCTGGCAATGTGCCTTTTCCACGATGCTGCCAAACATGGATGCTGGTATCATGATGCTCATACAGAGCCTGGATTCATCAAAGACGACGTGAGACACCATTCCTGCATCATATACAGCATCATGGTGCTGGCATCATGTGGGATCAGCCATTATAAAAAAATGTTTAAAATGAATAAAACAATACTATCTTTAGCATAATCATAAAGTTGGTGAGGTGCCAACTTTAAATACCAGCCCCAACTGGTGTTTAACATTAGTTTTTTTTAACATAACTGCTGATCCCATTGAGATCCTTCTCTAAAACTTTCAGAATTTAAAGTTTATAATATTGCAAAAAACAAATATTTTTTTCAAAATTTTTAAAAAACACTATTTTAAATTTTTTTTTATTTAAAATTTTTAAATTAATTTAAATTTACACTTTTTTAACCAAGCATAGTCAACTTGCATATCAAATTAAACCTTATGAAATTCTCTTTAAAATGAGGGGTCAAACAACTCTCTACGCCTGATAGAATTGAGAAATTCAAAATTGAAAACATTTATACAAGCCAAAAAATGATGATTTTTTGATATTTAAAAAATTAATTGTATGAAAATTTACTGAGATTAAAAAAGTAATAAAAGTATATTCTCATTTATATCATCAGGGAGAATGATTTCTGTAATTTTCATCAAAATCTAAAATGGTCAGGTTGAGTCACTGGTTGATTTGACATGGAATGACCCAATTGTACAGTCTCAAAGTTACATATATGATAATCATTTTAAATATACGCAGATTAAAAACCATTTAGATATAACACATTGGCAAATGTACAAAGTATATTTCTTAGATCTAATATTAAAAAGAAGTGTGTTATAATTAATAAATATTTACCATAAATGTTTTATTTTCAAGAGCCAAGTCTACACCTTCAAGGCAGTAAGTAAAATTTATTTCTTTACATATATTTGGATTTATAACTTTTTTAACATTGTCTTTGCATTTCTTATAGTCACTACTACCAATAACTAAGAGCTCTTTTACCTGAAAGAATAAAAATAAGAAAAAATATGTTTTAGAGAAAAGAAAGTTAATTCATGGCAGTCTTTGTTACCTTAATGTGCATAACATCTAAAGGAGATTTGGAAGCATTTGAATAAATTGTAATTTAATAAATTTCAATAAATAAATAACGTGTATATATACACATACAATGCCACCTTCACCTGCCACTGCCACCTTCATTCATGGTTTTTCCCTCAAATGAAATGTGTAACATGTGCATTCTGAACCTCTGTTAAAATGTTATCATCAGATAACATCAAAAGCATTAATTTCTATTGTCTTCATGATTTATTTTATTGCATTAAAATGCCTAAAGAGACACAGTCACTACTTAAATATACTTCATGCTAATGGATGCATACATTTGGTGAATGAAAAAGGACCATTACTAACAAATTTATGAAACTGATAATTAAAACAAGTTTTTACTCACTATAACACAAAAAAGGTATGTCAAGAACAACTTATTCTTTCATTTTTGAAAATGACACAATAAAGAGTTCTGAAATTCTGTCCTTCACATTCATGATTACTAAGGGTTAGATTTTCTTCTATTTGTCATAGTAAAAAAGAATTATCTTTCCTCTGTGTATGTTTATAAACATGCAATACATAGCATTAATGAATATACAGTCTTAGGGCAAAAAAAGAAGAAAAAAAGCTAAAATATTATGCTGATTTATCTGAATTTTAAATTTAACTTGCAGTTTGATTTTCTTCTTGGACACACACACTAGAGATCTGCACGGGCCGGGCTCTGGCCTATTTTTCTTCACGGCACTCGGGCCCGGGCCATATTTTTTTCTGAAGGCTCGGGCCAGGCCGAGTGATTACTCTTTACGGGCCGGGCCTTACTTTTTTCCTGAAGGATAAGGCCGTGCCTTAAATTATTTTTTCCGTACAGAGTCGGGATTGGTTTCATTTTTCCTAGTCTTCACGCCTCAAAATTTTTAGTCCTGGTTTTGACCCGTATGAAAATCATTGTCTCGGCATGCCTGGTCTGTTCGAAGGTCAGTAAAATAAGATCTGGCATAACAATCTTTGCAAAACATGCATACATTTTTAAATCGCCATTATTTTATAATTAAACATTAAAATTTATTCTTTTTAAAGAATAGTAGATTTATACACTTATTAAAATATGGCTAAATTAAAATATAGTAAAACGTGTGAAAAAGAATCTGCTTATGACGGAATCCTGTCTTAAATTGAAAAATGTGTTGATCCATTAAAAATGAATATACTAATATGTAAGAAAAGAGTATATAATACATTTACACCTGATAAGAAGGCAAATTGTCTATAACTCATTTTTTTCTTCCCTATGCAATTCCATCTTAGAAGATTTTACTGTATAGCATTTTTCTGATTTTTAACACTTCAATAAATGGAATATGGATTAACAATATATATATATTGATGATAACTTAAACACATACATACAACAAATAGAGATTTATTAAAAAAATAAACATTCCAGCTTGCGGCACCTCTATAAAAATGAAGATTATAAACATGAAAAAAAAAAGGCTAAGATAGAAATTTTTGGTTAGATCTCCTCCTACAAGGCAAATTTTTAACCAAATCGACTTAAAAATTATGTTTTGTAGAAATTTACTCGGGCCGAGATTTTAACTTTTTTCCGGGCCGGGCCGGGCTGAACTTTTAATTTTTGTATCGGGCCGGGCCGGGCCAAATTTTTTTTGTATGGGTTGGGCCGGACCCGGGCCTTGAAATTTCAGCCCGTGCAGACCTCTAACACACACACATACAGAGCAGGGTGTTAAAAAAATGTATACACAATTTCTTTGTAAAATTTAACCTACAAATAAAGTAATAATTTAAACATCATAATCAGTCTGTAACATAATTTTTTTGAGATTACAACAAACAGAATAGAATACAATTATAATAGACAATGTGCCTTCTAAGATGGAAACCTATTTATAATAGAAAATTTCCCTGTCCCTAGCGATTCCAAATATTTTCCATACTATTTTTTCATTATCCCAATAATTGATCAAAATATTTTTAGATAATATCATAAAAAATGCATTACATTTTTTAAAATACAGTAATACAGAATTGCAAAGGACCTAGAAAATTTTCCATATTAGCAAGTGTACTGTCTATTGTATTTGTATTGTATTATTTTTGTCAGGACTCAGGCTATGAAATTATTCTGCTTTAGACAAGATTCCATTATAGATAGCTTGTTTTAACAGATTTCATTGTATTCTGAAAAAATGTGATTAAAAAAATACAAAATTTATATATATTTTTTAAGATAATTGAGCAGTGAAATGTAGCAAATCATATTCTGATTTGAGATTCACCAATATGAGCACACAAGGGAGGGGGGGGGGATACAGTGGAGGGCTCTCCCCCCAAATCTTTGAAAATAGTAAGCTATCACTTGAAACAGTAAGAGACATGGGGGCCCAGCAGAAAAAAATCTATTTTAGAACAGTTGTGCCTGTGGTCATCCACAGTCTAGTCTACTTTTATTAAATAAAGAACATAAACATGAAATGAGTTAAACTAAGAATGTTTTGTCAAATCTCCTACTGGAAGACTATTTTTAAACCTATCAACATAAAAACAATACAAAAATTTAACAATTAAGAAATATTAAATATTCAAAAATAAGATTCTACCAAAATTTTATAAAATAGAGAATTGAAACAGTTCATCCTTTTTTGTTATCAGGAGGCTCTGCCCCCCCCCTCCCTTTTAAATTGACACACATGACTGATAAAAGAAAAAATAATCCAAAATTGTTTTCCACAAGGGCAGGTGGGGGGGAGGGGGGAATTCAAAAGAGAAATTCTTAGTTCTTTTAACTCTAAGTATTAATTATTCTTCTAAAATCGCTTGGGAAGAATAATTTTTTTTTAAATAATCAGATATAAAGAAAATTTAATTAAATTTCAAAATCCATAGAGGGGTAATGGCACTGCACGTCCCCCCCCCCCCCCCGCCCCCTCCTTTCCCTAATGAAAATCCATTTCAACAAAAATTAATTTTTAGAGACTTTTGACCATGCACATTCTAATGGTGATGAAAAGAGTTATATACCTTTGAATTTCTAAATTTTTGATAATCGCAATATTAATAAATAATTAGCAATTCAAAATATGCACAAATGTTATGTTTGAACTTTTATGTAGTATCACATAAAATAAAAAATAATGAAATACATAAATATAAAATAATATACTGTAAAATTCAGAAAATAAGTGACCCTTTTGACAACATAAAATAGTGGCAAATGGGGAAGGTGCCTTATAAAAGGAATTTTCTTGAAAATTTTCTCAATACTAACTCTTAACATTAATGTCTATTAAAGTTGTTCTCAATTCCAAACTGGCTACTTTATGACATATTTTTTAATTAATTTTTGTTCAGAAACATAAGAAATTGACAGGTGTTTTTATTCAGAAACTTTGGAATTGAAAGATGTTTCCTATATTTTGGTAAAGACAGAAGATCTTTCAGAAAATACCATCAAAGTCAGCATTTTGAACTGTCGCAATATGAGAAAGAGGTAAAATGTGTTGTCATGTGACACAAATCACTTATAACTCGATAAGCAATTCATTTATCAAAAAGTAGAAAATTCATTTCGATTTCAAATTGCTTCAATAGTCAGGGCTACCAGTTTTATGTGTTTCCTAACAAAAATGAATCCAGAAATATGTCAGATAGTAGCTTCTTTGGATTTGAGAACAGACTTAAAACACAGTTACGATTGCAAAACTCACCTGATACTTTTTTCCTCTTTAAAGTGAGAGAAAAAACTATTCAAATTCTATTCTTTTACATATAAAAAATATTGTCAGAATTTCGGAAAAAGAAATTATTGAGCTGCAAGCAAACAGAAAAAATCATTAAAAGGAAAAGAATGAAAAACAAAACCCGCTTTTTCCTTACTATTAAAAAAATTATTTATATCTCCATTGTTAACTAAGTGACTTCGCTCATATTTCCAGAAAATTGCAATAATAGTAAATTAGGCAGTGTAACAAATTTTTATTAAAATATAATAAGTTATTAGAAAATTAGAGACCCCACAAAAATGCCCAACAGAGCAACAGCTAAGAAAAAGCATTACAATTTGTTTTTGTTTATTCAAATTCCTGCAAACGTTATGAAAATCAGGTCATCAGCTTTGGATGGATAACGTTTTTGATGAGAAAATAACAAGTAATTTAGCATATCTCATAGCCTCTTATACCTACGCACATCACCTAAAACCTTAGCATAACTCATTTAAATCAGCCACTCATATCTTTATTAAACATACATAAAATACCCATCAAAACAATACTTATTTATATTCAATACAATATATAAATTGCTTTAAACTTTATTATATTACATTAATTTACTTACCTTAAAACCTTTTAAGTTTATTCTGCTTTTAAGTTAAAGTCATTTCCTTATGTTCACATTGTTAAATATCTGTGTTCCACCATCTTTATTTTTCCTGGTAAACTCAGACATCTTACACACATCAAAATGAACTCTTTAATGACAATAATCCTTACCGTAATATTTCCATTTCCACTAGATGGCAACATCATACTTTAATTGATTAATTCGATTCATATCGCATCATCGTTTGCATCAATTCCGATGCTGCACACTGATTGGTCCAACAGGTGGGCGTTGCTCATTAACTCATGTCTGGATCACATAAATACACGATGTCAGCCGCCATCATTACACACTTCTTGTTCTCCTTTAATGGAGGTATATCTCAAGGAAGTCTGGGCATGGCAGGTCCGTGTCCTGAATGTTTAATTAGTTTTAAGTTCGGTTCTCGTAAGATCACCGAAAACGAAGCAGCATTGACCAAGGTCAGTGCTTGGGAGGATGACAACCTCTCTCGACTGCCCCTGCTGTGGGACCGTGTACGTTAATGGGAGCTGGTGCACGTAAAATCTGTTCGTGGCTCCAATGTCCTCCAAGTTTAGTATAAGCGTTACCTGTGGGGGTGCCAATCCTGGTGCAGGTCTCTCATCTGGAATTGGTTCAAAATTAGGAGACCAGCTCTAGAAGTCCAACCTCTCTTGAGGCTCTGGCACCCCTTCTTTCAGAGAAGTGCTTTTGCACTTTCTCTGACACGCCAACAACAACAACCTATACAAACTATTTTTAATTAGTGATGGATATGTGTGAGTCTAAGTTTTTAAATCTACTTTCATTTTACAATTGTGTCAGCTTAAAACTATCATGTTGATCATCAAATCTCTTGTTATTATCAATGAAAGCTTGCTATTGTTCACTCTACAAAACAAAGCCTATGCAAGTTATATCTTTGAATATTTTTTATCATGTCTATTATATTTGAATAAACGACAGCCTTCCTTACAAAAACTGTATTTTTATTTGTCTCCGGTATTTCCAACGTATTCTGAAATTACCTTGAACTGTGAAGCATTTAATTATTCATCTTTCTGCTATTGAACTCTACCTGCAAATATCTTCTAACATCTGTGCATTTTCAAACCATATTTAAAACTCTGCAACCTAACCATTTCACTTAAACATTCCTTAATTATATCAGTTTTGCTATGCAGAAAGAAGTATAATAATAAATAATGTTATCAAAATTGTATAAGATTTATAAATCAACTTCTGTTTTTCAATGTCACATGTTTTACACAGAAAAAAGGCAAAATATTAAAAAAAAAAAAAAAAAAAAGAAATAGAAGGCGCAAAGAAGATGCAAGGAAATGAATAATTTTAATTGTAGGATAATATTGCTTTAGAAATATTAGCATGTTTTGTAGAAATTTGGCTAGGCGGGCTCGGGCCGAGATTTTAGCTTTTAAACTGGGCTGGGCTCAAACTGAACTTTTAGCTTTTATTCCGGGCTGGGTCAAAAAAATTTTCATGTGAGTCAGGCTGGGCCTGGGCCTGGAAATTTTGGGCCATACAGACCTCTATGTTATCAACACTGTAAAAAAATACACCATCAAGGGATGGGTGAAAACACATTCAAACCAAAGATTTTTGATAGAGTGGTGTTACAAACAGAATTTTTTAGAAAAGTGAAATCTGTTGAAAATGGGGGGTAGGGGGGTGGGGTTGCATTCGGGTGGGGGTTATTTTCAGAATTTTACAGTATGTTTCTCTTTAACATTCATTGGTTCATTTTTCAATAATTTATATATCACTCAAAATTAATAAAAATTTGTATTTCTACATTTTTTGATATGATAAACTGTATGTAATAAAATTATGGTCTTATTAAAATTTAAGAAATTTAATATGTAGATGATAGAAAGAGATGGGCTGGGTTCAGCCTGAGTGCGTGCCCAAGCCCAAGCCAGAATGGGCTCTGGAAAAAAAGAGGAAAAGTAATATTGTTATTTGAGAAACAAAAATTTAATCTAAGTTTTTTAAAGTGTTTTACAATCCTTTCAAAATCAATTTGAAATGGAATTGTTATTGACGGGATATAAGGAAAAACCCTTCCAAAAATTCCTTTTAATAAAATAGGCCCTTTCATAAAATTCTATTCCATAAAAACTTACAATTTATTAATTATTTATTATTTTGTGATGTTTTAAAATGTGTAATTTGGATTTTAAAAAGTTTTTGTTAATAAATGCTCGATTCGAATTTGAGTAACTGGATTTCAACTTTCATTACAAAATGATATTTTCACAAAAATATAATAAATTTCACAAAAATTACCTTTACTTTTTACAAAATGGGCCCCAAGAAAAAAAACCTGCATCGACCCCTACTTTCTATTATAACTTTTACAGAAAGAATAACAGCCATCTCACAGTTAAAATACATTTCAAAGAAACAACATTGTTTTTTAACTTTCTCAATAATATTGCTCTTGACTCTTGAAACTTCTACTGATGAATATTTTCAAGAAGTAAACATAAGTTAGAATTATTTCAAAATGAAGTCCAGTAACTTCCAACTATCTATATATATATATATTTGTCTTACGTGGCGTGAAAATAGGGCTGAATTTGTAACTTATGGTTTGGCAAAAACTGTAGTTTCTAGTGTTCAGACCAATGAACAGACTAGATTGTATTAGATCAGCTCTGCCCTCCAATATGGCGGTCAGTGTGAGAGCAGTGAAGAGTGAAACCATAGCATGAAACTCAAACTAGCAATTATTAAAAATAAAATAACATGTACGTAATCCAAAGCGTCTTAGATGATTCCTCATTTCAATTATGAGCAATATCGTTAATTTCAAATGAATTCTCAACTCTTATTTAGAATTCATTTACGAATTTCCCTCACTCAAAAGTCGGAGAAAAAAAAAATCAACTGTCTAGGTTGCACCTGCCGCCATCTGTTGCTGTATTGATGAAGTAAAAAATAATTTCTTTTGTAAACATCTATAATCAATCAGAACAATAAAACATCGAACGAAATTTAAACATCTTCCTATCACGTAGTTTTTTTTCTAATGAATTTAAGTCGTGCTGTAAAAAAGATCCTTTTTTCATAGTATTTAAATGATTTATATGTCCATTGGTAGCGCCAACTAAATGCATTTTCAGTTGTGTTTTCAACGGAGAATTACTTTTTTACATTAAAAAAAAATTGTCAATTTCATATGTTCAAATGTTTTATGGTAGAACTTATTCCGGCTAGAATTGCTGAAAAAAGGGGCGAGCGAGCGAAGCGAGCTGTGACCGCGTAGCAGTCTCAATGTGAATTGCTTCGCAATTCATGGGGGGTTGGCGAGCGTTAGCGAGTAGGGGGCTGAGCCCCCTAGTTAAATCATATTTGTGATTTAAATGACAAAAAGGGGCTGCTAAGAGGGGTTTTAAATAAAAATGTGTGCATGCATATGAAGGTACATTTCATACATATGATATGTATGAAAGCTATATAGTCTTATAACAAATTATAACACCTTGAAATAATATACTTATTTTAATTGCTAAAAGGCATAAAATAAAAACTTTATAAACAGTAAAATAAGTTTTATTAGACTATTGTCATGTTAATAATATACATATTAATGACACTCCAATCTATACTATCCATCCATTGTAAGGAAAACCATAGAGATTGTAATATGTAAAAATACAATATGTAACAATGCAGCATCATTTAACTTACCAAAATTGTGACTCAAGTTTCTCCATGGTTACAAATATAGAAATAAACATCTAAGTAAAAATAAAAAATGATGTGCATAATTTGAAAAGGTATGTGAAAAATTAAATAATGGCATTTCAAACATTAACTTCATAGATTGCGCAATTGTAGAATATTCTTATTTGTTTTGATAATGGCTCCGATGGAGCCAAAACATGTCAACAGTCTCATAAAACTTATTTTACTGTTTATAAAGTTTTTATTTTATGCTTTTAGCAATTAAAAGCTATATAGTCTTGTGAAAAGTAAACTAGTGCACAATGCAATTAAAACATATATTTTTTATTGCTGGATGCATTAAAAGACTAAACACAGAATATAAGTTTGTATCAATATTTTAAATGCTTAATTATTTAAAATTACATTTTTCATAAACTACTTACATTGCCATTCAATTCTAACCAACTTGTCAGATTATTATTCTGTATACATGGACCTTCAAAGAATTTTTTTGTTCTCAGAGTAAGAGAATATCCTTCCGGAAGACATGGATCAATAACAGTAGAATTAGTATTATTCTAAAATATAGTATAAAAAATATTTCATGAATGATAAAGATTCTGAAATATAGAAGAGAAATTATGAAATTACAAGATTAATCATATTAATGATAATTTTAACAAAATAGCATTGTACAAGATTGTTACATTTTAAATAAAAAGCAAGTACGGCATGTTATTTTTTATGTTATAGGATAAACTTAATAAAAAAAAATATTAGGAACTTCAATAAATGTTAAAAATTAATGTGTAATGCACAACAGGAGGGAAACAAAGTATAATAAAATGCATTAAAATGAAAGCTGGGGCATCTTAATTACAATATGACGGCAAAGAAAACTCACTGTAGTAGATGATATAATGATGACATATCAAAAAATAATTTTTATTTATTTATTTGTCATTTTATTAAATTTAAAATTATTCTACATGTTAGCTGAATTTTCTTTTGGATTTGGGATATTTTTTATAAAGGAAAGAATAAGAAGTATCGTCCATGAATAGATAAAGAATGAAACAAGGCAAATTGCATTCACAATTATAAAAGTTTGATATTAAAGCTATTTGTACTCTTGTGTAAAAAGCAAGATCAGTTCTAGACATGCCTTTAAATTTTTTGGAAATTTATTATTTATATCAGCATTTGCCAAACTTTTTTCCCGTGGTTTGGATTATGTCATATCTCTCCAATGTGACCACTATAATTAGCCCCCACCCCCCTTCCATTTTTATCAGCAATAATATGTATAGGTAAAATAAATCTATTGGTAAAATTAAACAAATTTAAAAGACAATATAAAATGTTCAAATATATTAATAAAAAAGCATTTACTCTTACAAAAATATTAAAAGAAGAATACAAACCAATTAATGTGAAGTGTGATGCTCTTTCTTGTTAACAATATTCTTCAGATTTAGAGGAAAAAAGTTTATTCCTACTTCCAGTGGATTTCTATATTTAAATTTGAGAAATACCAGTGTTGAAAAGCCTGCTTCAGGCTTTTAAGTTGTGACAAAATGCATTGAAAATTTTATTGCTTTTTCAGATGCAGCTGGGTATTGATATCGGTAGCATTCTGTTCAAACTATCTTTGAGTGCCAAATCACATGCTGGTTCAATAACATAGACTCAATTTCCATATTTATTTTATTTCTATTCTATAGCTTTTCAAAATTTATTAAATGTTTTACTTTCATGAGAAAACGGGAACCCGAGAAAATGAAACATCAATTTTTTCAAGACACTTTTTACATGGCTCAGCATTTTGTTTCCACATAATGATGGAATTTGGAAAATACTGATCTATAACATGCCAGTATCATCTATATTATGCCATGTTTTTGTTTAAAGTGTTTTTGACTAATTTCAATTTTTGTCTATGTTTCCAATACATATTGCCACTTTAAAGTAAATAGTAGTATTTTTTTTTTAAATATATGTATGTATACATGCACATTCATCTGCAGGATAAGCTTAAGAAATGGGGATAAATGTGAATTGTTCTTTATAGTTTTACTAGAAGTTGGTTATATAAATACTACTATAAGCAATTTTTCATAATGTATAGTACATTGCATTAAGATGTTGTTCTAAGTTTAAACAAAACACTTTTTGAAGATATTTTAATTATGAGAGACACAGTACATTAAAAAATAGTTATAATAAATGTATTACTTTATATATAGGATCAGTGGCATATCCAGGTTTAAATCATCGGAAGGGTAAAACATTGTAATTAAATCCTGACACACAAAAACATAGGATTCAAAGAGCATATTCCATAAACAAACTTTTTCAAAGTGTCTTAGAGTAATAGTTGTATTATTTGAGAGTGTATATGTACGGTAAAACCTTATTATTATGCTGGATGTTTCTAAAATCATTGAATGATCCTATTCATAGGTTAATACGTCATCTACTTAAGACACGAATTTTGTAGATTCCCTTCAGAAGCATTATAAATACATGCCATAATCACAATTTAAAAAGGCAAGGTAAGGTAATTTCTGCAGCAATTGTTTTAAGAAAGTATGTTTTTTTTTTTTTTTTTTTTTTTTCAGTTTTAGTAGTGAACAATTTGTTCTTATGATATATTAAAATATGAACAAAATCATAGAAATAATTTTAAAAAACCTTAAGAATAAAAACAGCAAAAATTCACAAAAACCTCAGAAAATTCAAGTCAATTATGAATATTTAAATATACCATTTTCATATAAATACTCTCTTTACATCAGGAACTTTTAACTTTTTTTGTTCATTGGACCACTTTGCCAATTAACCTGCTAAGAAATGCAAATCTCCCTATTAATAAATTGTGCTTGAATTTAAGCCAGCCTGCGACTAATTTTTGATCTATAATCAACATTATTTGCTTGTTATAAGATTCTGAAATTGAAACAGCTACAATTCTATGCCTAAGATTTTTGAAAGATTTAGAGAAAGTTCTAAAAACAGTCTTAATCCTAATAAATGTTTAATTTTATTATTTTGTATATATATACTGCATATGGATTAGATTTGTTACAGTAAGCTTATAAGAACCACATCCACCTAAACAAGAATGCCCAATTAGAGACCCTAACTAATATTGCATTCAAGACAAACAAAAAAAACTACAAAGGGTTACTTTGGACTACTTCAACTTCTTATCTAACAATAATTAGTAATAAACATATGTAAAACAGAGGTTCCAGGAATCCACGGACCCCAAGGTATTTGGAGACGTTTCAGGGAAACGTGACTGAGAAAGAATCAGCTTATTGTCTTTTTTATTTGAAATGTAATAAAATTTTATATTTCCTTCTTTTATAAGTATACTATAAATGAGAGTTGTATTCATTGTACAGTAAAATCTGTGAAAACAGAACTTGTTTTTAAAAGAATCCTGCCTTAAATGGTAAACAGTTACGGGACCAGCAAACAGAATGCCATACAATTATATCTACTAAGATTAAATTTGTAAAAAAAAAAAAAAAAAATTAAAACATTGTTTTTGGCAAGGGAATTTGGAAAATTTCCAAAACATGCTAATTTTGAAATATTTTTGCTTATTTAGAATTTTAAAAAAAGGACAGATTTATTTTTTTTATTCTGGATATTTGCATCTATTGAATTATTGCCTAAATCCGAATGGCAGATACCTGTTTTTTTTTGTTTTTTTTCATATTCTAAAATTTGTTTTTAATTTACTAATTAAAAATTTTTGTAAAAAAGAATAAGTAGTTAAAAAATGAAACTGTTAAATATAATAATTTCTTTGATTGTAATCATTGATTGCAAAAAATAACAATTTTTTATTGCTATTTTACTAAATGTTTTAAATACTTAAGCAGTTACATTTTAGCAACTGATATGTATAATATTATGTTAGTGCTTGTTTTTAAATATGTGAGGGTACAAAAATATATGACTCATACCTACAAATAGAACCCATACCTACCAATAGCTACAAGTTAGTGGATTATACTTATATGTTTACTGCAGACAAAATCTAGTTTCTTTTTACTATCTTCTTTATTCATCATATGAAAGTATTGCATTCATTCAAATTTTCATCTTCCAGTTTTTGAACATGTTTTGGGATGACTGGAATATAATTTGACTACTAACAGATTGATGGCTATCTGTATGTATGTGTGCATATGCCTGTTATGCATGAAAATAAAAGTTTCAGGTTCCAAAGTAGACAGCCCTGAAATTACTGAAATCAATTCTGTATAAAACAGGATTTGATGTATTCTGTAGATTATGTAAGAAAGACCACAGGAAAACATACTTATTAAAATTGTTTATTAAATAACTTATTAAAATGAAAGTTAACACTGATTAGAGGAAGACAATTAACCCGTCACACTCTTTTATCTTGGATACAACACTGACAGAATGTTTATGGATGTGTTGGTGTATTCTTTAGAGGTGAAAAATTGAGAAAAGACATAGACTTGCTAAAACCAGAGCCAAGCCTGAAAACCACAGGGGCAAACTTCTACCACATTTTCTGAATAGTAAAGTCACATATAAAGCAATGTATATGCAGAGTTTTGAAAAAATGGTGAAACTGACTTTGCAGTTTTGCTGGGCATCACTGCATAATGAGATTTTGCCTGTCTACAAGGATTAATGTAGTGTCTAGCACATATTCTTCTATCACAGAAGAATGTAATTTTGCCTTTTTGTGGTAAATTTCTCAATTACAATAAAATTCTCAATTACAATAATATTATTTAAGAATTGAGCATAGTACTTTGTATTTAATAAAACAGCTTTCCATTAGAATAACATCAGAAAGAAAATAAGCATTGCAAAAACAAATGCATGTTATTTCTCTGTAGAATGGATTTAATTAAATTAGCAATAAGTAGACTATTATTTCTCAGAAATATTTGCATGGCTTTATTGTTTGCAAGATTCTGAGAACCTGCCTGTGTAAGCAGAAATAGATTTGGAAGTGTATGAATTTTTTTTTTTAACCATCTCATTTTAAAATCAACAGATGATAACACTAGCTGTTTTAATTGTAAGAAAAAAGAAAATTTAAAAAAAGAATTACACTCATTGTATTATAGATAAGAATAAAAACACTATTTAAAATATGTTCGCATAAATTTTCTATGGTCATCGCCGAATCTACAAATGACCGGACGCCTCACCACTGGTACACAGTACTACTTGACTTTTTAAAATAGTCATCATATCATGTATAGTTTTTTTTTTATACAAAGACATGTCATAAATTTAATATATCATCTTATGAACATCCAAATGAGCAATATTGGAAAAATTGGATTTACAATTAACATGAATTGGAGTCTTGTATCGGTTCTGATAACCTGATTTTACCCAAACTGCAGATTGGATGGATTGGGTATAACCCAACCTGTATTTTAATAGAAATTTATATTATAATGTCATATATGGTTTGATTAATTTCCTAACAAATTATATCTAATCCTGTATAACAAAAATTGCATGGAGCTATATTGACCATATTAAATCAAAATCAGAAGCAGATGAAAAAGTAGTTGCAATATCTGTATAAGGAATTGCCTAACATTCATAATATTATCAAAAGAGAAAATACATATTAAAAAAAGATTGCTCTCATGACTTTTGTTTTTATACATGTTGTAAAATAACATTTCATGAAAAAAAAAAAAAAAAAAAAAAATCAGTAGAAAAGTTAGTTGAAATCCTGCACAATTTTACAGAATTTCCATCATTAGATTAGACAATTTTTGGTTAATTTTAGCTTACAATGGAGAAATTCCAGTTGCTTTTAAGCTTCAACAGAGGAATATTCATTGATTTGAAGGAATTTGGACAAATTGGAAATTCTGTCAAGAAACAGAAAAAACTAACTACTGGCAATTACAGTTGCATGATTTTATGGAAATATAGCTTAGATTTAAAAATTTTATTTCATTTTTAGCTTATATTTCAGAATAATATGCAAATTGTGAAAAAATAAACATACGAAATGTTCAATTATTATTAATGGAATTATTAATGGAAGAATGTGCATCAATTGATGGTATATTTTTAGTGTACAGGATTCTAATGTAGAAGACAATAACGAGTTGCTATAAAGCATGAATGTAAGAAAAAAAATTCTTGAAGACAATTTTTTTCTTAAAAATTACTTGTTAATGCTGTTCTTAAATCCAACAAATTTAACTTTCTGCCACATTCATGAAATCATTTTTATTTGTAAATGCATAAAATGTGCAGGTATTCTAATTCAAATACCAAGGAATCAAACAGGGTTTCTTATAAAGCAAAGTATCTTTCAGAAATTAGAATCAAAGTTAACATTCAAGGCAATATCTCAGACATGAAAATTGTGGAAAGATCCTCATGGCGAAGCAATCATTTATAATTTAAAAAGTATCACATTTAAAGAAAAAAAGGAAAATGCCTAATTCTTTGACATTTAAATAGTAATTTTCATAAATTTCAAGCATTTACATATAAAAATATAATTTCATGAGTGTGTCAGAAAGATGTGTGTTGTTAAGTGGAATAAAAGAAAAATATTATTAAATAAACCTTTTTAATACTTTTCTATTTCACAGCATAAATATGTAAATTCAAACTTACCATGAAAATAATAGCCTCACTTCTATCTGCTGCTTGAGATAGGCCAAAGCAAAGAAAGCTTTTAGCTAATACATGATATTCTTGACCATACAACTTAAGTATTTCAACATCAGATGAGTTAATTTTAGCTTTTGAATTTAAGACCAAAGCTATCTGAGTAGAAGCTCCTCCTAAATCTAAGGCACCATATGTAGCATTAACCTATAAAGAATATAATCATCATGATACATATTTTTAAGTCCACAAAAATAAACTTCCTAAACAAAATTTTACATTCTGATTTTGATCCAGTTCTTTGTTACACATACTTATTAAATTGATCATCTGAATTTCTCAAATCTGTTTCCAAATTAACTTTCTTGAAATGACTGAATCTAATATTTTTTCAAACAAATTGCAGTGTTTAAAACATAAAAGTATGAAATTTAATAATATGTCATCTGTTTTACCAAATTTTGTATGGTTCAGCCATAGCACATTAAGAAACAAGGAAAATTAAAAAAGCCGATCTCGCAATTTGCTTTTTGTCTGCCTGTCATATTGAGAAAGCCTAGAACTGAGCATGCGCAGGTTCACTTGCCAATTTTCAGAAAAAATAATGTGTTTTTGATAGTTTTTAATTAATATCTCAGCTAATTATCCAAAAATTAAAAGTCTGAAGTGCATTCGAACCTGCCTTGGACTATCCTGGTCCAAATTTTCAGATCTCTAGGCACAGTAGATTTCACTAGCCATCGCCCACACTTACACACAGAGCAAAACTTTCTTTTATTAATATAGAAATGAGTCAGAAAATGTGTCAAAAAGTTTTGCTTTGCTTTTGAGAACCTCCTTAAAAGGAATTATTTATAAGTGTTCTCATAAAATATCAATAAGGTACAAAGAGATTTCAATTTTTACACAGTAAATAGATATCTCATCAAAAAGTCACCTGTAAAAAATGCAGCCAAGTCTCTTAACTCATTTACCGTAAAAAGTACTGAGATCGTATAAAGCCAAGTTTAACTATCTTATTAACTCTGAAATTTTCATTCACAAATCCCTCCTAGTCTTTACATCTTTAGTTCATTATTATTTTGTGACTTGGCAATTACGTAGCACGAGAATGTGATGTATATAGTTAGTCTTAATCAAATAATACTATAACATATTAAAGTGTAATAACTTCCCTGTGCGTATATAATTTGCCTTAATTAAATTATCTCATCCCATCCCATAACATAGTAAGGTGTAATAACTTCCCTGTGCTGCATAATTGCCAAGTCACAAAATAATAATTAACTAAAGATGTAAAGACTAGGAGTGATTTGTGAATGAAAATTTCAGAGTTAATAAGATAGTTAAACTTGGCTTTATACGATCTCAGTACTTTTTACGGTAAATGAGTTACAAGACTTGGCTGCATTTTTTACAGGTGACTTTTTGATGAGATTTCACTTCTTTTTGTAAGTAATCCTCCTTTTCTTGATTTTGGGTTCTTTTTGGAGATCATCCACTGATTTTCGCTAAGCCCACACTCTGTCCCTATTATTTACAGGTATCAAAAATTTGAAGCTTTAGTTTCGTTTGCAAAGTACTGTAGATAAAAAGAGATTTCAGGTTCCTAGGCAAGCACAAAGTTATGGGAGGGGGAGTGTCAAAAGTACTCTCAATTGCTTCCAGGATAGGTGCTATCATCTGAGATATTACTCGCAGCCCTAGATACTTGATATTTAACATAAAAGAACTTTTTAGTATAAAAAGAAAGCTAAAAGGAAAATTTTCGGAAATTTTCAATACATCAAACTATATTTGATTTTTTTTTTTTTTTTGTATCCTAAACCCTACCTTTCTGCCAGATGTCAAGCTGCTAGGACTACAAAATCGAATTATATTCAAAACTTCAACTTTTTATAAATTTATTGATTTTTTTATTTTACTTCTAAGTTCCTTGATTGTCATGCCAATATAGTAAATCTTTGATCCATCTTCTTAGGATCATTTAGGTTCAATTTAGAGATAAATCAAGTGAATCTTAGAGTCACCATGATTTTATTTAGAAAGGACTATCAAGCCATAACCAGCCAGTAATGTCGGGAGGGAAGGGGGAGCTGTGAAAATTTTTATGGGGCTAACATCATTTAACAATCCATATTTCATATGTGAAGTAAATAGAGTACAACCTGTGAAAGAAAACAAACCTGTCTATAAAGAAATCGCCTATATCGTAGCCAGTCTATAGCGGAACTTTTCTATAACGAAATTCGTAAATGAAAGAAAAGAAAACCATAATCCGGGAGAAATAACATAAAACAATTAGGGGCGTTGTACTAGCTAATAGGACAATTATCTTAAAACTAATGTTTCTAGCAGTACAAAATCAAATTATTTTCGATTTCTTAAATATATTTTGATTTTTCAATTTTATTTTCGAATTTAATGAATATTTTAATTGTTCCTTTTATTGAATAGTAAATACTACCTTTACACCAAGTTTTATGTTTCTAAGACTACAAGATAAAATTATTTTAAATTTTTGATTTTTTCGAATTTTTTTTTATAATTTTCTGGATTTTTTAATTTTTTCTTATTTTGTATCCTTTATTACAAATTTCAAGTTTCTAGCGCTACAAAATCGAATTATTTTGAAATTTCCGATCTTTTTTGCGTTTTTTTATTCTATTTTCGAATTTATTGTGTTTTAATTTTTCCTTTTTCTGTATCCTAAACAATAAGTTTACGCCGAATTTTAAGTTCTAAAGCTACAAAATCGAATTTTTTTCAATTTTTTGAATTTTTTTTTTTTTATTTTACAGATTTTTTTTTCTTTTTTTCTTTTTTTTGTATCCTAAATACTACCTTTATTCCAAATTTTAAGTTTCTAACTTTACAAAATCGAATTATTTTCAAATTTTCGTTTTTTTTTTCGATTTTTTGATTTTATTTTCAATTTTTGTTGTGTTTTTAATTTTTTTTTTTTTTCTGAATCCTAAACACTACCTTTACACCAAATTTTCAGTTTCTAAGACTACGAGATCATATTATTTTCAATTTCTCTCTTTTTTTTTTTTTGAAATTTTCGATTTTTTTTTTTTGAATTATCCATATTTTTTAATGTTTCCTTATTTAGTATCTTAAATGTTACCTTTATTCCAAATTTGAAGTTTCTGGCGCTATAAAACAGAATTATTTTCAAAATTTCCTTATTTTTCGATTTCTTTCAAGTTTTTAATTTTATTTTCGAATTTTAAGTTTCTAAGGCCAAAAGATCAAATTATTTTAATTTTTTTCAATTTTTTGATTTTTTTTTTTTTTTTTTTTTTTTTTTTTAATTTTTTGGATTTTTTAATTTTTCCTTATTTTGCATCCTAAATACTACCTTTATTTTGAATTCCAAGTTTCTAACGCAACAAAATTGGATTATTTGAAATTTTTTGATTTTTCGATTTTATTTTCAATTTTTTTTTTGTGTTTTTGATGTTTTCTTTTTCTGAATTCTAAACACTACCTTCACACCAAATTTTAAATTTTTAAGAGTACAAGATCGTGTTATTTTCAATTTTCAATTTTGTTCAATTTTTTTGAATTTTCAAATTTTTTTTTTTTTTTTTTTTTCCGGATTTTATAATTTTACCTTTCTTTGTATCCGAAACACTAGCTTTATTCCAAATTTTAAGTTTCTGTGGCTGCAGGATCTACCCAATCTTTTTGATGACGCGAGAGTGAGTGTGTGTGTGAATGACAAAAAATCGAAACTTTAAGTTCATATATCGTCTGCACTAATTTATGGGTATTTTTTGAATTATCCATATTTTTTAATTTTTCCTTATTTAGTATCTTAAATATTACCTTTATTCCAAATTTCAAGTTTTTAGCGCTATGAAATCGAATTATTTACAAATTTTCCTTATTTTTCGATTTTTTTATTTTATTTTCGAATTTTATTGCGTTTTTTATTTTAACTTATTCTGAATCCTAAACACTATCTTTACTGCGAATTTTAAGTTTCTAAGGCTAAAAAATCAAATTATTTTAATTTTTTCAATTTTTTTTTAATTTTCCGAATTTTTATTTTTTTTTTAGAATTTTCCCGGAATTTTTAATTTTTCCTTATTTTGCATCCTAAATACTACCTTTATTCCGAATTCCAAGTTTCTAGCGCAACAAAATCGGATTATTTGAGATTTTTCGATTTTTTCAATTTTGCTTTCAATTTTTTTGGTGTTTTTGATGTTTTCTTTTTCTGGATACTGAACACTACCTTCACACCAAATCTTAAGTTTCTAAGACTACAAGATCGTATTATTTTCAATTTTCAATTTTGATGGAATTTGTTGAATTTTCGAATGTTTTTTTTTTAAATTTTCCGGATTTTATAATTTTTTCTTTCTTTGTATCCTAAACACTACCTTTTTTCCAAATGTCAAGTTTCTAGGGCTACGGGATCTACCTAATCTTTTTGATGACGCGTGAACGAGTGAGTGAGTGAGTGACAAAAAATCGAATGTGAGTTCATATATCGCCTGAACTAGAAAAGACAGAAAGTTATAATTTGAAATTTTGGTCCTGTGTGCCAAATACTCTAGAAAAACAAAGTTTCAAATTTTTGGGATACTCCAGCGTGGAGATATGGGGGGGGTCAAAAGTGCCCTGAGTTGTTTCCAGAAAAGTATGCTTACGGCTGTCCTCTCTCGACTTGGCGGAGGCACTGCAGATAGTTATACAATGTATTATTAACATTAGCATCTGAAAACCTATTTTTGTAGGCAAATATACCATCTGTTTAGAATAGAAAAGGAAGAAAATGAAATTAAAAGATTGAAGAATCACAAGAATTTTTTTCTGCTAATCAAAATCTTTCCATTTCATAGGAAAACAATTTTTTATGCAGTTTTCTGGAGCATTTAATATAATTTTCAAAGTTGTGGTTTCTCATGTACTTGTAGAGAAACTCCTGACATTACAGATGAGTTGACAATCTTGTTCTTATCCTAATAGCAGTTTCTCTCATTTATCATCTTCAGTTGAAGAGATCACATTTTTACTGTTTGGTGAATTCACTAGTATTATAAGGCAACTATATAAGATCTTATAACATTTTACTTACAGCTTCTAATGTTTTTAATTAAAATTACTTAATGCTGTGTAGGACTGGATTATTTATCAATATATCGGTGAAATATTGATATTTTTTAAATATCGCAATAACAATACCTAAACTCTGACTCAGCCGATATATCCCAATAACAATAATATTGTTTTGTTTTACAGATCACCGCAATTTCGAGCCCTGAAAAACAGCGACAAATATCCCATACCAATATGTCCTTCAATCCTTTTTTCTTCCGATCCATCTATTTATTCACCGCCCTGCTTCATCCAAAATGGAAAACTATGTCCGCTGATTATCTCTCTATAATATCTCAAAGTAAGGAATATTCCACTATATCCCAATACATTCAATCTTTAAAAACCACAAATTCTACTGTTCGTTACAGATAAATAATGAATAACACTTTCACAACTGAATAACAATAATCGTGCATTCCTTGTTTGGCTGCTGTGATCGGTTCAGACATATTGTGATAACTCTGGACTTTTGATATGTCATTTCGAAAAAGATGAGCGTTGATTATTGCATAGTATTGATATGCTTTATTTATAGAGTGCAGTTTCTTGGATTCGGAAAGAATTTATATCCGAGTTTAAAATAAGAATATCGAATTGGGTAGATTCGGTCTTTTTTTGTTGTCCCATTCATAAAAGAGGTACTTTAAATACATTGAAAATTTTTACACTGAATTTCACTAGATTATCGAAATTTAACTTATTACTTATTCTAGTAGATTTTATTAGGAAATTTAATTTCTGAACGGATGTTTATCAGTTATTCAGCAAAGAAGACTTTTTTTTTCAATGAAAGATACATTAAATAATTTAAACAATGTTAGATAATAATTAACACACAAAAAAAAAATTACATGGTTGCCATGATTAAATTTTGTAGTAAATCTTAAGTTTCTCAAAATATGTGATATTTTTCAAATTTCTTAAATTCATATTTTTAGTCATCCAAGGACCAAGGTAATCCTTTGCTAAATTAAAAATAAGAAATGATAATGATCATTGTTAAAATGAAGTTTTTCAGGATAGAGTGATTTCTTTATGCCAAGATTAAATGAAGGATACATGACGAAAGGATTGTGATGTATCGGCAGTTTGGCACGGATACATTTCGTGTACAGAATAAACAAAATCAGACTCAATCCTCCAAAACTGTAACTGAACCAAGTAAAACAAAGTTTGGTATTATTAAAAAAATAATTAAATTCTATGAAACAAAATTTGTATACATATTATGTGGACAACTTTGAATTTCATTTTATTAATTGTGCTTTTTAATCATATATTAATCATATCATAGTGGTGAAAATGAGACTTAAATATATATATACAATGGCGGACAAAAAAACTGCATCACCTAGAAAAATTAACATTTCGTAATGCTAATGAGTTATTTCGTTCAAATAAATTAAATTAATCTCAGTTGCTGCAAAGCAAGATAAGATATCATTCTATATTTCTATTGGATAATATACCCCTTACGAAGTAATGCGTCATCAAATTTTTAAAAATAGTGCGGCAAAAGGGAAAAACGGTCATTTGTGTTGTTCTTTAACTGGTCAAATGATGGCTTCGTATGGTCAATTGACGCAAGAAGAAAAATGTGTGATACTTGCTTTGTTAAAGAAGGATATTCGACACGTGTGATCACTAAAAAAATTGGTTGCAATCAATTGACAGTTTGGAGGATGATTAAATTAGAGCGTGAAACTGGTAATGTTGAGAGAAAAGCTGGATCGGGCCGAAAGAGGGTGGCCACAAATCCTGATGATCGATATCTGAAACAGATGTCTCTAAGTAATCGTCATGCAAGTGGTCCTGGCTTAAAAGTCGAATTTGAGAAAGTCTGTGATGGTAATTTAAGCGCAAGAACTATCCAAAGATGCCTTGTGGAATGCGATTTGCATACGTATCACCCAAAGAAAAAGCCTTTACTTACAAAAAATGATGCAGAAACGACTTTCTTGGGTAAAAGAGCATGTCTCATAGACAAAGGTTCAGTGGGATTAAGTAATTTTTTCGGACGAATCAAAGTTCAACCTACATGGATCAGACGGTGAGCGATATGTTCGGAGACGTAAAAGTGAAGCATATCATCCAGACTGCATATCGCCTACTGTAAAATTCCTAGTCAGCCAAATGGTCTGGGGATGTATATCCAGCAAAGGAGTTGGACGTCTGAAACTTATTACTGGAACTGTGAATGCATCCGTTTATACTGAGATTTTGGAGGAGTGTTTAAAACCAGCTATAAAAGATCATTTTAAAGGTGCTAGAAGTTGTATTTTTCAACAGAACTTTGGACCCTGCCATACAGCGAAATTGGTAAGTACAATCTAACTTATTCATGAATTATTTTGTTGCCTAATTTACAACTTTTAATATCCATAACATTAAGAATGATGGAAAAGTAATTTTTACCCAATTTCCCCCCTTTAGGTGACGGTTTATCTGACAAAATCTAGCATTAAAGTTTGGGAATGGTCTGGGAATAGTCCTGACCTGAATCCCATTGAAAATTGTTGACATATAATGGGTACAAAAATTGCTGCTCAGAAGCCTGCTACTAAACTAAAACTGCAGGAAAGCATTATTAGGGTCTGGTTGCATGAAATTGGCCAGGATTACATTCAGAATTGATATATTCTATGCCGGACCGCTGCAAGGCTGTCATCTCAGCTCGTGGATGATCTACTAAATACTGAAGTGATCCTTATGCATGTATATACATCTAAGTATATATAATATGACTGCAGTTATGTAGAATTTACATTAACTACAGAATTTGTGCATCTATTACTTTGTTCCAAGTTTTTTTAAATATTGCGTTTTTCACTTTTTTTCATTTTTCCAAATACTTATGTGTAAATAATATTTGTAAATCCCAATAAAATTTAATTGAGATTAATCCTACAACTGTATTTTATCGTAAAAATATCATCCTTCCATAATACCTGTACTTGAAAAACATTATTTGCAGCGTTTTCCACTTTTTCGCAAGTGATGCAGTTTTTTTGTCCACCACTGTATATTAATAGAATAAAATGAGAAGAAAAGGAGATATACTATCTTTAAAGAAAAGCTTTAAGAAAGTAATGGTAATGCAAATAGTTATTAAACAATTAGTTTATCTTCTTTTAAATATTTTGTTTTAAAAAACATAAAAAATAAAAATCATGTTCTATGAGCAAGTAGATATAAAAATTTTAATTTATTGCATTCAACTAGGTTTTGTGTTTAAAAAGTCGATACCATATATTTTATCTTAAAATAGCAAATGCTCTTACTCTCCCCCCCCCCTCCCCCTTCCCCTTTAAATTAGTATCCTGATATATCAGCAATATAAATATTAACTTGTTGATATACAGTAAAAGCTCTGTTATCTGGCATTCTTGTAATCAGAAAGCTCAACTAACCAAAAAAATTCGGAGCTCATTTATATTTCTGTTCTCATAAACAGTTGAAATTTTTTTACTGCTAGTTTAGGAAGTTCACTGTCAGCATTCTCAAATTATCACAGTGACTGATTCGACGTAAAACAAATCTATGTGTATGTTCATGACAGTGAATGTTATAAAATAAAAAATATAGTGAATAAAAGAACTATCTACAGCTCGATAGCACAGAATAGCTGCATGATGAGTCATACATAGTCTACGATCTCTGCCAGCTGTTTTCCGATTGAACGAGAGAAAGTGGGGGAGGTAAAGGAAGATGAGAGAAGAGAGGCTTGATCCTTCTGCTTTTGGTAAAAGTGGACAAGGGAAGGGGAGATAAACGGTAAAAGAACTACCTCAAGAATAAGAAATCATTATTTTTAAAGAATTATTTAACAAAGATCTTTATACTATATTACATTTTAAATATTATATTTATGCAAGAATATTTTATAATTGAATTGGCTTGGATCATCTACACTTAACTGAAAATTTAAAAAAGACACTCCAGTGTACGTTTCTTTATTTTGTTTTTGTTTTATTGTTGGATTATGATCAGTTCAAACCTTTTTCTCCCCAAGCCGGCTGCTGATGATTGAGACTGTTTCAAAGTTAAACCACAAACAGAAATAATAATAATTTAAAAAAAGAACAGAACGATACTCTTTTCTTTTCTTTACCTTTTATTTAAAAATAAAAAAGATATTTCTGTTGTTAATTGTCTGATTGTGTTCAAATTTCCAGAGAATTCAAATAATAATAAATTAGGCCGTTTACCAAATTTCTATTAAAATACAATAAGTTTTCAGAAAATTAGAGCGCTCCCCCAAAAAAACCCACTATCTGGAACAGTCCAAAGAGAAAATACTGACTACTGTTTGTTGTAGAGCGTTAGCAGCTTGCATCTGATGGTCTTAGCTATGCAGAAAGGATCCATTATTACAGTGGGGCAGTAGGTTACTGCACCTGTTCTTGGCCAGCATGGCATGGAGCGGGTTTAATTGAAGCAACACAAGTGAATCATACAGTATTTAATTTTTCAAGCTTCCATGTGCTTTTCCCGGAAAAGAGGAAAAAAGGACAACATTTTAAAAAAAATTACAGGTACAAAGTTGATATCTTAGGAAAAGGGCAGAGTGCATTTTTCACTTTTAAAAAGAGGAACACTAGTTGGTTAGTTGACTTCATTAGTTTTGTTATTTTCCATGTTGAGGTTTACTTTATTAGCACATGAAATAAGAGCAGCATCTGTTAATCATCTTTGTCCTAAATTAAAATCTTTATGCGATGTCTAATTATAAATAGTGTAACGTTATAAAAGAATAATAAATAAATTTAGAAATGACATCCTAACATAAAATGTTTACTTTTATTTTTAATTCGGCAAAAATAACTTTATCAAATGCAAATTTAATAATAATAAAATAATTATTCGATTGTCTTCCCAATAACAGGAAAATAGGCCAAAATATCATTTTCCTGTTTCACTGTTACATTGATGCACCCCCCACCCCTCCCCTTCTTTCACGGCAAATTTTATAGTGCTCAACTATCCGAACTTTTCAAGTATCCAGCAATCGGCGTTTCCCGAGCATGCCAGTTAGTTGAGCTTTTACTGTATTGCGATATTAAATTTCTGATATCATCCAGCCCTAATACTGTCAGAGATTTAATATTTTCTGGTAGTTCTAATTTTTTTTTTAAATATAATTATTACAGTAACTTAGTAGTCATTCTAGTATAGTTCTTGAGAGTGCTAATATCTATACTTCCCCATTAAATTAAAAGTTTAAAAAATAATGTCAAGGTAATTCTTATATGATAATTTATTTTTAAAGTTATTTAGTTACAAAGAACAAAACCATGTTAATTAAACCTATTTCAGTTTGAATTAGCATAGAAAACTTAAAAAATTAGAAGGGTAGTTTAAAAATGCATTAAAAAAACCTACAAAATAAAAATGAAAAAGGTATTTATAAATAATTTTGCCCCAATTTCTGGCCTCAAATTGTATTGTGAAAGTTATATAATACTGCAAAACTAACATCTTTCATTAAAGTTTTACTCAAGAAGTTGGCAGTTATCCAAGAGAAGATGCCTTCATCTTGTCCTTGAATGATATTGATGAATTTCTCTTGGGCTGAAGTACCTTTTAAAGCATATTTAATAGCAGTCAATATAAGGCTTGCTTCTAGAGGATTGCTCACACTAAACAAAATTTAATACAAGCATTAAAATAGAGTCAAACAGAATTTAAAAAAAAATAAAAATTGCATATAGAAATAATATAACAACTGATTTTTTTTTCCCAACCTGTACAAGATAACTTTTCTATCAACAGTTTTAGATGTCAAAGTGAAATACACTAATATTACAGGTACAATATATATCATAACATGGTGAAAGTTCAACATTAATTTACAGTATTTTATCTTTTAAATAATTCAACTATGATTAGAGCAATAAATGCTTATGCTCCATTAAGAAATAGTTTCATATCGATTTATGATATATATTTTTTAAATAGTATATTTTTAAGAGATTTTTGAATAACATAAACAACAATCATGATAACTATGATTAATCAAATTAGTAAAATTAAAATTTTACATTGTTTAAAATAATTTATCGTTTCATTCTTTGTTATCAAATCCCATAGGGCTTTAAAAAGCTAATTAATTCTATTCTCAATTACTTAACAGTTTAACATGAAAAAGGTGTCATAGTGGACATTGAATAAATGTACTCACCTTAATATTTCAATCAATATATTTAAAAAAAAAACAGAATTATCCAGTTAGCAATTTGTGCTCTGAAAACTTCGGTAACATAGTGGACATCAAAAAGAAATGAAATTTTGAAGGACAAAATATACTAAGCTGTAGAAAAAAAGGTTGCTTAGAAAATTTAGTCATTTAAGGTATAACAGAGAGTCAAGAATAAAAGCTTTCACTAAATGTATCAGTAATAACAAAATATTTTTTCTGACACTGTTATTACTGCTTGTTTATTGAATTTTTATAAAAGGACAGGTAAATTTGCACAAGTACTAAATATTATGCACATATTTTGGTGTAGTTTTAATGATTTCTGATTTTGTAATGAATCTTAAGAATGTGCTCTTTTTCACAAGATAAAAGTAAATGGCAAAAGAGAAAAATCTGAATGATATTCTTGTGTAATATTTTTTTGAGAATGACCCATATATGCCAATGGCAGTTAAAGGGTTAATAGATGAAGACTGATTGTATCACATTGAATATCAGAACTACTACAAAAAATGCATCAATAAGTTAAGAATAGTTTTTAATGGTAATATTTAAAGTTTTTGGTATTGTTAATATATTGTGTTTTGTTATATTTATAAAAATGACTTGCAACAATCAAAATGTCTAATAATAATTATTATTTATAATTAATTCCGTATTCCATCTAAACTATTCAGCATTGTAAAAGCTTAACCAAATAACAACTTCAGATAACTGATCATTTTCTTGTTTTTGATGCTAAAACTGAAGTAAAATTCAAAAGACTCTTTTTTTTTTATATATACATACATATCGTCATCATATATACTGATACGAGCAAATCTTGTGTGTGTGTAGTTTATATATATATATATATATATATATATATATGCAAATTTTATCTTTAAAATCACTGGGCTAGGTTACATGTTGAAGAAAATTTGATTAATGGGTCACTTTGGATCACCATGGGTCAGGATCAAGCTAATTGTATCGAAAAAATGGTCCAAACGATTTTGATTAAATTTTGTACTCTACCATTTTTGGGCACAAGAAGACTATTGGGCTGGGTTACATGTTCAGGAACTTTTGATTAGTGTGTCATTTTTGGGTCAATGCAGGTCAAGTTAATTTTATCTAAAAAACAGACTAACGATTTTAATTAAATTTTGTTTCCTATGAGTTTCAGGTATGAGAAAATCACTGAGCTAGATCACATGCTTGAGAAAATTTGATTAGTGGGTCATTTTTGGGTCACTGTGGGTCAAGCTAATTTTATCTAAAAAACAGCGCAGACTATTTAGACTAAATTTTGTATCCTATGATTTTCGGGCATGAGAAGTCTGTTGGGGTAAGTCACATGTTCAAAAAAATTTGATTAGTGGGTCATTTTGGTCATGGGTCATTATGGGTCAAGCTATTTTTATCTTAAAAACAGCTCAGATGATTTAAACTAAATTTAGTATCCTATAGTTTTAGGGAACGAGAAGACTATTGGGCTAGGTCACATGTTCAAGAAATTTTTATTAGTGGGTCATTTTGGTCATGGATCATTATGAGTCAAGCTATTTTTATCTTAAAAACAGCTTAGATGATTTGAACTAAATTTTGTATCCTAAGGTTTTGGGGCAGGAGAAAATCATTGGGCAATGCTCAAGAAAATCTGATAAGTGGGTCATTTTTGAGTTACTGTGGGTCAAGCTAATTTTATCTAAAAAAGGCTCAAACTATTTTGACTAAATTTTATATCCTACGGGTTTCGGTACGAGAAGACAATTGGGCTTGGTCACATGTTCGAGAAAATTTGATTAGTGGGTTATTTTGTTCATGGGTCATGATATTTGAACTCAAAGCTAATTTTGACCGAGCATAGCTCGTTCTTCCCTGCTCGTATATTCTAATACGAGCGAATCCTTGTGTGTGTGTGTGTGTGTGGTTATATATATATGCAAATTTTATCTTAAAAATGGTTCTAACGATTTTGACAAAAATTTTGTATCCTATTGTTTTGGGACACCAGAAAACAATTGGACTAGGTCCCATGTTTGAGAAAAACTGGGTAGTAGGTCATTTTGGGGCACCATAGGTCAGGTTCAAGCTAATTGTATCTAAAAAATGGTTCAAACAATTTTGACTAAATTTTGTATCCTATCATTTTCGGGCACGAGAAGACTGTTGGGCTGGGTCACATGTTTGAGAACTTTGGATTAGTGGGTCATTTTTGGGTCAACGCAAGTCAATTTTATCCAAAAAATGGCACTAACGATTTTGATTAAATTTTGTATCCTACGTGTTTTGGGCATGAGAAAATCATTGGGCTAGGTCACATGTCCAAGAAAATTTGATTAGTTAGTCATTTTTGGGTCACTGTGGGTCAAGCTAATTTTATCTAAAAAATGGCTCAGACTATTTAGACTAAATTTTGCATCCTATGATTTTCGGGCATGAGAAGACTGTTGGGTTAAATCACATGTTCGAGAAAATTCGATTAGTGGGTCATTTTGGTCACGGGTCAAGCTATTTTTATCTTAAAAATGGCTCAGAGGATTTGAACAAAATTTAGTATCCTACAGTTTCTAGCCACGAGAAAATCATTGGGCTAGGTCACATGCTCGAGAAAATCGATTTGTTGGTCAGTTTTGAGTCACTGTGGGTCAAGCTAATTTTATCTAAAAAATGGCTCACACTATTTTGACTAAATTTTATATCCTACGGGTTTCGGGCACGAGAAGACAACTTGGTCACATGTTCGAGAACATTTTATTAGTGGGTCATTTTGGTCATGGGTGATATTTGAACTCAAAGCTAATTTTGATCGAGCATAGTTCAGTCTTCCCTGCTCGTATATATAATGAAGAAAAGCATTCAACAACAGTTGATTGATTAAATCAAGCATTTCAAATAATGCTATAGAAGAAAATCTTAATCAAAAATATACGTACTTCAATACTCTCATTCCTGCAGTAGCCCCTAAATACAAATTAACTGGTGAAGTGACATCACTAGGTATGGCATTTGTTACATTATTCACACAAGATACCAGTTCAGCTGGATCATATCCTTCAGCAATTCCCACTAATTCAGAAAATAATAATAATTAACAATGAACAGCCTATAACTTCAATATTAAAACATTTACAAAAATGTCGGCCAATGATTACTTACTAAAATTATATAAAATCACGGTAAGTAATGTAACCTTTCATAAATAATTGAATTATTTAAAGACAACATAAAAAATATACTGTACTATAAATTAAAAGATGATCAAATTTCTTATTATCAGTACCAATAATATTATTTATGAGATTAAAACTTCAGAGAAAATAATTCAAAATTTCAGGCACATCTTCAAAGAAGGTTTGCATATATATTATTAGACAAATCAGGAACATGGACCATTCAAGATTATAATAGCATCCTCACACATAATGGCTAATTAGTTGTATTTTTATAGTAAGTCTCAAAAAGGAATATATTGTTCCAAACAAAAAATCAATAATATACAAATAATACTATTAAAAAAAAGCCTGTTAGATTCAGGAAAACAAAAGACTAAAAGAAAGGAAATTCTTTTAAACTGCTTTGAAAAGAAACCCATCCAGATTTGAGTATATTATCAATGTAAGGTGTTTAAAGAAATTAAACAGTTACTAAGCATTGCATTATTTAAAAAAATGTTAATACAAAATACATAAACTAGATGCTACATTAACACACATGAGTTTTAAAAACTTCATAAGTAATTTTAATAAGATTTATCAAATTAAGAGAAGCCTTGTCTGTACAGCCAACAAAAAGCATGGCAGTTAATTAATTGATAATAGACAGTAAGTTATGAGAAAAGATAATGTGAATACATGTATGTTCGTTTCTCCAATAAACAGATATCTATGTATCATATTTGAATGCCTACAATACAAGCCAGATCACTCAAGAATACATTAATTTACCTAGAAGAATTAGAGGCTACTTGAAAGAAGGCATTTATTACACTATTAGTTGTTATTAAAATTTCCAAATCTCAGTATATTTGCCTCTTATTTAAAATAAAACATTTTTACTGTTGAGGATGTTTTTTTAATATTAAATAACATAATGACATATTTGAGTAAAGAAAATTGAAAAAAAATTAGAATAACCTTACTGTATAACTCTTTTCCCCGCATACACATTTTAAAATAAAAAGAAAACTGCCCAGTTAAACTGAGGGCATTGAGCTCACAGGCTATTCACACTAATTGTATATTATACTCGTATTTCAAAGAATTTGAAATAAGCCCCTTGAAAAATAAAGAAATCGACAATATATTAAGGGGGGGGTTATCCCCCCGTTACCCCCTCATAGTTAACTAATGAACGCCTTAAACTAATCAGGGAAGCCTCTTATTACAATGAATATATATATATATACAAAATTTGAAGAAAATCTGATAATGCTGCTTGAAAAACCCATTTATATAAATTAAGGGGGATTGGCCCCCCCGTCCCCCCCTTTATACTTAACCAATCAATCCCGAAAACTAATCAGGGAAGCGTCTTAACCCAATGAACTTATAAACAAATTTTGAAGCAAATGAGATAATTCTGCATGAAAAACCCATTTATATAAATTAAGGGGGGGGGATTACCCCCCCCCCATTCCCTCCCTTTATACTTAACCAATCAATCCCGAAAACTAATCAGGGAAGCGCAAAACACAGTGAACCTATAAACAAAATTTGAAGGAAAACGGAATAATTCTGCAGGAAAAACCCATTTATATAAATTAAGGGGGGGATTAGCCCCCCGTCTCCCCCTTTATACTTAACCAATCAATCCCAACAAAAACTAATCAGGGAAGCCTCTTATTACAATGAATATATATATACAAAATTTGAAGAAAATCGGATAATGCTGCATGAAAAACCCATTTATCTAAATTAAGGGGGATTAGCCCCCCCCCTTCCCCTTTATACTTAACCAATGAACCCCCAAAACTATTCAGAGAAGCGCATTATCACAATGAACCTATATACAAAATTTGAAGAAAATCGGATAATTCTGCTTGAAAAACACATTTATATAAATTAAGGGGGGATTGGCCCCCGTCCCCCCCTTTATACTTAACCAATCAACCCCAAAAACGAATCAGGGAAGCGTCTTAACCCAATGAACCTATAAACAAATTTTGAAGTAAATGGGATAATTCTGCATGAAAAACCCATTTATATAAATTAAGGGTGGATTAGCCCCCCCCCCCGTTCCCCCCTTTTATACTTAATCAGTCAATCCCAAAAACTAATAAGGGAAGCGTCATAACCCAATGAACTTATAAACAAATTTTGAAGCAAATGAGATAATTCTGCATGAAAAACCCATTTATATAAATTAAGGGAGGGATTAGCCCCCCGTTCCCCCCCTTTATACTCAACCAATCAATCCCGAAAACTAATCAAGGAAGCGCCTTAACACAGTGAACCTATAAACAAAATTTGAAGGAAAAAGGAATAATTCTGCAGGGAAAACCCATTTATATAAATTAAGGGGGGGACTACCCCCCCCCCGTTCCCGCCCCCTTTATACTTAACCAATCAATCCCAAAAACTAATCAGGGAAGTGCCTTAACGCAGTGAACCTATAAACAAAATTTGAAGGAAAACTGAATAATTCTGCATGAAAAACCCATTTATATAAATTAAGGGGGGGGATTAGCCCCCCCCCCCATTCCCCCCTTTATACTTAACCAATCAATCCCGAAAACTAATCAGGGAAGCGCCTTAACACAGTCAACCTATAAACAAAATTTGAAGGAAATCGGATATTTCTATGAAGAGTTATCGCGTTACGTACGTACATACATACATACATACAGAACCGGCGGGCACATAAGCTCTCAGGCTTTGATAGCCTGTGAGCTAAAAAATCAACCATACCAATTTAAAAAAGTCCTTCCGGCCTGTACCGGGAGGAAAAGGTAGCTTTCCTATATCTTCGTTTTAAAATTTTAGCTAATGTTACACGAAAACAGCAAGTTAAAATGCAAAGAAACATTTACAAAAGATTCGTTAATTCTGAATTTGAATAAGAAATTCGCCAAATTATTGAGCAATAGCCAAATTGGCTTCATTTATGAAGACTTATTTTGGTCGCCAAATTTGGCAATATTTTATCAAATGTCGCCAATTTTGTCACCAATGTCGCCAATTTTGGCGCTAACGGATATGAATATATAGTTTTATGCGTATCATTGGGAAAATTATTACAACAATGAAAGAAAATAATTTGCGAGTAATAGCGTTAATGTGCTGTTTTGTTTCAAAATGTCAGCCACCCTAGAATTTCAAACTGCTCTATCTCAGCCATTTTTTAAGATAGAGGTAAACCAAAAAATGCTCTGGAATCCTTGTATCAAGGCCTAAAACGTAATTAAAAAATAAATTTGAATTTTTAACTTTTTTGTATATTTATTTTAATTTTAAATTTTTAAATGGCCGCCATCTTGAAACAAAATGGCGGACAAAGCTGGCCAACGAACTCGGTCGAGACATTGGTTAGCTTAATACACACAATTAGTTTCATCAAAATTGATTTATAAATACGAGCGTTATCGTATGACATAGGTCAGATATACATATATATATATATATATATATATGGATATATCTATATATATAAATCAACATTTGAACGGAGGGTGGTTTTGGGGTCTGGGGGTCATGATCGGTGAAAATATATCGAAATTTTCCGGAACTGCTTTCCTCCGAACGGCTGCAATAGGTAGCTTTATACTTTTTTGTATTGAAAGCTACCTAATAAAGAAAACAATGCATTAAAAAATGACAAACAAAAGTTCATTAACTTTTATTTAAATGAAACAAAAGTTGATATGGTTAGGAAAAGAACCTTCAACAGACTTTTCTGATACACAGCAGCATGCACAGGAAAACACCAAATTTAAAGAGAGCTCTCCTCACTTTTGAAGAGAAAATCAAAACTAAAGGTAAAAAAAAAGGGAGATAGACAAAAATGGGAATGTTAAAAAAAGACAGAAGGTACATGGTCATGGCACAGAGTTTGGAAAACCTATGAGTGTTCTGAATATTCTCACTGAGTGAACCCTGGCTTATCAAAAATCTATTTTAAAAGTACATTTGTGATCTCCCTGTTAATATTTATATCTATCTGTAAATTTTCTTACTTTTGAACATTCTAATATAGGGTGAATCTAAACTCTTGGGCAAAATTTTAAGGGGTGATAGTACACATCAAGACAAACAATATTAAATAGGAAACTAAGGGTCCCAAATGTCTTCCGAAGGCGATAGGCGCCATTAAAGTTTAGGGTCCAAAATTTCAAATGATTATAAAAAACGGAAAAATTGGTCGATTCGTTTGCGGTTTTCGCTAAAACTATTCTTTATGTCAGTATTTTCTGAAAAATAAATTTTAAAGATAAAGTTCAAAAAATGCCGATAGAGGGCGCTTTAGTCTTTGGAGTAACGAAAACTATTTTTTACTGTTATTTTTTGCATCTCATTAAATGCTTTCAAAAGCTTAGACTTAAACTTAAATTTTGAGCTCAAAATCTGAATCGTTGGGAGTGATTAAGTAGCACAAACTGAACTGCGTGCAGGAGTTGAAATTTGAAACACCTCCCCCCCCCCCCCACTCCTGAACACAGTTCAGTTATTCCCGATCTTGGTATCGTGGACCAGGCAGAAACAATAAGAGTTGTAATTTTCCAACTGGACGAAAAATGTCCAGGCCAGGATTCGAACCCTGGAACTCTTGAAGCTGCCATGATCTACCAACTGAGCTATCCCGCTTGAATATGGAGGGCATAATTCATCCAGTTCATGCCGGGATAGCTCACATGGTAGAGCATGGCAGCTTCAGCTAAGAGATCGCAGGTTCGAATCCTGGCCTGGACATTTTTCGTGCAGTTGGAAAATTACAACTCATATGATTTCTTTACCAATTTGAATAATTGTGTTAAAATTAATCCAGGCAGAAACTACTACCCCCTACACGTAAAATAAACGATAGAGTAATGACAAAATTAAATAGAAAATTTATTCATAACAGACATGAGCAATTTCTCCACGCAAAATAAAAAGAAACAATTTGATATATGCATGTAGTGTGCAATATGAATAAAGGCTGACACGTAGAAAATGGTACACGCATGATGTTTGTGAGGAATCACAAAAACTGCTTGAAAGAGTGCCCACCAGCAACGATGCAGGCCTCACGCCGATGGCAGAGGGAATTGTGAACATTAGTGAACACCCCGGACATCTCCCAGATATCGCCTGCTACGACGGCAATCCTCGCAACCAGGTCCTCGTCGGAGTCGACGGTAAAAAATAGTTTGGAGTCTAAAGTGCCCTCTATCAGCATTTTTGAACTTTATCTTTAAAATTTACTTTTTAAATAATTTTTTTATTTAATTTTGTCATACGTCTATCGTTTATTTTACGTGTAGGGGTAGAAGTTTCTGCCTGGTCTACGACACCAAGATCGGGAATAACTGAACTGTGTTCAAGGTAGGTTCAAATTTCAACTCCTGAACACAATTCAGTTTGCGCTACTTAACCACTCCCAACGATTCAGATTTTTAACTCAAAATTTAAATTTAAGTCTAAGCTTTTGAAAGCATTTAATGAGATACAAAAAATAACGGTAAAAAATAGTTTTTCATTACTCCAAACTTTAAAACGCCCTCTATCGGTATTTTTTTAACTTTATCTTTAAAATTTATTTTTAAGAAAATACTGACATAAAGAATAGTTTTAGCGGAAACCGCAAACGAATCGACCAATTTTTCCGTTTTTTATAATCATTTGAAATTTTGGACCCTAAACTTTAATGGCACCTATCTCCTTCGGAAGACGTTTGGGACCCTTAGTCTTGATGTGTACTATCACCCCTTAAAGTTTTGCCCAAGAGTTTAGATTTACCCTGTATATTAAGAAAAGCTAATATATATATATATATATATATATATATAGTTTCTTTAGTTCACTTTCTAAATTTTTGATACTGAATTTCTTTTTTTCTTTTTCTCTTAAGAACTGAATAAAATGAAAAAGTTTTATTTTCACTTTATATATATGTTATGGTCAATATCCTTAATCCGGTCATTATTAGTAGTAACCGGTTACTATTAATAATGACCGGACATAATTCCTGGTTATTATTAATAATAACCGCAATCATTATTAATAATGACCAGATTAATCATATTGACCATAACATATATATATATATATATATATATATATATATATATAAAGTGAAAATATAACTTTTTCATTTTATTCATTTCTTAAAAAAAGACAGAGAAAAAGAAAAAAAAAATCAGTACCTAAAATTTAGAAAGTGAACTAAAGAAATTAAACATAACAATTAAATTCAGATTTCACAAGGAAGCTAAAACTACCATGAAAAATTTAGTATACTGAATATAAAAATAAAGTTTTGACAAAAAAAAAATACTTTGTAACTTTTGATAAAGAATTTATCTGCACATGCTGTACTAGCAATATCTAAACTTCTTTTTTTAAAACCTTCAAAAATAAATATTAGCCTGACTTTCCCATTATAACTGAATTTTAAAATATTTATGTTTCCAACTACAAGAACACATTTTCTGCTGCTTGTCATTTTTAAAATTATTTAAAAATAAAAATTGTCTGCAAATTGGTAAGTACTTAAATATTTATAAAATATTAATAACACTCTTAATAAAAGTAATAATAATATCCTAAAAACAGAAGAAAAATTTACTCTTATTTCCTCAATATGCAGACAATAGTGCAAATAAAATCCCCCCCCCCCCTCTTCCTTCCCAAAAAAGATTATCATATGTTCTATTACTTCAGTTTGCTTTACATTAATTTAAAAACACTAAATAACTTTTTTTATAAACTTTATTTCTGCTGTTTCAAGCTAATACTTTTAAAATAAAAAAGAAAATTTATAAATGATTTTTTCAATACTTCTGTTCAATTATTTCTTCTCTACTCTTTCCTCTCTCCTATTAAATTCCCTTATTTCATAACTCAGGCTCCTGCCATTTTATTTTTTTTATTTATTTTTGCAATTATTTATTGCGGGGTTTTTTTTGGTTAAAAATAAGTAAATAAACTGAAGCAAAAATACTCTTCCAGAATTGGTACACAGTGAATTATTTTGTCAGATAACTTTTTAGATTACCTTATTTTAAATAATAAAGATATTAAATCGATATCATTCATATTATTCCTGGATATATTCATAACTCACTTTCAATTGTGCAAAAGTTCCTTTGGTTAACTTCTCCAGTACCAAGATATTTACTCCCAAACCACTGATATAAAAATACTTCAGTGTGAGTAGATCCAGCATCAATGACAATTCCATACTGGAAAAGAAAATTCAAATAATTTTCAAATATAGAAGTAATGTTATTTCATTTATTCATTATCCATTTCTTTGTACATATATCTTCACCTGTTAAAATCATGCTTTGAATCACAATAAAACATAAATATGGAATATTCAAATCATTTACAAGTGAAACATTATAACAGCTAATGTCTTATGTTTAAAGAATAAACTGCTATATACAGTTGAACCTTGATATCGTGAACCTCTTTGTGAAGAATTATTTGGTATCTAAAAAATTAAGTATTTCCTATATATACAGTAAAACCTGTGTAAGTTGACCACTTGCGGTGCCACACTTCAGTGGTCAACTTAGAGGAGTGGTCAAGTTATAAAGGGTGATGATAAATTTACTTTTTTTTACGTAATTACCATAACATTTTTTCCACAAAAGTTTTATTTATTGACAGGGCTTTAAAGTAATATTGTATTACCATGCATATTTCTAACACCTTATAAAAGAAAAGATTAACTACAAGAATGAATTAATAGTTTTATATAAATTTTAAAATCAATTTGTATACTACTATTTATTTAAATAAAAACCAGTTAGTCTTTCTTTCGGCATGTTGCCTCCAAAACCTTTTTCATTTTTTGATACAAGAGATTTTCTTGGCAATTGATGGTAAAACAGTCCTGTTTCATTTGCATTGAATTGGTTTTCAGGCGGATCACAATTTCAGTTAATTTTGCTTTCCAGTTTTCTACAGTATTACAATCTACTGAAGCAGATTCACCACAAAGACTACGGAAATTTATGTTGTTTTTTGATCTGAAGGATTCTAGCCATCCATTACTTGCATTTAATTCAGAAATTCCCAATTCATTTGCAATATCTTAGGCTTTAGCTTGGAGCATAGATCCTGAAACTGGAATATTTTTGGAACGGCATAGCTTTAAAAACTTCCAAACTGCCAGATTAATTTCTTCATTTGATGTTTTTCTCAATTTTATTTTTCTATCACAAGTACAGTTCTCTAAGCACAATTTAGTTATTTCTTCCCCATTCTTTGATATGTTAGACACTATAGTTTTGGAAATTCCATATCTATCAGCTAATTTTCTCTGGCTTTCTCCTTTTCTAATTAAATTTAATATTTCATATTTTTCTCATTTGAAAGTTCAACTAATTTTCTTTTTGGAGCCATTTTAGATTAACAAAATCTTCCTTGTTAAAAAGAAATTACAAAATATAAATGTCTTGTAACTAACTCTACACCAAGTTTACTGGATGAAAATAATAATCTTTCTATACTACAACACAGTTCTAGTGTAACTCATCATTATAACAAATAATTTCCTTAACTGTATTGTTACAATTGCCACAAACTATTGCAACTGATGGAAATATTTCTGCTTACCAACTAGCACCTGGGGTTATTGAAAGAAGGGAAGGAATCATACGAGAATGGGAAATAGAAGAAAGAAATCTGGAATCAAAGAATGGAGGGGAAGGGTTGAAAAGCCAAATCCATAAGAGCAACAATGTAAGAATAGATAAGCCTTGAATTATTTACCTACACCTATCACTACTAAAAGCATTTCCCAGGTTAATCCTATTTCGCCCTTTTAGAAATTCTAGTTAAAAAGGAAAAAAAAAGGAAATATCCTGGAGAGTTACTTTTTTTTATTCATGATTTGTTAGCTTTTTGGATGGTCAAGTTATAAAGGGTTTTGATGGGCATTTTATAATAGTTCTAGTCAAATTTGAATAATGTCAGTGGTCAAGATACAAGATAGACAGGTGGTCAGGTTACAAAGGGTTTGTCTTATAGTTTTGTATAGGATAAATTTGGTTCCTGACAACAGAGGTCAACATAGACAGGTGGTCAACTTACAAGGGTGGTCAACTTTACAGGTTTCACTGTATATATATTTTATCAATATAATTTATTTTATAATTCTGTCAAGGCGTTATCCTTGAAATTCTTGCTAGGATGTCTGATTTTTCTGTTAGAGCACTAAATGAATAATTATGATATTTTCTTATTAAATTCAAATATTTAAAATAAAAGTATCTGGGAATTCATGGGATGATTTAAAATTTAGCAGTTGAGTATTTACACCTTTATTGAAGTTATTGTGTATTATAACCTGAGGCACCTTCTTCAAAATTGCCAGTTTTCCCATAAAGTGACGGTAAATGGAAAATGAAAACATATTTGCCAACTTTTAGACTCTATTGAAAATGTTGATCTTGAAATGCTTTACAAAAAACTGTCAAGCACTAAAAGAATTAAACAGCCATCAAATTTAGTTAATGGGATTTGTTTTTAAACTCTGATATAATATAAATTTCTTTTAGATAACTAAATTAAACATTAATAAAAGTTAATATTTGTAAGCATTATTTTTATAAAATCTTGATATTTCAAACAAATATTTTGATTTTTTCCAGTGAGATTCAAAATATCAAGGTCCAACTGTGCTATAAATGTAGCTTAAGTTACTTGTTTTAGTTTAAACAGGGTGTCTATTCCAGATCAGAAACTAATTTCCCTGACTTTTCCAGGTTTTCCATATCATTAAATAAAAATTCCAGATATCGAGATTTTGTTATGTTACACACAAAAAATTTTAAAAGTTGTGAATTTGAGAGTGGAACATTCACAACTGATTTGTTTTTTTTTGTTTTTTTTTTTATACAAAATTTACAAATTGTTGAACATTTTACATGATAAACATTAAGCAGATACACACTTTTAGCATCAGGTTCTATCCATTTTGTCAAATCAGGATGAAATTCTTTATCACACCAGTCATAGTTAAATACAGATTGCTTTGACATATTTTAATACAAATAATAAATATTCAATAAATTAAGCTAATAAATGTTCAATTCCCAAACAAAGATAAGTAAGCAGAGTGAAATTGGAACTGAAAATCTCTGATTACAAAGGAGGACTGAATGTGGAGTAGACAAAATGATTTGTATGAGATGTTGAAATACTTTTTACAGTACTTATGAAAAGCAATGTTTGATTTTAATGGCGCTGCAACTTCAAACTCTTAGTTTTATAAGAAACATTTTCTGATTTTTTTTCTTGAAAGTTCAAAATTTTCTAACTTTTTCTCGGAATTTTCAAATTTTCCTGACATTTCCTCAGAAATGGTAAATTTCCCTGACTATTCTCTGACTTTTCCAGGTTATCCAGTTTTTCCAGATGGCTAGACATCCTGTTTAAAGCATAGATGTGCACTGTTCTTCTTGAGCTAGTTAGTAAATGAATTCATTTTCATGATAGTATCTTCAAAATGATGAACTTTTATATACAAATCTCACTGTCAGAGGTTGTTAAGGATTTTTTTTTTAATTCAAATACTTTGTATTTTTTTAAACTGACAACTCTAGGCCAACATCTTTCTGACAATTAGGTTAAGCAAATAAGAGAGAAGATAGACTGCTATTATTGAAATATTATAACTGGTACTAAATTTTTTAATATTACCTAATTCAGTTTTATCTTTTTAAAATTCTTAAAAGATACTGTCCTCAATCGAGAAATTTTTTTCTTTGCAGCTTGCACAAAACCTAAGATCATAGGTTTTTATTGCTCTGAATAATCCATATTTTTTTAATTAAAATATTTTATGCTAAATATTGAATATCTATTGTATCTTTGTTAAGCATAGATCAAATACTTTGTGCGAATTTTAATTCATAAACCAAAACCAATTACAATGTTGTAACGCACAAATATGAAAATTGGTATAAAGAACCACATACGGCCATTTCAAGGATGCATCGATCCCCTTCCTCAGTGCAAAAGAAAAATGGATAAAATTAGGTTCAAAGAACCCCTCGGTTATAGCCTCGAGTACTGGCTTGAATGAAAATGTTAAAGCAAGAGTTTATATATACCAAAAAAGTGACGTAGTTGACCAGAAATAACTGAAAAAAGGAGTCACTGAACAGGATCCCTCCACACGTGCAAGCACCCCTAGTCTCTCGCACGTGCGGAGGGATCCTGTGCAGTGACTCCTTTTTTCAGTTGGATGCAGACAATGATAACTTCCATGAGTTTTTGTTATATCGTTGCATTTGACATAAAACCTATTGAAAATTTTGTTGAAATAGCTTTATTATTGTTAAATTTATGAACAAAAATTCACGTTCGGTTTGGAAAGAAACACCCTGTATATTTTATAGGAGAAATGGATTGCAATCCTGGTTTGCTACACAAAAATTATTTCCCGAGTGTTTTTTTCCACCCCTTAAAATTTGTCTCATATTTGTGGAAACAGTTTATATAAATGTGACATCAGCTTTATTTTATTTCATTGGTACATTTTGCAACTCAAAAATAGCAAATGCTGTTTAACTGAATCACGTCTAACATTGTGTCTGATTCTAATAAAAGGAAAAAAGTAGTATTATGATTATTTAAAAGGATTTATGAAAAAGCCTGATTCGATTAACCAGTGATTCTAATAAGAGAAGAGTGCTGAACTAGCTATCAATATCTCAACCCCCCCCCCTCCCCCCTAGAGCCGAATTCTGACTGTGTCACTGCATTCTACACATATACAAACATGAGCTAGACTTACTTTAGGTCATGTTGACTGCTGAGATAAAGAGTTAAAAGTAGAAATAATTTATATCTAGCAATTAGAAATGCTTAAATTACACACATATACTACATTTGAATTATTCTGAAAAACAAATTGGTTTTCTTAAGAAAAAAAAACAGTAGGTTAAAAGTTAAAACCATTTGGTTTAAACTGTGTCAACCCTGATAATTAGCTAACTTTAAACTGTTTTTATTTATTGTTACTACAAAGTAACAGTGCAAGAAAATTTTAAAAATTAAAGTTGCAAAAGAGCTTAAATTTCATGTGGGAGTGGTGCAAAAGGGAAAAAACAAATTATAAGAAGGAGAATTCAGATAGATTTTTTAAAGTGGAAATTTGAAGAAAGTGCGGAAGATTCTCACACATACAACTTAGGGGAAATATTCACAATATAATATTACATGAGAATTATATATACATACTTATATATACAAAATCACTAGACAATAAATTTCAAGACTAGCCTTCTCCCCACAAAAATGTTTTCATATAACACAATGTTTCATGCAATAAAATTTTTGCTATGCATTATATGCCAGTAAATTTTCAAATATTACATTTTTAATGATAATTTTTGAGTTATTATTAGAAGTAAAAAATGGAAATACATGGTTAAAATTGGAAATGTACTACAAAATATTTATTTTGCATCAAATTTTGATGTTTTGTATCAATTTTACATCAAAGAACGTGAAATAAAAGGATTAAAAATAATATGATTTTATACATGCTAAATATCAATTGTTGCCATGTTTCGCTGAAAATAAGTCTTACATTAATTTTTGCTTCAAAAGATGCTCTAGACCTTATTTTCGGGAGATTTTTTTTAATGTAATTTTTGCATTTATTCACATACAATAATCCATAATTATTCATAAACTCATTTAAAAATAACCTATACTTATGTACAGATTTTAATTCATGAAATTGATATATATTTTAATAATTGCATCTCAATGACGTTATTTTCACAGACTTTTAATTCTACCAGCTTCAAAATTACAGATCAGAGGCCATTGTCTCAGTACTGGCTGAGCAAAAAGTCAGTGAAAAATTACATTATTTTGATGCAGTTATAAAAGCTTTTTCAGTATTATGATAAAATGCAAGTTTAATTATATTACTTTGCACATACTGCAGCATTCTGCCATTACTGCCTTAAATCTTCAAACAACATGATTTTGTAAAATGATGTAATTTATATTTTGATATATTGCTAACATTTAGATTGAGGGCCTAATCTCTAACAAGAAAGATATAGCTATCTGATAAAATGTCATGGTTAAACAAAAAACATTCATAAAACAAAAAAAAGTATTTGTGGAGGGGGGGGGGGATTTTTTAGTTTTATTTATGCCTGTTTCTAAATGTAACCTGGCTGCTTTGAGGCACATTCATGAGGTTATTTTCATTCATAAATGCATAAATTTTATGAAAGAAAAAATACTATAAAATCATTACTTTAAACTACATTTTTGGAAAATCTCATCATGATTGCATGCATTTTTAAGGTCAGAGCACTGTCTTAGAAAATGACAGTTTTAAGGAACAGTGATAGGGTTTTTTTTTTAGGCTAGGTCTTGTATTATGATTTTCCTGAAAAATCATTATTTTTAGGTTAGGTCTTATTTTCGAGGAAACACGGTAATAGGACAGGGCAGGGGTGAGGAATTACATCATTCTACTCGCCACTGGCGAGTGGATTTTCTGGCAGGGCGAGTTCATTTTAGGTAGTCTTAAAAAATACAAGCTATAGATTAGCTAAAGTAAATAAGCTAAAGTATAACAAAACTTTATATTTTTATTTGTTAGCCATATTTTGCATCTCTCCAAATTGCCACAGTGTAAACATGGTACCAAGTTCTTTTGTTTCAACTTTTTTTTGTTGTATATACAGTAGACTCCCTTAAATCCACATAGCTTAAAACCAGAGGTTGTGCAGATTTTAGATTTTGCAGATTTCTGGTCACTGTTTTGTTTACATGAATTTAATAATACACTTGAAATTATAATGGATGCTTACAATAAAGTAAAATAATTAAGTAAAATAATAAAAATTAAGAAAATTTAAAAAAACATTTAAAATATTAAAAGTAAAGGTCAAGTATATAATTAATAACACATAACAAAATATGCTTAATGATGATGAGAAATTTTTTCTTGAATTATTCAATGAAACTTGCCTTGTAAATGTTCACTAATAATTCACATCAAAATCTTAAAATAACAAAGTTTTATTTCATGTTTAGCCATACTTAATAACCAAAAAAGCTTGATTAATACATAAATTTTTTATTAAAAGTAGGATTGCCACTGACATCAGCGCTATCTTGAATTTGTTTAGAAATAAACTAGGGGGCTCAGCCCCCTACTCGCTAACGCTCGCCAACCTCTCGTGAATTGCAAAGCAATTCACATTGACACCGCTACGCGGACCCAGATCGCTTCGCTCGCTCGCCCCTTTTTATTTTTCTAATAATTCTAGCCGGAATAAGTACTACAATAAATCATTTGAACATATGAAATTGAAAATTTTTTAATGTAAATAAGTAATCAAAAACTCCGTTGAAAACACAACTAAAAATGCATTTAGTTGATGCCTACTAATGGACATATAAATCATTTAAATACTATGAAAAAAGGATCTTGGAAACAGAAGTAGTTTAAAACTTATTGCACCTATAATATTGTACAGCACGGCTTAAATTCACAAAAAACTACGTTGTAGGAAGATAGTTTATCATCAATGATTGTTTAAATTTCATTTAACATTTTACTATTCTAATTGATTATAGATTTCTGCAAAAGAAATTTTTACTTCATTGAAATTGAAGAAAAATCATTTTTACTTCAATAAAACATCAACAGATGGCAGCAGGGGATTCTAGAAAGTTTATATTTTATTATCTCCGATTTTTTGTGTGAGTGAAATTCGTAAATAAATTCTAAATAAGAGTTGAGAATTCAATATTACTCATAATTAAACGACAATATTACTCATAATTAAAATGAGGAATCATCTCAGATGCTTTGGATTACGTTCATATTATTTTATTTTTAATAATTGCTAGCTGGAGTTTCAGTGCTCTGACACTGACCGCCATATTGCAGGTGGAGCTAACACAATCTTGTCTGTTCATTGGTCTGAGTTCTAGAAACTACGGTTGTTGCCATCAATAAGGTAGAAATTCAGCCCTATTTCCGCGCCACGTAAGACAAATATATATATAGATTTATACTTCCTTCATGAGAAAACATGAGTTGAATCATATTAACCAGAATTACATGTTAAAATGTGTACAGAATGATATAAAAAAATATTAAATGAATTTTAGTCAATTCTAAGTTTTATTGTTTACTTCGGAATCGATGTGCGGATTTTTAGGCATTAGCAGATTTTAGGGAGTTTACTGTATTTCTTAAGTTCATTTTTTTTTTTTAATAAGAAATTTGGAAAAATTTAAGAAAATGTTAGTACAAAAATGTATTGTAGTAATGAATTATTTTTGCAGCCATGTGAATTTTGTCATAACAATTTTTCACTGTTTGTTGGATCTTGCTGGCTGGTAAAATAAATACTTGGCTGGTAAGGTTTTCTGAAAATTTCCCACCCCTGGGACAGGGAATTCTAAGATGGACAGAGGAGTAAAACAGAAGGAAGAATATTAATTGAAATTTTAAAAAATATTCTTACGTACATCGAATGGAATATCTCCTCCTGTAGTACTAAATAGAATTGATGTAGTGATGAAAAGAATAGCTGCAATAATTATTGCGGCAATTCCAATAACAACAATAGGAACAGGTCTCACAGAAGATGACTCTGAAAGTCATAGAATTTTTTTTATTATTATTTATATTAGAAACTATACACAAATAAAATCACAAAAATAATTTTAGTATACTAAAAATAGAAATCTCAATAATAATATTCACAAACTAATGATCTCTTACACTAAAGGGAAGCTATTTTCACATATTTATGCCAAATTGGAATTTTACATTGCCATAATTAATATGTTTGCAAAAGATATTGTTTACAAAAAGAGATTATGAAAGACAAAAAAAAAAAAAAAAAACAGAGGTCAATTTAGATGAAAATTGGCTCCTCTTTGAAGGCACCTCCACAAAATTCTATTTTGTAAAAATAGCCGCTTCAGAAAATTTCATTCCATTAAAAGGAAATAATTTCTTCATAATTTTTTTTTTCGTTAGGATTTGAAAGGCATTATTTGCAAACAAATAAAGTCACCAGAAAAAGAAAGTTTTAGTAAGAAGACTTAGAAAGTTAATTTGTGAAACGTCAGTTGAAACTCACTGTAGAGACGCAAAAAGTTTTTGGTTTCTGTCTGTCTGTTCCGCGATAACTGCCGTAAAAATAGTCCGATTAGGTTGATTTTTGGTAGGTATGTTGACGAGGTATCCGGAATTAGCTGCATAGTTTTTACTTAAATTTGGTTCATTCGTCCGGAAAATATAGAACATTTTTTTTAAGTCATAATGTTTTCCTGTGGGGATGCAGACGATTTTTTAAATTTCAGTTTTATCTGAAATGAAAATGGAATATTTGCATAATAAATTTAGACGTAAAATTATGAATACTAAATTTTCAGTATGGATTTCCAACAGTTTTAAAATTTTGCTGATAAATTTGATAGAATTTAGAAATTAAATGCTTAAAATATTTTTAAATGTTTTTGCATCCTATCGGGAAATATAAACATCTTATTTTCATATTTTTTACAATTTTTAAAAGCGTTTATTTTTACTTTCCACTTTAATTTATTTGTTGCTTAGCAACCGTATTCCAAAGAGTATAAAATACTAAAATTCAAGAAACGCGCACTATTTTGGTGACTTTTTTTTTTTTTTTTTTTTTTTTTTTTTTAATCAAAACGAATGTAAATTTAATGAGACTACAGAGTGATGAATACCTATTTATTTTAAAAAATTAAAAGAATAAGCAGTTCATCAGAATTTCAGAATATCATTGTATAACACCGTGTTTAATTTAATGAATCTAATTTCTGAACATTCAAAGAAGTTTATGTGCTTATAAATATGCATGCAATTGAAAAAATAATAATTGTGGATTGTACGATGTTAAATGATATCAAAAATGAGATTTAAAAAACAAATGACCTGCAGAGCTGACGTTGAGGCTCCTGATCAGCAGATTTACTAGTATTAGTAAAAGCTTGGTTTAGATTTAATTAATCATATTTGGCCTTTCAATAAGAAATTTTAATTTTACAAAAATCTAATAAATTTTTTAAAAATAACATTTTTCACAAAAGGGGGATCAAAGAAAGAGAAAACTGGCATCGACACATGGACAATGGAATTTCTAGTATTGTATTGAGAATTTCTGCAGACCATAATTTTTAATTAGAATTAGGAGTATGCTCACATTTGATTCACTGGGAATCTAAATGGCATAAGACATTTCCAACTCTACCAGGGGAGGAATTGTTCACGTGTATAATTTTAATATAATGTCAATATGTCAGCATAAACTACTGTAAAATGATATTCTGACTGACAGAAGTTCTCATTTTAGCCTTACGGTACTTATGTAGATGGATCATTCTTTTCTTTTCATAAAATTAATATGTTTAACAAAGCAGATGAAACATTCCTACATTCTGTTGCTCAAACTGCAATTTAAATTGCCTATTGAAATCCAGAACTTATAGTACATAAGCTAAGATAACATTATTTTCTATGTTAAGTATATAAATAAATTTTTCCGACAGTAAAGTAAAAGTTCCAGAGATTGCACCAGAAAAAAAGAAAGGGATTTTGCTTTTTTTCCTACCCTAACCAAAGTTTTAAGCAGGATTTTTGAAATTTAAGTGAGAGCTGCTATTTTTTTCACTTTGTAAATAAGAAATTTCCTTTTTTTTTAAATTATGCTAATTCAGTATTAATGAAAGAATAAGTGAAACTAGAATTTAATTTATATATTTTTTTTCCTCATTAAAAATTTTTGTCACTTTTGTAAAACAAATTTTCAACATCTCTGTTCTCATCTGAAATTACTTAAATGATTAACACTTTAATTAGTTTCTAAATTTATTCATAATGGCTTCCCCCCCCCCCCCCCAACCCTCTGAATTCCTCACTGCTTGTTACTACACTTCCATTTTTCAGATAATCTAACATTAATACCAAGGTGTTCCTGTTACAAAGATCATACATTCCATTGTAGATAAGCTGTGTATTATTTTAAATTGTATTGCAAATTTTATATCAACCATTACTTAAGAAATTATCTACAATCAAATACTAAATAAAATTACTTAAATAAACCTTATTCAATTTGTAAAAGTGTAATATCATTAAACTTTAATATTCCAAAATTGTTATTCCTCTGATTTCTAATGCTGTTGTGCATCATGCATGAAAAATATTTAGTACCGAGACATATGATTTTTAAAAAGTGAAACAGTATTTTAAAATAAGGTAAAGCAGCAGGAGATACAATGAGTTCAGCAATGAATTTTAACATTAATTTATCATAACAAAAAACAACAAAAAAAAAAGGCTAAGCAAGAAATATGGTACAAATTTAATTCCTATTAGGTGTTTTGATTACTAAAATGAGCATAACATGAATATGGGCATTCAAGTAATGGATGGGGTTGAACAACATAAACCTCTGCACAGTATATAATCCAGTTGCCGAAATTCATGACTTTTTCAGAACCAATTGGCAAAAATAGTGGGAACTTTCATGTTTTTACAACAAACTCACAAAATTTGTGACTTTTATGCAACCATCATTATCTTCAGGCAGATGATTAAAGGCACACAAGTAGATTTTTTTTAAATATTGCATGAATTTCGTTTATTATTATTTGTCTTAAGCAACTGCATATTCAAACTATTTTACAGTTTTAATATAAAAGGCTACACATATAAATGTAATTAAACTGTGACATACTATCATGAAGAAGATATAATGTTGATCCTTCTTTAATGCCTTGAGATTCCATGGTAGCATCCCAGTCTAATTTATTATAACGATCATCAAATACAGCCAAACCAGGAACTCCATCTTTTTCAATAGAAAATAAGAAATCATAGACAACTTTTCTGACAGTATCTCTAGGACCAACTTCTACAGTGGCAGATCCTGCTAAAGGACTTGCTAAACTACTTTCTACATATACTGTATACATGTCACTGAGCAATCTTTCACATTCAAACCTGTCAAGGAAGTACAAGGTATTATAACTTAACAAAAAAAGATGCTGTTCATGTCAAACAAACTCCAGTATACAGATATTATGACAATGACTACTTTTAAAAATATTGCAGTAACTACAGAATACAATATATATGAGGGGCAGTCGGAAAATAAAGTTTCCCTTGGCGACTGTGGACAGAGGTGTGTATGAAAGACAAAAAATGTAATGAGACATTAAAGATAAAACATAACTTTATTTTTCCACATAAGGACCAAGTACATTGAGACATTTGCCATACCACTTTATAAGCTTCAAAAAGCCCTCCATGAAAAAATCAGGGCTTTGCATATGGACGAAGTGTTGAGTGGCTATGGGCGAAAGACGACACAGCAGGTGAACGCGAACGTGCAAGACAAAGATACCATTGGGTAGAGATCGACCGCGATCAAGCAGATGGCGCTGTTGCAGTGCCTGTGCAGATGGTGCTGTTGCAGTGCCCGTGCAGATGGCACTGTTGACTGCAACTGCACTGTCAGTCGATCTCTACCCAATGGTATCGGTGTCTTGCACGTTCGCGTTCACCTGCTGTGTCGTCTTTCGCCCATAGCCACTAAACACTTCGTCCATATGCAAAGCCCTGATTTTTTCATGGAGGGCTTTTTGAAGCTTATAAAGCGGTATGACAAATGTCTCAATGTACTTGGTACTTATGTGGAAAAATAAAGTTATGTTTTATCTTTAATGTCTCATTACATTTTTTGTCTTTCATACACACCTCTGTCCACAGTCGGTAAGTGAAACTTATTTTCCGACTGCCCCTCGTATATATATATTGCAAGTTTCAGTATACTTATATTAAAATATCACAGGCAATTTAAAATATAAATATTAAATTATATAACATTTGATTTATTGTCATGGAAAATGTGCATGTGCATCAAAAATCAATATACAAAGCATTTACTCCAAAATGAAAGTATAACATTTCAGTCAAAGAAAATACTGAAATCTTTTTTAATTTGTGAAAAGTATTTTTTTCTCATATTATCAGTTTTAAAACACTCATAATTTAATTTTTACAGATTTTTAAAGAATTAATATCTGATTAAATTTTCAAGGGACAAAAAAGGAAATAAATGAGAATTTCTATATACCCATTACAATTATATTTTTAATTATGCTGTATTTATATTAAGATTTTGTGTCAATTTCCTCCAACAAAAGAAGAGAATTTTTAAATGAAGAATGTGTGAAAAAAAAATACTATAAGCTTAAATTTGTGTGTATTTAATTTAAGATATTAAATAGACAAGAATTGAAAAAGCCCTTTTTAATAAACATCAATTTAAATATGATTGCATATAAATACAGTGAATAAAAAATATATTTTTTGACTACATGACACACGACACTAATAAAGTAATCTGCAAAAATTTTGCTCGGTATATATATATATTTATATATACAAATTGAATATTATCTTTAATAAACTCTTTCCTAGAAACAACCATAAAAACAAATTATAAACTATTTTGTATTAACAAAAATTTATTCAATTAACATATACTGTATACATGTATAGCCAGTAACAGAAACAATGCAGCATGGCAGCGGGTGCTGCAGATTATTTTAGACTTTGCACTTTGCAGATAATAATCTAACAGCTTAAAAGGGAGCGTCAAATAGTATGAAAATTGCCTTTGCTCAATAGATGGCGCTGACTTTCGCATGGGCGAAAAACTTTTTTTTTTGGTAGCCCCATTTTCTTGGAAACGTCACTTCCTGTTTGAAGCCAATTCAGAGTCAACACAGACACTCTGTGCCAAGTGAATGTAAGTTAGAAGATTAGATATTAGCTTTTGGCTACAGATCTGTATCGAGGATGGGTTTTGGTTTTGGACTTTACTTTCTGGGGGACTCTGGAACAAAATGGCTTCATTCGGGCCGGGCCCGGGCATGAAAATTTCAGCCCATGCAGACCTCCAGCGCGGTTTAAAGTTTTTTTTTTTATAGATATCGATTAGTCAATTGTAATGGTTTAGCTATAATTAAAAAGGGATTTTGTAATGTAACAGGAGGTAAATAGCTGCGCTAAATAACGCTTTTAAATTAAATGATCTAGACTCAGAATTTCTGCAATATTGATATGTTTTAATTATATTTCCTCAAATTTGGAGTCACATTGTTTTATTTAGGCTTTCATTTTAAGAATAAAAATTTATTTATGAAATTTTTCATATTAGAGTTTTAGATTTATCATACAATAAGTTATCATTTCTGACTTCCTTATGCTTTAAAATTTTACATGAGTTAATCATATGTATTGTTTCTGTTGCCAAAATCCCTTTTTCTATGCATTTACAAAATGCACAAAAATGAATGACCTATCATTCGAAAGGTTTTTGAACCAGCTTCTGACGTAGTATACTCACATTTCTGTAAAACATGTTTTTTGATTAAAAATTACAGTTAATTAAAAATTAAATCAACATTGTTTTTTCCAGTGAAATTATTTTTTTTTCTCTAATCATTGTTGCCACAAAAATAAGATACTACATTATATCGCGCTCAACAGTAATTATAAAAAAAATAAGTAAATAGCACAATAAAAGATAAAGCGGGCACGGGTTTATTTTATATTTATGATTAAAAAAAAAATTCAAATTCAAATGTTTGGAGAAAAAGACACCATCGATCGATCGAAGCAGTGGTATTTTACATGTAGTCTAAAATGTATGCTATGTTATATTATATTAAATTCTATTTTATATGTGCTCAATTTATTTTTTTTGTCCTGTGTTTTTCCCGAAGCGGATGACGTCATCTTCTAATAAAGTTAAAATGATTGTTTTTTTTGTTTTGTTTTTCTCGTGCGTGCCTCTTGCTACCTTTGATCAGTTTTTATTTTAACTTTGAGGGAATGAATGACATGATATTCTGGCTTGACTTATGTTGTTTGCAGCTATTTTTGTCCTTAATTTTTCTTTAGAAGTTTAAACCTGCATCTAAAAAAATCCCTGACGGCTCGGCCTACAGGCACAGGTAGATTTCGAAGACGCAGATCGTGGGGCGCTTGTTTATAGAGAATTGCAGAAGAAATGACCTTTTTGTCATGATGCTGCAGTTGGGACCACCTATTTCGAAATCTAAATGTGTCTGTAGGCGGAACCGGCAGAGTTTTTTTTTTTTTTTTTTTTTTTTTGTTATAAGGGTTGGTTCTATAAAAAACTTGCCACTATAAAAGTTTTAGATAATATTAAGAGGATTTATAATAAATTTTGCGGATTTGATATCTTGTGAATTGACGAAGTTATGAATTTTTTTCTTCTTAAACCCCTAGTCCCCCCCCCCCCCCCCCCCTCCCAGAGGCCATTTTTAATTATATCAAAAATCTGTCATACATAAATTTTCGGCCCTTTTCCTAGAAGTAATAATAACTTTAAATGGATTCGATGCGTATCATAATTAAGAAGTTATGTTTTTTTTGTTTTGTTTTTCACAAAAAGCCTCCCCCCCCCCATTCCCACCTGGTTCGATTTTGCCCGCTAACGAACTTGACCGAGATTTTATGCCCCTTAATTTTATGTATCAGTTTGGAACAGTTTTGTACAGAATTATTAAAGTTATCATGTCCATAAAAAAGCGATATAGATAGATAGATAGATCTATATAACGTTTTGAACGGGAGGGGGGGGGGGGGGTGTTTTGGGTTTCTGAGAGTCATGATCGGCGTAGATCTGCAAAATTTTTTCAGAACTTCCAACGTAGGGGAGAATGTAAATAGGGAGCTAATAGGGAGCGACACACTGTTTTATGTCACTACGCGCGATCTTTGATTCTCAGTTCTGTTTTTCAATAGGTTTTGTATGTGACGCGCCATTTTTAAATGATAAATATCAGCAATAGTTTTTTTATGAAAAGAAAGATATAAAGAAAAATAATAATATATTCTTTACACACAGGATAAGTAACATATAAAATTCAAACTATTATTTCTTTTCAACATTCCTATATTTAATGATTAACCCAAGTGTCAATAAATAAAAAAAATTATTCAGATAGTTAAGGAATAAAATCATACTAAAATAAAAGTTTATTATTGTTTATTTTGTTGGAAAAGTGACACTTAAGACGATATTAATGACAATATTCATAGAGATATTATAATTGGTGAAGATAGTAATTAATAGATATGACTATATTCACATAAAATATTGATTTTTTTTATAAAAGGTTTTTTTTATTATTATTATTATTATTATTTATAAGCAATAATTCAACAAAAGCAAATGATATTAGTTCATAGAAACCAATTATGGTTTTACAAAAACAAAAATTGATTTTTAAATGTTTGTTTTCGAGTATACGAAATTTGTATTGATTTATTTTAATTCATAAAGAAAGCCAAAGTTAAAAGTGCTATTTACAAGTATTAAAATTATAATCTTATTTAATAATTCAAAATATAGATTTTTTCTCTTCTCTTTTTAGTGTGAAGTTTACTTGTGATAAAGTAATGTTCATAGAAATAGGAATAAAATTAAAAGTTAGAGAAAAAAAGAAAATTGAGGCAGTATTTGTGTTAAATATGAGGTAAAACTATTTTTTAATTTAACCTTTTAATATTTTAACACTGGAACATTGGAATATTCAGCCGACCGAATATTCGGTATTCGGTTTACTTGGGTGCCGAATATTTGGTATTCTACCAAAATCACTATTCGGTGCATTCCTAAAAGAGATACAATTGAAAATTTGTAATATGGCACTTTTTAATGCAATTTACATTGTTTAGACGTTAAATTCTCTTTCACGCAAAAATTTACATTAATTTCTTTCAATTAAAAATTGTGTACATCTAATGCAATGTCAACTAATGGTATTAAGGAACAAAAACATTTTATTTAAAAAGGGAAAAGTTATGCGACGAATTTATTTGAAAGGAGAAATCAATCAAACAAACAAAAATTGCCTGCTTCACTTTATTTTTAGAAAGTAAAACTTTCGCTAACAGAAAATTACCCATTTTGAAGATATTCCCCTGCGCAAACGTAGTGATACCGAAAATCTGAAACCTTCAGAACGTAGAGGGTGGGTCAGGGGCATGGTAATAGAATATCTATTTATATCTCCCTGGTCAGTGGTCAACCAGCAGTATGAGTATGTGGTGTTGACCAAGCGGATTTTTATAAATGTGGAAGAATGTCCTTCTAGCATGGTATACTATGAATAAAATTGCTCCAGTAACAGCAAAAATGCTTGATGAACGATATTTTTTATGTAATATCGTGTAAAAAGATACACCTTATTAAATTTATAACACAGGGTTGGCAAGTTTTTGACGCATGATGGTTTTTACCGGTTTTAACCATGGTTTTTACCGTCATGTCAAAAACCTCCTTGTCAAAAATGTCGAAAACTGTCAAAAACCCATTTTTTAGTAGTTTGTTTTTACATTTTTTTTTCATTCTATCTTTAATATTAAGTTGTTTCACATAAAATATTCAAAATCAAAAGGACTCTAAAGTATATTTATCCATCCAAGAAAAACAAAAAAGAATTGCATTAGAACAATACATGTACATCTCTGTTAGAGGATCTCTACAATAATCTTAAATTATTTGGCAAATTAGATTTTTTGAAGAAATCCTGTAACTTATAAGTATTAGATTAAACAATGCGTATAATTTCGGTACAATTTATTACATTGTTGAAAACAAAACTTTAAGATTCTACTTATTGAAGTGCAAATGAAAATCACCTTAGTTGCATTTATGAAATACATAAGATATGCATTTTAAAATATTATATCGAAGAATGTTCAAATTTATTCACTGCCAGTCTATGCTTAACATCTATTCTCATACAATGTAACAGCATTTTTGAATCTCTAAAATAATTTTAATGTACTTTATTAAAAATGTATATTGAATGTTATTTAATAATTATAATAACCTTTTATTATCATTTAATATTAATGTTAATTGCAGTTAGTAGAATCTATATTAGTGAAGATTATGACAAATATTGTTCTTTTCTTTTTACTCTTGTATTTTTAAATCTTTCCCATATTAGGAAATGATCTTCTTTTAAATAAATTTAACAAATGTAATTGTAAATAATAATAAGAAGAACAACAAGGTAAAATCAATCTAGAAATGTATTGTATGCTACACTTACACCATAAATTGGAGGACAATCGAAAATGATAGGTTTTTGACGGAATAAACCGGTAAAAACACGGTTTTTACCACTGTTATGTCAAAAACCAGTTTTTGACGTCAAAAACCCAACCCTGTTATAACAGGATAATGATAATAATCAACAAGAAAATATATAAAACGGACAGATACAGTCCCTTTGTAATTATTCATTTTTATACAAATCAGGCAACGTGTTCGAGACTAGACCATTTTAAAATCTTTTTGTGACAAAGAAAATTGGTTTGGATGTTTCTTTTTTTATTCAATTAAATAGTTTTATTGTTCACGCTCATCTTGTGTTAATATTTTTATACGTATTGTAGCAATTTGAAACTGCACAAGACGTTATTTTAAATTATTATTAACAGGGGTCTGCCCAGACTTTTTTCACAGGGTCCTGTTTTTGTGAAATTGTGAACAACTTTTTATATTTGAGAAAAATCTAATCATAATTTTGTGAATTTGAAATAGTCGTTATATTTAGGTTCTTGTTTATGCATTTTTAAGAAGATATATGGATATAAAATACATATATTTTCTTTACATATGTAAAAGTCAAAGGTCAGATTTTACTTTTAAATGATTAATTTGTGAAATGTTTGGTTTAAAGATGGAAAAATTTTGTGATAAGCCTATTTTTAAGACAAAGAATTTTGTGAAGGGTCCTGTTTTAGGGAAAATAATTTTGTGAAGGGTTCTGTTTTAGAGAAAATAATTTTGTGAAGGGTCCTTTTTTGAAATGAAAAATTTTGTGAAGAGTCCTTTAAAGGACCCAATTTTATCCTAAACAGATCCCTGATTAATAATACTTATATCTCCTGAATAATAGCAAAATCACTCATTTATATGGAAATAAAGAAACGAATTTTTTAGATAATTCCAACTGGAAATTTCTTTGTAAAGTCAACCCGAAATTCAACCCAAACGCGGCAAAAATAATTTCATCAACACGAATCATACCATAAAGGAAAATAATAATAATAATAGTAGTAGTAATATCAAACCGACCCGACGCAAGCTGTGGGCCGAGTCTATGGCGGTCTTTTATATAAAATCAAAACAGAGCGGAATACGCCCGGTGTATGCTGCCGAAGGCAGTGGGACCCCAACTCTAAGTTTGTTTGGATAGATTTTCATTTGAAAACATAAAATCATACAATTCGAAGGTGTACGCTGTCAAAGGCAATAAGGTCCCCAGCATTAAGATCATTTAGAAAGATTTTTGTTTAAAAAAATAAAAATTATTCAACATTGATTTTAGGTATATTTAAAGTTATTATCATGGGTCCGGGAAATGTTGTGTGGGTCAGATAGTTCAAAATAATATATATTAAAAAATGAAACAATGAAAATATTATGAAAATAATGAAGCAATGAAAAGTAAGTGAAACGAAGAAAATTTAAAACAAATACTAAGCACTTATAGAGAACTGTTCAGTCTTCCGTAATCTTTTAAAAATAGAAAAAATTAGCGTGTTTTTAGAGCCTGCGGTGTCTGAACGAGCCGAAAAAATAATGGCTTTCATAACGGGCAAAACTCTCAGCTTTTATACAGGGTCTGTAAATTTCGGCCCGTGCAAACCGCTAAAAAGGAAGGAAGAATGAATTCCACACCAGGCTCGACACGGGAAAAAAGAAGTCCGGCTCAGCCCGAGTCTGTTTAAAAAAGTAATGCCCGGCCCGGTCAGGAAAGAGTAGAGAGCAGGTCCGTCCCAAGTCTCGTAAATGAAAATTGAAGTGGGCGGGGGTGGGCTTTGGGCCAGGCCCTTACCTTTGCTGACTTCTAATGTCAGTTTGCAGACCCCCCCTCCCCCCCTCCATAGATCCGCCATTGAACCCAAAGTTGATTTATTTCTCCTTTTTTTCTTCCTTCAAAGTACTTATTTTTTCCCCTCCCCCCCTCCGTAGATCCACCATTGAACCCAAAGTTGATTTATTTCTCCCTTTTTTCTTCCTTCAAAGTACTTTTTTTTTTATGACTACCTTTTTTCTTTTTGTATCAATAAATTTATCTAAGTGCTTAGCTACAAGCTCTTTGTTGTTACCACTAAAATTTAATAGTAACTATTGCATTTTTTAAATAGCAGATTTCAAGAGATTAAATACGACAAAATTTACTATTATAGTTTAGTGGTAACAAAAAAGCGTAAAAGTTGGCAGCTATGCAATAGTAAACTTTTACAATTTCATTAACCTGAAAATAACTTTTTACCCCCTTAACTTTTTTTTCTCGGCCTTTTAATCTTAATCTTCTTATTATGTAGCTGATATTTGAGACTTTTTAACACTAGCAAAAATTTTATTCTAAAATTATTAACACTAAAATTATTCGAAATTTCTATGAATTCTTCTGCAATATATTTTTTTTAATTCTAGGTGAAATATTTTTGAATATCTTATGCTCACGTTTTCTCACATCTTTCTTATAAAATCTAGTAAAGTCTATGTGTTTCTTGAAAACTTGAAGATGTGTTAGTTCATAATAATAATAATAATAAATTATTCCATGCGTAAGCAATGTACTTTTTTTTTTCATCGATAGACGATATCAATATCTTTCTAAAATTGGCAATTTTTCTTAGCAGGTATGGAACCCAAAAATGCTGATACCAAATTTCTCATGTAATCACTAGGCTCAAAATGATCGGAACAAATTTGGGCTTTTTCAGTATTAAAGTTATTATATGTTCGTTTTCATACAATGAATAATGCATACAATCAATTGCGATTCAATTGAATACAATCCTTGCAATATATAGGATAAAACAATTTGCATTTTATCCGAACGATTAGTACATGTTGCATGCATAGCACAAATACTGGGCATATTTTTAGACAAATCAGTGCACAATAAATAGTACTAGTGAAGGCTGCTAAATATCTGCTTTGCATTAGGAAAAATGATCAGAAGTTTCGCTTACGCTTCCTATAAAAGCAAAAGACAATTCCCCCCCCCCCCCCTTCAGCGGGGTCTTCTCCCGTCCTCTTCCCTTTCAAAGGCAAGGGTAAAGAAAAAAGTCGCAAGTGATATCGGAGATCTCACTCAGGAACGCATCTCTCACACAACGGAAGTACTTTAGGTTTACTACAAATTTGAAAGAATTTTTCGTTGAAGTATGGGAGATGAGAATAAAATTACTACAGCAAAAACAAAAAGGCTTGTTGAACAATATATTTTATATAGTATCGTGTAAAAAATACCCCTTATTAAATTTATAACAAGATAATGATGACAATTAACAAGAAAATATATAAAAACTAGCATAAACAGTCGTTTTGTAAGCTATGCAGAAAATCTACAGCACTGGTAGAACCATCTGGTGAAAACTATTGGAAACAAATTAAAAAATTTTAAATTTAAATTAAAAAAAAGGGTAATTACATCTCACTTATAAAATTTATGTCGTTTCAAAGAAATAAGTCATATCTATCACCAAATTTTTTTTTAAATAAATCAGTTCAATAGTAAATGCGCAATATTGATTTTAAAAATATAACATTAGCAGTATAGGGAAAATATAAGTGATGATCACCCTTAAACAGAAATGTTCTCGGCTTAAAAACAATTGCTAAAATTTACTTTGTCTTTAGACTTATTGTGATACAGTAGACATCCTCAAATCCACATAACTAGAGGTTGTGTGGATTTTAGAGTCTTGCAGATTACTGGTCATTTTTTGTTTACATTTTTTAAACAGCAATTTGAATGTAGTAAAACATTAGAAATTATAATGAATGCTTACAATAAAGTAAAATAATTAAATAAACTATTAAAATAATTTAAGTAAAATATTTAAATAAAATATTAAAATGTAAAATAATAAAAATATATTAAAAATAGAGTCAAGTAAATAATAATTAAGGATGCAGTACTAAATATGCATAATAATGATGAAATATCAATTTCTCTTGTTTTATTCAATGGAAACTCACTATAAAGGAAAGTATATTTTGATTATTATTATTTTTTATTTTACAAGCTTCATTCATTTCATTTATCGAGATTAAATTTTGTGAACATGGACAAGATAGTTGCCTGCTTTATTTTTTTGTTTTGCCCTGAAACTCCTGAACAGTCATTATTTTTTGTTCAGAAATTAAATATGATTGTGCCAAAAAAATATAAACCAGAATCTAGCTTTTTACTATTTTTTTAATTATTTTCAAACTTATGTGGTTTTATTTCGTATTTTTTTAATTAGAAAGATTAGAATCATCCATATTATTAGCCATATTATGTACAAAATTTACAATAAAATTGAAATTGAATGTTGAAGAAATGAATGCATAAAAGTAAATACATAGTTAAACAATACAGCTTCAATGGTTACAGTTGCAAGTATTGTGCGAAAACTACTATTTTTATCTTAGAAACAAAATTAATTTGGGCAATTCCATAAAAGTGTCAACTTTGATCAATTTTTTTTTTTTTTATAAATTAAGTTAAAAAATATATTTAAATATATTCCAAGTTTTCAAATTAATGTTTTAGATTCAAAACATTTAGGTTATAGCTGAACAGTAAAATATTTGCAGTTGTGTAACAGTGAAACAGGAAAATGATATTTTGGCCTATTTTCCTGTTATTGGGAAGTGGGAAGTCGATCAAATAATTATTTTATTATCATTAAATTTGCATTTGATAAAGTTATTTTTGCCGAATTAAAAGTAAACAATATTTTAAGTTAGGATGTAATTTCTAAATTTATTTATTAATCTTTTATGACGTTACATTATTTATAATTAGACATTAAGATTTTAATTTAGGAATAACAGGGGTCGATGCAGGTTTTTTATCTTGGGGCCCATTTTGTGAAAAATAAAGGTTATTTTTGTGAAATTTATTATATTTTTGTGAAAAATAACATTTTGTAATGAAAGTTGAAATCCAGCTAATCAAATTCGAACCAAGCATTTATAAACAAAAACTTTTTTAAATCCTTTTACTGAAGTTTTCCTCTCTTTCGAACTTGTTTGTTTACAAATTACACATTTTAAAACATCACAAAATAATATATAGTAAGTGTTTATGGAATAGAATTTTGTGAAAGGATCAATTTTAGTAAAAGGAATTTTGTGAAGGGTCCCATTTTATCAGATTGATTTTTGTGAAGGGGCCCATTTTATTAAATTGATTTTTGTGAAGGGGCCCATTTTATTAAATTGATTTTTGTGAAGGGACCCTAAATAGGCCCCAAATTTTGTCTGGATCGAGCCCTGAATAAGATGAATAATTTTGCTGTACTTACTTCATGTGCTAATAAAGTAAACCTCAGCATGGGAAATAACAAAACTAATGAAGTCAACTAACCAACTAGTGTTCCTGTTAGACTTTTTCAAAGTGAAAAATGCACTCTGCCCTTTTCCTAAAACATCAACTTTGTTCCCCATAATTTTTTTTTTTTTTTAAGTGTTGCCTTTTTTTTTCTCTCTTTTCCGGAAAAGCACGTAGAAGCTTGGAAAATTAAGTTCTGTATGATTAACTTGTGTTGCCTCAATTATAGCCACTCCACGCCGGCCAAGAACAGATGCAGTAACCCTCTGCCCCACCGTAATAATGGATCCTTTCTGCATAGCTAAGAACATCAGATGCAAGTTGATAATACTTCTCCGATCATGATAGAAACAAACTACAAACAGTAGTCAGTGTTTTCTCTTTGGCCCAGATAGTGGGTGCTTTGGGGGGAAGAGCTCTAATTTTCTAAAAACTTATTGTATTTTAATAGAAATTTGGTAAATGGCCTAATTTATTATTATTTGTATTCTATGGAAATTTGAACACAATCAGACAATTAACAACAGAAATATCACTTTTTTTTTTTTTTTTAATAAAAGTTAAGGAAAAGAAAACAGTATTGTTCCATTCTTTTTTTTTTTTTCAAATTATTATTATTTCTGTTTGCCATTTAACTTTGAAACAATCTCAGTCATTGGCAGCTGACTGGGGAGAAAAAGTTCAAACTGATAAAAATCCAACGATAAACCAAAAATAAAAGAAAGGAACATAGAATGGAGTGTGCCTTTTTAATTTCTAGCAAAGTGTAGATGATCCAATTATATTCTTGCATAAATATAATATTTAAAATATAATATAGTATAAAAATCTTTGTTAAATAATTCTTTAAAAATGATGATTTCTTATTCTTGAGGTAGTTCTTCTACTGTTTATCCCCCTTCTGTCCACTTTTGCCAAAAGCAGAAGGATTAAACCTCTCGTCTCTCATCTTCCTTTCCCTCCCCATCCTTCTCTTTTTCGACTTTTGCCTGGAAAACAGCTGGCGGGCAATCGTAGACTATGACACAACATGCAGCTATTCTGTGCTATCGAGCTGTAGATAGTTCTTTTATTTGCTATATTTTTTATTTTATAACATTCACTATCATGAACATACACACAGATTTGTTTTATGCCAAATCAATCACTGTGATAATTTAAGAATGCTAACAGTAATCTTCCTAAACTAGAAGTAAGAAATTTTTAACTGTTTATGGGAAGAGAAAAATAAAGGAGCTCTCCGAATTTTTCTGGTTACTTGAATGCTGGATAACAGAGCTTTTATTGTAGTAAAATATTTAATGGTTTACAATAGCCTTGAAGCCATATACTTGATAATAATGCATGCAAAAAAAATGTAATCGTGCTCGATACGTTTTTGAAAAAGCTGTCACATGTGAATAGTTATATAATGTAATTTCTTATGATCATTCTGGTCTGGATAAAAAAAAATTATGAAATTTATTAGTTTAGTCAATTTTTCTTTAAAATAAATGTTTAAGAAACTTTCAGTCATTCCATCACGTCAAATGACAGTTAATAACTACTACCCTAAGACAGGTGACAGGTAGGTTGCTATAAATTATAATTTTATATTGCTTATACATCATATTTAAGATATGTATTAGTTTAAAAACTGAATGGCTTCTTAATTTACAAAAGTTTCCAGTTTTAAATACCAGGTTAGTGTCATGGTAGTAAAAATGTCATTCCATCACACAATAAGAAATTATTCAAAAATGAAATATTTAAAAAAAATTGTTTCCTAATTTTAATTTAATCCTTTAATCAATAACAGTCATGTGCAAACTGAAAAGTCAATTTTCATTTGAAAATAGCTTCTGGCTAATTGCTTTAACTTAATTCTACAACTCAAAGTGTCATTCTGTCACATATGGAATTGCCCATTTACATCAGAATCACAAAATAACGAAATTTTATTTCAAGTTTATCTACATTTAATAAACAAAAAAGCTTGATTAATTAAAAAATTTCTTTGGGGGGGGGGGGGGGGAATATCGCAATCATCACCGATATTAGCACCATCTTGAATTTTTTCTGAAATAAATTCATATTTTATTTAAGAGAAAGCTTGAGTTTGGTCTTATTAACCAGCGTATTAAACTTATAAAAGTTTAATATAAATACTTATATTAACCAGCTTATTAAAATGCGTACATAATATTGAAAATATAAAAAATATTCAAACATCGGAAAATGAATACAAGAAAAATAAACAACTCGGTTACAGTTTACATTTGCAGATATTATGCAGGACCTAAATATGGTCAATTTCGTGATAGATACACTAATTTACATTAAATTCAAAAGTAGCATAATTTTATTTAATAATTAATCAGCTGTATTAGCCAAAAGTGCATAATTAACAAAAAAATTCATAAAATAAACTTTGCGATCGCCGCCAATTTCAGTGCCATCTTGAATTTTGTTTGTAAATCTTAACTAAGTTTCACTGTTTACATCTGCAATGATGTGTAGATTTTAGGTGTTCACGGATTTAAGGGAGTCTACTGTATTTTCTTTGTAAATGCAAATTTTGCTGATCTTAAGGCTCCCTATAATTTCTTATGATAGTAAGCTTGGTCCATAATTGTTGGGTCACAAATTAATTTTGGTTTGCTAAAGACTGAAACTGAAAATCCTGTTACTGGACATGTATATTATTAGGTTCAAAAACAAATAAACAAATGTCAGACATGTTGCTATCTGTTTTTGATCCAAATAATATAGTAGGATGTAATTTATTTTTCCATTTAATATGAGATAGTTTTGTCCTAAAGTCTCAACAGTGTTCCAATCAAGTGATTTTGGTAATATTATTCTGTACCTTATCAGATAGATCTGTAGAAAACACACACACACACACACAAGGTGCAAGTCACAAAGAAAAAGATACTAGTTCAACAGAAAAAAAAGCATTGCTTTGGCAAAAAATGTACTTGTATTTAATAACAATAAATATGTAAGGTAAACAGTTGTAAATGGGAGTTACTATTTGTTTTATTTATTTTTTATAATGCTACCCTTTTAATTCAGAACAAATTCAAACACTTGTAGATGTTACTATATTTTTTATTTATCACTATTTTTCTTTCAGATTTTTATTTTAAGAGCATGTGATGTTTTTTTACGGGTGCAACAAAACATACATACATGTGTTTTAATGATTGCAGAATTAGCGAATTTCATGCATTTTTTTATGCAACGGTGTTGCTGCATTTAATCGTGGTTTATTTTTGTTTTCATGGGCCCAGAGCACACATGCGTGTGATTCAGTGATCATGGCATTACTGTATTTTCGAGGATGCTGCATTCAGAGATTTATTTTTGGTTTCCACAGACACAAAGGACACATACATGCCTTTTAACAATTGAGGCATTACCGAATTTCCCACATTTTTTAGTTTTCATGGGTGTAAATTGCACATACGTGTGTTTTAGCATGTTTGAAAGAAGTACGTTATTTCAAAACCACATACATTCAAAAATCAGAAAAAATAGAGAGTTATGAAATTATTAAAATTTCATTGTAAGCTTCCATAATACAATTTCTTTCCAGATAAGCTAGAAAAATATTTGAAAAAACATTTAAAATCAGAAAATATGTTAAACACAATGTATTTCAAATCTGAATAAATTGTATGAACATGAACCCTGCAGCATAAATATTTAGTCGAATACAATATTTAATAATTTTTATTGCTTAGAATGCTTTTTTGGTACAGTTAAATATTTAAATCAAACTTAATTTTTTTTTACTTTTTACGGGAATATTTGATATTAATTTTTTATTCAAACAAGCTGGACCCACTTATAATCTAAAATAATTTTTAATAATCATTTGCATTTCTAACTAAATATAAGACTAAAACTAAGTGGAACATTCTTGTAATGCTGTGTATCTGGAAAGAAGGGAGAAACGTTTCCTGTTTCTGAGGTTTGATTTCCTTAGCTATAAATTGGCAAAAATAGTTTGGTGCATTAGTAAAATTACGCCAAGCAAAAGCGGTGCACCACTTTATCAAATCGGTCACCATAGGTACATATCTTCTACACTTAGAAAGTCCCAAAGGTTTAATAAAAGATGACAATCTGAAGAGGGTATATTTTTGTTAGCAGTGTATTGTATATTGTACATTTGAACTGCCTAGTCTGCAGTTTCAAGCTCTAGCATAACTCATAGGAGAAATGTATTTACCAGGAAAGTTATTTTTGGTTCATTACTAGCATGCTAGTGTCAAGAAAATCTACAATTCATTAACTTTTGAAAATACCAACAAAAATTTGCAGGGTAATTTGGGATTGACTGCTTTAATGTTGTCACATGCCTCAATGACTGACTGTGTTCCTAGAGAACATGCTTTCTAATATGTGGTCAGGTATTTCAATCTTGCCACAGTGACATTGTATGTAGTTTATGTATAACTGAGCACTCTACATTTTTATACTTTAATCCAGGGTTTAATCTAGCACTAGCCAAATTGCCAAAAAGCTAACTGAAAGCACTTTTTCGCCCAAAGCAGTTTGTGGATTCGCCAAATGGCGATAGCCAAGTATACTATATCATTTGCATTTTGTTGTTCCGCATTTCATAAACCTGCTGCCGCCGTGCTAAGAAAAAAAAATAAAATCTAACACCGCCTCCATGCCAGCAACTCACTTCAAAATTTGTCTCCCCCTCTCTGTGCTAGTGTCTTCAAATAGCGTGATGTCATTTTCGTCAAACGTGACTCCAGCATATGGCGAGGCAAAAATCGAAGATTGCATATGTACAGGATGTGATGTGAAAAGAATTTCCATTAAAAAGTATTTGATATGTGGTGTACGGCTAAATCTCGAAGGGTCAATCTTACAGAGTGATTTACTGTTTGTATATTGCATAATTAAAAATACTCATTTATATAAAAATTTCGTATAAATAAAACGTTTTTTTATCTTCATTAAAGCCATTTTTATTTGGCTAAAAGTTATTGGCTGTAAATATCCAAAAAGCTACAAATCTTTTTATCTTACATTAAACTCTACTACAATACTTCTTGAATGAATACAGTATCAGGGGTCTGTCCAGACTTTTTTCCCAGGGTCCTGTTTTTGTGAAATTGTGAACAGCTTTTCATATTTGTGAAAAATCTAGTCGTAATTTTGTAAAATTGAAATGTTCATTATATTCAGGTTCTTGTTTATACATTTTAAAGAAAATATATGGATGTAAAATACTCATATTTTCTTTATATATGTAAAAGTGACAGGTCAGATTTTACTTTTAAATGATTAAATTTGTAAAAAGTTCAGTTTAAAGATGGAAAATTTTGTAAAAAGCCTATTTTTAAGACAAAGACTTTTGTGAAGGGTCCTGTTTTAAGATGAAAAATTTTGTGAAGGGTCCTTTAACGGGCGGTGGTCACAAAAAAGGACACCTAATTTTAATTCTAAAACTGACAAACGACACCAAGAATATTTAATTAAAATTTTCCTTTTGTTAAGTACCGGAAAATAAGCAAGTTTATATTTTCTAATGAATTAGTTTGTTATTTCTGGTGTCAGTCCATTACTTCATCATTTTACAAACAGACTTACTCCGCGCCGGAAAGGGTTAAAGGACCCAATTTCTTTCTAAACAGATCCCTGAGTATATTCCAAACAATTGATCTGTGACTTAGACTCCACACTTCTCACACTACCCTACTTCTGGAGAACTTGAAAATTTTGGACAAGGACGATATTGCAATACAGAAAGAAAATTCAGTAGTTACAACTTGGTAAAATTTACACCCTAAGTAGAAAAGTCAGAAAGACAAAGCATGAAAAAAATATGTATTCTAGATAGTATCATAAATCTCACTTTCACACAAGAAGTTTAGTGTATCAGGGTAAGAATCCAGGGTCTTTTGTTTTTTATAACAAGAAAATGAATAAATAAAGCGAAAAAAGATCTTTCATCTTTCAACATTACGTCAATTATAGCTATGCATAATTTGTCTACAAAAATATGTATAGAATTTTACAAGTCAGTTATTTCATAAAACATGTCCTACCTCCTAAGCATAAGTGCAACTACCAACGGAACGAACTTCTTTTAAAAATACAACATTCTAACTTTTCCAAACAGCACGTGTTGTTGAAAACTTTGATAACTTTGAAGGGAGGTGGGCTTTGAGACCTATAGCTACAAGGCTGTCGTCTCGAATGATCCACATACATTTATTTATTATTCACAGAAACATATACATGAATTCTACAATTACATACATCATGACGAGATAGTACAAGGAAACATGACAACACAAGAGACACAACCTGAGGGTTCCACACAAAGTGTGTGTGCAATGGAAGTTGTTGAAAACCTTACACCAAACAACCGAGGGCGTATTTAAAAATTGTTTATTTTGATTCACATACTGGTTGGTTGGACGATTGGTTCTGAGCATGCACACGTTACACCCAAAACCTTCCACTTTGTGAAATTTAAAAGAGAGATCCAGGTTAACGGGGAATTCAAGCACTCGTCATCTGGGTTCGAGATTGTAAGAATACCACCAACACGTGATTTCTTACAATATCGACCAATGTATGCATGCGATACATAGACAAACAAATATAAACACAGCAGGGAGGTCACGTGATGGTGGTTTATGACGTCATGCCAAAAAAAAGATATAACTTCTCCTTTCAGGAAAATCCCTTGCAATCCCATTGCGTTACATGCATTTTTAATTTGTTCATAATGATTATTTTTATGCACAATTTCAGATTTCATGTGCTATTTGTGTTCTGTGTTTATATGTCGAAGTAAAAATTATGCGAATTTAAATGTCTAACACTTTTAAACGCGTTTACAGTAAATAATGGTTTCAATGGCACTTTAGCATTAGTTAAAGGGCCAATTCTCCTGTACCGACGGCAGCAATCAGCGCCTCTATAGGCCGTTTTAAGTCCCAATTAAAGCCTGGTTACGGATGAAGAGCAGGCGGCGCGCGGGCGAAAGAGATTTGCGTATGGAGTAGTTCTTATCAGAGCAAGTATTTGTAATAATTTAATTATTTCATGCTTTTATAGTTCAGAACAGGTAAAAACAACGACTCCATATCGTTATCTTTCCAAAATAATGGCTCTCGTAACAGGAATACTTACCTATATTTACTCAGACAAAATCCAAAACATGCATGAAAGTATCACGTGATCTGATTTAGCTCGATCAGCGTTCCTAACCCGCAAAATTTTCGCCCGCGCTGCACTCGATCGACCCAGAAAAAATCTGTGGGTGGTTTGATCACGTGATTGGGCTTTCTGTGTTTATGTTTTACTTGGTTTGGTAGGTTGATGATTGATACAGCTGTAGCAGTATGATCGGATATCTGAAAATTTTCAACTTTTTAACATTCTAAAATTATTTTTTAAACCTTCATTTTTTCTAATGATCCAACATAAAAATACCGAAGTATGATGTATATACACTGCTCAAAACAATTAGGGGAGCACATAGATTTAACGAATTTACGCAAATACTTACACCGACGAGGCTAACGAAAAAGAAAGGCGCTACCGCGGTGCATTACGCATATAATTTTTTACAGACGGCCGGAGTCACGTGTGATGCTCGAATGCACCAATCCAGATGTACGAAAAGAGCACACGTCACTCTAGCGGTCTGTAAAAAAAGATAAGTGGAATGCACCGCGGTAGCCTGTCTTTTTCGTTAGCCTCGAACGTTACCCATCTTACGTCAGCTGCAGGTATATCGAGGCTAACGAAAAAGAAAGGCTATCGCGGTGCTTTAGGCGTATCTCTTTTTTACAGACCGCGGAAGTCACGTGATGCTCGAATGCACCAATGCAGGTGTACGAAAAGAGCATACGTCACACTAGCGGTCTGTAAAAAAAAATGAGTGGAATGCACCGCATTAGCCTGTCTTTTTCGTTAGCCTCGCAGGTATATAGAAGTAAACACCAATAGGCGCGAAGGTTATTTTAATACTTTTTCCCCGTCGTCCAATAAACAGTATTCTTCGGAGGGTATATAGGGAAGTTGCAATCAGCTGATCAACTATTATATTTCAACTGGAGGTCAGGGTAGTTCCACCAATCAGAACTGACTATTTGTAGTGCGTGACCTCCAGCATGACGTCAATTGCAACTACTCTATTGTGACCTACGTTATATCGCGACCTACGTTATACACGGCCGGTGCATGACTTTTAAAGCGTCACATGGAATGGATCATTTTTACACAGGGATTGGTGCAAAACGGTGGGAGCGCAGCTTTGCACCAATCACCGTGTAAAAATGATCCAGTACATGTGACGTTTTAAACGTCATGCTCCGGCCGTGTATAACGTAGGTCGCGGTTATATACGGCCGGTGCATGACGTTTAAAACGTCACATGGAGTGGATCATTTTTACACGGTGATTGGTGCAAAGCGGCGCTCCCACCGTTTCGCACCAATTGCTGCGTAAAAGTGATCCACTCCATGTGACGTTTTAAACGTCATGCCCCGGCCGTGTATAACGTAGGTCGCGACTCTATACCCGCATAGGCATGTCTGTTGCCACTCGTGGGTAAAGTCCATTCGGCACTTTTACAGGTAGTTTAACAAATTAATTAATACTAAAAAAATGCATTGATATAAACTGTTTTTTAAATTAAAAATATAAGGCGAATACTTTATAATAATAATTATTATTATTTCTACTACTGAAGGAAAGTATACTATTAAGCTTTTGTCATGTTTACATATAAACATATAAGAATTTTTGAAAAAATTGAGCCGATAACAAACACTTAAAAGAGCATAAATGCATTCCGAAGCAAAAATGGTGCTTTAAAAATATATATTTATATTAAAATATATTAATAAAATAGTTATTACAAAGAGCTCGCATTCAGTTACCAAATATATGATCCAATCCAATTTCAAAATATGTACGCCCATACTATGCGGGACGAAATCTGTGTTTTACTATAAATTTTCATCGGGAATTCTATGGCATTGTATTCATGGATGGCCCACTGGATTCAAACAGAATAGAGAGTTTCCCGTACTTAGTGTGGAGACCAGGCTGAAGCGTTCATTCAAACTATGGCAACCAACATTCGAGAATTTGCCAATAATCGCCTAAACGACTTCGATTAAATGATTGAGACTAGGGTGCCTCTATATGAGACTGGCGATATATGATGATCCGACTAGTCTTAGACAGCCGCGTTTGTCCAAACTATGGCAAACCTAGGCATTTTTTATTCCAGAACCTGGCGATACTTGCTGGGCCAGTTGGATTATGCGAGTGAGACAAATTAACAAGCATTAGCTTGGCGATAATGGCAGACTCCCTAAGATGCTTGGGAACTCGCTTTTGTCTAGAATAGTCTCAACCAATAAAATGTTAGACGCACTGCACACCAAGGAGACAAGCGACGCGGCACATGCTGTTTGTCTCATGAAATCGCGAGTCACCACAGAGGCAAGTTGAATTTTCAACTTTTTCATCCTCACACTAGAGTGCAACGAGCACACGAGATACAATCGTTTTGGCGCTATCTGTTGACAATTAATATAAAGAAACCCTCTCTTGAGTAGTATTTTAGGTACATTAAAAATAAGCCATATAACTTTAAAATTGTATTCAATGTAAATAAAATGAAAATTACTCGTATTTTTCATAAAATTTTAATTTAATGCTATCATTTTTTAAAACTTAGCTTATATCCACTTAAATTTTGCTTGCATTGTAAATAAAATGGATATTTCTTTTCAAATGTAATTAAAATATTATGAATATATAATACTATTTGCTCAAATTGATAACACTAAATTACAATTTTACAAAAAAGAATAGTAATTTTCATTTTATACACTTTGACAAAATTTTAAAGTTATGTTGTTTTTTTATAAGTGCACCTAAAATACAGAGGTTTTTTATATTAATGTCTGTTAGATGGCGCCAAAACCATATTTGGCTAGACTTTGGAATAAGCCTGCGATTTTTCATTGTTTTACGTTCGTTGTATTTTGGCGAGTTTCGCGATTGCAACCCCTACTTTTTGGCAGCCCTAGAATTTTCGCCCTTTCCCGTACCTTCACGGACTCGATAACAGCTCACTTTGCCTTTTGCATAACAACGATATTTCTGCTGTTCATTGCTACACGTGGTTTGTACCAGGTTGTATTTTTTGATTTACTTATTATTTAATATTTTTCCAATTATTTACTATGTCTTCTGTTGTTAGGTTACCTGCGAGGTTAACGAAAAAGATAGGCTACCGCGGTGCATTCCACTTATCATTTTTTACAGACCGCTAGAGTGACGTAATGCTCTTTTCGTACACCTGCATTGGTGCATTCACGTATCGAGCATCACGTGACTCCCGCGGTCCGTAAAAAAAGATACGCGTAAAGCATTACGTACGTACCGTACGGTTTACGGTAGCCTTTCTTTTCCGTTAGCCTCGGGTTACCTGTTAGTGACGTTTTTCAGAAATATCAGGATATTTTGTATGCTAGAGGAGGATTGTTTAAGGTATCTTTTAGTAGGTCTATTTTAGGTAAGGATGGAAGAGCTACGAACCTTTTTTGTACTGAGTTGCTTAGAGATAGAGATTTGTTTTTTGAGGAAAGTTGGATTAATTAAATCCAGTCTAATTTGTCCAAAATGTAATAGTGCTATGAAGCTTCGTACAAAGACTAGTGTTTCTGATGGTTTTGGTTGGGTTTGTAGAAATACGATTGTTTTAAACAATGGAAAGAGTGTGGTAAAGAATAGTCCATTATGTATGGTTCGTGGTTTAATTCTAGTAATATGACTTTAGAGGAAATTTTTTTTGATGAGTTTTGAAATTGTTAGAGGTACTAAGACATGTGATATTATTGAGAAGTAAAATTTTAGTAGCAGTACTATGGCCGATTGGAGGCAATTTATTAATGAAAGGGTTTTGGAGTATTTAGAGGATAATTCGGAGAAAATTGGAGGTGCTGGTAAGATTGTGGAAGTGGATGAGTCCAAGTTTGGTAAGAAGAAGTATAACAGAGGACATGCAGTTGATGGGCAATGGCTATTTGGAGGTGTTGAGAGAGTCTGGTCGTGTTGTTTCTTGTTGCTGTCCACAATAGGTCAGAGGTTACTTTAAAGGAATTTATTCTGTAGTGGATCAAAAAAGGTACTACAGTGTATAGCGATTAGCGATTGTTGGAAAGCGTATGAAAATTTGGGAAAAGAGGGTTATAACTGGTTGAAAGTGAATCGCAGAATTAATTTTGTGGATCCTAGCACAGGTGTTCACACTAACACCTTAGGAAGCCTCTGGCGCCATATAAAAGCAACATTGCCTACCTACAATCGGCAGAGCGATTTTTGTTTTTATTTGGCAATGTTTATTTTCGATAGAGCGTGTGCAGACAAAAAAATTCATGTGTTTAATAAATTTTTGGAGATTATAAGGGAAATAAAGTGGGAGGAGTATAATTTTAAAGTGACAGGAGCAAAATATAAAAATTGCTTGATTTTTTTTTTTGTGCTTTCTATGGTTTTGTGTGGAGAATGTGAATGTGTATTTAATTTTTGAATTTAGGGATAGATTTGTTATTTTTGAAATAAGATATATTTTTGATAAAAGCTGGTTTAATTCTGGTGAATTTTGGGTATTTGATCAATTAGGATAGATTTATGAATAGATTTATTTTTTGATAAAATTATAATTCTGGTTGTGCAAAAAAAAAAAAAAATGTTAATGTGATTATTATGCATTTGCTGTGTGAATGTAAGGTTAGATATGTGAGATTTAGGTATTTGATCGTTTAATTCTAGATTGTTTTAATGTGATTTTTAGGTATTTGTTTTGTGAATGTAGGGTTACAGATTGATTTAAGGTTATTTTTATACATTTTATTTTTTAATATTTACATGTTTTAAAGCTATATTTTTGCTGTTTTAAATTAGTTTGGTTATCTGTATGTTGCCCCCTTTCAGGAAAAATCTAGTACAGGACTTCCAGCAGATAGTACAGAATGAAAAAAATTGTAGCGTTATGAATATTTTTCATAGCGGGCGGTCATGGTGGGTCCACAATTTAAAAAAAAATTCCCTACAAAATTATTTTCAAAGTTCCCATAATTATTTTTTAAAAATAAGAAAATCTAACCAAAATAAAAATTGTGTACGCGAAAACATTAACGCCCCTCTGACAAAAATATTTAAGTGATCTTTTTTTTTAAACCTTTTTATAGATCATTCCAGTATGACATCAAAAACATGGAACCCAGAATCTTCAATCTGCGCAATCTACTGCACATACTCTGACGCGCTTAGAGCGAGTTCATGTTTACCACATTGGCTTCTTTATCTCACTTTATTTGATTGCCAAGTACTTCTTTTCTGTTATATTTTAAAATTTGTTTTGTTTTGTTTTGATGAAAATCAAGACGTGTGTTGCGTTTAAAATGTCTAGCATACAGAAAAAAATTATGTAAACTGGAAAAAATATATCAGGTAAGTGTTTTCTTTCTTTTTTGGTTATGTCAGTGTTACAATTTCTGTAATGTTAGGATCTGATCATGTTATTTCAACTATTTTTGATCGGTGTTATTTTACGAATTTAATATAATAATTAAGTGGGTGGGGATGAAAAGTTCGTATCTTACGCAAAAAAAAAAAAAAAAAAAAAAATTGCTTTGTAAAAATAAGATTTGTCTAATTTTATAGATTTTATACACACAACTGGGAAAGTATGTATTCATGCATTGGCGCACCCACGGGGGGGGGGGGGGCTAAGGGGGCTGAAGCCCCCCCCCAGACCCGGAAACTTAAGGATGAAGTAACTATGTAACGTTTTCTATAAAATTATAAAAAGTTTTTGTTTTTTTAAGGTTTTTAGAAAATGTTTTACCTCTAAAACTTACTAAAAAAAATCATAATTAAAAAAAATAAATCTAGGAAGTGAATTTTTTTTCTTTTGATGTTTATTTGCTTTATTTTAATATTTTAATCTCAGAATCATTAAGTATTTACCGTTTTCAAGATGCTAACTTTAAGTTTTTTATGCTTCATGTCGCCGAGTTGTCATTTATAGTCACTTTAGGCTTACTTTTGAAAAGTTTTAAAAGTAGATATTAAAAATATATATAAAGGGAAAGCAAAGCAGTTAAAATCATGAATAAAAACATTTTATAAAATATTCATGATTTTAATTGCTTTGCATTCCTTTTTTTTTTCGTTTATTATCTACTTAAATTTTTTTTTAGTTAAGCCTAAAAGGGCTATAAATGACCACTTGGCAAAAACGGGTTTTTCGCGCCAAAAAAAAAAAGATGGTGGACAGGCTAATCCCAAAGCTGTTCCCGATATTTTCTTGACACCCAAATAAATGAAAATTGCAGCTTGTAGTTTAGCTGAGAGGAGAGACGAAAGTGCGACAGAAGCAAAAAGCACGTGCAACATAGCTGCTTTGTCGCGTGTGTTTTCGGTATGTGGGCTCAGTGAAGAAAGAGTCGCATAAATGTCTCTTGCCTCCTTGGTGTGTGGCGCGCCTTATACCGCGACCTACGTTATACACGGCTGGTACATGTCGTTTAAAACACCACAAGGAGTGGATCATCTTTCCACGGCGATTGGCACTGTTATATTTGCGTACTTATAATATAATATCAGCAAACTGTATCAGCTGAACACATAACTTTAATAACACAAGCAAAAACGGTTACAAAACAAAACACACAAAATGGAATAGAATATTTTAAACCGAAACTAGCAGGTAAAAATACAAGTGGAAGTTGTAGTCGATAATAATGTTAGAAATTGTAGTTAATACATAACACTTTTCTCTCCCTAGGAAATTACAAATCCAATCTCTTCGGCTTCTTCCTAATGCGTGAAGAACGGCGCAATGTTAAATCAGGGGATGTTAAAACAAGCTTGTCTGCAGGATCTGGGGGCTTGGGAGATTGATCATTATTAGCCATGTCTAGACCGGATGTAATTGGTGACTTGGGGCTTTGAACTATAGAAGGTTTCTCTGGACTCTGAACTGTAGAAGGCAACTTTGGACTCTGAACTGAAGAGGTTACTGGGATAGGAACAGGGTTTGATTGTTGGGAGAACAGCTGACTATCACTATCTGGATGTTGAGAATGCAGTTGTGGATGTTCCCTTCTCTGCCTAAGTTGATCTCTATGCCTGTGTACTGAAGTACCATCAGGGAATAATATCTGAAACATGCAATTTCCAATAGGTGAAATAATTACTCCTGGAATGCACTTATCACCTTTACCGAAATTTCTGGCATATACTAAGTCTTCACTTTAAAAGATGGCTTTGAAATAAGTTCAGTAGGAATAGGAGAATGCAGTAAATCCAACCTACTGCGTATTTGTCTGCCAAAAAGCAATTCAGCTGGTGACAAACCCGACAGAGCTAATGGTGTTCGTCTGTAGTTCATAAGAATTCTTGCGAGTCTGGTTGAAATTGTACCATCTTGCACTTTCTTTAGCTGTTTTTTAATGTATTGTACAACTCTTTCCGCCTGTCCATTAGACGAAGGATGATATGGTGCTGTGGGCAAAGGTCGTATGCCATTACGTTTAAGAAAGGACTGGAACTCATCAGAAGTAAAAGCCTTTGCGTTTGCGTTGTCGGTGACAATACAACTGGGTAATCCAAATCTAGCAAAAAGTTCGTAAAGTTTCTCAATGGTTGCTAAAGATGTACTTGTTTTCATCGGAAATGCCTCAATCCATTTTGAATATGATTCTTGAACTATTAAAATCATATGATTATCAATAGGTCCTGCATAGTCCATGTGGATTCGAGACCAAGTATATTAGATGTTGGCCAAGCTTGTAAAACTTTTGGAGGCATATCCATATTCTGCACACAAATGGTGCAATAACGGACAGTGTCCTCAATTTCTGCATCCAAATTGGGCCACCAGAATAATGAACGGGCAATGCTTTTCATTCCTACCATTCCTTGATGAGTAGATTGTAATTCTTGTAGAATACTATGTCGAAGTGAGGTGGGAATCACTACTCTATTTCCCCAAAGAAGAATGCCTTGTTCAGCAGTTAATTCCATGTGTTTTTTAAAGTATGGAAGAATTTCGGTTATCTTTAATTCAGGTACAGTTTCTGGCTTGAGAACTTCTGGCCAACCCTCAAGAGTGAACTGAATTACTTGAGGTAATATTGAATCCTCTTTAGTAGCTTGTTGAATGTCACTGATTGTAACAGGACCGATGTCTAGCCTTTCCATCTGCAGCACCAGTTCTTCTGGTAGCGGAGGGTTGACTTGAGGTGTATGTATAGGCAGACGGCTGCATGCATCTGCATTGGCATTGTCCTCCCCCTTACGGTAACAAACTGTGTAATTAAAAGCTGAAAGAGTCAATGCCCAACGCTGAATTCTTGAATTTGCCATACTTGGAACGTGCCGTTTTTCCGAAAAGATAGTAACTAGTGGCCTATGGTCTGTTAAGAGAGTAAAATTCCTGCCAAGTAAATACTCTCGAAATCTTGTTACTCCAAATATCAATGCCAGTGCTTCTTTTTGTATATGTGAATGGTTCTTCTCTGCAGATGTCAACGTGCGAGAAGCAAAAGCAATAGGAAACTCTACGGAATTTACAACGTGAGATAGCACTGCTCCAACACCATATGGACTGGCATCACAAGCTAGAAGAAGTTCTTTCTTCGGATCAAAATGGACTAATAAGGAAGAACTACATAATGCTGATTTGGCGTTTTGAAAAGCTGAATCAGCTTCTGAAGACCAATGCCAGGGAGTATTTTTCTGCAACAGTTTATAAAGTGGTGCCAACATGGTGCTCATTCGAGGCAAAAATTTAGCATAATATGTGATCAATCCTAAAAAAGAACGCAATTCTGTAAGGTTTTTAGGAACCGGAGCTGCTTTAATTGCTCTAAGTTTTTCATCTGTAGGGTGTATTCCATCAGCACCAATAACGTGACCAAGAAAAGTCAAACTATTGCAAAAGAATTGACACTTTTTTGTCGAAGTCGCAAACCTGCATCACTAAATCTTTTTAACACTTCTCGTAGTCGTGACATGTGCTCATCCTGACTGGTGCCAGTAATGATGCAATCATGCAGTGATACAGCCACACCTGGAATGCCTTGCATTAATATTTCCATTTCCCGCTGAAAAATAGCTGGTGCTGAGGAAATTCCAAAAGGTAAGCGAACGTACTGAAAAAGTCCCTTATGTGTTTTTATAACTGTAAGGTCTCTGGAATTTTCATCAAGTTCAAGTTGATTATAAGCATCTCTGAGGTCCAGCTTAGTAAATTTCTGACCTCCTGCTAACGTAGCAAAAATATCCTCAGCTTTAGGTAAGGGATATTGGTCTGTATCAATAGCAGTATTCGCTGTTAACTTAAAGTCACCGCAAATTCTTACTGACGATCTATCCGCTTTGAGTACGGGAACGATGGGTGTAGCCCATTTTGAAAAACAAATGGGTTGTAAAACACCAATCTTCTGTAATCGACTCAGTTCCTCACTTACTTTTTCTCGCATTGCAAACGGTAAGGTACGAGCTTTATAGAATTTGGGTTGCAGTTCCGGCTTTTTAATTAAACAGACTTTAACTCCTTTAAGTGTCCAAGTGTATTCTCAAAAATATGCTGGTATTCCCTCAATAATTTACTCAACTCTACATCATCACTTTTAACAAAATGGGTATGTGAATTCTAAAATTTTCAAGGGCATAATCCAGTTTCTACCACACAAATTTGGACCTTTGTTATCTACCACCAGTAAAGGTAACTGTTCACATTTTCCATTAAATTTTACTTCAACTGGAATCGTTCCTAAAACAGGAATGGGTTGACCTGTAAATGTAGCTAAACCAGTTTTAGCTGGCTGCAAGGGTGGCAATTTCAGTGAATTGTATGTATCTTTGGTGATTAGAGTTAAGGCAGCACCCGTATCTAATTCCATATTAATAGATCGATTGTTTACTTCAATGTTTACTGTAACTGGTCTAGGAGCACTCTTCTCAGCAATGGAAACCGTATTAAAAATATTGTATTCTGGTTCACGTACAATAGCTACTTCAGACATCTCTTCCTCAATAATTTCAACAGAATCGGGTGTAGTATGCATTTGATGAACTTTTTTAGGCTTTTCTTTAACAATTTTACGATTCGAAACTTCAAATTTCTTCGACTTTAGGCATTTTTTTGCCAAATGACCCTTAACTCCACATAAATGGCACGTAGTCTTTAAAAAAGGACAGTTCTTAGGTAAATGATCAGAATTCCCACACCGTATACACTCACGAAAATGTTCTGGAAATTTCGAATTACGGAGTTTCGGTTTTGAAGAGTTTAATTTGTTCACCGGGTGTAAAACAGAACAAGAACCTTGTAAATTTATGGAATCACGAGCAGCAGTTTCCATAGATACAGCTAATTCAATTGCTTTAGAAAGTGTCAGATTCTGCTCAGATAACAAACGACGCTGTATTTGAGTATCCTGAATTCCACAAACTAGTCGATCACGAATCATCATATCTAAACTAGAACCGTAATTGTAAAATTCAGACAGTCTACGTAATTCTGAAACGAAAACTGAAATGGATTCATCAGATTTACGAATTCGGGAATTAAATTTAAATCTTTCGACAATCTCCGAAGGTGCTGGACTGTAATGGTCTGATAAACATTTAATTAAATCCTCGTACGTAGTATCTTCCGTTGTTCTCGGCGACAGCAAACTACGTAACAGTTTATAAACAGTTGGGCCAATCACAGTTAAAAAGATAGATTTTTTTTTCTTAGCATCAGATATATCATCTGCAGTAATAAAATGATTAAATCTTTCTACGTACTGTGACCAGGTTTCTACTGCAGAGTCGAAACTTTCGATTCTACCAAACATAGCCATAGTAATCACCATATAGAAAAAGAAAGATGTAAATACAGAATGTACGTGGATCCGTATTGATCGTCGCCAAAATGTTATATTTGCGTACTTATAATATAATATCAGCAAACTGTATCAGCTGAACACATAACTTTAATAACACAAGCAAAAACGGTTACAAAACAAAACACACAAAATGGAATAGAATATTTTAAACCGAAACTAGCAGGTAAAAATACAAGTGGAAGTTGTAGTCGATAATAATGTTAGAAGTTGTAGTTAATACATAACAGGCACAAAACGAGAGGCGACTCTTTGTACTAATCGACGTTGTAAAAATGATCCACTCCTTGTGACGTTTTAAACGTCATGAACCGGAACCCTGACAGAGACAAATAAAAACGAAAAGTGAAATCAGCCTAAAAAAAGGCGATAAACACTACAGCGACAATCCACCATGAGCGTGACAAGCCAACAGAGATGACAAATATGTAAATCTAAGGCGCCTGGTGTATGTAAAGTCCTCCAAGTTTCCTGTGAATTATACCTCTGGGGGTGCCTAGTGAGATGAAGGTCTCGTCACCTGATCAAGGTTCTAAATTACGAGACCAATTACTTTCTCTTCCTTAATTTTTGCTTTTTTTAAATCTGCCAATTTAACAAAGTTAAATAGAAACCTTGAACCGGCAAACAAAGAGAACTGTAGCAAAACATTAGAGAGCACTGCAGCAATACCAACAAAACTATAGTCAGGTGGATCACAGCCATGTTGTGATCAGGCGATTTCCGCCCGGCTCACAGGTACTAACTCGTCAAGCTAGGCACTCATGCCGGGCAGGTAAAGGCCTGGTTAGCGGTATAAAAAAACTTGATGAACCGGCCGTGTATAACGTAGGTCGCGGACCAACGAGATACACGACCAGTTCATGATTTTTAAAACGTCACACGGAGTGGATAATCTTTAGACGGCGATTGACACAAAACGATGGCTTTGTACCAATAGCCGTGCAAAGATGATCTACCCCGTGTGACGTTTTAAACGTCATGCCGGGCAGGTAGGGGGCCTGGCTGATTAGCAGTATGTATATACACTGTTAAAAATCTTCAGCTTTTGGTGCAGACACACTCCACCGCTTTTAGAGAAAAAGGTTACTTTACTATCTTATAGAGCATTTTCATTGGTCAAGATAGAGATATTCTATAAAAGCGCTGGAGTGACTATGCAGCAAAGGCTGAAGATTTTTAACAGTGTATATTCAAAAGTCATAAATCGGCAGTGTATTTCGTTGGTCGCGCTCATGCTTTATATGTCGCCTCTTTCATATCTAGGCACCCTATGTCTCACTCGCCAAGTTCTGGATGTAGGTTTGCCATAGTTTGGACAAAACCTTCTGTCTGAGCACGCGACCTGTGCGTATGTCACCACTCTCATATAGAGGCACCTTAGTTTTGCTTGCGATTATTACAAACCGAAGTGCCCATCGTTATGTTCCAATCGTCGTGTAAAGATGAAAGCACGCAATGTGACGTTTAAAAAGGCCGTGTATTTCGTATATTAAACTGGCAGTGTGTTTCGTTGGTCGCGGTTGGACAAATAGTAGCGTTTGCCCAAAATACTTTCGACAATCAAATTTTATTGCCACTCTCTTATAAAAGTACTTTTCATATGATTCGATACATTGAGGAGAGATACACCTGCCCTAGATGATTCGGAATATGATCTACTGAGCCGTTTCGTTAACTCCGTAGACCAGACATAAAAGCATGGAGATAGAAATAAGAAGGAGAACAGTGAAGATAGGCTTTCAAGATCAGAACATGGACTGGAAATTAGTACCCGGTTCGTGGCGCTGGTGCTCCCAAAGGCCGGTCATGTGACCTGTCAAACATGACAAATTGTCGTCTGCTCTTCCTGCATTTTAGTTTCGAGCATGATAAAGAGCGAGGCTAACGAAAAAGAAAGGCTACCACGGTGCTTTATGCGTATCTTTTTTTACAGACCACCGGAGTCACGTGATGCTTGAATGCACCAGTGCAGGTGTACGAAAAGAACATCACGTCACTCTAGCGGTCTGTAAAAAAAGATAAGTGGGATGCACCGCGGTAGCCTGTGTTTTTCGTTAGCCTCGGTAAAGAGTTGTCAGTCGAAACCGGAAATAGAGGGCGCTACACTCCCCAAAAAACGGAAACGCCGCCATACTAGGTACCGCTTTTAGTTCCATAAGTAAAAAGATTATCGTTGTTCTCCTTCTCTCTATCTTCATGCAAAAAAGTAAGCTGCGCCCTGCGCGTCAGACGACCACCGAACCCAAGTCCTGAGGGACTTATATCGCTTCGGCCGGTCAGAGGACCGCCACCAGCGGACCCTCTAACCTTCAACCCACGTGTCGACGACGTAGGCCGTTGCGATATGCGGTGAAACCACTTGGAGACGGGTCAGCGTCCCCCAACAGCTTCGGAGCTGGAAACCCAAAAGGGAAACAGGCCCTAGACCTTAAGTCGGGATGTTCCAACCCGTACTTGCTCTACCACAACTCGAGGGGTGTGAAAACCTACATAGGTAGTCACGGTTCCCTCTCGTAGTGGACCTCCGTAGACCAGATAGAAGGAAAGGGCAACTGACGTCACTGCTGGTTAAATTACTGTTGGTTTGGCAGAAAAACCTGTTCGTTCTGTACGACTCCTACAATACACATAAGATGGAGCGATTTGATTGGTCTACGGTAAACTGGTCTGTGATATGATTGGCCTACGTCACCATGACGATTCCTGCAATGATAGCTGAGACAAAAATGCAGTGGTAGATTGGTTGATGGAACTGTTTGTTTGTAAACATGCCCTTTCCTTATAATAGATCAGTTTCAACTGACGTCACACCCTAGCAACTACATGGGTGTTTTTGTTTGCTCCTCAACTATGGTCAATTGTGATTGGTTGGCTCAAATTGACGATTGTGATTGGTTGGATAAAATTGGTGGGCTAGTGATCACGTGGTTGAAATGTTCATGGAGAATGTGCATGTTTGTCAACAAACCGGTTCCTCACTAGTCAAATCCTCTTGTGGTAGGCAAAACGTTCCCCGCTCAATGCACTGTTTCCTATGAGAAAGTGAAATTTTTGCATTTAATTATGGACCATATCTATTCTAAAACAAATTTTGTTTTAACAGATTATGCGCAGAACTTAGATTTTGTTGGTAATCAAGATTATTTAACAAGAAAATTTTACCAGCCAGCCAATTGAAAATTGTTATGACAAAATATATGCAACTGGAAAAATAGTTAATTACTATTACTACAATGAATTTTCATCCCCCCCCCCTATAAAATTAAGAATGTGAAAGTTTACTATAAGATAAAGCAACATGTTTATATCGTGCTAAATTGAAAAGTTGGAAAATATAGCTAATAACTACTATCGTCAGCAATTTTTCAAAGATAATCTAAAAATCCACTTGCTAGCGGTAACTAAAATGATGTATTTCCATATTTCTGAGTATAGATTAATGGTTTTGCATAAAAACAATTAAAAATTTATGTATATAATTTTAACATGTTGTATTATGACAAAGAAATCTATGAAACCGAAGCATGTGTTTGTCAGAATTAGGTTTTATTAGCTGAAATAATTTTTATACTAAATAAACACTCCTTAGATTTTAAAAAAATATTTTTACTATTCTAATATGTATAAAACAGGACAAAACAAAAAATCGACTTATATGAATCATTTAATGAAATACTAGGGCGATATTTTTTTAAGAAACATTTAACTTTTTTTTTTTTTTTTTTTTAGAAGAGAATTATATAATTTAATCTAAAAAAAAATTGATGCCATGTTTTTTAAAAAAACTTACCATTTAAAAAGCATTTAATCAGGTGTCGATGCAGATTTTTTTTTTTTGAGGTGGAGGGGGGGGGGGCCATTTTGTGAAAAATAAAATTTATTTTTCTGAAATTTGTTATATTTTTGTGAAAAATAACATTTTGTAACAAAAGATGAAATACAGTTACTCAAAATCGAACCAAACATTTATTAATAACTAGCTGACCAGCGCTCGTGATAATAAATGTAAAAAAAAACTCAAGTCTTCGATATCGAGTCGAATGAACCAAACCCTGTTGAAATCGAGCCCTTAGAACCCAATAAAAGAATGAGTCCCCAGGCAGTGGAATATGGCCCCCTGTAAATTTAACGAATTTCCTTTAACATTAACACAATATTTAATTTACGGATGAAATACCCCCCCCCCCCTCTTTCAAAACTTAACCCCTTATCTTTAACAGTAACGCGATTTCTAATTTACGGCTGTGGTGAGTAAACGTAAGTTGATGCCGAAAAAGAAGATTAATATTAAAAAAAATCCTTGACAGCTCGGCCTACAGGCACAGGTAAATTTCGAAGACGCAGACCGTGGGCAGCCTATTTATTCGGAATGTAGAAGAAATGACCCTTTTTGCCGTGATGCGGCAGTTGGGACCGCTCACTTCGAAATCTACCTGTGTCTGTAGGCGGAGCACGCAAAGATTTTTTTTTTGTAAGGGTTGGTTCTATAAAAAAACTTGTCAATATAAAAGTTGTAGATAATATTAAGAGGATTTGTAATAAATTAGCGGATTTGATATCTTGTAAATTGACAAAGTTATGAATTTTTTTCTTCTTAAACTCATATTCTCCCCTCCCCCTCCACACCACTTGAGGCCATTTTTAATGATATCAAAAATCTGTCATACATAAATTTTCGGCCCTTTTCCTAGAAGTAATAATAACTTTAAACGGATTCGATACGTTATCATAATTAAGAAGTTATGGGTAACGTAAGGGGCCCAGGGGCCCGGAACTTGTCCGATAAATTTTTCGGTCATTCATGTAGTAGCTGGAAATCCTAAGAAGTTATTAGAAAAAAAAAGCTAGCGAATCGGACGATTTTTAAGGGAGCTATAGTAGGGAGCCCAAAAGGGGCCGCTGATAGTTTTGAGCAGGTCTCTAAGATGAACGGTCCTAACTGGAATGTAGAAATGGGGAAATAACTGAATGGAGAAAACGCCCCCCAAATCGAAGATCGGATTAAAAGGGGACAAGGTATTAACAATTTAGGGAACAAAAACTTCGAGGGGCCCGGATCTTCTCCATTTTTTTTTTTATTCATGTAGTAGCTGGAAGTTTTAAGTTGTTAGAAAAAAAAAGCTAGTGAATCGGAGGATTTTTAGGGGAACTATAGTAGGGGGCCCAAAAAGGGGCCAGCTGATAGTTTTGAGCAGGACCCTAAGATGAACGCTCCTAACAGGAATGAAGAAATGGGGAAATAACTAAATGGAGAAAAGGCCCCAAAAACGAAGATCGAATTAAAAGGGGACAAGGTATTAATCATTTAGGGAACAAAAACTTCAAAGGGTTCAGAGGGCCCGGATCTTGTCCGAGAAATTTTTCGGTCATTCATGTAGTAGCTGAAAGTCCTAAGAAGTTGTTAGAAAAAAAACTAGCGAATCGGACTATTTTTAAGGGAGCTACTGTAGGGGGCTCAAAAGGGGCCGCTGATTGTTTTGTGCAGGACCCTAAGATGAACGGTTCTAACTGAAATGGGGGAAAAGTTAAATGGAGAAAAGCCCCCAAAAAAGAAAATCGGATTAAAAAGGGACAAGGTATTAACAATTTAGGGAACAAAAACTTCAAGGGGCCCAGGGGGCCCGGATCTTCACTGAATTTTTTTGTTTTGTCGTTCATGTAGTAGCTGGAAGTTCTAAGTTGTTAGAAAAAAAAAGTTAGTGAATCGGACGATTTTTAGGGGAACTATAGTAGGGGGTCCAAAACGGGCTAGCCGATAGTTTTGAGCAGGGCCCTAAGATGAAGGGTCCTAATTAGAAAGTAGCAATGGGGGAATAACTAAATGGAGAAAAGGCCCCAACAACTAAGAAAATCGGATTAAAAGGGGGCAAGTTATTAACAGTTTAGGAAACAAAGACTTCAACGGGCCCCGTACCAGGCCCTAGGGGGCCAGGGTCATAACTAGAACGTAGAAATGGGGGTGAAAGCTAAATGGAAAAAAAGGCCCCGAAAACGATGAGGATCGGATAAAAATTGGGCAAATTATTAACAATTTAGGGCAAAAATCTTAAAGGGGCCCCAGAGGGCCGGGGTCTCAAAAAATTAAAAATCCGAGCCTCAGGTGCATCAAGACCTACCTTGGACTATCCGCTGCAATTAAGAAAGGCAAAATTATATGAATAAATAATTTTAAAAAATATGAATTATAAGCACATAACACACAGTAGACATGCGTATGTTTTGCCTACCGTTCGTTCTTTACGGCTTCTTGACGTCACATGCACATTCTCTATAAGGAAAGGGCATGTTTACAAACAAACAGTTCCATCAACCAATCTACCACTGCATTTTTGTCACAGCCATGGAGATAGAAATAAGGAAAACAGTGAAGATAGGCTTTCAAGATCAGAACATGGACCGGAAATTAGTACCCAGTTCGTGGCGCTGGTGCTCCTAAAGGCCGGTCATGTGACCTGTAAAACATAACAAATTGTCGTCTGCGCTTCCTGCATTTTGGTTTCGAGCATGGTAAAGAGTTGTCAGTCGAAACCGGAAATAGAGGGCGCTACACTCCCCAAAGGCCCAAAAAAACAGAAACGCCGCCATAATAGGTACCGCTTTTAGTTCCATAAGTAGAAACATTATCATTGTTCTCCTTCTCTCTATCTTCATGGTCGCAGCCATCATTGCAGGAATCGTCATGGCGACGTAGGCCAATCATATCACAGACCAGTTTAACGTAGACCAATCAAATCGCTCCATTTCATACGTACTGTAGGAGTCGTAAAAAACGAACAGGTTTTTCTCCCAAACCAACAGTAATTTAACCAACAGTGACGTCAGTTGCTCTTTCCTCGAGGCTAACGAAAAAGACAGGCTACCGCGGTGCATTCCACTTATCTTTTTTTACAGACCGCTAGAGTGACGTGATGCCCTTTTCGTACACTTTCATTGGTGCATTCGAGCATCACGTGACTCTGGCGGTCTGTAAAAAAAGATACCCGTAAAGTACCGCGGTAGCCTTTCTTTTTCGATAGCCTCGCTCTTTCCTTATAGTGTTCATTATGATTATGAGTTAAGAAAAATGTTAAAATCCACTAAATTTGCCGATAAAATCGGTCAATTAGAAAAGGGCAGGACATCACTGTTGGTTAGCAAGAAAAACCTGTTCGTTCGTTACGACTCCTACTGCACACATGGGATGGGGAGATTTTATTGGTCTACGTTAAACTGGTCTATAATATGATTGGCATGTCGCCGAAGCCCGTACCCGGCCCGCGGGACGGGCTCAGGCCTGTTTTCCTTCATGGCACTCGGGCCGGGCCTAGTGATTACTCTTTACGGGCAGGGCCTTACTTTTTTCCTGAAGGATAAGGCCGTGCCTTAAATTATTTTTTCCGTACAGAGCTGGGACTGGTTTCATTCTTCCTAGTCTTCACGCCTCAAAATTTTTAGTCCTGGTTTTGACTCGTATGAAAATCATTGTCTCGGCGTGCCTGGTCCGTTCGAAGGTCAGTAAAACAAGACCTGGCACAAAATTATTTGCAAAACATGCATACATTTTTAAATCGCCATTATTTTATAATTAAACATTAAAATTTATTCTTTTTAAAGAATAGTAGATTTTTACACTTATTAAAATATGGCTAAATTAAAATATAGTAAAACGTGTGAAATAGAACCTGTTTATGACGGAATCCTGTCTTAAATTGAAAAATGTGTTGATCCATTAAAAATGAATGTACTAATGCGTAAGAAAATAATATATAATACATTTACACCTGATAAGAAGGCCAATTGTCTATAGCTCATTTTTTTTCTTCCCTATGCAATTCCTTCTTAGAAGATTTTACTGTATAGCATTTTTCTGATTTTTAACACTTCAATAAATGGAATATGGATTAACAATATTGATGATAACTTAAACACATACATACAACAAATAGAGATTTATTAAAAAAATAAATATTCCAGCTTGCCGCACCTCTATAAAAATGAAAAAAAAAGCTAGTATAGGAATTTTTGGTTAGATCTCCTCCTACGAGGCAAATTTTTAACCAAATCGACATAAAAATCAATGTTTTGTAGAAATTTACTCGGTCCGAGATTTTAACTTTTTTCCGGGCCGGGCCGGGTTCGGGGCAAACTTTTAGCTTTTATACCGAACCGGGCCGGACTTTTAATTTTTGTATGGGTCGGGCCGGACCCGGAAATTTCGGCCCGTGCAGACCTCTAATTCCTGCTACGACAAAAATGTAGTGGTAGATTGGTTGATGGAACTGTTTGTTTGTAAACGTGCCCTTATATGGTTTAATCAGGTGAAAATTTTCTTTTTTAATTCAGTCTTAACGAATAAATGTAATACCCTGTTCACATCGGACATTTAAGATATCTTAGACCGCCATTTTTGAGGTGGTACCTCCCCGGAATTGAATACCTGTCCACACCGCCAAACGCATTTAAGATAACTCACTCAACATCACCGTGTCCAGTGCGCATGCGGATATGTTAACAGCAAACTCAACAGCCAATCGGCCTCCAGAGCCAATCAGAGTGAGCGGTACTGACTGTATCTAGCAATGGAAAGTTCGAACTCACTTAAGTGAGTTTCTGGAACTCACTCAGTGAGTTTAGCGGTCTAAGATATCTTAACTATCCGATCTGAACGTAGTATAAAGATCGATACAGAAATGAAATTTTAGATTATCGGCCAAGCCACCATAGCTCAGTGGTTAGAGCACTGGTCTTGTAAACCAGGGGTCGTGAGTTCGATCCTCACTGGTGGCTAGGAATAGATTTTCTTTTACTATCTCAGTGGATGCAAAAACAGAAAAAAAAAAATTACTGCACATTGAATTAATAAATACAAAGATTATTGGTTGTTTCATACATGACACAGTCTTATTATTTATATGGTTTACCCCCTCTTTTTTTTTAAATGCACTTTTGAATTAAAAAAAAAGCCATTTTTTAAAAATATAATAAACTGTAACGTAACATCATTTAATAAATGTGGTAGAATAATAAGTATGATGATTTGAAATGTTTAGTAAGTTTTACACCCATAAATAAAATGACAAAAATTGAATTTTCGATTTCACAAAAATTATAAAAATGTAGTGTAATAAAATATATATAATATAAATTCGTCATTAATAGTGTTTTAATAAAATGAGCATAAATTTTAAAATGAATTTTCAAAATTGCTGCAATACATGTCCATATGTTTTACCACAGTATACACATATTCATAAAATGACTCCATATTATAGTATAGTACTACTTTATTGACTGCAAAACGTCATTCATATTTACAGTAGGGGGTACAAGGATGGGCCATGATCCCCCTCGATCTTGAAATTTTATCTACATTTTTATATCTTTCAAATTTTATTTTCCAAGTAAATTGAAATTGAAAATTTACGATTGGTGGTAAAAGTGTTTCTTAATTACTATAACTTTTTGTTAATAATAACTATTAAATCTCAGGAAAATCGACAATATATATGAACCAATAATTATAATAGAATATAAAAATTTATATCCAAAAATATAAAATTCACAAATTGAAAACAAAAGGGGAAAATAATTAAAAGTATGTGGTGAAAAAATTCCCACAAACAGAATGTGAAAATATAACAAGAAGCATATGGAAACTTTTATTGCGAAACACTTTATCAATGGCAATATTCTACAATATAAGTAAATTGAAGTTTATTTCTGTTTGAGTAAAATAAGCCATAAATCAGAATTTACATGTATACAGTGAATTCTGTTAACATGGCAATAAACTCAGTGGGCTGTTAGTAGACATCAAGAGGAGCAAACGTTTAAATGGAACATATACATGGTGTTGTAAACTGTAATATTCAGTCAAAAACAATTTTGTAATTGAACTTGGGCTTCCATTGAAATCTATTGTCTGTTGTAATGGTAATATTAATACACATGCTTTCCTTTGTGCTAAATGTGATAAGATCAAGAAAGAAGTTTCCATTACATATGCCAGCAGCATGAACTTGACACTCTACATTTTGGACTGCAATTTCAGTTCATATGGTATCCTTGATTGCATTACTTTGCTTTTGTAGAACTTTTGTAATGTTATCACATTTCACACAAAACAAGGTTAGTGTCGTTATTTTTTTGTTGCAATATCTTTATTTCTGTCAAAGTTATCAAAAACCAGACTTCGCTTAGGGTAGAACACCCTTTATATGGCTAAATAAGTGGTTTACGACACCATGTTTCATTGTAATTTTTATTCCTCTTGATGTCTACAAATAACCCTCAGAATTTGTTGCCACATTAATAGAACATCTTGTATGGTGTTGAGTATTATGTTTACAAACTTTAAAGGCAGTAGAGTATACTACAGCAAACAATATTTGTATAGTAAACCAAGGTCACAATCTACTCCTTTAGTCAAAATGCAGGTTGCTTCATTTCAATCCAAGTCAGGATATTTTATCATAACTTTAACAATAGTGAAGATATTTACAACAGAATTAACTTGCTGTGTGCAAAATGAGGTGAAATTCTGAAAAGTGGTAGAAATACATAGTAATTCGGTCAGTGCACCATATGTAATATCAATCGTATTCCAAAATGCTGATAATCCAATTTAGCACTGATTAGATGCCGATGGTTGCCACTTCTATCATCTTAAATGAGACAATATCACAAGATGTGGTGAATGTGGCCACCATCCACATCCAATCAGTGCTAAATAGAAGATCCATTTTTTTAAGTAGTTGACATTACATATGGTACACTGACCAAAATACTGTGCACTTAAGCTTTTTGCTTATTTCATCACATTTTGCACACAGCAATTTAATTCTGTTGTAAATAATTGTTAAAATATCTTCACTGTTAGAATTAAGACTAAAAATCTGGGCTCAAAGTGAAGCACCCTGTAATTTTGACTGAATGAATAGTTGGCGACCCTGGTTTCCTTTACAAAAATTGTTTGTTGTAGTTTGTTTACCCCTTCTTAAATTTTGTAAACATTATACTGAAACACTCTGTATGTATATAATACACATATGCTAAGATTTAATATAATGTGCACACAATCACCATCAAAACAATATTGCTCAGAAATGGTTTTACCCCAGTTTCTCATTTTTGTATATCTTAAACTGATTTATTTGAGTTGAAATCAAATCTGGGTTCAATGTGACAGCAGGTCTACATTTTATCTTGAGATAATATAAACTATATTTCTATATAATAATAACATTTCTGTAAAATGTCAATTTATTATTTAAAAATAATGCACTAAATATGGAAATTCTTATGCACAAAATACTGTGATTGTACCCCCTACTTAAATTAAAACACAAGGCTGACATACAAGTAGATACATACATATGCTTATACTTGCATATACACTTAACTTCATTACATGGCCATGCCAGTACACAAGTGTGTATAAATCTTTATACATGTAAACTTTTATATAATCTAACTTTTTATTTTCAATTACTTTTGTTAGTTTTAATCTTGCACTTTTTAATATTTTTGTTTTGTATATTTACTTCAATGTTTTAATAGGTGTTGTATTTACAATACCCATCTTTAAAAAACATCTTTCTTAATTATATTTAATCATTTTCAATTTTGGCATATATTGATACACTTTGTATAATAATTTTATCTCATATTTTTCAATTTTTACTCATTTTATAATATTATGAACCTTTATATCATCATTTAGAACCAGTTTCAAAAGTAAAAGTATCCCCATAAAAAATACCTGCAAGAAAAATCGAAAAAGAGAAAAGTGGCGATCGTAGAGATCAACCTTAACTATCCAAAACAAAAAACATAGTTTAAAAATATTGAAATGCAAATGAGATATTTTAAAAGAACTGTCCCATAGAATTAACATTAGCGAGCAGGTGTTTTTGCATGAGTGAACTAGCCTGTTAACCATTTGATGGTTCAGCGATTGATACATAAAGAGGTCGGTTGGCTGTAGCGAGTCATTTTGATCGGGCAGTCTTCCCTGGACATGTGTATGTAACAGAGCTCTCAACCTTCCAATTTTTTTTTAAAAGTGAAATAAACAAAATCAGCACCAGAAAAATTATTTAATGAAATGTTTGATTGTATGTTGTTATTAATTTGTTTTATTTAATAAAATTTCTGGGTTTGATTTGGAAAAAAAAAGGAAGTTTGGCTGCTATGATATAACATTCACTAAAGTTTTTGAACCTCAAGATGCCAATATTTTAGGCTGAGATTTGGAGACTACATTTTCTAGCATATTTGGAAACATTATGACTCGGGCAACATGCCTTTAAAAAACAATTTTTTTCACTCAATCATAATGTATATTTTCCCATTTAGTTTACACATATTTTCATTATTACATATATATCACAAATGCACAGGATCTTAAAAAAAAAAAAAAAAAAAAAAAAAAAAAAAATCCTTATCTAACTTGGTTAAATTCTGTTTCATCAACCATACTTGACAGACTTCCAACTATTTTTAATGGTTAAAAACGATTCATAGCTTTGGTACATTTACTTTTGTGTATGCATTTCCCTTTAAAACATTTATTGTTTTTAGTTCTAATGCATAATTTTATTTTAGTGTAATCTATTTTTGATTTAGATGCAGTAATAATACATGATTGTTTTCTTTTTAAAGAGATAGGAGTGGAAAAATTAAAAAAGGCATATTGCTTTTTTTTATGGGACTAAATTAACACATTATACAAGGAATGTGTTTTCATAACATTTGTGCTCTGTTCCTTATAGTTTTTTTACATCTTAACTCTGCCCATTGCCATTATTATGTGCAATGCTGTAGTCATAAAAATATCAGGGGGTATACGTTAGTGAGTATATGTTATAGCTTTACATGAGAAAGAGAGGATATACAGTGCTTCCTTAAAAAATCCAGAGGATTATGGGATATATCACAGCATAACCAAGACCTTATATAACTGATGAGACTTTGAAAACCATAACTAACGAAACAGTGCAGATAGCTGTGCTGGGAAGTACACTCAAAGGAGCGATCCAGCATGCTACATTGTATTCGCCAAATTGTTTTGTGGTAAACCTAAAATTGCAGTGTATTACATGCCATATTGAAATTTTAAATAAAGTTTTGTTTTTAGTTTAGGTTCTGTACCCAAGTTGTATGCTCTTTATAATGTTTTTCTGCTAATTTCCCAATAGTAAGATATATAGATATTTAATAAAGATTAAGATTAATTTTGGTTGTAGTTCACTATTTTATTACTTATTTAAATTATTAAAAAAATATCTTTGTTGTATATATAGATAAAGTATACTTATCAAGAATATAATTTAAATACAATATTAAAATTGTATTATTTTTGTCACAGGGCCGCCTATTGATATCATGGCCCCCAGACAAATTTACTGTGAGAGTGTCCGACCCCCTCTTCTCCCCCTGTCTTTTATTTTTCTTTTGTAAAATTAATAGTAATATTTACATTTAATGAAATCTTTAGAATTTTTTTTTTTTTTTAATTATAGAGAAATATTTTTAAAAATCTTTTTTTAATAAAGCTTGTCAAAGTATGGCATATTGTAGTATTTAATTCTCTTTTTTTTTTGCGATTACCCATAATAAATAGATGTAATGTTTAAAAGGAAATTTATTAAGCAATTTTGATATATTAAGAAGGGGGGGGGGAGAGAATTAAATACTACAATATGTCATACTTTATGACTCATTAAAAGGCTGAATCATTTCTATGATTCATTTATTGAATTTCTTATTATTATAGATAACCGTTAAATACAGCTCATGAAAGATCTGAGCATAGGAATAAAGTTTTTTTTTTTTTTTTTTTACGATTACCCATAATAAATAGATGTAATGTTAAATTTATCAAGCAATTTTGATAAATTAAGTGAGGGGGGGGGGGAAGAGGATTAAACACTACAATATGTCATACTTTATGACAAAGCTGAACCTTACGAAAAAAAGAATGACTTCCTTTAATCATTTTTCTTTTTTCTAAACAATATTAATTTTTTTATGAGCCTGCATGTATGTAATTGTCTAAGTAATATTGTCATTTCATATTTCATGGTTTGCGAACATAAAATCTGAAAAATTCTGTTCAAATTTTTGCTTATGCAGTATTCTTTTAAGGTTGTTTTAAAATTTTTACTGTTCTCCGTTTAACAATTTACATCTTTTAGACAATTCACAAAATCTTATTTTAATTCATACTTGATAAAAAATTGCATGTATTAGCATTAAGAAGCCTAAGAATCTAATAGCGTTTTCAATTTTATTATAAATTTCATACATCTTGAGTTATAAGTGATTCTTAATCAACAAGATTAAAAAAATATATATATTTAATAATTAGAAATGTAGGTTTTGCATATGGTAATTAAAAACACAAAATTGCCAAAACATTAAAGTTTAAATCTTCATTAAGTTGATGAAAAAAAAAAATTAAAGTTATTAAATGTAAAATATGGATCGAAAATATTTTACGAGAAACTTTTTTGAAAAACATTTGTTTCCAAACAGAGCAATGAAATTATTTTATTCTGAATACTTTTATTAAAATCGACACTAGACTGATGTTTTTATGAAAAGAAATATGAGTTTATTATTTTTCATGATACTTAAGCTATTCTAAGTCATTATAAAAATAATAACAGTATAAACTTCTTAATATGAGAGTTGTATAAAAAAACTTAAAACATCTAGTGAAATTCTGCTGGGAAAAGGGACTAGTTCATTTACTTTCAGGATGAAGCAACGTGAACGGTGGTGCAAAGGTAAAGTCTGAGACTACAGATCAGGAGAAATGAACAATCATGGGTTCTGTCCTTGGGTGAGCTCAAGGACTGATATGAGCATCCCTCACCCCTCTTTTTTTTGTTGTTTTGATTAATTTCTGTTGAATTTTAACAGAGACACTACATTACAATAATGGATTTTTAATAGAAATAAAATGTTTGTCCCTAATTTATTCAATATACCAATAAATATCTAGTGGGAAATAAATATTAATAAAAATAATGATACTTTCTACTTAACTGCCAACAATTTTTGAATATGCTTAAACTTTTTTAAAAGAAACTTTGTATTTATGTATGACGAATGAATCTAATAAATCAAAAACAGGGTGAAGGGGGGAAAAAGCTCAAAATGTGTAACAGAAAATCGCATTTCACATGCATTCTTCGCCTGATGATTGCACCAAGTGAACTCCATTGTATCTTTTGCTGAAGGGCAAAACTGGGAAATTTTCATAGTGGCCAATGGCCAGTAGTAGCAGTTTTATAAGTGGCCACTTTCTTTAAACTAGCAGCCACTTCTTTATTTAAAAGTTCTAAACAGTAAACTTTTGTTAAAATTTTAATTAGTATTAATTTAAAATTAAATAACCCTAATAAATATGTTAATATAAACATATTTCAACCAGCAAAAGTAGAATCCTTGGTGAAATGCAAAAAATGTTACTCTTTCCTTGTAGAAAAGTGGCCATAAGGTGGCCGCTTTACAGACAATTTTTTAACCCGTAAGACATTCTTGCTTGAAAAAAAGTATAAAGCTCAGAATGATAACGAACGAGTTTCTCACATTTTAAGTAAGGATTCTGAGCTGGGGTAGATTTTATCCCAGCGCGTGTGCTGACGGGTTAATAGCCACTTTTTTTCATTTAGTGGCCCTGTGACCAGTGGCTAGTGCTAATTTTGCCCTTTATGAGACTTCTACTGCTTTACCTGGTCAACTGTTTCGCTGGCTGGCGTGGATTTACTGTCTACAAAACCTTCCCTTCTTTATGCATAATTTGTACTACATCCCTGATTATATGCAGTCTTTTGTCAAACATGAGTGCAGAAAATTTAGCAACATACAGTGGGCACAACATTGTCTTCAGTTCATGTTAAATAGTGCCATAAAATGTGTTAATCAATATATTTTTAATTTTTTTTTTGTATTGGAATAAGTTAAGAATCTATAAAAAAAATTTGGTTCAAAAATTTATGATCCACATATAATTCTTAAAATGAAATTCACTTTCAATACGAAAGATGTAACAGCCATAATTTACAATATGAGTGCTAATTTCAATAAAAACATAAATAGACAGAAAATTGCTTTTGTAAATCTTTCTCACAGACATATTTGTACTGTTTAATAAGTAAAAATAAATGAATCAGTGAAATAATGAATTTATTTAATCCATTGAAAAAGTGTGTTGCACAAAAAACTTTGCTATTCCGTGATGTCACTGAGTTTTTGAAATCATGGGTCCCTAGAACACAGGCACTTCCAGAAAACTAGGTCTTCCTTTTAGAAAAAATACATTAATGTATTTAATATAAATACGCCTCTTTTGCCATCTTTTAAAGGAAAAAATATGCATAATGAAGGACTTAACACAATTTTTTTTATGCACCCCTTTTAATTTTTTTTTTTTTTTTTTTTTTGCTTAAATGATGCACTACAGTGCTTACCTGATATCACCGTTATTATTTATGCATAGTAACAAATATAAAAGTTATAAAGAAAAAGTTAGAGGAATGTGGAAGAAAAGAAAGAGGATGTTTGAAATATCATTTCATGTATACTTGCTTTAAAAAAGATAAAAGCTGTTTTTTTTTTCATAAAAAGAAAAATATTTCGGTACTTTAGTGTAAAAAAAGGTGTAAATACAATTTTGCTCATTTTGAGATAAGAATGGCATTTGCTTAGTGTGGCATCCTTTTGATTGTGCCAAATTGAAAATTGAAAATAATTTGAATGAAAAAATAACTAACAAAATCTAAAAATATTTCTATTTAAAATGACCAGTCAAAGGATAGCCCAAAAGTCTCATGTTTATTAATTTTATAATTTAATATTTTGCAGTGACACTAAACTATGGATTTTAAAGTATAAACAGAACTCAGTCTCCAAATTTAATGCATAAAAAAATAAATTAAGTAATTCAGGATTTTTTGTTTCCATGAGAACCATGATACAAATCTTGTGAAAATTTATAGACACTAATGCTCTGCTGCTGCAGTTAAAAAAATAAATATGAATAAGTGGACTTACTAAGTTGGCATTCTGTAAATCCATTTCAAGAGTAACATTTTAATTATCTTAGGATATATTAATAAAAATTTGTGGCTTCTAACTTTTTATGAAACTATTTTAGACTTGCTATAAGACTATTTAATTTATAGAACATGAAATTAATAAATGATATTATTAAACTGTACCATAAATACTAAAAGAAATGATCAAATTTTAAAATACAAAATAGATCAAGTAAAATACATTTTGAAAGTTTACAGGCTCAAAAGCTGTACTAGGCTGATGTTATTATTATCAGGCTAAAGAATTTTAATATTATATGCTGCAATTTGTAAAAGTCTTAAAACAGAAAAAAAATAATAAAAGCCAAGCAGAACTCTTTATAGGAAATAACTAAATTAAAAATTAAGCCATTTAGAATACCAAATATTTATATGTTGCAGCTAACCTTTTTCTTTCCTTTTTTTTAATGTGTCATCAATTACATAATACACTACTAATAAATAAAATAAAAATAAAACCTGAATTATTGTAAAAGACTTCATCTGAGGTAACCCTCATTTTTCATAAATTTAATTTTATACCTACTGGTACATATATGTATAAAATACAATATTTAGAGATGGAAAAGTTAAATTAAAGTAAGATACAGTGTGATACCTCAGCTAATGAAGATAATTGATTCTATAACCACACACATTAGCTAAAATAAATTAACAGAAACATGATTTCTTGTAGGTTTCCATAGAAATCCATTTAATTTGATCTGGATGCTGCCCACAATTTGAAAACAAGTTTTATAAAATAGTAAAAAGCATATTATTAAAAGGGCAAAAACTTACTGAAATTTGAAATGAACAGCTTTTTGAATGAAGATTAATGAAAAGTAAATGAAAAAATGACAATTTTTATTGCACATTTATACAGTCTTTTACAATTCTATGAAAATTTCAAAGTTTATTCAGGATAAGTGTCCTGTTCTTCAGTAGCTGGCCTGTGCCACTTTGCTAGAGAACTAAAATATTGACCAGAGCTGATTAAATTTCAGAATGTTTTTAAAGGGATTCAGACATAGATACATTTCTTCTTTTCAGCTTTGTTGGGAAGCCACAGACAAACTCCTCCCAGTAATGCAGCTACTTTTGAATGCCACCTGCAGGAGTGTAGCGAGGTATACACTCTAGGCATAGAAAAAGGTGGGGTCAAGCATTCCCTATCAATTTTAGACAATCTTTTAAGTAACACAAGTTGTTAAAAATCTATTACTTTCTGTCTTCAATCTTTGATTATTAATATCTGGCATAACTTTGCGCCAGTGGCATAGCATGCGGGGAGGGGGGTGGGGGAGGATGCTGCATCACTTTACTAACAGTATTATTATTGTACTAAATTTAGTCTTATATAATCTTTGAATGTTATATGATAAATAAGGTGAAATTTAGTATATAATAATACTGGTAGTAAAGTGATGCAGCTTCCCCTCATGTTACCCTACTGTTCTGTACATAAATACTACTACAAATATTAATTACATTTATAGTAGTAATGAAACTAATAAATCTGCAGATCAAAGGTATCAAAACATTAGTTCTATTTTTTAAAGTTTTATTTTGAAATCATTTTATTTTAGTATTTAAAACATCAAACATGCAGTTTCATTTCTTTTACATTTGTATTACTAATTACTATAAGTAAAATTTCAAGTAGTTTCAGGAAATTTAATGCTTCAGAATTGTAACGGGAAATACGATTGTGTGCACTGATACTCCAAGACATTTTTTTCTGATTTTTTTTGCTTCCTTAAATCCCCCATTGTCTTAGTAATTTGATAACTGTAATTCTCAAAAATACAGTATTCAAATCTTTCATTTAAAATAATTAAAATATTGATCTTGTGATAATGATAATAAATTAATTGAACAATTAATTTATTCTCATAAATATTTTATTAATTATTGATATCCTAATTGTTAAATTTATTTGAAAACAACTATTTTATTTCATTAATAGTATCCTTTTATTAACTTCTGATTCTAAATACAATCATAAAAACAATTTTCTCTTATCAGCTATTTTTTGTAGGGTGTCCATTACAGGAAATTTGGGTGTTTTGATTTATTTCTGTTATTACAATTAAATTTTGATTAACAATGGGAATTATAAATATGTGGAAAAATGGGATATAATACTAATATGGAGATATAATATGGTATAAAAATGGGAAAAAAATACACATTAAAATTGACTGAGATTTGTTGTTGATATATTAGTATAATATTAAAAAGACTGGAATATAACAATTATAAATATTAATTAAAATATAATTTTTAGAGAAATTCTTTAAGGGTGTCCATTACTGGCATGTTTACCCTATGTATAAAAGGCAATAGAAAAAGACTTTGAACTTTTTTTGAAGAAAATAGAAAGAACTGTATACATTCATAATTTTATGACGAAAACACCAGGTACTAATCATCATTAAACTGTGGTTTATTTATATATTAATTTATTATATGTATTTACTCTTAAATTTGATCTTAATATCCAATTTCTAATTTCTTTCTTGTTTTTAAAAATAAATTTAAAAAATCAAATAATAACTTTTCTTTTTTCTCATTATCATAATTTTGATAAATATTAAAGCAATTCCAATAAACAGGAATCCACAACCATTGTTTCTTACTACATTATAAATTGACTTTATAAATTATTTCAATATTTATAATATGTATTAGATATTTAAAAGCAGAAACCTAATAAGAGCTGGCTTAACAAAACAATGCTTAAAGAAACGTTGCTTAAAGTTGACAAGAAAGTCTTGTCAACTCTATATTTATAAGCAGTTCTAGATTTATGCACATTTTAGGAACAAATCATATTTGAGAGTCGAGAACTTTCTGTATGATAAATACAATAGAGGTACTTTTATGAACAATTCTATCATCTAGAAACAATCATAATCTAGGAACAGATGTGTTACACTCATGCTAAAATGTAAACAAAAGATTGGTGACTGTTTGGTTGGCGCAATTTCCAAGACTGCGCCAAACGAATAACTTAATACAATGGCTAGGTTGCCATTAAAGGAAAAAATCCTCTAAATTTGGCGACTTTTTTCTTTTCTTTAACCGATTAATTTTTTTTTTTTTAGCATGAGTGTAAAGCATCTAAGCCAAAAGGTTTTATAACAAAAACAATGGTGAAATTTTTCCCAACACAAATCTAATTTTGATACTGATTATTTAATTTTTACATCTTGTAATATATTGTAATACACATTAAAATAATTATAATAACTATCCATACTTAACTCAAAAAATGTAATTTGAAATTCCAGTTAAAATGATTAGTATTAAAAAGAACATTCTGATAGAATATGGTAACTGTAGCAAATTAATTAAAAAAATATGAGGGGAGTTCAAGTAGTCATTTTCAAATAAATTGAATAATCAGGAATAGGAATAATTCATAGAATATCTATGAGAATTATTTATTTTTCAAACTAATTATTAATGCCACTGTCACAAAATTAATATTTTAATTATTTTAGATAGAAGATTTCAGATACCGAATTCTAGCGATTATGATTGTTAAATTAACCTTTAACTGCTGTGGCAGAAATTATTGCATAACTACTGTGTAATAGCAGTTAAGGGTTAATGAGATAACAACCCACTAACACTTTGATATAATAAAAAGTTTTCCAGCCTTTGTATTACTAAAAATTAAATGCAAAAGAAATATTAACTATTTCATACCTGAAATCATAGATTTCTATGAAGAAAATTATGAAGTACAATATCTAAAACAAGATGCAAATTCTCAGAAGTTTGCTACAGAAGATGATAAAACTGTCTATAAAATTGATAAAAGAGGTGTAGTAATTAAGTTTTCACATCCATATACTTTATTGATGGTTCATTTCATTAACTCCAAAAATTATATAATTATAATGTTGAATAGGTATTTTGTAAAAGTAAATCTATTATCATGTTGTACAAAAATAATATTTATTTGAATAAATGTAATCTTTCACCAAAAAACTGTTTTCTTTTAAATGAAAATATGAAGTCACATAAGCAGTTACATAAAATAATAAAATATCTAAACTGGTCCAAGGTATGACACCTGTTCCAAAAGTATTTTTTTAATGACAATATGTTGTTCAATCAGCTTGTAAGCGATGTTAAATAGTTTAATTTAATGCAAAATATTATCTTTTATAGTTAAAAACATTAATAAAAGGACCTGGTGTGTACTTGAAAGTTCTATATGCAGTGGCATTGTACCTCTTTCAGACATTTGAATATTATTAAATTGTTTCATTACCTTACTATATTAACAATTAAAAAATAGAACTTCAATAATAAAAAAAAAAAACTTTTTTAAATTGACTATATCTCTACAATATATTACAAACTTAAAAATGTAAGTGTATAAAAGCAAATTTTTGTTAAATGACTTTTTATATTTTTAAAATTGTAATGCAGATTTTCTAAAGTTAAGTTTGGATAAACAAAAAAATTAATTCTAAAACCAGAATTTCTAAGTATATCATTTAATAACACATATTTCTTATATTAAATTTTTGGCTTTCAAAATTATTTTATTCCTGTTTCACTGTTTATAAACGATAAATTTCGTCTAGTATCTGCTGATAAAGTTTTAAATAATTTTCATTGAAAATCTCATAAACAACATATATGCTGTTATAAATGCAAGCAAATTAATACTACTCACGGAAATAAGAAATGTATGCAATTTAAATTTATAATATAAACATAAAGGGGAACATTTTTGCGACGCTTTGGTAGGGATTTTGGCACTTTAATTCCCTTTATTGTGGTATGAGAGGCACTGACGCGGATATAAACAAAATAGTTCTAAGGTGTTTCATTTCTAAAAAAAAAAAATCGTTATTATTATTATTATTATTATTGAATGCATATAGGTAAGTTCTGTATTTATAAATTACTGAAAAGCTAATCATGGAAGTTGGTTAAATTGATGTCAATACACTATTACAGATTTTAGGAACTATTTGCTGTCACGCGGATGTATATTTTTGTTATATAATTGCGCGAGCGATCTTTCCCCTCAACTTATGACTTTCTCATTTCTCAGGAAAGTTTAGAGTCTTTTTTCTCTAATTTGACTATTTTTCTCTTTAAATTTTCTTTTGACCCCTTTTTTAAAAATTAGTTTTTTATGTAAATAAATGAAAGGATTGGTCTAACGTTTAGAAACATTGAAAACATATATACGTTATAAAATAAACACAATTAACAAAAATAAAACTTAGAAAATAGTAGCATGTTGGCATCCAAATTTTTAAAACATGTTTGTAAAATTAGAAATTCTTTTAATTCTTCTGTTTTTAATCGCGGAGTTGCTTCTTTTTTAGACCGTAAGTTACATACATAAAAAGCATTTTTTTTTTTTTTTTTTTTTTTTTTTAAAATTTATGTAACATTTAGAAAATTTCTTTCTTTCAATTTATAGCTGCATTAGGTCTCACAGAAGAACATAAACAGATTCAAGAAGTTGCAAGAGATTTTGCTGAAAAAGAAATGACACCCTACATGGCTGAATGGGATGAAAAGGTATACGTTTTAATTATTTTATCGTAATTTAGAAGATTATTGTTATTTTTTTAATTTCCTTTAAAACACTTTTTAACTTTCTAGCAATGGATAAACACTTTAAATTACCGTGCTACATATGCGCCCGGTAACTGTTGCCCCCCTCCCCATCTTACCCCCCTGGTACCGTGTATCTGTGTTGGTGAGTAATGACTAACAATTACAGCATTGACGATTTTCAGAGGATTTAGTAAAAGTACAAAATGTATTTTAAAACGTATCCGAGAGTTTTATATTTTCCAAAAAATTCTCAACACTAGCCAAATTAATTTTCAAACGTAGTTTTATTGTTTTGTTACTACCCGATAATAAAGAAATGTCATTTTAAAGTGAAAGGATTATTTAATATTACTTGTTTCTCATGTATTTAGCGATTTTTATTTAAAAATAAATCATTCATGCCGTAAGATTTAATTTTACACACACGCATGCACATGATTTGATTATATAGATTTAAAATCTATTACGTACTCACCACATTGACGAATTTATTCGATACACTTTTCTAAATTTTCAGATTTTTAGTCGTGTTTATATATCTTTTCATATTTTCGTTTTTGTAATTCAGTTGCTTCGTATTACTTATATATATATATGTTTATTTAGGGATATGAAGTGACTGATAAATAGCACCTTGAAGTGGCACTAAATTTATCACTAGTTCATTTCAGTACCATCTTCATAACCCCATATTAAAGAACGAACGAAACAATACTGACATTATATACATGCAAATGTATGTAGTATATATTTATGCTACATTTTAGTTTAGAAAATATGTTATTCTTCGCATCTCCCTAATTTTGATGATGCAACGGAGGTTTCATTATGAAATTCCATCTTCAACTTAAAAAGTTTATTGAAACTTTAATAAAATGACCTTGCTCTTGATATCCATTGAAGGAAGGAGAAAGGATAATGAGTTCAAGAAGATACAAATGCAGATAACTAGTTTGAAATGTAATAATTATAAGTCTTGCATGCAATGAAACATTTAGAATGAAGAAAAATAAATATCTCAATTTTATTAATTTTTTAAGCCTAAATACAATGGACGTAATTAATCTGAATATAGAGATAAATCCTTCCTCTTTTCTTTACAATACAGTAGAAATTCCAGGTAGGTCTATTTTTTACCTCTTGTCAGAATTCAAAATATTTTGCTCCAAAAACTGGTTAGAAGTATATTGCACATTCATCCAGTACAATCTTAGTCAGATGATACCTGAGTTTACAATAACTATCATTTGACGTACACGTCACAAATGCTTTCTCGAAGTAATATAACTTATCTACTTCCTTGAATTAGGTATTCGGAATGCTTTCAAATGGTCCTGCAATTTCTGCTGCGAATTGAATAAAGTAAAATATTGTGAACTTTTGAAGATCGCGAGACAAAATAATTATATATCTTTCTAACTGCGATTAATCAACTATTTTACTTTGTTACCGATAGATGGCTGCATCAACCAGACGCAAAGGCAAAAACTTTTTGATAACAAAACAAGAATAGATTTTGTTCAGCAGGCTAAACTTTTAGAAGCAGAAACTTGGAGCTTTTCTTGAAACAAGCTATTTTTTTAATGACATATTTGATTATAGAAATGTTTGAAAAGCATCTGACTATTGGAACGAGTGTTCCTATGTTTGACCCTTTTACTTTAATTTTTATAACTTTACCAAATTTTCATAATAATTTTTGTTAAACGTTAACTTTTTCAATATTGTAGAGCATCAGCACTGTACGCTGAAGTCCCGGGTTCGAGTCCTGGCCCAGGTCCATTTTTCACTCCATGTTGGTTTAGTGTATTTAATTGTCTGATAAAATGTGTGTTCTTGTATTTTAAAATTTGTAATCAGACGTAGTGTTTATGCTTTTAAATATCGTTAACTTTTGTTTGATCGACATTTATTAATCTTGAGACATATTTAATAGGGTGGGCCAAAAAAAACTTTTTTTGATTTACTATACCGCGGAAAACTTGGCTTTAGGATTGCTTAGTAAAATAAAATGAAAAAAAAAATTAATTAAATTTTAATTTTAGCGGCAAATAAATTTATTGAAAAGCAATAGTTTTATTTCTTTTTTAAAAGCTATAAATGAAAAAAAATCGCTATAGGGAAAAATCTTTAAAAGAAAGATATAAAAATACATTATAATAAAAAAAAGAAGCAAAATTACTTCATTTGAGGTAGCGCAAAGCATTTAAAAAATCTTTAAATTAACGCAATCAAGTTGTATTCACTCAGTGAATGTTGGCCGAAATGTCGGGTCTTTTTTCTGTTTTGATTCGCTATACCGAAAAAGACTTGTGTCTAGGGTAGCTAAGTAAATTGCAAAAACAAAATAAATAAAATTTTACTTCTGGTGGTAGCGCAAAAAGCGTAAAATTTGAGAAAAAAACACGAGTTTTAGGCTAAATTTTCTCAAATTTTAGGCCTTTTGCGCTACCGCCAGCAGTAAAATTTTATTTATTTTGTTTTTGCATTTTACTAAGCTACTCTAGAGACAAGTCTTTTTCGGTATAGCGAATCAAAACAGAAAAAAAGACCCGGCCAACATTCACTGAGTGAATACAACTTGATTGCGTTAATTTAAGGATTTTTTAAATGCTTTGCGCTACCTCAAATGAAGTAATTTTGCTTCTTTTTTTATTATAATGTATTTTTATATCTTTCTTTTAAAGATTTTTCACTATAGCGTTTTTTTTCTTTTATAGCTTTAAAAAAAGAAAGAAAACTATTGCTTTTCAATAAATTTATTTGAGCTGCTCTGCCGCTAAAATTAAAATTTAATTATTTTTTTTTTTCATTTTATTTTACTAAGCAACCCAAAAGCCAAGTTTTCCGCGGTATAGCGAATAATAATAAAAAAAAGTTTTTTTCGGCCCACCCTAATATTTAATAAGTGTGGACCCCCCACCCCCTTCCTTCCCACACACACACACACACACACACAAAGAAAACAGGGTTGGATTTTTCCTAGAGTCTTCGGGGCGGGTGATTATAACCGAATCCGACGCGGGTCGGTTTCACAATAATTTTTGTTTCAGATTGGGTTAACTTACTTGTTTCGCGTTCGGGTTAATTCGATCTTTCTAAAGAAAGTGCAGAGTATTTTTTGACAGGAAAACAATGTATTCTTGAATATGAATGGATATATACACACTTATTTTCCAACATAAAAGATCAATATACTTGAATCAGGGCCGAAACTAGGGGGCAGGGCCGGCGTTAGACGTTTTACTGAACTGAGGCGAGCATTATTTTGCCGCCCCTATGCCGTGATTGTTTTTTCACCACTTCTCAAACTTTTTTAAGAATAAGTAAATTAATTTTGCTAACTATAATTTATTTAAAAGAAAACAAATATATATATAATTAATTCTCATTTAAGAAATTTAAAATAATCAAATTACTTAAGAAATTTAAAATAATCAAATTACTTAAGAAATTTAAAATAATCAAATTACATAAGAAATTTTGCATCTATTTTGAAAATATAAGAACAGTTAACTTGAAATTAAATGAATAAAAATGTTATCATATTCTAGTAATATTTACAAAAAAGCATCATATCAAGAATTAAACTGACGTTTCAAAATCTCATTCGCTTTTTGCTTTTCCTTTGGAAAATGCATTTATTGTATCGACGTTATGAATATTAGTAAAAAAAAAAAAAAAAAAAAAAAAAAACGTCAGTTGAAGTTAAGTTTAAAATATACATTATTAAGCCAAAATATGTCAAACATTTAAAAACAATCAAATTATGTATAGAATTTGTATAGAATTTCAAATAGCAAAATAATGATATCAATTACAAGTTATATATCTTTTTGAAACATGCACAAAAATAAAATCCCTTATTAGTAGTATTTAAAAGAAAATAATTATTAAAAATAAAACAAAATTTCACGTTCTAATTTTCCTTAATTTTTCGAAGTCATTTATTATAATACGGAAATCAATATTATAAAGCAATCACATTATCAAGACAAAAATAGATAAACATAATAACGCAAACTACACATCACATTCTTGAAATTAAATGGAAAAAAATTATCTAAATAGAAAATTACCTGATCATTTGAAATGATCATGAAGATTTAAATTTACATCAGTAATATTTACAAAAATACAAGTATCAACAATGAAATAAATAATTCGATGCTAATTCGCTTTGAATTTTCTTTGTCAAAATCGTTTATTATAGCACCCTAATATTAAGAAAAAAATTGTATTTTCATTTGCTAGAATAATTTAACTAACTAACCCGACTGGCGTTGGCTCGGGCACATCAGAAACTAGCACAAAGCGCGAAAAAACTAAAAATCGTAATATAAATCGCGAAAAATATAAAAATCACTCCACGCGTTCCGAATAAACTTTAATGAAAAGAGAAAAAACTATATTGGGCTAGAAGATTGATACCGAATTCATTTTACTAATGTGGAAACATCACAGCGAATTGATTGAAAACACTAAAAGTTGCAAATAAAAATCGCAGAGGACAAAATTTACTATTGGGCTAAGACATTTAAAAAAAAAAAAAGTTATTTTACGAATGTCCAAAAATCGCCGCAAAATGCTAAAAATCGAACAAAAAAATTTGCAAAAAATTAAAAAATCGCTGAACGAATTCCGAATACACTTTATTGAAAAGAGGACAACATTTTCTATATTGGGTTAAAAGATTAAAACCTGATTCCTTAAACTAATGTGGAAAAATCGCCGCGAAACACAAAAACAAACTCGCTAAAAATTAAAAAATCGCAGAGGACAAAATTTACTACTGTATGCTAATACATTCTAACGGTAATTCCTTTCGAAAATGAAAAATCGGAGCGGAAAAACGCTAAAAATCGCATTGAAAATCGCTGAATACAAAATGCAATATATTGGGCTAAATGTTTGAAACCGAATTCCTTTTATGAATATCCAAAAATCGCCGCGAAACTCAAAAAATGCTAACAATTGCATTGAAAGTCGCAATAAAATCACGAAAACTTCAAAAATCACGGAGAACAATATTTAATACAATAGGCTAAAATTTTAAAACTGATTTTTTTTTTTTTTCTTTTTTTTTTTTTTTTTTTTTTTTTTTTTTTTTTTTTTTTACGAATATCAAAAGTTTAACGAGAAACTCAAAAACTCGAAAAAAGTGTAAGAATCGCATTAAAAAGCACTAAAGATTCAAAATTTACTACATAAGGCTAAAAGTTTGAAACCGAATTCCTTTTTACGAATGTCAATAAATCGCCGCAAAACGCTAAAAATAATTTAAAAAAAAAATCGTAGAGAACAAAATTTACCAATAGTGAACTGAAACAATGTAATAGGTATTATTCACGAATCTCAAAAAATTACCGCGAACGCGAAAAAACACTAAATATCACTAAAAATTCTAAAATCGCAGCGGTCAAAATTTACTATAATTAGGCTAAAAGTTCGAAACAGAATTCCTTTTACGAATGTCAAACAATCGCCACGGAACGTGAAAAAAAGCGCGTTGAAAATCACATTAGAAATTCAAAAATTGCGGAGGACAAAATTTAGTGTATTACGCTAAAAGTTTGATGCTAAATGCCTCTTACGAATTTCAAAAAGTCACTGCAGAACGCGAAAAATCGCTAAAATTCAAAAATAGAGGAAGACGAAATTTACTATATTAGTCTAAATGTTTGAAACCGAATTCGTTTTAACACCGCTAAAAAATCGCCGCGAAACGGGAAAAAACGCTAAAATTCGCATAGAAAAAATCAAAAATCATTGTAGATATTCCGAATAAACTTTATTGAAAACAGGACAAAATTTACTGTATTGGGCTAAAATTTTACAACTGGAATCCTTTTACTAAGGTAGAAAAATCGACACAAAACATAAACAACAAAATAAAAAAAGCTAGAAATCTCATAACAATTGTTAAAAATTAAAAATTCTCAGAGGAGCAAATTTACTAGTTTCCTAAAACATTTTAAAAGGAATTATTTTCCGAATGTCAAAAAATCGGCGCGATAAGACGCTAAAAATCGCATTGAAAATCGCGGAAGACAAAATGTAATATATTAGGTTAAATATTTGAAACCAAATTTCTTTTATGAATGTGAAGAAATCGCCGTGAAACGACAAGAAATGCTAAAAATTGTATTGAAAATCGCAAACATTTCAAAAATCGCGGAGGACAAAATTTACTAAATTAGCAAAAAATCGCAGCAGAACGCGAAAAGACACTGAGAATCGCATTGCAAATTGCATTAAATACAGCTAAAATTCCAAAATCGCGGAGAATAAAATTTACTTTATTAGGCTAAAAGTTTGAATCAGAATTAATTCCTTTAACGAATATTAACAAATCACCGCGAAACGCAAAATAAAAAAAATCTCGTCAAAAATCACTGATAATCCAAAAATCGTCGAGAACAAAATTTACTAAAGTGGACTAAATAAAACATTGTAACTGTAATTCTTTCACTGTAATTATATGCAACTTCTTCGACTGTAACTATATGCAATGTACTCCGTATTTTTATTTTAAATAAGAAAAATAAATTATCTCTCTCTCTTTTTTCTTAAGTTTCGACACATATAATAAACATATTCAATGTATGCGAGCCAAATGCCGCCCTTCTAGGGGTGCGTCCTGAGGTGGCTGCCTCACTTGCCTCACCCCTGGCGCTGGCCCTGCTAGGGGGGGGGGGGGCAGAGGGGGCATGTGCCCCGAGCGCCACAACAGAAGGCGAAGTGGGCGCCCCATGAAGATTTGGTTTGTCGTTTTGTACTATATATATATATCAGTCTATAAATAAGAAGAGTGGTATAAGAGATATTTTCACGAAACTGCTGTACACGAAGATATTTTACGGTATTGGAATTCATTGTTTATGCCTGCAGTAAATCCTGGTTTTCAAGTTCATAAGACAATGTGACTCGTATCACTATCGCTTTAAACGCCTCAATTGTAACAATTTTTAATGCTACAACTACACTAAAATCTGGGAAAATGAAATTTTTCTATAATGGAATCATGTTTTAAATAAAAAAATTACATGGTCCCAACCAAAAGAATACCAACAATTATACCTGCTAAGACGGAAACCTGTGTAAAGCTGAATTTTTTCCGTTTCCTTTTGATTGCATTTTAACAGGCTTTAATGAATAAATATTTGACAGAACTGATTACGTATTTCAATATTACGCATTTTATGATTACATATTTAAAATTTTTAAATAAGTTGGTTTATAGCAACTTAGTAAAATTCTCTTTGTAAATTTACTTTGCGGAGGAGCGGGGGCGCTAAAATCCATGTTTACCTCCGGTGAAAATAAATCTAGTTTCGGCCCTGACTTGAATATGAATGAATATATACACTTATTTTTCAACATAAAAGATAAAATTGATGTTATACAGATATATTTGTAGATTCTTTTTTCTATAATTCCATTAAAATGCACATGAATAGTCGTCGTATAGTGTATAGTTATTTTTACAGGGACACTTCAAAATATAGCGTGATGTGCATCAAAATGAGCCCTATTGACAACAAATATATTTAAAATCAAAGTGGATTAGTTTTGTGTAGTGTCGGTCGGGTAACGCGATTTTATTCTAACCCGAACCGTGGATTGGGTCGGATGATTGGCGCTAATTTTTTCGTTTCGGATAAGTAAATAAAAAGCTGTTTCAAAAGAGTTGCAACCTTTAATTTTTTCTGAATATTCTCTGCTCTTAAGGATTCTAAAATTATGTTTTTATATGATAAAAAACATTAGAAAAATCAAGGATGTATTTTACATTTTAAAATTATTTTTGTGTTTAGTCAAATGCTAAAACCACTTGTATTTAAATTGGCTATAACTCATTAGAATAACTTTGTTTTATGTTAATAATAGACAACGCTGCAAAATGAAAAAAATCAGTAGATAACTAATGCAAAAGTCAATGTTTGCACCAGCAAAAGGTTGCTAATTCTGAGTATGTGCAGATAGGATGCGCGGCGCGCATATTGAAGCACTTATTTGCAGTTTTTAAACAAATACTACAGTTTAGTAATGCAAAACTGTAAAAAGTCCCCAAAACTAAGTTCAATTTTTGAACAGAGTTTCATTTGGATTTTTGAAACAGAATTTCTTTTGGTGACCTTGCAAACTTTCCCAGGGGGGGGGGGGGGGAGGGGGTCCAAAAATTCTCAGGGAGTGCTGAGCCCTCCCTAGCATCCCTCTAGCTACGGTCCTGCTTACAACTAATAGGATTTCTTTACCAATTTGAATAATTGTGTTAAAATTAATCTAGTGATAAAACGGTGTATTTGGATATGAATATAAATCCATAATTGTACATATGAGTATAAATCCATAATTGTATATTTAAATATTAATCCATAACTGTATATTTGAATATTAATCCATAACAGTATATTTGAAAATGTATATTTGAGTTAAAAATACATCCATATGCTTGATTATAGTACATAAAATATAAAATTTATATTAGAGACATAATTTAAAGTATTTTTACATAACTGCATTAAAATGTGGATTAATTTTATTTCATTTCGGGTTGAAATGCGTGAAGTTCGACTACAAATAGAAATTTCAGGTTCGGGCCTCGGGTTCTGCCCAGGGACCGATTTACAAATTTGGGGGCCCTGGGCACAAATGCATATGGGGGCCCCCCTTGCACCGATGCTTACAGAGGCCTTGAATAAAAGAATATATAATATCGAAAGCAGTATTTATTAAGATAATCACTATTGACTTTAATAATTTCTTTAAAATATTAATTAAAAAAATTAAATTTGATAATCATTAATTTACTTTTAAATAATTATTTCATAATTATGAATTTTTAATTGAATTCTATAATAAACTGGGTGGTGCTGATTACCTTTCTCTATGCAAGTCCATATATCTGTAATGATAAAGTATGCAACAACTAATAATAAAATCGCAGTACTAAGCTATAATTATGTAAAATATTAGCATATCCTATTAATCAAATAACTTTTTCTTTCAAATACAAGCTTTGACTGAAAAAAAAATCATTTATACAAGTAATTAGCAGAACTACGTGGCTTTGTCCATGTTAACCATGAGGGTCTTACAGGTAAAATAAATAAAAATGAAATAATATGGCGATCCCAAAAACGGAGTTCTGTACATTCCTGCACATAAATTGTTACAAGACAATCAGGAAAAAATGAAGTTACTTTGAAAAATCATAGACAATCTTTGACAAACATTTTCCATTTTAATTTTGTTGTTTGACAGTTAAAACTGTTTTGGCCAATAATTGAAAAGTCTTCAGTAGCATTTGGGGGCTCCTGAAAATCGAGGGCCCTGGGCCCGTGCCCCGAATGCCCTGCCGTAAATCAGGCACTGGCTGCCCGCAAAATGATGGCAAATTTTCAAACGGGGCAGCAGAATAAAAACACATTTTTAACGGGCCGGGCCGATAAAATATAGTAAATGGGCCTGCTGGGCCGATAAAAAAAAAAAAAAAAATTGCACGTTCCAGCCGTGCTTATAAAAAATTTAAGCGTGCCGACCGGCCCAGTATAACAATTTAAAAAGAATCAAACTAAGCTGATAAACAAGAGATTTGTCCGACAGGGTGGCCAAATTGGCAATATATGAATTAAAGTCTTGCGCAAGGTAGAATTATACTCGATAATTCTATTTCAACCAGACTCGAATCTGACAAAAAAAAATTCACCAACCCGAAACGGCACACTTTAACCCAAAACCGTTCTAGTTTCAATTTTAGTTTTTAAGTAGAAAATTCATTCAAATAGTATATAGTTTTCATCTAAACAAATATTCTGAACTTTCTTTTTAAAAATCGGGTCAACCCAAAAGAGTCAAAACGCAACCCGATACCGACCCAAACCCTAAACGTTTAAAGTCAATACGACCCGCAGTGAATAAAATTAGTGTCAACTCGACATGAATCAAACTACGGGTTGGGTCGGGTAAAATCGAGTTAGCCGAGCCGATGCAGGACTTTGTTTGCGAGTAATCGTTTGTCTGTGTACATCCCAGTAAAATCAGACATACTGATACACATTCTCTAGAATCCTGTCGGTTCCATTGACTAGAAATATAAATATTATTAATAGAAATATAATTTATATTTCTAGTCAATGGTCGGTTCAGGTAAATCAGATTTACCCAACACGCGGTTCGGGTCGGGTTTACATTAATCGTTTCTGATTCAGGTTGGGTTTTGTAACTTGCGGGTCCGGTCCGGTATGGCCCGATTTCTCAAAATAATCTCCAAAATATTTTTTCAGAGGGAAATCTGTATATTTGAATATTAATCAGTATATATTAGTTTTTCTACTTAAAAGATAAAATTGATACTAGAGATATAATTGCATGCTTTTCCATCATTACATTAAAATAAGGATTAATTATCGGTCCTTTCTGGTTCGGGTCGGATTGACGTTGACGAAAATTATTTTGACGGATTCTGGTTGGATTGCAGATCAACTAATTATTTTTGTCTAGTTCAGAACGGTTTTTGTGTTGACTTGATATAGAATTTTCAGGTACCGATTTGGCATAACCAGAACCGCGCAGATCTCTAATACTCACTCTGTTATTTAAATTAGATATGAATTGTAGGGGGGTAAACGATTTTTATTTGGAGCATAAATTTCGCAACTTGCCAAAGAATATTGTTGAGAAATGACGGAAAAAATAACTCTTTACAAAGGTTAGTTTGAAATTCCTTGCCGGTCACCTAACCTTTATAAGCGGACAAATCCACAAAGGAAAAAATGTCCACACAATTTTGAACGTTTATCTGGTAGGGAAATCCCCGCTTCGTGCTCTTCTTCCACCCAGCAACCTCCCAATAAGCGGTCATTCATTATTTCAAATTTTACGGGCGCATATATGCATATACACAGCAGTGTGTCAAAGAGTAAGTATGGAACAGACTCCCGGTTATGAGTACGGTCCGGACCACCCCGTCCCGTAAAAAAATTCTAAGTTATAGAAACTAGAGTAATGCATCAATTCAAGGTAAGGTGGGTAACCCGATTTTTCCTGAAACGCGATTCATGTTCCGGCCGGGTTGACTCTGGATTTTGATGTCTGAGGTAACTGAAGAGGATCAGTTGAAAAATGACTACCGACAACCCATGTAGTAAACCAAATAAATTATTTACATTTTAAATGACTTAAATTTGTTTGAGAAAGTGTCATTGTCAAAATTATCAGTATAAGTTACAACCAACTAGAGCCCTGCCCGGATAAGAAAAAAAATTTGCTGCCCGCAAATTTTATTTAAAGGCAACCAGCACACCCCGACCCGAGCCTAACCAAAAATATTTCGTCCACTCGACCCGAAACCGAAATACTTCAACCTGAAGTTGAAATACTTCAATTCAACACAATCTGAAATCCGAAATCGGAGAAAATTTATCCGGTGAAAATAAATCTAGTTTCGGCCCTGACTTGAATATGAATGAATATATACACTTATTTTTCAACATAAAAGATAAAATTGATGTTATACAGATATATTTGTAGATTCTTTTTTCTATAATTCCATTAAAATGCACATGAATAGTCGTCGTATAGTGTATAGTTATTTTTACAGGGACACTTCAAAATATAGCGTGATGTGCATCAAAATGAGCCCTATTGACAACAAATATATTTAAAATCAAAGTGGATTAGTTTTGTGTAGTGTCGGTCGGGTAACGCGATTTTATTCTAACCCGAACCGTGGATTGGGTCGGATGATTGGCGCTAATTTTTTCGTTTCGGATAAGTAAATAAAAAGCTGTTTCAAAAGAGTTGCAACCTTTAATTTTTTCTGAATATTCTCTGCTCTTAAGGATTCTAAAATTATGTTTTTATATGATAAAAAACATTAGAAAAATCAAGGATGTATTTTACATTTTAAAATTATTTTTGTGTTTAGTCAAATGCTAAAACCACTTGTATTTAAATTGGCTATAACTCATTAGAATAACTTTGTTTTATGTTAATAATAGACAACGCTGCAAAATGAAAAAAATCAGTAGATAACTAATGCAAAAGTCAATGTTTGCACCAGCAAAAGGTTGCTAATTCTGAGTATGTGCAGATAGGATGCGCGGCGCGCATATTGAAGCACTTATTTGCAGTTTTTAAACAAATACTACAGTTTAGTAATGCAAAACTGTAAAAAGTCCCCAAAACTAAGTTCAATTTTTGAACAGAGTTTCATTTGGATTTTTGAAACAGAATTTCTTTTGGTGACCTTGCAAACTTTCCCAGGGGGGGGGGGGGGGAGGGGGTCCAAAAATTCTCAGGGAGTGCTGAGCCCTCCCTAGCATCCCTCTAGCTACGGTCCTGCTTACAACTAATAGGATTTCTTTACCAATTTGAATAATTGTGTTAAAATTAATCTAGTGATAAAACGGTGTATTTGGATATGAATATAAATCCATAATTGTACATATGAGTATAAATCCATAATTGTATATTTAAATATTAATCCATAACTGTATATTTGAATATTAATCCATAACAGTATATTTGAAAATGTATATTTGAGTTAAAAATACATCCATATGCTTGATTATAGTACATAAAATATAAAATTTATATTAGAGACATAATTTAAAGTATTTTTACATAACTGCATTAAAATGTGGATTAATTTTATTTCATTTCGGGTTGAAATGCGTGAAGTTCGACTACAAATAGAAATTTCAGGTTCGGGCCTCGGGTTCTGCCCAGGGACCGATTTACAAATTTGGGGGCCCTGGGCACAAATGCATATGGGGGCCCCCCTTGCACCGATGCTTACAGAGGCCTTGAATAAAAGAATATATAATATCGAAAGCAGTATTTATTAAGATAATCACTATTGACTTTAATAATTTCTTTAAAATATTAATTAAAAAAATTAAATTTGATAATCATTAATTTACTTTTAAATAATTATTTCATAATTATGAATTTTTAATTGAATTCTATAATAAACTGGGTGGTGCTGATTACCTTTCTCTATGCAAGTCCATATATCTGTAATGATAAAGTATGCAACAACTAATAATAAAATCGCAGTACCAAGCTATAATTATGTAAAATATTAGCATATCCTATTAATCAAATAACTTTTTCTTTCAAATACAAGCTTTGACTGAAAAAAAAATCATTTATACAAGTAATTAGCAGAACTACGTGGCTTTGTCCATGTTAACCATGAGGGTCTTACAGGTAAAATAAATAAAAATGAAATAATATGGCGATCCCAAAAACGGAGTTCTGTACATTCCTGCACATAAATTGTTACAAGACAATCAGGAAAAAATGAAGTTACTTTGAAAAATCATAGACAATCTTTGACAAACATTTTCCATTTTAATTTTGTTGTTTGACAGTTAAAACTGTTTTGGCCAATAATTGAAAAGTCTTCAGTAGCATTTGGGGGCTCCTGAAAATCGAGGGCCCTGGGCCCGTGCCCCGAATGCCCTGCCGTAAATCAGGCACTGGCTGCCCGCAAAATGATGGCAAATTTTCAAACGGGGCAGCAGAATAAAAACACATTTTTAACGGGCCGGGCCGATAAAATATAGTAAATGGGCCTGCTGGGCCGATAAAAAAAAAAAAAAAAATTGCACGTTCCAGCCGTGCTTATAAAAAATTTAAGCGTGCCGACCGGCCCAGTATAACAATTTAAAAAGAATCAAACTAAGCTGATAAACAAGAGATTTGTCCGACAGGGTGGCCAAATTGGCAATATATGAATTAAAGTCTTGCGCAAGGTAGAATTATACTCGATAATTCTATTTCAACTAGACTCGAATCTGACAAAAAAAAATTCACCAACCCGAAACGGCACACTTTAACCCAAAACCGTTCTAGTTTCAATTTTAGTTTTTAAGTAGAAAATTCATTCAAATAGTATATAGTTTTCATCTAAACAAATATTCTGAACTTTCTTTTTAAAAATCGGGTCAACCCAAAAGAGTCAAAACGCAACCCGATACCGACCCAAACCCTAAACGTTTAAAGTCAATACGACCCGCAGTGAATAAAATTAGTGTCAACTCGACATGAATCAAACTACGGGTTGGGTCGGGTAAAATCGAGTTAGCCGAGCCGATGCAGGACTTTGTTTGCGAGTAATCGTTTGTCTGTGTACATCCCAGTAAAATCAGACATACTGATACACATTCTCTAGAATCCTGTCGGTTCCATTGACTAGAAATATAAATATTATTAATAGAAATATAATTTATATTTCTAGTCAATGGTCGGTTCAGGTAAATCAGATTTACCCAACACGCGGTTCGGGTCGGGTTTACATTAATCGTTTCTGATTCAGGTTGGGTTTTGTAACTTGCGGGTCCGGTCCGGTATGGCCCGATTTCTCAAAATAATCTCCAAAATATTTTTTCAGAGGGAAATCTGTATATTTGAATATTAATCAGTATATATTAGTTTTTCTACTTAAAAGATAAAATTGATACTAGAGATATAATTGCATGCTTTTCCATCATTACATTAAAATAAGGATTAATTATCGGTCCTTTCTGGTTCGGGTCGGATTGACGTTGACGAAAATTATTTTGACGGATTCTGGTTGGATTGCAGATCAACTAATTATTTTTGTCTAGTTCAGAACGGTTTTTGTGTTGACTTGATATAGAATTTTCAGGTACCGATTTGGCATAACCAGAACCGCGCAGATCTCTAATACTCACTCTGTTATTTAAATTAGATATGAATTGTAGGGGGGTAAACGATTTTTATTTGGAGCATAAATTTCGCAACTTGCCAAAGAATATTGTTGAGAAATGACGGAAAAAATAACTCTTTACAAAGGTTAGTTTGAAATTCCTTGCCGGTCACCTAACCTTTATAAGCGGACAAATCCACAAAGGAAAAAATGTCCACACAATTTTGAACGTTTATCTGGTAGGGAAATCCCCGCTTCGTGCTCTTCTTCCACCCAGCAACCTCCCAATAAGCGGTCATTCATTATTTCAAATTTTACGGGCGCATATATGCATATACACAGCAGTGTGTCAAAGAGTAAGTATGGAACAGACTCCCGGTTATGAGTACGGTCCGGACCACCCCGTCCCGTAAAAAAATTCTAAGTTATAGAAACTAGAGTAATGCATCAATTCAAGGTAAGGTGGGTAACCCGATTTTTCCTGAAACGCGATTCATGTTCCGGCCGGGTTGACTCTGGATTTTGATGTCTGAGGTAACTGAAGAGGATCAGTTGAAAAATGACTACCGACAACCCATGTAGTAAACCAAATAAATTATTTACATTTTAAATGACTTAAATTTGTTTGAGAAAGTGTCATTGTCAAAATTATCAGTATAAGTTACAACCAACTAGAGCCCTGCCCGGATAAGAAAAAAAATTTGCTGCCCGCAAATTTTATTTAAAGGCAACCAGCACACCCCGACCCGAGCCTAACCAAAAATATTTCGTCCACTCGACCCGAAACCGAAATACTTCAACCTGAAGTTGAAATACTTCAATTCAACACAATCTGAAATCCGAAATCGGAGAAAATTTATCCAAATTTTAATGTAATGTTGAAAAATATACTCATATAAGGAATTATTCGTATTCAAATATATAGTTTTTCATCTAAAATAGCTTGGGTTGTACCCGACCCGAATCCGAAAATTCCGTTTAAGGTCAACCTGAAACCCAACCCGAACACGACGAAAAAAATTCTTTTGATTCAAAACCGACCCCGAACCCAACAAAAAAAATTCCGTCGACCTCAACCTGAAATACTTCAGCCCGAACCCGACTCGAAACAAGAAAGGTCTAGAATTTAATGCAATCATGAAATAAGTCTAATATCAATTCTATTTAGAAAAACATGTAAAGAGACTCATATATATTTAAATATATTGTTTTTCCTCTGAAACGGTGGTCTAGACTTTCTTTTGTAAAAGTGAGTTAACCCGAACCCGGCTCATAAGTGTCAAAACTCAATCTGAAATAATTAGAGTCAACCGCACCTGAAACACAACCGCAATGAAAATAGTTAGCTCCAATCCAAATCACCGGTCGGATTCGGGTAAAATCGGGTTACTCGACCCGATACAGGACTCTAATCTGAAACGATATTCTGGATATTACTTTTTGAAAAATCAGGTTAATCTAAACCGACGTCTAAGAATCAAAACAATTAGCCAACCCAACTTGCTAAGAAAAAGAAATCGGTAGTAACCCGACCCGCGGGTCGGGTTTTTTATAAACTAACCTCGGGTTATTTTATAAAAACTAACTCGCACCCGAATCGAACCAACCCGGTCGTGTGCGGGGAGAACGGGATAAACGACCCGATGCAGGACTCTACACCCAAGTCAAAATATTTCCCCCGACGACATTTTAATTATTTTTTTTTTTTTTTGGGGGGGGGGGCAGGTATGCCCGATGGGAGGTGTATGCCCCTCAGACCTCCCATTTAGCGCCGCCCTTGTTGATAAAATATGAACAATTTCCAATGGACGTGACTGGGACGAGAATAAGTATAAATGTGCTGCACGAGGCGATGCTAGCTTGATAACATTAATACAGAAATATAACATGTCAAGCGTATCAGCATAGGACAGTTACACCGTGTCCTGCCTCAAAATTTTCAGCAGACTCGGGTTAGGCCGGGATCAGGCTTGCATTTATTCTACATACTCGAACCAGGCCAAAAGTGGGCTTAATCTTAATTGTTCTCAGGACGTGTCGAGCTGTCGAGCAGGCAATTTTATTTTGTAAAAATAGTAATAGCGATAATGAACTTCTGTTACTGGAATCTTTGGAAATTACACTTTAATAAATTAAGGAGAAACATTTTCAAAAATCTATTTTTTTTAAAAATTATACAGCTTCAAATGTTATGAATCTGTGTAAATACGATTCATAATGTTATCAATCTGTATGAAAGAAAAATATGGTTATGTTTTTAACCATATTTTTTCCTTTATTCTAAACTACGTTATTTTTTTAATGTTTTTATTTGAATGTAATAGTCTAAAAGTCTAAGTGATCATTAATGTTGTTATTCTGTATTCAACGGCATTCAAACATTAGTAATCTAAATTATATTGTAAAAATTTCCCATAAATATGTATACAGTATTCATTAAAAGGAATCTTAATTGTATGTTAAGAAAAATTGGAATTTTTTTGTAGAAATTGAGTCGAGTTGGGCCTGTTTTCACCGATTTTTGAACGGGCCGGGCCGTGAACTGCAGAATCATAAACGAGCCTGGGACGAACTTTTAGTTTTTACACCGGGACGGGCCAAGATAGCTTTTGTTCGGCCCTGGAAATTTTGGCCCACCTCTACTGGTATAAACCGAAACCGACCGTACAGGAATCTAATGTGGATAGCAATAAAGGTTTGCACAAAAATACAAGGTAAAAATACAGTCTCTTGAAATAGGTTTTATTTTTGTTTTCGTAAAAATTACTTGTTTTTATTTCGATGTCCTTTTAAGTTTTAAACAAATTTCGATTATTCCGCATTTTAATTCCATATGAATTTTAATGATGGTTAATACAAGATAAAAAAAAAAAAAATCAAACTTTAACTCAAAACAACTCCAATGTGACAGTTCATTTGAATAATTTTTCACAGATTTATTTTAAATTAAATCTTGATATCCGCGTTCTTTCCTTTTCCCTTAATTAAACATAATATTGTTTTATTTATGTACTAGCGACTTGTCCAGCGTTGTACGGGTCGTGATAATAAACTTAAATAAACCTCAAGTTTATATGGTTTTATATCTTTAACCAGATTTTGTAAGAATGTATACTTTTAAACGAAAATCTTTCCAAACAAAATTCGTATAGGGGATTCCGCATTATTTGTATTTTTTAAAACCGAATGTGTCTTTTCAAAGAAAAATATAAGCTCTTTAAGTGGGTGCAGGTGTCGGAAGTTGCGCGCTACAAGTAGCGAAACTACTGTAGTCGCTACTTTTTACAGTAGTTTGTAGTGTAGCCCGCTACATTTTGAACAATGTAGTGCAGCGAGTAGTGCAAAAAATCAGTAGTTTGTAGAGAGAACCGACGCTACTTTTAACGCTACTTCAGGAGAAAAAAAATGCCATTTTGCAAATCACGTGGTGGAAACTCGTTTCTTTTGTGCAGAATTTGTTCAGCTCAAAAATTTCCGAATCGCAGTGGCAAATCTCAGCTGCAGTGTATAGCAACGCATCGCATGAAGTCATAGATTTTTTTTCTATTGACACTTGCTGCTGAAATCAAGTACTAACCCACCAAAGGAATTATATCATTATTTCAACACAGATTTTTTTTATATAGTCCTCGTATACATAATTTTTATAACATAAAAATCTTAAAACATTTGGGTAATTATAAAATAATTTTTTTAGATCGTTTAGGTGGCTTTTGCGAGTTTTGAAATCATAAGTAACAAGGCAGCCAGAGAAATGTGTTTTGGAATTGAAAGAACGGGTGGGGCATCAGAAATTAAATTTTGGGCAATACACTGCGCTTGAAAATTAATAAAAACGTTAATATTAAAGATAATTGCTTGGAATTTTGATGGTGAATAGTTAAGTGTAATAATATATCTAAATATCAGAAATTGAATTTTACGGCGCGGCGGGCTTCTTCCGCTGACAGCAGGGTATAAAACCTCAGCTCTTTATCTATATAATCTCGGTTCCTAATTGGAGAAATTTAAAGGGCTTTATATATAGTTTAATACATAATCATTTCTATTATATGTCGTTCTCTACGTATTATACGTCTATATCATTTAACGTAGGTTTTGACACTGGCGGGCTTCGGCAAAGTGGTGCGAAAATTTAGGGGAAAATTTATATTTCGGGACTGGGACACAGTTAAAAAAGAAGGTTGCTACTTGGTCAGAATGTGGAACTATTGCGCGAGAGTAATACATACAAAATTCGGGCAGGCTACGCTCGCAAATTAATAATGACATTAATATTAACGATAATTGTGTAAATTTTTGAGAGCGGATAGTTAAGGGTAATATATCTGAATATCATAAATTGAATTTTGCGGCGGGGTCTATAATCTCGACTCTTTAGGTTTTCTTCAGGAACTCTTTGTTGCTCAGAATTGATAGTGTAATATATCTAAATATTAAATTGGTTGGTTGGTTATTTGTTACGGCCGATTATCCGCGCTAGGGATATAGGCCGGCGGGGGGAGTGCCTTCCGTGGGGGTCTTTCTAAGGGATCCTAATCCGTATTTACGGCAAGGTTCAAAGAAAACCACGGAAAAGTCAGAATGGTTAGGTCGACGAGCGCGACAGGGGTTTGAACCCAGCACCTGTCGTCTACCAGCTTTGACAGCAGAACCTCTCAGCCACTGGCGGGGCCTATATATAAGAAATTAAATTTTGACCGTACATGCAGGCAGGCTAAGCGTTTAAATAATATTAAATCCATTCAACACTAATGTTAGGTACATTAAAGTTATAATCACGGGCCCGGGGTACGCCGGTCTTTCGTTTAAAAATATAAAATCCAAACAGACCGGAGCGTGCGTAGCACGCTCAGTGTACGCTTCCGAAAGCAATGGAGCCCCAACTCTAGGTTCGTTTGGATAGTTTTTCATTTAGAAATATAAAATCGCATAAATGCGCGTTTGTACGCTGCCAAAGCCAGTGGGGCCTCGAACATTAGGTTCGTTTGGAAAGATTTTCGTGAATACTGATTTTAGGTATATTTAATGTTATCATGGGCAGGGGAAACACTCTTCGGGTCAACTAGTAATTAGTAAAATCCGAGCCAAAATTGCGACGTCTGTTAAAAATTTTAAGGAAAACGAAAAAAAGAAAAGTTGAAACTTTAAAATAATTTTCTTTATTATTAATGTTCGGAAACGTCTGTCTGTCTGTGTGTCTGTATCTGGAAAAACTCTGCAACCGTAGCGAGTAGCAAAGCGTTTTTTGTTTTAAAAAATTCAGAAAAATCCCGGGATTGGTGATACTCAGTATCGAAGAAATCGACCCTCAATTAAGAAAGTTATTAATTAACAAAGTGTCGGAAATTAGCGAAAAAGCACCATTTTTTCCCGAAACAAAGAAACGCTGTCAGTTTCGACTGGAATGGGACTCTGCTGCGAGGCTCGCAAATGAGCCAATCAGCTTTCGTCTTCCACCTGCACCCCCGATATTTTTCGTTCGGCTCGGATAAACATGACGTGCTAGACGTTTTCCAGACTCTCCGAAAAATCGTCACATCGGCACGAAAATTTGCTGACGGACGTAAAAAGAAATCGCGAGTTCAGGATGCTAAAATTCATAAAATTCGACCAATTAGAAGAGAAGTTATCAATCAACAAACTTTTAATTTGAACTCAGAAAAAAAGATCAGTTTTAATTTGGACACTCTACGGAGACAAAACGTCTGTGGAACAAATAACGAAAGAAAACAGCTGTCTTTATAGTGGAAGGAATCATCAGATCTATCAATTTTTTTTTTAAAATATTGCATTTATCGATTTGAAAATTATACATACATCCGTATATTTTCACGAGAATTCTAAATATGTAATTTTCGTAGCCTCTTTCCGAAAAATCGTCACATCGGCACGAAAATTTACTGACGGACGTAAAAGAAATCGCGAGTTCAGGATGCTAAAATTCATAAAATTCGACCAATTAGAAGAGAAGTTATCAATCAACAAACTTTTAATTTGAACTCGGAAAAAAAAGATCAGTTTTAATTTGGACACTCTACGGAGAAAAAACGTCTGTGGAACAAATAACGAAAGAAAACAGCTGTCTTTATAGTGGAAGGATTCCAGATCTATCATTTTTTTTTTTTTTTTTTTAAATATTGCATTTATCGATTTGAAAATTATACATACATCCGTATATTTTCACGAGAATTCTAAATATGTAATTTTCGTATTTCTCCGTTCATTACAACAGAAATTACAATATATTTTCTATAACGGAAAATGAATTTATTTCTATTCCAAAAAGACATGCTTTTGTACTTCAACACTCAACAGAGACAATTCGTCTGGGAATAATTTATTTCTGAAAGAGATAAAATGATGCATTTGAAAATGATTGCAGTTTTTATACGCTATATAAATTTTTCAAAATTATCGGATTTTTGAATCTGAAATATAGACATCCGGATCACGACGGGGTATGGCTCATTCGACTCGATATCGATAGCGCTTACATATTTTAGTTCAAAGTTTCACCACCAGGGGGCGCTCCCGTAAATCGGGTTCTATGGGCCCGATTACGACGGGGTTTGGCTCATTCGACTGGATTTCGATAGCTTTACAGATTTCGGTTATGGTCGTATAGAACAGATTGCGTCCCCTGGCGGTGGAAGGCGTAATTAAAGGATTTTGCAGCTAACTCGGGTTCTGTGGGTCACATGACGCGGTTTGGCTCATTCGACTCGACATCGATAGAGCTTATCGATTTTAGTTCCAAGATTCACCACCAGGGGGCTCTTTCCTATCTCTGTTTCTATGGACCGGATCACGATGGGGTATGGCTTATTCGATTCGACACCGATATAGCTTACAGACTTTAGTTCGTTTTTTCACCACCAGGGGGCGCTTTCCTATCTCTGTTTTTATGGGCTGAAATCACCCTCTCGTGAGCTGCCTACTTTTCGGCATAGAAACTTAATGTTCACAAGGGGAAAAAAGAAAAAAAATGACAGGAAAGCGCCCCCCCGGCGGCGAAAAAACGAACCAAAACCGGCAAGTCTCACCGATGCCGAGCCGTGTTTATTAAAACTTGAAAACGTTACAAAAGGTTATATAAAAAAATGGATCACGAAGGTATAGCTCATTCGACCCGACATCTATAACCTTAACGATTTAAGTGCCCAAGGTTCGTATAGAACAGACTGCGCCACCTGGTGGTGGAAGGTGGGACTAACGTATATTGCAGCGCGTGCGCAGCACGACTGCTATACGGTACCGCAGTCAGCGGGGAACCGAGTCGGAGGTTCGTTCAGTTATAGGTTTATACTATTCGATGTGCAAATTAAGGAATTATCCGGTGCCAAAGGCAGCGTGAACCCAGGCCGGAGGTTCGTTCTGTTAGAGGTTTATACTATTCGATGTGCAAATTAAGGGATTATCCAGTGCCAAAGACAGCGGGAACCCATCCGGAGGTTCGTTCGGTTAGAGGTTTATACTATTCGATGTGCAATTAAAGGATTATACGGTGCGTGCGTAGCACGACCGGTATACAGTGCCGAAGGAAGCGGGGACCCGGGTCGGAGATTCGTTCGATTAGAGGTTTATACTATTCGATGTGCAAATTAAGGGATGATCCGGTGTGTTCGTAGCACGACCGGTATACGGTTCCGATGGCAGCGGGAACCCGGGTCGGAGGTTCGTTCGGTTAGAGGTTTATACTATTCGATGTGCAAATTAAGGGATTATCCTGTGCCGAAGGCAGCGGGAACCCAGACCAGAGGTTCGTTCGGTAAGAGGTTTATACTATTCGATGTGCAAATTAAGGAATTATCCGGTGCCGAAGGCAGCGGGTACCCAGGTCGGAGGTTCGTTCGATTAGAGGTTTATACTATTCGATGTGCAAATTAAGGGATTATCTGGTGCCGAAGGCAGCGAGGACACAGGTCGGAGGTTAGTTCCGTTAGAGGTTTATACTATTCGATGTCCAAATTAAGGGATTATCTGGTGCGTGCATAGCACAACCGGTATACGGTGCCGAAGTCAGCGGGATTCGTTCTGTTCGAAGAGGACGCGAGCCGGAGGTTCGTTCGTTTCGAGGTTTTATACAAATAGAGAATTCACAAGATTCGAGGCACCGATGTAAATTAGGGGGCCGCTAACGGGCGAAGCCTGCTAGTAGAATTAATAACAATAAAAATTTAAGAAGTCATCAGAATCTTTCATTGTCTATGCTCTAATTGTGATATCTAACAAAATACTTAAATGTCAAAAGATAATTTTTCTTTTTTTTTTTAAATAAAGGTTTTTACAAGTTTGAAGATAATTCAGAAACACAACAAATTCCAAAGTAACATTAACTTAGAATGTGGTTAGAAAATGACATGGCTGCCCAAAACCTTCCAAATTTTGAGTACCACCATTTACAAATAGTAATATTTATCTTATTTAATCGTAGAATTCTGTCGTTAAATGAAGTTAATATTTCCTATTGATAATAGTGTTACTTGAAAATTGGAAGGAACGGCAGCTATGAAATCAACCCTTGCTTTTAAATTGATCGAGTTTGTAAATAGTAAAGAAGAGATTTTATTTTATTCAAAATTTTACTTCAATTTTTATTAATTTTAAGCCATGAATATTTTTTTTCTGAAAATTTTATGGTTTTCTTTGAGGGTAACTCTCTTATAACTTAGCCGTATAACCTTTTTTTTAACCGACATTCAACGAAGGAGCTTATGCAATCGTTTGTATGTTTTTTTTCTATGTGCCCACGCATAACTTTTGAATGGATGGTCCATTTTTCATACCCTTTTTTGTTGTTAGAGAGATCTCTTTCTGCAGATAGTCCCGTTTCAATATCATTCCTAATACTGATACATTTGCTTATCTGTCTGTTTGCATGTCTTTTTTTTGACGTTATAGGCTTTAACTTTTGTAAAAATTACCAATCATCACAAATTTTGAGTATGGTGTTAACTGTTAAGGTACAAACTACTTACATTTTTTTAATTGCGTCAAAATAAGCGATATTGACTACAATGAGATTTAAAATGAATGTGGATTAGAAGAACCGAACAAGTTCCTTCTATCTCTCTTTTCGTAAGAGTTTTTCGCGATGGCCCCGGGATTAGACATGGAGCCCTGCATCAGGCAAGATAACCGAATTTTACTCGAACCCGACTAGATCCGTGATTCGGATCGCGGCACGGCCGACTTCAGTACCGGTCCAGGAAGCTCTTGTTTGTTTCTCCCGCCTTAGGACAGAATTCATGACATCAGATTACGTGAGCTCCAGCCGACCCAATCGAAAGAGAAAACTCTTGTTTGTTTCCATCCTCCCAAGGACGGGTTTCTTTGCCGATTGGGTCGACGTTTATGGAGATTACGTGATCTGACGTAATGAACCCCATCCAATGCCACATCCCTAATGAACAAGAGCTTCCTCAGCCGGTACTGAAGTCGGTCGTGGGTCGGCGACGGGTATGTTTGGCAATATATTTTTCATTGCGGGTCGAGTTGACTCTAATTGTTTCAGGTTTGGTCTTGACTCTTGCGGGTCATGTTTGGATCATACTATACCCTAATAAATTTAAAAAGAAACGTCGTTTTTATTATTTTATATCTTTAACCGGATTTTGTATGAAATTATATTTTAAAATGAAAAATTCACGAAAAAATATTAGTATTTAGTCATAAAAGCGCTCATTTTCTTGTTTCCGTAGGGTCGTTTCATAGTTTTAAAATAAAAAGTTATTTTTGTCCGAACTCTTTGAAATCTTTATTGGTGATAAATAAAACGGTTTTCATTTTGCTGTTACAGGAAATTTAATTTAATTTAATAAAATTTTCAGGAAATTTTTCCCATTGAAACAATGAGGAAAGCTGCCGAGTTGGGTTTTGCTGCTGTTTATGCATCTGAGAAATATGGTGGATCAGGAATGACTCGATTAGATGCATCTCTTGTTTTTGAAGCCTTATCACGAGGTTGTGTTAGTACCACAGCTTATATTTCCATCCACAAGTAAGAAACATAACATTTTTTTCTTTTTTACTAAGAAAAGTACTGTATCGTACCTTAAATCCCCCGATTACACGCCCCACCTCAAAAATAATCTCTCTCAAGTTTGAGAAATTTTGAATTTCCTCTCACCTCCCCCCCCCCCCCCCTCCCCCGAAAAAAAATTTATCTCCTTTCCAACCTTTTTATTTTTGTGTAAAAGTTATGGTTATAAAAATCCCATGTGTAGGTTAATGCTTTATGAAAATAAATTTCTATAAAATAACTTTCTTCATGTAAAAATTTCTTTCTTCTCCCCATTTAACAAAAAATGGAAGGCGGGGGTGAGGTGGGGGCACAAAAAAATAAGTTTGCGAAAAACACCGAGAGATGGCAGTTGCTCTCTTATATCCGGAATTTAGTGCTCTAATTGGATTTATAAATAAACTTATCTTTTTTATTTATGCTTTTGTACACTTATACTAAATTAATAATAAGCACAGTTTTGTTGGATGAATTTTCTGTTTATCTTCTGTAAATTTTCTTTCTATAAATATTCTTTTGAATTTAACTGAATTTGTATTTGAAAAATTTAGTAGTAACTTATAATTTGGATTTTATGGAATTAAACTGAATTGGTTCATGATTTAATATTTATTTAACTTTATTGATGCTAAACAAAGTTTTTATCATTTTTCTTACTTTTTATATTTAATTAATAATAAAACAGCTTTGTTGAATTATATACACTATATATTTAACTTAGCTGTTTTTTAGGGTTCCGTACTTAAAAGTAAACACGGAATCCTTATAAGATCACTCTTGTGTCTGTCCGCCTGTCTGTCACAGCCCTTTTTCTCGTAATTCTATGGGACGTGGAAAGTTCAAACTTGGGAAAGTTATAAAGCCTTTTTACCCACATATTTTCAGATTATGAGCCATTCACAAATATGTTTTTAGGAAAAATTTAGGGGGTTAATTAAGTTACTTGAAAAAAAAAGTTTTCTTTTTGTATATCGTGTGAAAGATCTCGTAATACTGAACTCAAAAATATATTTGTTTTAATTTTAGGTATTATATTTTCAGAAATATCGTCGCAAATGCACTGCAAAAATATGTCCCTCCCCCCTCTATTTCCGAATCTACTGAAACTAAAATTATGAAAAAATTAGGGGTAGTAGGAGTTTATTTAAACCTTACAGGAAATCTATAGCGATTTTCCTAGGTAACGTAGTTTTGAGAAAAAAGCATCTTTCCGTTACACACAAACTTTATTTTTCGGGCAGTCAGAGGGAGAGTTATCGGTCGCTCGAGGTATGTATCGACGCAGAATCATCAAAGGATAATGATTTTCGAAAAAAAAAATAAAAATTTGGGTAATTAACTAAGATATCAATTAAGTTGCTCGAAAAAAATCCTTTTATGTATCTTGTAGGGTATTGTTCGAAAGATCTCGTAATATTGAATTCAAATTTGTTTTAAATTTAGGTAGTATATTTTCAGAGATATCGTCGAAAGTATACTGGAAAAATATGTCCTTCCCCCCTCTTATTTCCGAATCTATTGAAACTAAAATTATGAAAATATTAGGGGTAGTAGGAGTTTATTAATTAATAAATTTAATGTACGGAACCCTTTGAGCGCGAGTTGTACTCGCACTTGACCAATTTTTAATTTGTAAAGGGGAAATTTGTATCCAGAATTCAGTAATAGTGTTAAATTATTTCTTCAAGATATATTAGATATCATCACTATATTAGAAAATAAAGATTTTTAAATAATTCTTGTAAATATATATATATATATATATATATATATATATATATATATATATATATATTTATATATATATATAATGATTTTACTTTATAAATTTTCTATGTTTTTATACTTACTTTTTATAGTCTAAGTTATAATAAAAATAGTTTTGCTGAATTTTTTTAAAAATCTTCGATTAATTTTGATTTGTAAAGGTGAAATTTGCATCCAGAATTCAGTAATAGTGTTAAATTATTTCTTCAAGATATATTAGATATCATCACTATATTAGAAAATAAAGATTTTTAAATTATTCTTATAAATATATATGTATATATATAATGCCTCTTAATTACTTATTTAATTATTCTTAATCTTGACCTTAATTGTTGGATCATTCTATGCCCACCCCTTAAATTTATATAGTTTTACTTTGTAAAAGAAAGGATTATGATCTGGGTTTTTACAGTACTTTTTATTTATGTAATGCAATTTTATTTCTCAAAATGCAGCCACGGAAGTTCTGCTCTCAGAAGTAGGAATTAATTTCAATTAAATAACTTGACTATAATATTTATTTTACATTGATTTGTGTGTTTTAATCTAAATGTTTTACTTTACTAGTATGTGTTTATGGATGATAGATCGATATGGAAATGAAGAACAGAAAAAGAAATGGATACCACATCTTGCTAAAATGGATTTATTTGCATCTTATTGTTTAACCGAACCAGGCATGACATACTTATTTTTTCTATCCCTTAATTTAGAAACTTAGTTCTGTGTAACAAGTTAATTTCAAAGTATATATTTTTATTATATAGATAGGACTAATATATATATATTTAATACCAGTTCATCCTTTTAACTTTTATGACCTGAGCTAATTTAGATTTTGACTAAAACTGTTTTAAAAAATAGGTAATAAAAGAAATGTTTGATATAAGAATTCGGTAATACATTTTAAGTAAATATACAAATTCTACTTGAATATAAGTATAGAACCCTTTATCCAAAATGGTCGCGACCATAACTGGTTTTTTTTTTTATAGCTGGTTGGGCATCAAAGCAACACTTATTTGGTTAAATATATAGAATATATGTGACTCTGCCATTGTTTCTGATCTCAAATGTCAAATTAATTGTTAGATTAACCAGATTAAGAATCAGATACAATCAATATCAAAGATTAATCAGAGTTTGAAAGAGGCAGGAATCTCTTGAAAATAATAATTCTGCATAAAAATCAAAATATCCTGTATCTAAACACTTCCATTTCCAATCGTGATAGATGTTGGTCATAAAGTTATGCCATGCATATGGTATGTATCAACCTAAGGCTCCTATAATAGGAGCTCTATATCAACCGATGTAAAAGTCAATTTGGCACTGCATGACATTTTTTCCTGGAAATATTCTGAAGTTAATAGAGAATGTGCATGTGACGTCACGAAGCCGTAAAGAACGAACGGTAGGCAAAACATACGCATGCCTACTGTATAGTTAGCTGTGTTATATGCTTATTATTCATATTTTTTAAATTAATTATTCATTAATTTTGCCTTTCTTAATTGCAGCGGATAGCCCAAGGTAGGTCCTAATGCACCTGAGGCTCGAATTTTTTATTTTTTGAGACCCCGGCCCCCTGGGGCCCCTTTAAGATTTTTGCCCTAAATTGTTAATAATTTACCCAATTTTTATCCGATCCTCATCGTTTTTGGGGCCTTTTTTCCGTTTAGCTTTCACCCCCATTTCTACGTTCTAGTTATGACCCTAGCCCCCTAGGGCCTGGTACAGGGCCCGTTGAAGTTTTTGTTTCCTAAACTGATAATTACTTGTCCGCTTTTAATCCGATTTTCTTAGTTTTTGGGGCCTTTTCTTCATTTAGTTATTTCCCCATTGCTACTTTCTAATTAGGACCCTTCATCTTAGGGCCCTGCTCAAAACTATCGGCTGGCCCCTTTTTGGGCCCCCTACTATAGTTCCCCTAAAAATCGTCCGATTCACTAACTTTTTTTTTCTAACAACTTAGAACTTCCAGCTACTACATGAACAATAAAAACAAAAACAAAAAAATTCGATGAAGATCCGGGCCCCCTGTGCCCCTTGAAGTTTTTGCTCCCTAAATTGTTAATACCTTGTCCCCTTTTAATCAGATTTTCGTTTTTGGGGCCATTTCTCCATTTAAATTTCCCCCCATTTCTTTCCCCCTTTCCAGTTAGAAGCGTTCATCTTAGGGCCCTGCTCAAAACTATCAGCTGGGCCCTCTTTGGGCCCCCTACTATATTTCTCCTAAAAATCGTCCGATTCACTAACTTTTTTTTTTCTAACAACTTAGAACTTCTAGCTACTACATAAACGACCAAAAAAAAAAAAAAAAAAAAAAAAAAAAGGGGGGGGGGGAGAAGATCCGAGCTCCTCGAAGTTATTGTTCCCTAAATTGTTAATACCTTGTCTCCTTTTAATTCGATCTTCGTTTTTGGGGGCGTTTTCTCCATTTAGTTATTTCCCCATTTCTACATTCCAGGTAGGACCGTTCATCTTAGGGCCCTGCTCAAAACTATCAGCGGCCCCTTTTGGGCCCCCTACTATAGCTCCCTTAAAAATCGTCCAATTCGCTAGCTTTTTTTTTCTAATAACTTCTTAGGATTTCCATCTACTACATGAATGACCTAAAATTTCTCGGACAAGATCCGGGCCCCTGGACCCCTTACGTTACCCATAACTTCTTAATTATGATGTGTATCGAATCCGTTTAAAGTTATTATTATTTCTAGGAAAAGGGCCGAAAATTTATATATGACAGATTTTTGATATCATTAAAAATGGCCTCAAGTGGTTGGGGGGTGGGGGGGGGGAGAGAGAATAGGAGTTTAAGAAGAAAAAAATCATAACTTTGTCAATTCACAAGTTATCAAATCCGCTAATTTATTACAAATCCTCTTAATATTATCTACAACTTTTATATTGACAAGTTTTTTTTTATAAAACCAACCCTTACAGAAAAAAAATTTTGTGTGCTCCACCTACAGACACAGGTAGATTTCGAAGTGAGCGGTCCCAACTGCCGCATCATGGCAAAAAGGTCATTTCTTCTGTAATTGCATCTTCGAAATTTACCTGTGCCTGTAGGCCAAGCTGTCAAGGATATTTTTTTAAATATTAATTTTCTTTTTCGGCATCAACTTACGTTTACTCACCACAGTCGTAAATTAGAAATCGCGTTACTGTTAAAGATAAGGGGTTAAGTTTAGAAAGTGTGGGGGGGGGGAATGCATCTGTAAATTAAATATCGCGTTAATGTTAAAGGAAATTCGTTAAATTTACAGGGGTGCATATTCCACCGCCTGGGGACTCATTTTTTTATTGGGTTCTAAGGGCTCGATTTCAACAGGGTTTGGTTCATTCGACTCGCTATTGAAAACTTGAGTTTTTTTTAAATTTATTATCACGGGCGCTAGTCAGTTCGTTATTAATAAATGTTTGGTTCGATTTTGAGTAACTGGATATCATATTTTGTTACAAAATGTTATTTTTCACAAAAATATAACAAATTTCAGAAAAATAAATTTTATTTTTCACAAAATGCTCCCCCCCTCCCCCTCCAAGAAAAAAAAACTGCATCGACACCTGATTAAATGCTTTTTAAATGGTAAGGTTTTTTCAAAAACATGGCATCTATTTTTTTTTTTTTTTTTTTTAGATTAAATTATATAATTCGCTTTTACAAAAAAAAAAAGAAAGAGTAAAATGTTTCTTAAAAAAATATCACCCTTAGTACTTCATTAAATGTTTCATATAAGTCAATTTTTTGTTTTGTCCTGTTTTTATACATATTATTAGAATAGTAAAAATATTTTTTTTAAATCTAAGGAATGTTTATTTAGTATAAAAATTATTTCAGCTAATAAAACCGAATTCTGACAAAACTTATGCATCAGTTTCATAGATTTCCTTGTCATAATACAACATGTTAAAATTATATAAAAGTGTTTCAGAAAATAAGCAGTTTTGATTTGAGAACACTCATAGGTATCATTTTAATCGATCATTTAATCTGAATATAATGAGATTTGTAAACATTTTCCGATTAGCTCAAGCAATAAAAAGTTACCATACGAACAAGAACAACTTGAACTACAAGTAGAAAAAAAGTAAATAAAACGTTAACTTTACGACATAATTAAAAAAAAAAAAAAAAAAAAATTAAAATCTTTCTTCTACCAGCTACAACAAGTTGAAACGCTTCTTGAGCACTTGAATTCTTCCCTGGAAACTTTTTTAAATAAGTTTCAATATCTGATGAAGCAACCGATGGCCAAAAAGCCATATCTGCTTTCCAATCTGCATCCACAATAATATACGGATCATCTAAAATAATAACACTATTATTCGGTTTGACAAATCTAAGCTTTGTTAAATAATCTTGATTAGCAACAGAATCTAAGTTCTGTGCATAATCTGATAAAAGAAAATTTGTTTTTGAATAAATATGATCCATAAATTGAATGCAAAAATTTCGCTTTCTCATAGGAAACCGTAGGAAATAGCGCATTGAGCGGAAATGTTTTGCCTACCGAAGAGGCGTGGTCTAGTGAGGAACCAGTTTGTTGACAAACATGCACATTCTCTATAGATTGAAAATATGATTCTGGCTAACTGGTTTTCTGGTTAACTGGTTTCCGGATAAACGGTTCCATACTGTTATTTGGAATAACTAAACAGTCCTTCTCTACAAAGAAAGTTCGGACTATTATGATTATTCTTTATTAATTATGATACTACAGTGTGTCCTAAAAGTTCCCGTACTCCAACTTAAAGAACTCATTGCCCGTGATTTTAAAAAAAAAAATTAAATTTATCATCTGTTTACCATTGCATCATTTCTTGAGTTTTTATTGTTTCGTTCTTTTTGTGCTCAATTGATGCGAGAATAAAGTTCTATGTTATTTTGTTCTTCTTAGTGAAATGAGTATATCACGCATTCTGAGAATTGCAGTACTTGAAACTTGTTTTGAATGTAAATTGCATGAAATGTGCAAAGATGTTTGGCGAAATAAATATCCAAATTATGTGATATGGAGAAAAGATACGCTATATTGACTCGTTCGAGGATTTTGTAATACAGGTTCAGTGGAAGACATGCACAAGAGTGGAAGGCCGAAAGTTGTTACATCAGCCTTTCAGCAAAACACTCAACAAAGGACATTGCAAACTCCTCAAAAATCCATTGGGTGTTTGGCACAAGAAATGGGTGCATGTCGTGGATCAACACAGCTTTGCCTTTTTGTGCTTACTGTGTAGAAATGGTGCAGGAGATAAAGCCACTGGACTTTAAGAAGCGGATTCATTATTGCTGGTAGTTCCGGAGATTTATTAGCAACAACATTAAGATTTTGGACAAAACATTTTTCTCTGAGGCATGGTTTCATTTAGGCAGTTACTTGAACACACAAACCTCTCGCTTTTGTGCGATGACCAATCCTCATTTATTAATGCAAAAACCTTTACATTCTTAAAAATGTTGGCATATGGTGTGCTGTATCACACAAAAGGATTGTTGGACCTCTGTTTTTCGAATCAACTGTTGATCATTCTGAATACAGGGAACTTATCCAGCAATTTGTTGCATTGTTAGAAGTCAATGAACGAGATTCTTGGTTCCAACAAGATGGGGCAACATGCCATACAAGTAATGAAACCATGGACATGCTTGAAGAATTTTTTGGTGATCGACTCATCTCAAAAAATTTTTGGCCACCTTGATCCCCTGATCTGAGCATCCCAGACTTTTTTCTGTAGGGCTATTTAAAGAACAAAGTTTATGCAAATAATCCTCAAACAATAGATGATCTGAAAATTGCCATTACTCAAAGGATACAAGGTCACTCCCAGAATGTTAAAACATGTTTCTACAAACATGTGCAAACGAGTTCAGCTTTCCTCGTAGAAAGGGGGGGTGAAGATTTATTATAAATGTAAGTTCAGTTTTTTTCCTACGTGATGTTAAAAGTGCTTTTTATCATTAGCATAAAAATAATTGTTTTAAGGTTTGTTGTTTTGTGAAAAATAAATACATATGTCATCAGTACCGGAACTTTTAAGACACTCAGTATATAGTAAAACATATTTTTTAAACAAAAATGTCGCCACCCTTTTTTAGCCACAATCACAAAATATTTGTCTTCATTGATAATTTACATTCCCAGCAATCATTTTCCATTTAATTGCCTATTCATTAATGTCTTTCTGAAAATATTTTTTTTTATTTAGTTTTTTCTAAGCAAATTCTTTTGGACCTCAAGTAACAACAATATAATAATCAACCGCAACAAAATGTATTATTTCAGAAAATGAACATTTATTTAAATATTTAAAAATTTTAAATATGTATACAATACCTTTTTGGGATTGTGGCTGAAAGTACACTCACATGTAATCTGATGTGAAAACAGCTTACAAAAAAATAAAGATTTAAATATTATGAATACATATGCATATGTATTTGTAATAAAAGTATTTTTATTTATGTATAGATAAGCATTAAGTTCTTTATTAAATGTTGTTAGAATAAGTTTTTTAAAAATAGTAATTCTTGGTAGTGTATCTTTTTTAATCTCCTTACTACAACTAATTTTAATTATAGTAGGGAGCAAGAAAATATTGGCAGACATATAAATAAGCATAACTTTATTAGGAAAACATTTGTTGCAACAAAACTTACATTATTTTGTTCTAGAAACCCTAATTTATGAAAGATACTATAATCTTTTATTTTTTTACTAATTTCACCATTTTGAGAAATACTCTTTTAATTTTCTTTTCACATCAATAGAAAAATGGATTCCAAAAGGTAATAGCACATATTGTTTCATAAATCCATAACAATGAATTTCAATTCCATAATACTAGTTGAATTCTCTTTAGAAATAGTTGTTTTTTTACTGACTACTCATTAAATTTTAATAGGAGTCATTGGAGAGAGATATAATATAATTGGAAGCATATAACTTTCTTTATGCACATGTGCTACCCTTCTTTTGTCGAAAAATGACAGAAATATCAGTTTTCTGATTTTTTTTGTTAAAATGTATTTGGACATACATACTATATTCTGGTTAAGTTATGCAAAGATCCAATAATTATAAATATGTGTAACGGCTTTTTACTGAATCCATTTCCACATGATTCAGAGATTCAATTTTTAAATTCATTTTTCTCATTTTGTGTTTTCTCAATGTATCTGTATATTAAAAAATGCTAAAACTTCAACATATATTTCTCACTTTACTTGATTCTTTTATTGATGTTCCTTAGGGTGTACTTTCAAGATTAATAATCAGATTTGCATCACACGCACACACACACACACACACACACACACAATATAAATATTCTGGGATGTTTGGTTGGTTGCCATGATCGGTAAGAAGTTTTACTATTTAGTACATTTTAGGAGACCCATTTAAAATAACTGTCATCTTTAAAAATTCTAATAACAATTCATCAAAAGACTGAAGCATTATGTTTGTATTTGCAACAACTTTCAGGTTATATTTTGATTAAAACCTGTAAATTACATCAGACAACATCAATCATTAGTCTGCAAGATTGTCTTCATCATAATCTAGCCTTTGATTAACTGCCTTCAATCCTATTTTCTACTGTCAGAGTAGCCTAATATCATGTTTGCTCAGAAATAGAAGTCTGTTTCAGATTTCTGTTTTTGTAATATTTTGAGTATAATTGTATCTTTATAATAAAAATCCCATCTTTACGAAAATAAAATTACTATATGCTGTTTTTGTTTGCTTATATATTGTATTTCAATGTTAAAAACAAAGTGGTAACTACAATAGTTATTTAAAATTTTTAATTTTTGTATGAAAAGATATTTAGGCAAATTTTTTTGCTCCCTACTATATTTTTTATATCTCTATTATTGTTTATTTCCTTGGAACTGTTATGTGTAATTTTTCCACTTTTGTTTGTTTGATTAAAATGTTAATAGGTGCTGGAAGTGATGCAGCTTCTTTGAGTACAACAGCAAAAAGAGATGGTGATTACTACATTCTCAACGGTAGTAAAGCATTTATCAGTGGTGCTGGTGAAACAGATATTTATGTCATAATGGTTAGAACTGGAGATAAAGGGCCTAAAGGAATCTCATGTGTTATTGTTGAAAAAGGCACACCTGGACTAAGTTTTGGAAAGAAAGAAAAAAAGGTAAATTTTAAAAGTTTAATTTTTTAAGGAAAAAAAAAAAAAACTGAAAACTTTAACAATGAAATTAAAGTGGTATATTATTTATCATGGTCTAACTGAAGTGTTTTATCTGATATTACACTAATTTAAATGTATTTTGCTGAAGTTATGCATAATATAATTTGTAGATTAATCATGAAGTTTAATGTTCATAAGTTTTTTAAGTATTTCTGCTAAAAAAATACTAAATATGTGTCATGTTATAGTTTTTTTTTTAAATATGTATTTTAAGTATATAACAAAAATAAAGAAAAGAAAAATTACAATAAATCCCCTTAAGTTTTGAACTGTGAAACTGTGATTACTTGACAGAACATACTAACCACTATGCCACAGCAACTGCTTAACATGTGCACAGTGACATTATAATTAATTCACATTTTGAAATTTGATTATTTTAAAATATTAGGTTGGATGGAATTCTCAACCTACTCGTATGGTGATAATGGAAGATTGTCGTATACCTGTTTCAAATAGAATAGGAGCTGAAGGGCAAGGCTTCTCGATGGCCATGAATGGCCTTAATGGTGGCAGGATAAATATTGGTAATTTTTTTTTTTTTTTTACATTTTATTGTGTTAATTTTTTTTTTTTAATTAAGTTCATAGTAAGGTTTTCATTAAATCTAATATATGACTTGAAATTTCTGAATTTGTATTAATTATGTTATATAATATTTAAATAACAATTATTAATAGAAAAAAATTCTTATTGATAATTGTATTATAACCCTGTGTTAAAAATATACATTTCCATGGTTATTGAGTTATAATTTTATTCTTAATAACTTGTCTGTCCACTTTTTCTGCCAAATAATTTCACAAATTGATCTTCAGAATGAACCACACATTTAGTTTTTCCATAAATTATTTTCATTCTAAAAATGCATTAAAACAAATTTTATTTCTGTAATACTAGTGTTAAAAAATCTTGAGTACCTTAAAAATATCAACGGATGTTCACATAATTTGATATACACAGAATGTCTATGGGTTTTTGCAAAAAAAAAAAAAAAAAAAAAAGAGGGGCGATAATATATAGGAAGGCTAACAATATTTTCCATAGATCTTAAGTCGCAATCAACCTATTCAGAGAAAATACAGCAAGTCTCATTCCAGTCTGAACCTCGATTTTCATTCACACCCTTAACAATTATGAAGAAATTGTAATTCGAATTTTTAACAGATCTTGCTTTGTGCGAAAGGTGGTGACATTACAAGAAGTGCTGCCAAGTGCACAGTAATTTAGTAAGTAATATCCTATGTAGTGTCAACCATAGTTTGAAATATGTAGAATGTAGCTCATTGTTGTCTGGTTGCAGATAGTACCTACTTACAGCACTTGTCATTATGCTATTAGATGTCCCACAAAACAACATAAATTAACTGAAAATTTTATTACATTATCTTTATCTATAATAATAAAGATACCGCAAAATCTCAGTTATAAGCCCCTTTTTTCAAAAGCAAAAATAGTTAAATTTAGAGAGGCTTATAATAGAGATAAAAAAAAATCATTCAAAACAATGTTTTATCACTAATTTAGAAGTAAAAAAAGTAAATAGAAACAGAGGTGAGAATCTTCTGTATTTCATGGAATTTCTGCTTCATATATATATAAAAAAAATGTATAAATATCCACCTCTTAAAACTTTATTTCCTTACCCAGCACACAAAATTTAAAAGTTTAAAAAGCTTTATTAAAAATAAATTTTATTATTTATTTTATTATAACAATAAATAATCAATCATCTAAATTCCTTCCTCCCAAAATTACCACTCCCTCCTTTATCCCTCTGGTATCAAACACACAAACTTTAACCTTTAAAACTGTTTAATTAAAAAAAAAATCTAATATATTTGTTACTTCATAGTAACAATAAATAAATAATCTGTCCCTTAAATTACCCCTCCTACCAAAATATTTTTGCTTCTCTCCCATTTGTCACCCCCTCCCAATCTCATGAATTTTAAAATCTTTAAAATTATTATTTTTTTTAAAATTTCTTCTGCTCTATTTGTAATTTAGTTGTAATAATAACTAAATAATCGTACAAATTACCTCTCCTTCTATCCCCCCCCCCCAAAAAAAAACTGCTTTACCTCATGCCCCTTCTCCCCTATATCACACAAAGTTTAAAATCTTTAAAACTCTATTATTTTTAAAAAAAATTCTTATTATCTATTGTTACTCTGTAGCAACAATAAATATAACCTCATCTAATCTCCCCTTAAATCTCTATCCTCCCACCCCTGGAAGAAGAGATGAATTGACTCAAAGTTGTTATATATTTTTGAAGATCACTGCATATTGCTCCCTATTGAAAATGATGTGTATAGCATTTGTCTTTCATTGACTGAGATACAAAAAATAATTCATATACATTACAATTTATGTGTGGAAACTGTTTGAAATACACTTTAAACATGTTTAATACTTTAAATTCAACAAAAATGATATGCAGTATTAAAATTCATTAGAAGACATTCCTTATAGAAAATTGTGTGTGTGTAGCATTTATAATTTGTTTACAGGGACATAAAAATATATTTTGATGCTTTGCTGTTGATTGACTGTAGTTATGTGAAGTGCATTTTAATGATGTTATACAATTTCAAATTGAAAGAAATTGATCTACATTATCAAGGACCACTATTGCATGTTTGCTGTAGAAAATGATGCATGATACATTCACTGTTACTTTACAGGATCACAAAAGATTACAGATACATTGTCATCTATGGGCATTTAAGTGTTGTTAGAAATGTGTTTTACAGCAGAATAAATCATTAAGGTATGTGTAAGAGCCATCTAAGACACAGAAAACTGGAAAAAATTTAATTTTTATCTTTTCTAGCTTAAAAAATAGTCTGGAAATTTTAGAATAAAGTGATACAAATTGCCTGTAAAAATACTTACACTTCTTACTCACTTTTAACAATTTAACTTACTTTTAACACTTTTCAAAATAAAATGATGAAAACTGCAGAAAATGCAATAGTTGTATTGTCTGCGGTTTTCATGCTTTCTTTCAGGATTTAAATATATATTTTTTATGAATGTTTTTTGTTTTCAAGATTTGTCATATTTAAATTGATATATCTAAATAAATAATCATGAAAGATAAAACCATAGAGCTTTACACAGTCTACTTTTTTCAATTATATGTTCTTTAAATTGTGTTTAGGATTTTTTTATTTTGAAAGAAGTTTTTGAAAATAAGCATAGCAAAAGTTCTATTTAAAAAAGCCATTTTTTTCTTTTTAAAATTATTAATTTTTTAGAAATCAATATTTTTGTAAATTCTAAAGACAAATTAATATGTATTCTTTTCTCTATCCTAAAACAAGAAATGTGTACAGAAAGAGTTACCCTTTGAGAAGACATAGCTAAAATTCAAATTCTTAACTTATAACTTGCCTTTTAAGTTTTCTTGAATATTTTACATATGAAAAGGAACGTATATATAAACACACTTTTAAAGAAAAAAAAAATAATTTTGTATCCCGGAACATCTTAATTTTGTACATAAAAGCTATAGTTTGTTTATGGTGTACAGCAGAGTTTAAATACATTACTGTCCATAAGGGTTATTTCTTGAAATGTGTTTTGTGGTTGAACTAAATTTTTGTCTTTTATGTGGTAGCTATATGATTAATAGTTCTTATACAGAGCCACCCAAAATAATTCTAATACATCACCATCTATATGCAATTATTGATTGATATGTGAATAAATTGAACGAATTTTTTTTAATGTCAAGTGCTAGAAATGTCTTTCCTACAGACAGGGACCAATTTACAAATTTATTATTGAAAGCAGTACTTATTAAGATAACCATTATTGACTTTAATAATTTCTGTAAAATACCAATTAAAGAAATTAAATTTGATAATCATTAATTTACTTTTAAATAATTATTATTGAATAGATGTTTCATAATAAATTGTGTGGTGCTGATTACCTTTCTCTATGAAAGTCCATATATCTGGAATGATAAAGTATGCAGTACCAAAGAATAAATTTTCTGCAGTACCAAGCTATAATTATTTAAAATATTAGCATTTTCTTTCAAATACAAGCTTTCACTGAAAAAATAAAAAATAAATTTATACAAGTACTGGCAGAACCACCTGGCTTTGCCCATGTTAACCATGAGGCCTTACAGGTAAAATAAATAAAAATGCAATAATATGGCAATCCTAATTACAGAGTTCTGTACATCCCCACTCATAAATCATCAAAAGACAATCAGGAAAATATGAAGCTATTAACACAATCGTAGAAAAAACCTTGGCTTTATAAATGAGAATGTATTTTCTTTGGCGCATGTAGCAGAAAAATATAAGATTTCCCTGACAATACAAAAAAAAAAAGGTTTAGTATTTAGCGAAACTATTTCATATCATGGAATCTATCTATATTATGTAATTAATGTCTTGCGTTAAATATCTAGTCAAAAATCACACAAATATCTAATCAAAAACATCTTATTCATCTAATCTTCCATAATCGGGTTCATAGTCGATATTGGTAACAAAATTGCTAAAATAACTATAAAATCGCTGAAATACATGTTTAATTATTTTTTAGAAGACTGATTTAACTGTATTTTATGCTCCTACACATAACTGCAGCTGAGATATGGCAAAATGACCTAAAAGTTTTGACCTCCCCCAATTTTCTAAAAACGTTGAAATTCACATTTTTTTTAATAGAATTGTTATGCTGAATTTCATGCTCCAACCTAAAACTGCTACTGAGATAGGGCAAAATGACCTAAAACATTTTACACCCCCCCCCCCCCTTTTTAACACTTTCCAACCTAGTTGAAAAGTGTTTATGACTTCGGTTTGTCTGCCGTCTGGCCGTGCTCTAACTCCCGTAAATATGCTCGGATTGCTCTGCAATTTTTATATGTTATAGTCGTTATCTATAGCATGTTCCCTATTTCAATGGAAGTATGTAGCACTTATAGTTTTCTTACAGGGACACTCAAAAGAATTCTGTTACATTGCGGTCTATGGGGAAAAATCATTTGCGGTTTATTTAAATAATGTTTCCCTATTTTAAACTCATTGAAATTTATATATATCACTAAGGTGCATTAGAAGAAGCTTAATATGGAATAGGGTGTGCATAGCACTTATAGTTACTTTACAGGGACAGTCAAAAGAATTCCATTACATTACGTCTATGGAGAAAAATCGTCTGCGGTTTATTTAAATAATGTTTCCCTATTTTAAACACATTGAAATTTATATATATCACTAAGGTGCATTACAAGAGGCTTACTACCGAATGTTGTGTGTATAGCAGTCATCGTTCATTTACAGGGACACACAAAAGAATTCTCTACTGTAAACAATAATTCCTGGAAGTGCGTTTTAAGTTACTGAACGCGATTTTAATTTTAACTCGCTTTTTGTCTATTATGTGGTGTGTATAAATTCTGTAGATCCTATACAGGGAAGCATAAAAGCTCATGAACACATTTCCGCATTATTTAACTCCAGACGGAGAATTTTAAACTGTGCTACGCGTTTCCTAACTGAACTAAAATTTAGCATCCTATGTAGTATATATACAAATCTATAGATCCTATACAGGGCTGAATAAAAGTATTTGGATTTCTCAGATGTTATCTTTTAGCTTATTAAACAGTATGATTTGTAAAATTATTTTGGAAGCGTTGGAAAGTGTTACATAATCTATGCTTGACGCATGATTTTTCGTTCTTGTTAACTCCTGGGGTTAGTTTTCAAAAATCCTTTCTTATTGCTTACCTATGTCATAACAGCAATCTACTGCCCAAATTTCGTGATCGTGACTTTAATCGTTTCAGCTCTATGTTGGTAAGTCAGTCAGTCAGCCAGGAGTTCTCTCTTTATTATATTAGTACAGGTAAAAAAGATGTGTAGGGGCAAAGAGAATGTATATGTTGGAAAAGATAAAATTACTGCATAATTCAATTCATTATTTAGTCTTGTATTTATTACTAATGAGTTAAAAACATTTACTGAATAAAATAAAATTTCATATCAACTATAACAATGAATCAGTTTTGATACTTCAGGCACAACTTAAATTATCAAATACAGAAAAATGAAAAGGAAATTCAATTCTTTAATGAAACCTAATTTTCCAGGACATATCGATTATAGCATAGTTGGGAAATATTTAGCACTAATAATTAAAGGTAAAATGGTTACAAAGAATTAAATTTGTTTTTGCGGCATAATAATGTGAAAAAGACCAGGGTTAAATAAGAATTAAAAACACAAGATATTTTTTAAATGATAAAGATAAAAGAAAATGCTTCACTATAATAAAGTAATTAAAAATACATGTTTTAGACAAAACGTACGATTTTAGCAAAATTATAAATGTTCTTCACAATTTTTTAGCAATAAAAGTTTTTATAACATCTTTATAATCAATCTTTGGTGTTCTAACTCGTCGACGATTTTTCCATCTTTTGAAATCGGTTCCAAAAGTGAAAATATCCCAATTTAAAAAAAAAAAAAATCTGTAAACAAAATTGAAAAAGTAAATATTGGCCTTTGTAGAGATAGACCTCAACCGTCCAATGAAAAAAATCATTTAAAAAAAGTGAAATGCAAACTATATATTTGAAAAAATATTTTAAAAATTTCCCATAGGATTAACATTTAGCGAGCAGGTACAAGGGCGTTCATATGATTAATTTTAGGGGGGGGGGGGGGCTGGGAAAAATCTCAACTTTCTTCAAAGCTATCATACTTTTTAGTAAGTATTCAAGGTACTAAAATACAGAAAAATCTGTCAATGTCCAATCCTACTTTTATGTTTTTTCATGAAGTTTCAATCGAAGAAAAAAAGGATTTTACTGATACAAAAAAAAATCCATTATAATTTAATATTCTTAGAGACCACAGAGAATGTTTGAATTAGAGAATGTTTGAGACCACAAAGAACTACATTTTATATGAATTAAATTTAATTTATAGCTCTATATTTTTCATTAATGCAGAAGTTTCATCGGGGAAATACAATTACTCTTTAGTACTAGTACACCATAATCTCTAGTACTTTTCAGAAAAGTAAAGTATAGATTTCTTTTTTTTTTTAAATCTAGCTATAACCAATTCTTTTAAATTCATATCTTTAATTCAGTCTTTGTGGACACTTAATAAGCACAAATTTGGTAGACACTTTTAACTCATGGTGCTTCTCAGCCATGTCTTTACTCACCTGCGGGTACTAAATGACATTTCTACAGTGCATGTTGTTGGCAGAATTGTCATATAATTTTATATTGAGATTATAATCTTAAATGAAGGGAAAAATATAGTTTCTGTGTGGAGATCATTTATCATGGCATTCTCACAACAATCTTTCCTTTTCCACCAATCAAACCTTGTTCTTGCTTTCAACTCCAAGTATTCAATATTATAAAACTCAGATACCTTCTTAATTTCTTTGACAAAAACATTTTTTCCATATTCTAAAACGGAATTTGTTTCCGATCTTGTGTTTTCTGTTTTTGTAAAAAGAAAACTATTCTAAAGGATTAATTAAAAACTTATGAAAATAGAACCTGTCTGAAACAGAATCCAGCTTTAAAAGAAAACTTATTGGATGTGTCAATCCCAAAACTTTCTTCTATCTCATACATGTTAATATTTGAAAATTCTCTATCACAGTTTCCAAATAAAAAGACAATCTATGCACATCATAAGGATTCTAAAGGTTTAGGTTCGTTGAATTGTTTGCATTTAAAAAAAAGAGATGAGCATCGCACTTTTCAAACAAATCATTGAATTTTGGCATCCACCCTCTTAGATGTCTGCAAACAAAAATTTCCAACTCAAAGTTTATTTTAATGAAAAAAATTATAAACAGATTTTTCCATATTAAGTTTGTTTTTTAATAGTTAAAACTTTATCAGATTTGAATAATTGATTGAAAATAATTGAAATAATTGAAAAATCTTCAGTAGCATTTGGGGCCTTTTGTCCAGAATGCCCTGCTGTAAATCAGGCACTGTGTACAGACTCATTATTGTTGCTGCAAAATTAATCCTACAGGCATTTGTGAATAACCAGTATACTGTACTAGAACTGGTCAGTTTATAGGTTGATCTTAGCTTAAAACTTGATGACTTTTAAAAATTAATAATTAGGCAATCTTGATGGCAACTTTGTGATTTTGGTGATGAAATTTGGTTTTTTTATTTAATAATAATTTAATTAATAATCTGTTTAATCTTCTAATTGAAAGCACTATAAATTAAGTTGAAAATGAAATAGTACATGTAAAGTACTTTAGAAGCATCTGTTAGATATCAAAATTTGAAATTAATTTTTTCTAGGGGATTTAATATTATTTTTTAAAACCATTTTACTCATTTTAAGGCGTCTACCTTGTGATGAGCCCAAGGCCATGGTCTAGTTGGCCTGTGCAGTAATCATGCCCTGTCTGAGCTTTTTATTACTTTATTTAATAAATTGTCAGCAACAGACAGTGCCAACTAAATATATGTTTGGTAAATAGTGCATAAAATAAATAGTAGTGCATAAAACAAATGTATATTTGTTTTAATCGCTTCATAAATGACTGCATAAAATTTTATTAGTGTCTGCCAAAATGTGCTAATCATAATAAATTTTTTATTAGTTTACTTGTTTATTTTTCAGTATCCAGTATAGTGTATTCACAAAAATCTTTTTTTTTTTTTCATTCATAACCATGAAATAAAATTTGTTTTATTCACACTTATCCCCCTGTTAATGTTGAGACTGAATGTAATATTTGAATTTTGCTATTTTCAAAATTTGCTTGGAATAAATTAAATCTGATATACTGTTTAAATATTTTAGCATATGAATTTTAAATTTTTCAGGTAAGCACAAAAACTGCTTAATTGTCATGACTGTTTGTTCTATGATTTAAAAGCGTTTGCTAAAACTTCCCACATTAACAGAAATGGCTAAAGCAATAAAATAAGCATTATTTCTAGCATAATTTTAAAATATTTTATAGCATCCTGTTCACTTGGAGCTGCTCAAGCTAGTATAGAAATTGCAACAGAATATATGAAAGTTCGAAAGCAATTTGGGAAAACTTTATCTGAATTTCAAGTGAGTTGATTACTGTACCATTTAAAAATTAAAAATAAGTTTACAACATTTTAATTGATTTTAATTACTATGTTATTAGAAATTGGTAAATTGTTTCCAAACTTTCTAATTTATTAATATATACAGGGTGTCCCCTCTTATCATTGTCCAATAGCTAATTCCTAAACCATTAGCTTTAAATGTATATTTCCTATGGAAAAATGCTTTAATCACATGTTCTCCATCATATGAAAAGCCAGTTATATAAAAATTGATATCTTTATGTAGTCTCTAGGTTATAATTAGAAAAACTTTCTATATACTCTAGCAAGTAAGATAATAAAATTCCATTCAATTATAGCAAAAACTTTCTGAGTTCTGATGCTTTGAACTTTATGAGTTTTCAATGTTTTCTGGCATTAAAAAGACATTTTCTATTTTTAATGCCAGAAAATGCTGAAAATTCTATCATTTTATTTGTTATTGCATGTAAGAACTTTTTCTAAATATAACTTACTAGTATATAACCCCCGTCAAAAATGATGGATTGTTGATCTGCGTTCCATTTTCATAAGACTTCATACAAACAAACAGCATGAAGGTTTTATTATTGAAAGGTTTGTATTGTAGAAAAGTACATTTTAAAGCCAGTAGATGGCACCAAAACAATACTGTTTGCAACAGTGTTCGTATGTTTATATTATGGAGATATTAATAGATTAGGAGAAATTTCACCTATGGCATCCTCTAAGCAAACTTGGGCCTAATGCCGAAGTGGTCGCATGTGGCCCTGTGGTCTGTACCAGCATCAAATTAACATTGTTCGTTATACGAATGTGTTATTATTTCCTTTATAAATTATTATTTTTACATTATATTTTAATATGGATCGAAACTGTTTTGTAGACTGATGTGACATGGACTATGTGAAAGCTGAAAGACTGAATAATGAATTGAGTATAAGAAATCTATCATTGTTTTCTATTCCCAGTGTAGACTTATATATAATGCTGATGTAATATTTAACTGATTTTTATTTTAATTTGAAAAAAAAAAATGAGTGAGTAAGATAAGGTTTAAAATAACTTCTTTCAATTATTTCTAAAAGTCTAGTTTAAGAGTTTATACAAAAGTTTCATAAAAAAAAATTCGTAATAAAACTTTGACACTATGTTAAACAGACACTTTTAAATGAAATTTTTAAGGCAAGTATATAAAATCAGACCATGTATTTGCTAAATATTTCTATGACAGAAAAGTCAGTTATTTTTGTCCGAAGTCTTGTTTAATAGTCTCATGATATAAAAGCTTTATTTAAGGATTTTGACAGAGCAATTTGAAATTAATTCTTTTTAAATCTGGAGTTATTTTTATATTGAGGCGACAGATGGCAGCACCAGCAAAAGTCAATATCCAGATGTTTAATTTTTTGAATTCTTGAAATTTATTTTGTGTTTGTTCTCTAAAAATGTTTGTTAATTGTTTCTTACAAAAATATGTATATCTTTATTTATGTCATTTTTATTTAAATGCACACACATAGGAATAGAAGTTTTAATTTATCAAAATATATTGATCACAAATGCACTATATACACAGACACCAACTTTATATTTTGATTTTTTTTTTTTTTAAAGAAAGAAAAAAGAAATGTTAATAAAAATTACCTAGATATTATCTTAAATACTTTAAATAGTTTGTTCAGTACAGTAAACTTAAATAATAAAAATAATAACTTTGCTTCAGAATTTGTCTTGAATAGGAATTAGTTTTTTCTTATACAGCTGAAAAAAAAAATAATTGTTTTAATTATTTGTAGTTTGTAAAATGTATTATAAACATTTATCAAATTCTTAAACTGAATAATTCTTTTGTTCATGTTTTTTTTTAGTAATAATAATAATTAAAAAAAATGCATATAAAAACATTCCAGGATTTGTTTTAATTAGAAAAAATAAGTTCCATGAAATATTTATGAAAATTAAACTGAATAATCTAAATAACTAAATAAATCATATCCAGAATTTTTATCTAGATACTGTCTTAATTAGTTTAAATTATCTGAGTACAGTAAAATTTAAAAGAAAAAAATTAACTGTGTTCTAGGCTTGTCTTGAATAAGAATTAATATTTTTTGTTCCTTTTTAATAATACAGTTGAAAAAAAAAATTGCAGTTTGTAAACTTATTATAAATATTTCACAAATTCTTAAAATAGTTCATGTTTTGTGTTTTTTTTTTTTTAAATTATAAAACTCGATAAAAACAGCGCAGCATTTCTTTTTAAATGCAGCTAAAAAAAAGTTATACTTAAAAAAAGGTGTTCGATTTTAAATTCAAATCCAGACAATAGATGGCGCTCCGGCCAGTACTTGAATTACTGGGCATTACCAAACTTCATTTTGGAGTCAAAATCGTAATGCGGCATTCCCCCACCTGAGATATTCTATTACCATGGCTTATATCTGGTATTCCGATGTTTAATCTGGATTTTTAATTAAGAACTTAAAACATTATTATAGGATATAATATACATGTTTTATAGGAAAAATATGCTAAACAGACATGATTTCAAGTAGAAGATATTATCATTTAATATAGGTTTTTCATTAAGCATAACGTGGCATTTAAATAAGGTCGATTCACAGACCAGAGTGGTCCCGCCCGGAATGGTTACAGACACTTTCTTGCCTTCGGATTTTATTATAAGTAGATAGGATCCAGGTACCATATAAAACTTTAAATTTTGTAGCTTTTACAAAAAAAAAAGGCTTTTGAAATGATAAGTAACAACATTCGAAACATTTCTGCAATTGGAACCATGCCTCTAAAACTAACAGTTTAGAAATTAGTTATTGGACAACAATAAGAAATGAATTTCCAATGTCAAGAGTTTTTCTCATATTTTATTAATGTTTTCTACTACAATTTTCTTTTTGATATTTAATTCTGCATCAATAAAATAAGCATTTAAAACAAAAGCATGAAATTTTCATTTTTATTTTGTTTATAAACTATCAGTTATGAGTTGTTATTAAAAAATATAACTAGATCTCTTCATATTTTGATTGATTGTAAATTTATAACACGTTTAATTTACAATTTCATTACTTGTTTTATAAGCATGTATACATTGTGTTTTTTTTGTACATTTAAAAAAAAAAAATTTGTGTATGAATTAGAGATGTAATGAATAGTGATTTGGTCAAGTAGTTGAATACTAAATATTTGGCCAAATTCTAGGCCGAATACTGCATATCTGGCCAAATTCTAAGCTGAATACTAACCTTTTTTTAAAGTATATATTGATTTTAATTTCTTTTTTAAATTTTAAAATAGAAATAGAACTAAACATAAATTAAAATTTGTTATTTTATTATTTGTATGTTTAAAAATTTTAATAGCTTGATATATTTTTTGTAATATTTCAAACATCTTGCTGCTAATAATAAAACAAAACTTTTACTAAATTTCATGGGGCAGTGAGGGGAGACTGGTTGGGGAAACATTCCTGAGGCCCCTCACAACTAAAAGTTTTATAAAATATGGGGCGAACATTTTTCAGAATTGTCAAAGTTTAAATCCTATTTTTGTGTAGAATAGGAATAATAAAAAAAAGCACTAATCAAAACTACAAATTTATAAATTTATTCTGATTTAAAATAATCTATTTCAAAATTCATAGTTAATATATCTTTCTCAAGGAAAAATCCTGTGTAGAATAATGCAACTCACTATATGCAATACTTTTGTCTACATCGATGTGAAAAATTCCTCCCAATTTGTTTCTATAGCTAATAACATAATACATTGCATATTATTATCTGAATAGAATGGGGCCCATTCAGCCCAATGATTATCAGGCTGGCATTAGAGCAGGTAAGGGAGGCTGAGTTTCTTATATGGCTACAATTTTCTTACGGGGGATTTTCTTGTTCTGTAAACAAATCTATGGTACTTGGATATGATTTTAAACAGCTTAAATTACTGCTATTTACATGGAATTGTTTTTCTAAAAACTATACTATTCATTCAAAAAATGTAGCATAATCTATTTTTCAATAACACATTTTTGTGTCCTTCTATAGCCAGAGAATCTTTATAAATTGTTCTTACTAATTTTTATATTACCCCCCTTCTCCTCCTTTTTTATTGTAAATTGCACAATTTGAATATTTTGGGTATGTTGAGACGAAGAATTGCTACAAGCTTTAATAATTTATTAGATTTCATATTTAAAAGTTTTAAGTGAGTAGAATTATTGCAGAAGTATATTAATTTGTTACATCTTTCTAGATATTTTTATTTAAAAATGCTTTAATATGTTTTATTAAAAAAAGAACAATGCAAATATGCAATTGTGGAGACAAAACATGGTGGTGGTGGTGACGGTGACTTTGCAAGGTTTTCAGGGTTTTGTACAAGCATAATAATTTGGGTCATTTTTCCTTCAAAAGTCCTCGCTGAAGGCATCCCTGCTATAACAGTATAACCAAAACTGGCTGATGCTTAACAAAATTCCATCCTTCAATAGAATGTGTTTTTCAAAGAAATCAGAATTAGTACAAACTAATTAAAGTATAATTTGATTTAAAAATGTAATAAATTGAAAAAAAAAACAGGTTATAGATGTATAAATTAATTAAAATTCAATTTATTTTAAGAATAAAGAAAATTTAATAAACAATATTAATACATTTTAACCCTCTGACTGCCATGCAAAAGGGCAAAATTGTAAAGTTGTTTTCTTTTGTAGTTTTTCTTAAATGCTAGAAAAATATGATTTTTCCAACATGGTATAAAAAACACAATTATGATGAATAATAATCCTTTAGACTATTAATCATTACTCAATGTTTTAAAACTGCATTATATTAATAGAATTATATTAATTTAAATAATCCTTCTATTGCAGTGAAACCTACAGCTTAGTGAATGGATATATCAGTTCACAGCACTGGGAAGGTTATAACTCCCCCTTTTATGAGAATACACACATATACAATATATACAGGCCTGTATTTCAGATGTGACGCCCCTGTGCTGTCATTTATTTTATGCACTCTTCTCCCCTTTGCTCCCTCAACTGAATTCCAATAATTTGTGGAATTTTTTACTTCAGTTTTAAACTCTATAAAACATCTAAACTGATTTGAATACATATTACATAAAACAAATATGCAAGTCAAAATTTTACTAATTATTCTAAAGAGAAAATTAAGTAGCAAATGCACAGCAAATAGTTAGTCAGCCCCTTTAAAAAAAATTTAACAAAACCTCACTTTTGACAAACAAAAAATATATGATAGAAATCACAGAAAAATATCACTACAGTTCTAATTTTGCCAGTAAAATTCATACATATCTCCAATTTAATCATACAAAATGTAAAGTAGAAATACAGAGAAAAAAAATCACTACAGCTTAATAATCTATATTTAAAACAATGTGTATCAGAGAAACATCTAATTTAATGTGTCAAAAGTATGTTTAAACTAATAATAATTTATAATTTGATAATTATTTTGGGATACTTGCGGAGTATAAAAAAGGATTTTATTTTTCCCATTTGAAATTGCAAATGCATTTATTACTTACTCGAAATCACTGCCCCTGTAATATAAATGTCTAACACATTTGACTCAAAAATGGAAGTCAGCTAATGCTGATAGATGGCGCTGCTATCTGCTATCATAGCATTTACATTGATGGCCTCATAGAAATGTCTTTCAAAGAAATTTAAATTAATTACTTACTACTTTTTAAATTTTTTACAGTGATTTGTGTTTTTTTTAAGCATAAAGATCATTTGTAAATGAAAATTAATATATTCTTCCTAAAATGCCATAGTCCTGTGTGCCTTATTGCCGTTCCTCCCATAAAATCAAGGAAAATATAGACTGTGGTGAATGTTTTAAATTACTAGTTAGTCAACAAACTGATTATCCTCTTAACTACATGATTTCTCAAGTAGATAGAGGATGATTAAAATATCCTAAACCTCAATTTATGAATATTTTTTTTTTTTTAAATTCTACCTTAAAATATTTATTTAGCATTAATAGATTTGACCTCTCTCCACCCCCCCCCCCCCAAAAAGAAAAATCCCCTTCTCCCTTTACACACACTTCTTCCCAGCACACAAAGTTTAAAATTGTTAAAAGTCTATTAATATTTTAAAGATTAAGGATTCCATCTTTAATGTTGTAATATTTGTATTATTTTATCTATTTATGGAATTAAGCTTTTTTTTAAAAAAAAAAAAAACTAAATAAAATAGTTATATAAGATGATTTTTTTAAAAGTATTTTAGAGTATAGTTTAAAATGCTGTATAAAATTAATAAATTTTTTCTTTAATTACTAAAAAAAATTTATTGAATTATTATTAATCTGTTAATGTTTATATTATCTCACAATGGTAATGACAGATAAAGTATTTGAATTTTAATATTTTGAAAATGTATTTATGTGTGTTGACATAAGCTGCTATTTGAAATTTAAATATTTTTGCTACCATTCGCTTATATATATATTTAATTTTTTGAGGTAAATACTTTGAATTAGATAAGTTTCCCTCCTCTTCCACAAATGTATATTTATATACATCTACTATATATTTACTGCTTATTTTCCTTTGTCTATATATTTATGAAGACTACTTTTTAAAATTTTTGTCAATTCCTGCCTATATATATATATATATTAAAACCATTACAGCATAATCAATTTTTAATTGCACATATGGCAACAGACTTGATTGCTTCTCGTTACCTGGTTAGGAATGCAGCCATTGCTTTACAGAATAATAATGAGGAAGCTGTATCTTTATGTGCTTCAGCAAAGTATTTTACAACTGGAAAATGTTTTGATGTAAGTATTTTTTCAACTTTAAGATAAGATTTTTATTTTTAAGAATTTATACTACAAAAGTTTTTCAGACTGTTAGTCTTATATTAGATGATTTGTGCATCTTTGACTGTAACAAATTGTGTTATTCATAAATTACAGACCTTTCTAGCTCAAAATATACAAATTTAGAACATTTAGGGGCTTTCTGTTAGTTGGGAAAAGCACACACAAAGAGATGTGGAAGTAAAATTTGAATATTTCATTTATCTTGATTACTTTGCTTTCAGTTCATATAAAAAATTTAGGTTAAAAATGTAATCAAACATAGGGATAAAATAGTGTGCATATTTTCATTTTGTGTGATAAAAATACTTTTATGTGTTGAACTTTTTTACTATTTTGCAGTAAGAATTAGAAGTAATTCTTGTTTTTAAATCTTATCCAAGATACTAATAAGATAGAATATTTAAATCTTATCCTAAATACTGTTGTAATAACTATTTTAGATTGTAAATCATGCTTTACAAATGCATGGTGGTTATGGTTACTTGAAAGATTACCCTGTGCAGCAATATTTAAGAGATCTCAGAGTCCATCAAATATTAGAAGGTTAGTATCAATTTTAAGATTTGCTTAATTTTCTATATCTCAAAGGTATATGTAACTGTATACAGAACTTTTAAACTTTCTCAAACTCTTTTATCATAAATATTTTAATATGTAAAATATTATATATGTTTATTAGGTACCAGTGAAGTAATGCTGATGATATTGTCACGTGATATTTTAAAAAATTAAAGTGAGTTGTATAGCATTGTAATCAGATTGTTTTAGCTAACTTAGTGCATTTATGTTTATAAATAATTTCTTTCTTTCTTTTTTTTTTCTAGTTGAAGTCAAGTATTTCAAAGAAGACACGAATAAGCAAATTTATTATTTCTTTTGTATCATATTAAGTTTTGCAGATGCATGTATATATTTTATAACTCTGAAAGTTCTGAATCAATATTGTTTAAATATTTAAATTTTGTACGAGAATATTTGTGCCAACTTTTTTTATAGATAAATGTGCTATTGTTTTATAATTAAATCTTCACATAGGCTCATTTATGCTTACAATTTTTGTTGAAAAATGATAAGCAAATGGTTTTAATAACATTAAAAATCTTTCATGTATAAACAGTTTTGTTTTAGTAGTTTTTTTTTCTTTTTTTTTCTTTGGCAGCTATAAAAAAAAATATGAAGCTGAGTTTGTTTTAACCTGTCAAAATCATTTTTTCCGAATTCCGGTTAATATATATGATGTAGATAAATATAAATTGTAAGAAATAGATTCTAAAAATGCTTATTTATACCTTCTTGCTATTAAAATGAAATTCATACAAAATTCTTGACCATTGAAATATTTTTTTTAAAACAAGAAATAAAAAATGAAAAAAAAAAATCTGATGTCACTGAAAAATGTAAGCAAAATAATATACAAGGAAATCATATTTATGTATATTAAAAATGAAACATTAAATTCAATGTAGCACATTTTCCAGTGTGCTATTCTTATCAATTAACATGGTTTACTCAATTAAAACTTTAGGAAATACTGTACTATATTAAATGATAACTAGTTATATAATATGATACTTCATATTAAATATTTTGCCATTTTCTTTCAAAACATTTTACAAATTAATAAACAAATCCTACAACAAAGGATTTGTTTGTAAGCTATTTATAATATTTCACCTCTTGAACTGTATGTGATTATCAAGGAAAATAAGAAAAGTTGACTAAAATTTAAAATAACAGGTAAGTTACAATTTTAAATTAATATATTGTGTGAGTATTACAATAAAAATTATGTAAAACTTCCAAAGTGTAACAGCAGCAAAATTTCAATTATAAAATAAAACAATGAAAATATAGAGACAAATAAACCAAAATGAAAGAAAGAAATATACGTAACAAATGAAAAATGTATGCTTTGGTAACTGATTGAAAAACTTAAATTTATTTATTGAGCTTACATACATCGTATGCATTTTGATTATCATGCATTAAAGCCTTTTGCTTATTTATACTGGTAGATAGTTTATATTTATTTATAAACTGTTTTAAAATGCACAAAAAAAAAGAAAAAGAAAAAAAAAACTTAATAGTGGCAGTGTGACAAACATATACAATTTGATTTGGAATAGCACTATTTTATATGTATTTCTTTGATTTTCCTTTTTTTCTTTATTTCCTCTTCCATTGCATCTAAAATACATTTTGACTTTTTTATTACCACTGTTCTCTGGCAAAAGGCAAGCTAAAATAAAAATATTTTTTTATCTTCTTTTTTCCCAAATTTGACATGACTTTTGATTATTTCCCAAAGTGTCTGCTATTCAGAGGTTTTATTGTACAGTAGACTCCCTCAAATCCGCAAACGCCTAAAATACACATATAATTTCAGATGTAGACAATGAAACTTATAGTTAAGATGCAGGTGAAAAATTTAATTTATTTTTTATCTTATATCATTCTGTACACATTTTAATATGGATTTCTGGTTAATATGATTGAACTCATGTCTTCTCATGAAGGAAGCATAAATTTATTTCTGAAAAAATTCAAGATAGCGCTGATATCAGTGGCAATCCTACTTTTACCAAAAAATTTATGTATTAATCAAGCTTTTTTGGTAATTAAGTATGGCTAAACATGAAATAAAACTTTGTTATTTTAAGATTTTGATGTGAATTATTAGTGAACATTTACAAGGCGAGTTTCATTGAATAATTCAAGAAAAAATTATCTCTCATCATTAAGCATGTTTTGTTATGCATTATTAATTGTTTACTTGACCTTTACTTTTAATATTTTAAATGTTTTTTTAAATGTTCTTAATTTTTATTATTTTACTTTATTATAAGCATTCATTATAATTTTAAGTGTATTATTAAATTCAAATTATAGTTTAAAAATGTAAACAAAACAGTGACCAGAAATCTGCAAAATTCGAAAATCCACACAACCTCTGGTTTTAAGTTATGTGGATTTAAGGGAGTCTACTGTATTATATATTTTACAAAGTCTATGTAATAATTCAAATAAATATTAATTTTCCATAAAATTTAATATAGAGTAAAACTCCATGCAGCTTTAAAAGTTTTATTCATTGAAAATTATAAGCCTTTAAATCCCTTTCAGTTAAAGTGTCCATTTATTTGGGAATTATCATTAAGAACATGCAAATAAAGCATTTGTTGAAATTGTCTAATACTGAAATTTTCATAAAATACAAAATAATTTTTAGTATGAACCACTCATAGATGGTGATATTCCCTATTACTTTTTTTATATACCTATTTCAAATTACTGTTTTTTTTAAAGCTCAGAATTGTTTTTTCATGAGATATTTCAACCTACTGTGCATATTTATTGCTCTTGTTACAATTTTATATTTTCCTGGGAATTTTGGCCCCTTTTTTGTAATGAGACAAATAATACTACAGCCATTTGTTTGAAAAATGATCAATATAGTAAAGTGTAGTAAGTTTCATTTGAAAAAAGAATGCACTAAACACAAGTAAAATGCACAATAGTAATAAACATAAATTATACAAAAAGTATTCCAATTGCTGTTTCTAAATTCAGATTTATGTGTATTTGTGGAAACTTATTATAAGGCCAGTATGGAACCATTTTTCTGGAAACCAGCTATCCAGAATGATAATTCCAACTGACTGAATTTAGAATCATTCCAGAAAAAGTTCAATGCAGTGCCAGTTTGACAGGCGTAATGCTTGATACATTATGATGCATGGTATAACTTGATATCAAGATCTAGTATTTGAAATGGAAGCATACATAGTTAGATATTGGGTGTTTTGATTTTTATTCAGAATTGCTGTTTCTGAGGAATTCTCATAAATTGCCTTCTTTTAAACTCTGATTAATCTTTGAACTTGATTGGATCTGATTCTTAATCTGAGTCATTTAACCCTCTAAGCATATTGCCCATATTTTTCCATTTCCCCAAAACAACTGAAATCAGTTCTAGACAAAAATATTTTTAACAAAATTGTGTTTAAAGATATATATAAAATAAAGAGATATAAAGTGTATTTTAGAAACAAATGGGGAAAGAAAATTAAAATTATTTTAAGTTTTACAAATATTTTTATGAAAATGTAGGAAAGCCCTCAGACGCTCAGAGGGTTAATAATTAATTTGAAATCAGAAACAGTGCTACGCCACATATATTAAATGGATGTTGCTTTAATGCCCAACAGTTATCCAGAATAGATCTGGCCCCAACCATTCTGGATAAAATGGTCCTATACTGTATATATATATAGTTTTGAGCTTCCTTCTGTAAAACTGACACTATAATATAAATAAATTTGTAAAATTTGGTAGTTCAATACATAATAATTAATCATTTGTTTCTGGTATCATCATATATATACATGAGTATATTAACATCTATTTAATAATGATTTTATGCATTTTCCTTTAATTACTGTTATTATTTTACCCTGTACTTCTTTTATCCTTTTTTCACATCTACAAAGATTTTTAATAATGTAATTTCATTCATCAATTTTTAACCAAGTGACTGTCCTTTTGCCTGTATTTAGGTAAAGTAGTTATTCATTTCTAGATGGCAGCACATGTTCTTTTATCCATATCACTTTTTTACTTTTTCTCCAACATCTCACATGCTAACTTGCCTGTCCACAAGGCACATGTATTTGAATGGATTAAGATTTAAGGATTTTTGACATTTCTTTACTTGGTGAGTTGCTATGTATATCTTTATGTTTATTATCTGTTTTTGCTGAATTTTTATTTATTTCTTGGTTTTCTTAATTGCTTTTAATTATTAGTTTTCAATATGTTATAAGGAGTTTAATATTCTCAATTTTAGGCTTAATGCTGACAATATTCAACAAAATAACTTTACTATGAATTATTCTTATGAAGCTCCTCTGATCAATCCATAAGATATTCATATAGTTTCTCATATTTGCATTTTCAGTTTACAAGGTTTAATTTTTGTATTATTATTTTTGTATATTTATAATTTTATATTATTCTTCCTTTGATTTTTACTCACATGGTTTCATTTTAACCCTTAACTGCTGTTATCGGTCTCACAGACCACTGCATTTTTCACTTTTCAGAGTTTAACTCTCAACTTTCAGTTTAACTACAGATACTAGTGAAAATTTGCTTAGTTTAGATCCCTAGTACTATCCTAGAAACTTCTGAAGGGATGAATTTTGATTAGAAACAGCCTGTACATAAAGTTTAGTACAGAAACAGTATCTAATGCGTTTATCGAGCCTTTTATTCATCTTTCAATCTATGGGTCTCAGAGACCGATTCACAGTAGTTATGCAACAATTTTTGTCACAGTAGTTAAGGGTTAATTATATATATAGTCAAACTCGGTTCATATGAGAAACAAGGGAATTATAAAAATCCTTGTATCAACCATTACTCATAATACCCATGAAGACAATAAAAATCTTTAAAAAAAATACTCATAATTAAACTAATTACTACTATTAATTGCTCTAATCATCTCAATGTTAAAATTAATTTAAGGTTGTTCTCAAGTCCAAGTCAGCTTTCTGATATATTTTGTAATTCATTTTTGTTCGCAAACATCAAATTGGCAGGTGCTCTTATTAAGGAACGATGTAATCAAACTGTTTTTTCCATTCCAAAGGCAGAAGTTTGTTCAGAAAATGCTGTCAAAGGTAGCATTTTGAACTCAATTTCTGGATGTGACAGCAAAGGAAAGGGGGGGGGGGGAACTGCTGTCTTAAGGCAACAATTGCTTATAACTGGTAATTCATTTACTGGAAAATAAAAGAACATTTTGATTACAAATCATTTCAATAAGCCTGCAAGTATCATTTTGAGAAAGGCCTTAATATCATAACGTTAACATAAAATATTTAGTCTCACCTGTATGATTGTCATGTTTATAGATGGGTCTTTTCTTTAAACAAAATCACAGTACTGAAGTCAGCCTCTAAAGAACAAGTAATTCTCAAGAACGTAAACCACACACAGTAATGCAACTGATCACCTCCCCTTTTCTCAGAAAAACTCGGTTGACACTGCAATAGTCACTGCAATTTTCAAGCAATTGATTTCACATATCTTTTTCATTTTAACAGTGTAATAAGTTACTTTAAAAGGTTTTATAATGTGACCCAAAGTCAGTTTTTAAAGAAAGAAACAAATAAATGTCTTATTCTATGCTCCTTTCTTTCTGTGGCTGGGTTGTAAATCTTAGTAAAAAGCAGTATTTGAAACATTCTTATCTTTCCTTTCATTCTTTCAAGACTTCAGGACATTCCTTTGAATTTTCTTGGATTGGGGGGTGGTGACTTTTTGAAGGTTGAAATTGTGTCTGGTAAAACTGATAAATGATTATATTTTGAGAGACAGTTGTAATGTAAAAATATTATCATTGAGAGAGAACAGCATTTGATAAGAAAAATATTTCTTTCCTAATTCTACCTTACATTTTGCCAAAAATCACATGGAAATGAACCAATGTTTTGCTCATATTAGCAATGATCCTGCTTTTGTAGCTTGTAAAAAAGCATGAAAATTTAAATGATGAACCATTCTTAATGTACAACTTGCTTGTTTTAAACATGTTCTCATATTAGCTATGCTCTTATTAAGCAAGTTCAACTGTATACACAGTAGACGATCTTTATAATGCAAACCTAACTACATGAGGTTGTGCATTATATAGATTGTATTTCACACATCATTAGACTTACCTTGTAAACATATCAAAATACAGTAGGTTATATTTATATTGTATTCAGTGGGACAGAAGTTTTGTACAGATTGTAAATTTCATTGTTAAATTTACTTTACAAACATGGTCCAAATATTCCTGTACCAAATCATTCATTATATTACAAATTTTCAAAGCATTTTTTTTGTAATAACAGCAATTTTATTATTAAAAAGCTCTGAGAACGAATGTATCAAATTTAGTCTTCTAGAGAGTTCTTTACAAAGTTGGAATGCAGGTGCTTCTAAACTGCAACATTCATTGTTTATGTCTGAGAAGTTGTGCGTTATTTAGAGAATTGCATCTTAAAAATCTTCTACTGTATATATATATATATATATATATAATATACATAATTTAAAAATAAATATCAGAGCATAATTTTAATATGTACAAATTAGAAAAGTGAAATCATTAAATGAAAATGAAAACATTATTTCAGATATCAAAATAGTAGCCTCACTTAACAAAAATGGGCATATCTAACATGAACAACAAAAACCAGGTTGTTATAGACCTATTTAAAATGGGTTAGTAAAATGCCATTTTCTGAGTTTGTCATGCTATTTTTATATGCTCCTGATATTTTGAAATGTATGCTCACATTTTGCAGATACACTGTGCTATTTTCCATATATTCTATACCATTTTCTGCAGGATCCATGCTATAATTTTTGCATAGAATAAATAATATATAAAAATAAATGCAGCTTACTTTAAAATTATTATAAATTTGATAATCAGCAATTATATTTCTCATTGAGCTCAAGTAATAGTCATTTGCCAAATACAAAAATACAGTTTTCTAATCCGTACTGTTTAGTTCCAAGCGTTTTGCAGATCAAGTCATGTGTATTTAATCTTTTTTATGCTTTTTTTATTCATATTTTGGACAAATTTAGATTGTTAATGTTTAAAATAAATAAATTACACACTTAAACATATGAATTAAATAAGAATTATTTAAAAAATAATTTATTGATTTTTATATTTTTTAAATATATTATCAATAGTTGTTTGTATTATATTAAAACCTGTGGTTTATGTTTCTGTATTGTATCTTGCAGTCTTCTATAAATATCCATAATTGGCAGCTAAAGCATAAAATTTTGGTTTTAGAAATTTAAATATCATTTAGCAAACATTGTATATAGATGTATAAGTATTAAATATGAATTTATTGATATTTATATTTATTAACATTGATTTAAGGAATAAATTGCTCGATTTTTGTATAAACTTTTTATATTCAATTCTATAAATTCTAATTCTCTACTGTATGTAGCATAGTAATAAAATTGTTTGGCAATTTTTCAAATAATAAATGGGAAATGACTTTATTTCATGGTTTCATTATTAGTAATGAAGAGACTACATAGAATTACTTTGATCATGACATAGGTAAAATAATTAAATTCACCTTTTTAAAAATATATATTGTGAAAACAGAAAGGCTAAAAATAAAATTTGTACTTGAAAAATAAAAGTAATGAGAATTAACAGAATAATAATAATTAAATAATGATTTGTTAAATATCATTTGATGTATTTTTTTCATTTTATTTTATTTATATTATTTTTTTTCATTTGTATTATAAAACTAAGCTACCTTATCAAAATTGTAAATGTGAATGTAAATTGGCAAATTATGTTAAACTATAAGTAGACAAATTGTTAAAAATATATTGGAAAATTATTGAAATGAACTACATAAAGGTTTAAAATAATCAAATTGAAAACATGCAAATGAATTGTGTTTATAAAAATATGAATTCTGAAATAGAAATAGAGGCACACACTTCTAGCAACTGAGAGATGACCATTTGAAAACTTCTATCCTCTACCTCTTAACATCTTCCTCTACCTAACTCTTTATTCAAGAGGCAGAAAAAACACAACAGGGAGTCTTTTCACGGGGAGTGATAAATTGTCTCTTTGCAAGTAGGAAATGAATTGCTCAGAATAAAAAAATATTTGTTTTATGTTAAAAATAGTTACCTCCCTAATAAATAGAAATAAAATATTTTTATATCAATGCATAAATTAAACTAGTTTTTACCATGTCTTTATAAAATTTCTAAAATATGTGATAGAAAATTCCAGTTTACTGAGGGACAGTAATTATTTTGATCATGCTTTTAGTATTTCACATAAATCAAATATTTAAAATTATTTTTATTAAAAAATGAAAACTGAAGTAAAGAGCAGCGAGTTTTAAGAATGGACCACACGAATGGGGTGGATCACACAATCCTTGTGGGAAATTACCCATATTTGATTGGCTCTTCTCGAACGCTTGTGGGGAAATCAGGATATTGATTAACTGTATAAAAGAAAAATGCCATTGTGACATTGAATGATATCAGGAATGCTTGTGGTCAATTACATACAAAAAAATTAATTTGAAAAACTCAATTTTTTCATGAGATATCCCTAGAAAAGTGAAGTAATGTAGTCTCATAGGATTAACATAGAGAATGGAAGACAGAAATCTAATGGATCATTTGATGTATTTTTATTATCAAGTTGAATGATTACACTCTTAAGTATTTTTTATTAGTATTGAATTTAGGGAATGGCTTTGGGTGGAATGTATCCCCAACCCATGACATCAAAATGTCCCCCTTGGGTGATTTAGGATTTTATACTTATTAAGGGGTAAAACCACTTTAACCGGTTCAAAATTTTGAATACTTTTTTGTTGCTTAAAGTATCTTTATGCCTACAAAAATTATATTTTATTAGTTAGAAATCAAAAGTGAAAGGATAATTTTAGAGCTACAGAAGTTGAGTACACCACAGTGAGTAAACACTAATGAAAATTTTAAGTTCATTTGTTTTCTTTCAGAACAGCCATTTCAAAATTGAATGATACTCCAAATCTGCCAATTTTCAAACATTCAACTTAATATTTTTGAAAATTAAACATCACATATTTTTATAGTGAAATACATAAGATGTTTTCAGAACATTGATATCCAACTTTTCTGTTTAACTTTAAGTAAAAAAATATTCAGTTAAAAATTTACATTAATAATTCAGTATAAATGGATTTTTAGAAATACTATCTTGCCTCCTTTGCTTTTCTTTAAAAAAATTCCTGAAAAAACCTTAAATTTCAAGATATCAAAGTGGTGTGTTACCCCTTAATGGTCTAAAAGTATAATCTTCTCTTCTGCCTCAGAGCTGCAGAAATCCCTCCTAGAGAAAAATATCTGAATTCAACATTGTTTTTAATGCAACCAGTGCTTCTGATATTCTTGCCAAGTCTCAAGGGGTTTTTAAGGGAAACTTTTTTATTTTCAGACTTTATCCTTCTCCCTAACCCAGTAGCAAAATTTTCTGTGTCAATCTGCAGCAACCAAATTTTATCTGTGATGCAACAGTGTATGACCTAGCCTGCTATCTTAAGAAATAATAGTAACTTATAAAATAAGCAAAATTTGCATTTACAAAGAAAATATAATAAAAAAATACAATAAATCTAGAGATTTCAAATATATTTTAGCCCAGCATTTATTTTGAAGGTGTTGGATTAATCTGCAAGATTAAAATAATCTGCTGCGTGCTGAACTGTTTTTGCTACTGGACTCCCTTACATTCCAAAACAGTTCTCCCTTTTTTCTTAAGTATTTTTTAAAAATATGTATGGAAAAATCTTTTTTTAAAAAGCCATAAATTTCACCAAGATATATTTAAGGATATTTTTTCCAGATCAAAATCTTCTACTACAATAAATAATCAGATATAAATTTAAATTTCAAAAGCATGGATGTTATGATAAGTATAATATTGAACTTAAATTTTAAGTTATTAATGTTAAAGTAAATATTATCTATTTTATTAATTATATTAAGACAATATATTAATTATATTTAGACAATATATTAATTATATTATACTGATATATGTAAATGTTTTATCTGTTTAAAAATTATAGAACAAATCCATTCCCTCCTTTCCTTGTCTCTTTTGTAATTTTAATGTTTATGTATGTTTTAAAACTGCACAGTAATTGATAAAAATGTTGTCAGTAGATTCTCCCTTATTTTGCTTCTCCAGAGTGATAGTGTGCTATACTACACACATCATAGCAAAATTTCAATTCACACTATATCCCTTATACTTCTTCATTGTTTATATGTAGAATGATATAGAGTTTCTCCCAGTCAGTTTCAGGAGGTGCTGCACCTTGCCTTCCCTTTAATTTAAAAATTGCACCTTTCTTGCCCCCTTCATTACCTCTGTCAAAACAATTACACTCATACTGTATTTTCTATTAAAAATTGACTTATTGGCACATCTTGAAAAGATTGCCCTCACTTTTAAATATTAAAAATGCTTTTAGAAATCAAAAATGCCTTAAAATATAAACTTAAGAATAAAAAAGTGATTTTTGCCCACCTGCAACATCTTGCCTTTTTTTACACCTCAGGAAAACTCTGGAACCATTATCTCCTATTTCAGGAGTGAGAATCCTCTATGTTTCAATGTTCCTCACACTTTTTAAACAAAAAATTCCACCTAAGTCACCAGTGCCTTTTCCAAAATTTCTGTTTTCCTGCTTTTTACTATCCTCCCATCACAAGTTTCAAAACTTGAGCTCTTTAAATTTTGGAAGTTTTTCTGCCATTTGTATTACTTTGCAGAAACAATAGTTAAAAAATCATCATAATCTATCTCCCTTTTCTTTTCTCTAACACACTAAGTTCCTAATCTTTAAAATTCCTTTTTTTCTTCTTATAATTTCTGATGTATTTGCTTATTTACTTACAGTTTTAAAAATAACAATCTTCAAACTTTCAACAGCCACACATCTCCCCCCTCTCAATTTGAAGCTTTAAAAATTGTAATTGCATAAATAAAACCCTGTATTCAAAAATACATATTTTAATTCATTAGTTTATTTAATTTGTAGGTCTATTTTTTTTTGTTTTATTTCTTTAAAGTCCTTGATTTTTAGGGTTTCACTTGTGTGTCTGTGTTCGTCTGTCAGAGCCATTTTTCTCATAAACTAGGGAACATGGAAAGTTCAAACTTGGAAGAGTTACAAAGGCTATTGACCCACATATTTATAGATTATTAGCCAGTTACAAATATTTTAAAAGAAAAATTTAAGGAGGCAAATTAAGTTACTTGAAAAAAAATTCTTTTAGTGTATCATGTGGTGTTTTTGTGTGAAAGATCTCGTAACACTGAACTCAAAAATATGTTTTAATTTTAGGTGTTCTATTTCCAGCAATGTCATTGAAAATGTACTGCAAAAATATGTCCCCCCCCCCCCACTCCTATTTTCTGAATATGCTGAAACTAAAATTAGGAAAAAATTAGGGGTAGTAGGAATTTATTTAAACCATTCAGGAATACTATAGCAATTATCCTAGGTCACATAGTTTTTCAGAAAATCTCAATTCTCTATTACATACAAACATTACTTTGCAGGTGCTCAGTGGGGATGTTGATGGATGCTCAATGTACCTCTTGACATGGATTCATCCAAGGATTGTTGATAGTGATTTTTGAATTTTTTTTAATAATTAGCCGAGATATTAATTAAAATACTTTCTAGAAAAATATGGCATGGACCAAGGCGACATTGCAACTTTGTGACCTTCTTTCTAAGCATGCTTGACATAATGCCAAGTTTAAACTTTTTACAAGGTCTTTGTTTTAGTTAAGGCAAATCACAGTGATAAATACTTAATGCTTTTCATTCCAATTGAAGTCAATTATTTAAAAATAATTCATTGAATAATTCCAAGACATTAAAAGTCAGTAGTTTTGAGACAACAACCGCTCATAACTCAATATGTAATTCATTTATAATGAAAAACTTTTTATGTACAGATAACTTCAATAGTCATGAACAATAATTGAGCTCTCACAGTTATGATTACAGTGACAATATTTCAAAAGGCAACACCTATTTCACACTGTAATGTGATATATGCAGTGAAAAATCACAAATTGTGTTGAAATAATATCTGTAGCACCAAAAAAGGTGATATAAAACAGACAAAGAAGGGCAGAAGAACAACAAATAAGGGACATGTAACATAAAAAGAAAACATTTTATTCAGATTTCAAAAATTTCAAGTGGCTACCTTCACAGATGATGACACATTGTGTGCAGGAGATCATGAACAACAAGGTAGCATGTATCATGACATAAGGATTCTGTAGAATTGCATATTTACTAATGTCTTTCATGTCAAACACACTTTGTAGATTTTACATTACCTTGCATATTAAATACCCCCAGAGAATCAATTTGATTGAGTTTGGGTGATCATAGCAGCAATGGAAATTTGAAGTGGTTTGAGATGATAATGTCATGCTAGTGCTCTGGCAGCACATGAATTAGATTAGTCACTGCTTTACTTTGCCTAGGTCTGAAGCTGCTAGATGTAGTGCTACAGGTACTGCTGTTCCAATGTCATTTATGGTTTTTCATTGTGTAAATCACATTGTGATGCAGAACAGTGGGTGTTGTCTTGAAATTTTTATTTTGTCACAGTAACCTCAACCATGAAAGCTATATTGTTGTCTTTACATTCTCTAGTGCATATCTTGAAATATCTAAATATCAAATTTCATTCAGATTTCTTGCATGACACAATTATTAGGGTCTTATATATCAGCAAAGTTTTTTTTATGGCCACCCTGTATCTATATTTGCACTGCAATATAAAGATCAAATTCTAACAATAGAGACTTGATTTGTAAACTTGCATATGCAAAAAGTTTGTTTTTAATATTAAGGCTAATTATTTCAAATTGTGGGAGGTTATTACAAAGCAATAAGTTAAATTTTAAATTATATTTTACTTTAAAACAGTATACATTTCTGTAAAAAGAATGTGTAATACATTTAATCTTAAATTATACATTCAAAAGAAAATAACCAAGCAATTCACATAATGAAATTTATTTTTCAACAAGATGATAAAAAAAAAAATCAAAAAATTGGCACATACACCATTTATTTTTTATTTGTGAAATTTGTGATTCATTTCAGCAAACAAACATATATATGACTATGTATGTTTATATACATATACACAACATCAGCCACTAGAAATTCAGATGAAAAATAGAACAATGAACATAGTCAAACACTGCACTTTCCCCACACATCCACCAGAAACGTTCATTAGCTAAGAAGATTTATTAATGTCATGTCATGTAGCGCATTATTGCAGAAAGAGCATATAAAAGTTCCGCTTGTAAACGAGCTTCAAATAACATTAAGTTAACATGGACCTAAAAATAAGAACAGTAATTTATATAAAACATATGTATACAACAATGAAAGCTAAAAACTATTAAAGACAAGTAATAGCTGACCTAAGACTTTAGAAATGATTTTATAGTCCAGTTTTTTTTTTTCACTGTTGGAGCATGAACAGCACCTTTTTCTATTTTTGAAGTTAATCATTATTTCTCCTTACAAAGCACTACAATTGATGTGGTGCTTATCCTACTTATATTACATACTATAATTAAGAGAGCAGAAAGAAAACTTTCTTCTGCTATTGCACCATTAGGAAGAAAGATTTATTTATTTCAAAATGCATTGCTTTAGCTTTATTTATTCTGCATTTAATAAGTGTCTTTCCTTGGTGTTATGAAACAAACCTTTAGAAATTCTTCTTCTTATTATTTTTTTATGTTCTAAACATACAGTGGTGGCTAAAATTGTGGACATTTTTTGAAAGTTTCATGTTTTTCAACTTTGTGTGTTTGTAGAATATATTAATTTTCACTTAAATACAAACGTTTATATATATCAAATTGAAGGTAATTTAATGTAGAATTTAATAATAAAAACAGTATTACAATATCTGTATTACAAAAACAGTTATGCAACTAATAGTAAGATCTATCTTAGATTTGCATTTTTTTAAAGTGATACTTACACAATCAATACTTAGTAGGATAACCCTTATTTTTTAAGACAGCTTCACAGCGTCTTTTTATCAAGTGAATGAGTGTTTGGAGTTCATCTTTCGTAATCATATGGTGCCAAGAATCAATTATAGCTTCTTGTTGTTGTGAGTTGTCTTTTATTGGATAGACGTTTTTTTCGTACAAGAATTTTCAAACGTCGCCACAAATTTTCAATAGGATTGAGATCAGGGCTGTTTCCTGGCCATGGTAATATATCTATGCCTTTATTTTGAAACCATGCTTTGCATACTTTTGCTGTGTGGCATGGAGCTGAATCCTGCTGAAAAATAAATGGTGCGTTGTTGGGGAAGAGATCCCTGATGGAAGGTATCAAGAGATCCCTGATGGAAGGTATCAAGAGATCCCTGATGGAAGGTATCAATTTTGGTTCCAGGACAGTTTCGATGTATTTTTTAGCATTCAGGATACCATCAATCACTTGAATTTGGCCCACACCATCTGCAGACATACATGCCCAAATCATGACATTTGTTGGGTTTTTTGTAGTTGCTTCAATGGAATCAGGATGAAGCGCTTCTCCTACTCTATGTCTCACATATTTTCTACCATCACTATCAAAGAGCGATATTTTACTCTCATCGCTCCAGATTACTTGCTTCCATTGATTTTCTGACCATTTAATGTGTACTTTTGCCCACTTAACTCGTTTTTCGCGTTGCTTTTGATTTAAATATGGTTTTTTCCTTGGAATTCTAGCTTGTAGTCCAAATCCTGATAACCTTCTTATTGTTCTTGAAGTTACTGCAATACCCGCTGCATTCATTTCACATTTAATGACATCTGATGAAAATTTTCTATCTTGAAGGCATAGCCGTTTAATTTTTCTATCGGCAGTAGCACTTGTGCATTTTTTTCGGCCTGATTTGGCCTTATTTTCCACTGATTTCATTTTTTCATTACGTAAATAGAACTTTCGTACACCAGAACAAGTCACTGAACCACAAATTTGTCTTGCAATTTCAGCATAAGAGAAGCCATTTTCTCTCAATATGACAATTCGGCTTTTTTTTGTAGATGTTCAATTAGTTCTTCTTGTTGATGACATTGTTTAAAATTAGTTTAATAAAAAAAAAGGACTTTAAATATTCAAAAACAGCAATACTCTATTTAATTTGTACTAGTATGCATCATTCCGCAAAATATTTCCACAACAATAACTCTTTTACCATCCAAATAACCTAAACTATAGTTACAGACATTTGATTGGTCCTCAGAACAGTGTTTGTGATTGGCTAGTATGCTTTTATTACAAAACACGTCCTTATTCAAAACGATTTGTATTTGTTTGTTCTACTAAAATGAGCATAACTTTTTTGTATTAGATATTGTAATACTGTTTTTATTATTAAATTCTACATTAAATTACCTTTAATTTGATATATAAACGTTTGTATTTAAGTGAAAATTAATATATTCTACAAGCACACAAAGTTGAAAAACATGAAACTTTCAAAAAATGTCCAAACTTTTGGCCACCCCTGTATTTACAAAAAAACCTACCTTCAAGTTTAATCATTAAAATAGCTTGAGCATTAAAGACTACACTGCAAAGGGTTCTAATCAGAGAAAGGTGGTATGCTTTTATCAATGAAAATAGGTAGGTTGTGCCATGTCTTTGAAATTAAATTCTCAGACCTATATTTTAAACTTTGAGTTGCATTCTGTTCCATTTCTCTTTATGCACTGTAGAAGTGCAAGACCAAAAGTAAATTTATTTTATGAACATATAAAAATTATAAATGATGAAGCAGAGATTAAAAAAAAAGGGGGTTATGAATTTTATTAACCACTTTGTGAGAGTAGGTCACTTCTTTTGTTGTACAAATAGACATTAAAATAAGATTAAATTACATGAATTTGATTAATATAGCATGGAAACTTTTTCACCTTTTTCTCCCTGAACAACTTTCCTTCCTTAATTCTCAAACACCCCCATTTACTACAACAATAAAAATTCTGTTATTGCAAATATTACTTTTGACTAAAAAATAATCCAATATTGGATTTCTTTGTAGTCTACTATTTTATTTTTAATTTTGTTTGAATGTTATAGAAAAGTATATTAGTGTTGTAGAGAATTTTATGTGTACACACAATACACATACAGTAGAGTCTCTAAAATCCGCAAAACTCCAAAATCCGCATGCGTAGCAAATTTGCAGTGAAATTCGCAGTTAAGAAGTAATCTTTATAATCTTTGCTCCAAATATTATTGAACGAAAATAAAATTATTTTTAACGCAAATTTATTTGAATAAATAATAATGTTTATAATGACACAAGATATTACACTGTTTATATTATAAATGGCCAACAACTCTTTTCATCCTATCTTAAAACAAACAACTGAAAAAAAATATGGGGTATGGATGGGGTTGCCAGAAAATTGTAAAATTCTTTTACTGATGGACAACTGTGCTGCTCATCCTGAATTAAATGGTATTTCAGATAATATTATTACAATGTTTTTGCCTCCCCTTCCCTAACACTACCTCGTTAATTCAGCCTATGGATCAGGGTTATTATCCATAGTGTAAAATGCCACTATAAATCATATTTTTTGAAGCAACTTATTAATGCTGATTCGCCATTTGAAACAATAGAAGAGCGCAGAAAAATGTTCACCATAAAATACTGCATTTATTTAATTGATGAAGCATGGGTTTCTATTACAAAAGATATCTTGATCAATGCATGACATAAAATATGGCCAGGATCATTATTTATTGAAAATGAGGATGAAGAAAAAGATTTTTCAGGTTTTTCATAAACATTGCAACAAGCTAAAGCTTCTGAATTGATGAAATATGCTAAAGCCCAGCTTCACAAGATTTTTTTAAAGAAGATGAAATTATGGAATGGATGAACCACACAGATGAAGTTTTAGTAAACTATTTTGCAGATGAAGAAATTATTTCTTCAGTTATTAACCTACCAGAAGACAGTGAATCTGAATTTGACAATGACTCTGAAGAAAATAAAGTTTGAAGAAGGTTTGTATTTTTGTAAAAACTTTTTGAAGTTCTTGGAGCAGCAGAGTTGCATAGACCAACAAGAAATAATGACTGTTTACAGGATAAAAAAAAAACTTCATCAAGAAAAAGGGAAAGTTCTGAAGCAAAAAACTGTACAGGAAATGTTCAAAAGTTGTAATAAAAAATAATTTTGTATATTAAAATAATAATCTGCAGGTAAATTAAAGGTATTCAAGTTTTGATTTGTTTAAATTGAATTATTACATCTTCTTCTAAAGGGACACAGGTAAGTTGAAAAAAAAAATCATTTAATCTAGAATCTGCAAAATTCTAAAATCCGCACAGCCTCTGGTCACAAGCTGTGCGGAGTTTGGAGACTCTACTGTATAAACATATCTATATGTCCACAGCTTAAAACAATAGTAATAAAATATGCAGCATAACAGAATACAGGATAAATAAAAACTTACTTTTTCTGAATGCCTGAATGCTCTCATGATTTCATCATAAGAATTCTGAGTAATTTTTTCAGGACAAAAACACACAGTTTCTACATAGGCTCTGAATCCACTATCAAGCAAATCTTCCATCTCAACATAATTGTAGTCATCATGAATAATACCATATATTCTATGAATATAGTTCCACACTGCACGTCGAAATATAGTAGTATCAACATTTTCTTTATGTCCCATGCTACCAAAAAAGAATCAATATCAGTTTCTCTCCTATAATTTTTAATCATATGAAACATGTTACTTTGAATAGAGGTATGAAAGTAAAATGAAGAATACATTACTATGGCTATTAATATGTTTGTTTATTCCAGAAAAAATAACACATAAATTATTATTAATAAATTTATGTAAGTCAGCTACTTGTGTCAAAGTATAATACTGAATTATTATTATTATATTTTCATGTCATATATTGAAACTTAACATTATATGATATTATTATTTTTACAATCTATATTTACAAAATTGTTCTCATATTCTTTCACAAAATCATAGCTACTTTTTTTGTCTTTACTATGGTGATACTCTTCTATAAAATTTATGCAAGATCAATAGGGATGTTGGTAAATCACATAAACTGACAATATCCCATCAAGAGTAGTGGCAGATATGGTTTCTGACTAAAATTATACAAATATGTGCTACCACTAATCTAGTAAAATAATTGTTATGATGATCTTCATAAAATGCTACATAATATTTATAGTTACAATAGATATTAATTTGACCAGATACTGCATGCTAGAAATTTGAATATGTAAGCTGTAGTAAATTTTTCTCCTCAACTTATATATTTTTATTTCAAAGAAATTGGGGTGGGGTGGGGGGGATTATATTAGTATATATTACTATTTATTTTGTTTTTGATGTTATTAGTTTTATATTTTCTATCAAATCTGATTTTTGTAACTATTTTCAATTTCTGTACCAGTATTATAATTTGATAATAATTGCATCATTTTTAGTCATTAGTTATATTAATTCATTTATAAGGGTCAATCATATTCTTTGCATCAAAGATGAGCTAAGTATTTTTTTAAAATATATAATATATAATTAATTCAAAACTGTATTTTTCATGTTTACTAGATTAATAAATGAAGTTTTAGATATGCTAATCAGCAGTGAACTTTTTTTGTTTCTAAGACCATTTTTCACTTCATATTTTTCTTCTATGTTACCAAATTCAGAAATTTGTATAGCACAACAATTTTGTCAAGCAAAGATATTAACAATTATTTTGAAATTTTGCACTGATAAAGTTTAGATTAATATTCTAGCTATTCTTTGGATCAATAAAAACTACATTTAATAGATTTAAATTAACACATTTTTATTTTTTTAAATGAAAAACAAGAGGACAGGAATATGTAAAAAAAAATATTTGATTGACCCGTAATAACTGTATAATAATAAGTCTATATCATAACTGTAAATCCGTTATTATTTTATACTTAAAACTGAATGCATCATAACAAAATTTTAGTACAATTATCTTTACTTTTTTCTTTAACACAACATATCTCCATTCTATCAGAAAGTAGCATATATTATGAAAGACTATTTTTAGAGAATAGTCTTTAATTTAGGAAAATAAACATATAAGCACTACCAACAACTTTGTAACATAAGTTACCAATTTTGAGAAAAAGATAGAACTTCTTCATTTTTTATTCAATGGATGTTTTTCTTATATGTTATAGAAGTTTAATTTTAAAATAACACACTGAATAATAATAATAAAAAAAATCATTTATATCAGTAGCTTATTTCTGGACAGTTATGAAAGTATGAAAAATGTAAAACTCGTGCATTTTAAAGAAAGTGTGTAATTTTCATATTTTATAAAAAAGATCATAAGTATAACATTTTTGAAAACTACCTGAAAAATTGTTTTAGTTAACAAATCAAAACATACATTTCCTAATATTGCTGTTACTAGCTATTTATACAGACATCTTTGTTGTATCCCTAGTAGTAATAATCATTCATATTATCTCAAAACTAAGTTTTTCTGTTGTCATTCTTCCATAAATTAAATAAAATATCATATAAAAAAATTGCCAGAAAAAAAAAATAAAAAAAGAACATGCTTTAAAAAAAAATATAAATAAATTATGAGGTTTTATTTAAAAACTGGTAATTTTGTATCTACAATAAAATAAAGATATTAATAATTTTATATCTACTTACGTATAATAAGTAAGATCGTAAGCAACTTTAAACTTCTCATCTAGCACAGTACCAACATCATCATAAAATTGATTCAATAATGAATATGCATGATCATCCCAAGAACAATCCTAAGAATAAATAGTTCAGATTAAACAAAACATCATTGCTGCAAAATATGTACATTTATTGGTGTACTTCCCTTCTATAGGGGCTTTTGAAAGATTGTGAAAATGGCCTTGGACAAAAGATGAAAAATTTTCACAAGTACTTTCTGACAACCAATTATTCATTGTTTCATATAATGACCAACCAAAATATGTTTTCTGGACCAAAACTGAACCAAAGCTGAATTTCAGCCCTTTATTGAGTTTCGGCAAAAAATGAAAACAAAATTCTTCAAATTGAAATTTTAAGGTATTAATATACACATACATACAAAAAAATTAATTATTCATAAATACACATACCAATCTATAGAGACAATTTTATTTATGTGAATGTGCATGTGCTTGTTTTCAATAAAAGCAAAAATATTTAATTTTTTTTTTGTAATTATATAACCTAACATTTGAGGCGTTTATTCATTATTACTTTTATAGTTATTCATACAATAAAACGTTTGCACAAAGAGATTCAAAATGCTTAATATTTAACTTTTCACTTGGTCAAAAAGAACCATTTAAAATATGCTGCTTTAAGAGTGTAATAACACATCCATTCATAAGAAGGTGGAGGTAGCTATTTTCACTTTAAATTATTTCGATAGCAATTTAAAAATATAGAATGTGTGTTTTTAATTTTTACACTCAAAGTTCTTACACTAATATATTTGTTATTAATGTTTCTATTAATTTTAATATAGTGACCTCTCACTTATATGTGATTGAAGATATATATTTAAAACAAGGCTGGCACATAACTGAAAGCAACACATAAAGAAATATCTCTTATGCAGGGGCCTCGCTAAGGGGGGGGGACGGGGGGGGGAGCCTCCCCCCCCAAACATATGTGAATGCTATTACACTTGGCAAATGTACAAACTTTTATTTGGCAAATTTGTATAAAACTTTAATAAAAACTATAATATACTCTCTATTTTTAATAGACTTGACAAAAGTTACAGATCTAATTGGGAATATTATTAAACTTTTTACAAATAAGAACTATATTACATTTTCTAACTTGTGGTATTTTGGTAAATTGTAAAACTAGTTGGCAAACTTGTTGAATTGGCGAGAACTATTTATTTTTCCTTTTCAATGAGTTGGCAAATACTGAAATTTGACTTGGCAATTTAAGGTCCTCTCCCCCCTCAATAAAAAGTCTTAGCGATGGCACTGCTCTTATGTCTTAATATTTTAGAAACACACAAATTATATGTGTAGCAATTAAACTCAAAAACTAGTGTAAAGTTTACTATGATAATTTTTCTTTACATTAAAAACAAACAGATACTAAAATTGTTCTCTCATAACATACTTCAAAGTAAGAGTAAATATCAAGTAAATTTTCACTCATAGTTCATTTTTCAAAGTAACAGTTTATGAGGATCAGAGCCACTGAAAGAGGAGTAGTGTGTGTGTATGTGGGGGGGGGGGGTAGAGTAGGTACCAATTACTGGGGCCTGGTTCTTCAGAGGGGCCCATCTCAAGTTCTGTTTTTAAAATAAAACTGTAAAAGTATAGAGATCGAGTACCTCCTTTTTTATGTAAAATTTTCAAGATAAAATAACTAAAAAGTAAATAATTGTTTTAAGTTAGAACTTCAGTCTTATAAGTAATTTAAATGGGACATGTTAATGTTATTACAGAGCACTAAGAAAAGCAATTAAAAAAAATCATCTGTTAATAAATCTCTAATAAGTGCACTTACAGAATGACTAAGCTGGTGAAAATGTAAGGGGTCTCTAGCTTCACAGATACCCCTAATTAAATTTTAGGCAAATATGTATTATTTTCCAAAAAAGTAATTTTTTAACACGTTTATTTTATAATATTCTACTTGAGAGTCCACATCTGAATAACCATCAAAGCCCGTAGACTGTCTCTGCAGCTCTAATAATGATGCTTTAACCATTTATCTACTACTTAATAAAAATAATTGCATGTAAATTTTATTTCATGTTAATATAGTGTTAACTAAACGATAAATGCCAAAAAAATACCCACTTTCCAAAAATTATGTTAAATACACTTAATTAAATAAAATGGTACCTTTTAAGTACTATTAGTATTAAACATTTACAAAAATATTCAGACTTTGAAAATGAATTAAAGCATTTAGAAAATTATTATTTTTTTATATATGTTGTAGTACAACAAAAAGAACATTTTTAACAAATCTATCCTTGGTGATATTTAAAAAAAACAATGTTTTTCTCATTTACACACAGAAAAAACATTATATATGCTGCATTTTGAATGGGGCTTTGATTTTATTTTGTTAACTACACAAAGTTCACAACGGCCTCAATTCAATACAAATGTTGGCCAATGACATCTTCTATTTTGCAGGCAAATGTCTTTGGAAGCAGAAGTTTATTTTTTTTTCTTTTTCAAGGCACTGCATTTGAAGAGGCTTTAGGTTCTTCAATTGATCTTGATCTTTCTCTTCGTTTAGGTTCTGCCTTTTATTTGATGAGCTAATCTTATGTGACACGTTTATACTCTAGAAGAGTTATAGATTAACATGTTTCTGTGTATGCTATGTGTGAATTCACAAGGGCGATGCTAATTAGAACTGATGGTACTTTTAAGTACTACCAAAAACTGGTTTGTTAAATAAATCATAAATGGTACTTAAATAACTTAAGACTATGCTAAATTGTATTCTAAGATCATAACAAATGTGGAAAAAAATATCATTCAACAACCTTCAGTATTTTTGCATAGATTTGAAGCAAGCAGAAGATAGCAATATGGCTGACTCAAATGCATGAACAGACTCTGAAATAAATATTTAAAAGAAATATTTTGATAATGATAGCTGCTGTTGCTATCTAGTGAGGTTAAAAGTAATTTAAAACATTGGTTCTTGAAGGTCTTATCAGTATTTTACCAATAGACTGTATTCTATAGGACTGCAAAGCAACTGGTATTTAGAAGTACCATCAGTAGATAAAGGATTAAACACTATTCAAATTCATTTTTTAACAGGGAATATGCTAGAAATAGCATAAAAGTTTGTTTGCATCACTTTAGAATAATGTTGTTATTCTGGAGGAGGGGCGTTGACCTGTGTAGCGCGGCGGGCTGTCGTCTCGAAGTTTTCCTATTGATTTGTGTAAAGTTTTCCTTTAGTTTGTTATTTTTTCCTTTTAGCCTGGTGTTACTGGGCTTTTTGTAATTACTTGAAGCTTCTCTTTCCCTGGGGTAAGCGTATTAAACCTTTGTTATTATCTTTGGCGTATCAAGTTTCTATTTGCTGCCTTGTGTGTTTGTCTATTCTGGCTCCGTTTTCAAGGAGTTGAGTGGAACGCCTGCTCATTTGCTATGGCCAACTCCACAATTAAAATTGTTTCTGACCCCATTTCGGAAACTTTGCCTGTGAACGTAGATATGGTGGAAAATGAGAATAGCTACTTCTTGCCACCTAATGACAACCCTAACGTGATTCGCACTTCTCTACCAATGGATTCGCTTCTGCAAATGGCGGTAAGGCATTTAACATTTTTCTAACTAGTATAGAGTCCTCCGCTTTACCAAAAAGAGACCCTCGTGCTGTTCAGGCAGAAATAAAGAAAAAAGTTGCCCATTTCCAGCAGATAAACAACATACGTTTTACACGGTCGGGCAGCATCATAATCAGTACGTCTGATGTTTTGTGTGCGACCGAAATATGTCAAATTGATAATTTTCTTGGTCTAAAAGTTAAACCCAGAATCATATGGGAGAACATAACAAACAAATTTCTATTGTTTAACGTCCCGGTTAACGTCCCTCTTGAGGAAGTTGGTCAGGAACTATTAAGCAACAATAATTTCCACTTGCTTGAGCTACGCAGATTTCTAAAAAAAGATAGCAGAAACGAAGTTTCTCCTGTACTAATAACAACGTTAGGCATCTCCCTTCCGCTGGAAGTCAAAATCTGGTTCTCCATCCAGCCAATAAAGCAATTTGTAGACCGTCTCCGTCAATGCTCAAAATGTTTTCAGTTTAACCATGCTGTATCAAAGTGTAAATCCGAACAACTCTGTGCCACCTGTGGAATGGCTCACTCTGGAGTATGTATTGATCCTGTCAAATGTAGAAATTGTGGGGAAGAACATCGGTCTGACTTTAACCAATGCGCAGCCCGCATTAAGGAAAGCGAATTCCTACGATATAAATGCTCAAATTTCCTAACTTTTACTGAAGCCAGAAGGCTGTTTTACCGCAAATCTGAATCTAAATCGTATGCTAAAATAACAGGCTCTCAGAACACTGCATTGGAAACCAGGAAAAAAGTTTTAGAAAACCGGACCAACGTCATGCTAAAAGTTATCGTTGACCATGCGAATGAGAAATATGAGAGGACTCAGGCCCTCATTGCTGAAATGAAGGTTGCCATTGACAGCCTCACCATTACTCTGTCAAATTGGTGCGCAAAATTCTGTGATTCCTCACCAAAAAGGCGGAAACGATCTCATCCAGGTGGTGCTCCTAAATAGAAAAAAAAAATGAACTGTTTATGGACTTAAAAAAAAAAAACTGTATGTTGGAGACTGGTTGTGCTATGGTGCGTGCCTGCCTGGTTTGTTGCGGTGGGTTTTTGCAGGTGCTCAGTTCTTGTGCCTTGTTTTTTCTGTCCTGTTTTATGAGTTTAAAAGTTTTACAGTGGAACTGCAGAAGTATTATTAACAAGCTGGTCTGGCTTTCCAGTCCCCCCTTTTCCAACGCGGATGTCGTGGTGCTCCAAGAAACCTTCCTTTCTGAAAACAAGGTTTGCCATATTCCGGGAAAAATTTTGTACCGTCTGGACCGTCCCGGTCGCCCAGGTGGCAGCCTTGCCATCGCTGTCAACCCCCTTTTTTCTTCCCATGTTCTGCCTCTCCCTGTGACCAGTTCTGGTAATGAATTCATGGCTATCCGCTTGTATCATCATAATTTTTCCTTAAATATCATCAACGTGTACTCTTGTTCCGGTCAGGTGGTGGATGATTTGGTAAAGGTCAGTCGTGGCTTGTCGGGGCCTTCTCTTCTCCTCGGCGACTTCAATTTACACCATCCATTGTGGGGTTCTCATGTGGTGTCGCCTGCCAGCGAATCTTTTATTGACTGGATGGCTGATAGCTCCTTCTGCTTCTTAAACTTGTCTTCTCCTACTCATGTGGCTCCCAGCGGGGTCTGCTCCCTTATAGATCTTTCGCTCTCCTCCTCCGCCATCTTTGCTGGTACTTGTGTCCGGGTCGAAGATGAGCTTTTTGACAGCGATCATTTCCCCATTTCGATTTCGGTGTCCCTCTCCCCCCACCCCCTGTTTCCTCTGGTTCTACGTTGTTCTCTTGGCACAGGATCTGTAGGGAGGTAAATGAGAAAGTGGTGATGTGCCCAGACCTGGATTATTCTTCCTTTTTCGAGGTGGTCCGCTCTTCTATGGGAAACCATAAGTTTCTCCGTAAAGTGCCTTCCAAGGGTCTCCCTGCCTGGTGGTCCGCCAGATGTAACAACTTATACCTTCAGAAAAAATTTCTTTTGAGGAAGTCTCGTCAGTTGGTATCCTCGGCCTTCTGGATAAAGTACAGGAGGGTGGCAGCTATGTTGTGGCAGGTTATAAAGGACGCAAAACGGTAGTATTGGGATTCCATCTGCAAAAATGCCAGAGACCCCCGTATCCTTCACAAAGTTTTTCGAAAGTTTAAAAATCGTTCTTGCACTCCGTTCCAGGCTCACTTTTGCCTATCACACGACAACATCTTAATAACTGACGCCCATTCCCAGGCTGAGTTTTTTGCCAAGTCCTTCAGTGGGGACTCTAGTCATGAACCGCTTCCTTTGACGTACGGCCCTGAGAAGGACAGCCAGCTAAATAAACCCTTTGCTCTGTTTGAACTGAGGGAGGCTATCAAGCGCACCAAGGTTACTACCCCAGGCGAAGATAAGATTAGTGCGAGGTTTTTTAAGGGTCTGGACGATACTGCACAACTGACTCTCCTCCGTATCTACAATGACATTTGGACCTCAGGCAATATTCCTTCGGACTGGACTACGGCAATAATTCTTCCAATCTTGAAGCCGGGGAAGTTGGAACAAGATGCTACCTCATACCGTCCGATAGCCTTAACTTCGGTGACGGGGAAAATTTGTGAGAGAATGATTGTAAAACGCATCAGTCACCACCTGCTTAATAATAATTCACTTAGTTACAGGCACCTTGGGTTCCAGCCGTTCCGGGATAGTCAGACGGCTCTCCTGATGTTACATAAAGATATAGCCAGAGCGAAAAATGGAAAGAAATACATCCTGGGACTTTCTCTAGATTTACAGGCGGCGTACGACAGCATTTATATAGATGGGCTAATTCTAAAGTGTGCTCAAATTGGCCTGACGGGGCTGATCCTCCGCTGGTTGCACCGCTTTCTGTCTACCCGTTCCATTAAGGTGTGTTGGAGGGGTCTTCTTTCTTCGCCTCACTGCGTCTGCAAGGGGTCCCACAGGGTGCTGTCCTAAGTCCTATCCTTTTTACTATTTTCCTTTCGGATTTTTTTGAAATATTGGATGGCCTTGGCATAACCTATTTAATTTACGCTGATGATATCTTTATTTATGGCTCTGCTGAATCCCTTGAGACGTGTCGGGTCAGGCTGCAAGAGGCTCTGCGGCTTATCGTCCAGTGGTGTCAGTATTGGAAGTTAACTATCCGTCCAGATAAATGTCATGCTGTTAATCTTTCTAGACGTCGGGGAGATGTGGACTTTGAGTTTAGCATCAATGGTGGCATCATCGAGTGGTCTGATGAAATTAAATTCCTTGGTTTTTTCATCTCGCGTTGGGGCGGCTTTCGTCGTCACGGTGAGTTTTTGAGGAGGAAGGTGTTCCCTAAAGTCAATATTTTAAAAGCGCTCTCTCATCCTCACTATGGTGCCCGGTCGTCTCACCTACTCACGCTGGCAATCGCCTCCATTCGGAGGATGATCGACTATGGGGCTACCGCCCTTGCTTCAGCTAAGGAGTCTTTTTTCAGAAGATTAGAGGTTATGCAGAATGCGGCCCTTCGTGTGGCTTTGGGGCTCCCTAAGTGGGTCCCTATCCTAGTCTTACGAAAACATGCAGGGGTTCCCTCCCTCTGTGATAGAATTGGTGATCTGGCCTTTAATTTTTGGATCCGCCATAGTTCTCTGGGCAGTTTGTCCCCACTGTGGGAGTTCCACGATTGTAATTTACATGAGACTGCGTATCACATTCCCAATGTCATGACAATTATGGACGAAGTCAGTGCCCACCCTGAGCATTTGATCTCTCTCCAGGTTCCTCTCCCTCCTCAACAGGAGCTGGTTCAATTTCACTTAGAGGATCTGCCTTTCCAGTGCAAAGAGCTTGCTGACACTGCTATCGTTTCCTTCTACAATGAGTTTATTCAGAACTTCTGTCACCCCTGGTCCATTGTGGCCACTGACCCTTCAAAGTCTGCTTTGGGGACCTCGATTGCAGGCTGCGCGGATTTCTCTCAGTTTGGTTACAGAATCCCCGCGGTAAATTCCATCTTCTTGGCTGAGGCTTTGGCTATTGGCACAGCTTTGGATGAATTAGTCCCTCTTGTGGGCCCGGTTATTCTTTTAACGGAGTCTTTCTGCTCTTATGGCACTGCAAACAGTCTCCTTCAAGTCGCCGAGTGTTATTCTATGGCTTTACAATAAGATACAGAGAATGGTTTCTCTCATTCCTCAGATCTGCTTTTGCTGGGTGCCGGGTCACCGTGGCATTCCACCAAATGAAAAGGCAGACCGTATTGCAAAAGGTGTCAACGCTACTGATGTTTTGCTTAACTGGATCTCCCCGGAAGATCTTAAGCATTATAATAAGCAGAGAACTGATCGTTTGAGCACCCACTAATTCCCCTCCAGCAAATATGCTTTGTCTCATGGTAACATCCCCCCGATTCGGCAAACTCACCTTTGGGCCGGCAGTAGACGGGATGACACTTTAATCATGCGCCTCCTTTGCCAGATGCTCATTACTCCTGTCCTTCTCCGTCGCTTTGGTCTCTCTGACGATGATCTTTGTAGAGGCTGCCTGGTTCCAGATTCTCTGGAACACATTCTGATCCATTGTAGCAAGTACCGCTCCCAGCGTCAGACCTGTTGGGAACATTTAGATGTGAGAAGCTACCCTCAGACTCTTGCTGATTTCTCTCGCTGCTTTTGTGATCTCCCTGTTTTTCGTAGGTCAGCTATTCATTTCTTGCGAAGCATAGATCGTTTCTAACTCCCTGTTCTTCCTGCTTGTTTTGCGTGTTTGGATCATTTGAGACGACAGCCCTGCCGCTATAGGTCTCATAGCCCCCCCCCTCCCCTTCAAAGTTCAAAGTTCAAGTTATTCTGGTTAAATAGCTTTCAAAAACTTAAAAATAAAAATGATATAAATAATCAAACTCACCTGAATTAAAAAATCAGAAGCAACATTTCCTTGAGCAAAGTCACAGCCAGCATTTGGAGGGGAAAAATCATCAAGGAATCTATGAACATCTGTTTCATGTTTGTATACTTCAGTTGATGATTCAAAACTAATTTTTTTATCACTACATCCATTTTTGTCTTTCTTTTGAAGAGCACACATTTTTTCCATTAGTTCTTCTACAGTTTCTTGAGCATCCTGAAAGGAAAACTCATTTCAGAAACACAGGGTGTTTTTTATACTTGATACCATTACCGCAAAGACTAAAAAAAAAAACATGGGTGCAAGGAGCCCTTCCCTTGATTTTGTAATTTAATTAACAAAATTTTCCTTTTCTCTGATAATTTTGTAAAAAGTAGTAAAATTTTACTTCACAGGTAATTTAAAATAAATAAACATTAACAGAAAGAGTTACTCAGAAATTTTTATTTGCTGCCCCCTGAACACTATGAAAGTCAATTTTTAGTTCTGTTTCTCTTTTTATATTTATGTGTTTAAAATCTTAAATGGGGGGTTTAGGGGCAGACCAACCTGACAAAAAATTATTTCAATTGTCCTTTTTTAATATTTAATATCTTTCAATTGTTAAATTTCTGTATTGCTTTTTTTTTGTTATGTTTTAAAAATTGCTTTTAAAGCAAAAGTTTAAAGGAATGGAACAGACTGTAAAGGCTTTATATATATATATATATACACATACATATACATATACCCAGGGAAGAGCTAATTGTATTAAGAGTCATTGTTCAAGATTTTATTTTTTGGCAGATATTTATTACATATACATTATATAGAACAAACATAAATGACATGAGGTTATGAAAATTCATTAACTAATAACATCGTGTAAAACATAATAATACAGTGTAAAACATAATAACATAGTGTAAAAACGTAGTAACATAAATAATACAGTGTTACTCTGTGTAAATTTCTTGCAAAGCAACAAGTTAATATGAAAGATTAAAATAACCAAAAAAGCATTTATTTGTATTATTTAGTAATTTTAACAAATATAAGACAATGGTATCTAATAAAAAAAATCTCAATTACCACCATAATGCAATGTATTTAAGAGCTTAATTACTTACTTTCTACAATGATAGAAATTTTCAGATATTGATTTGATCTACTACCGTCCAAGCTAGGTAGCTATGTAATGTTACAAATAATGAGAAATCAAGGGCACTTACCTTTAGATGCCAGTCCTATTCACTAGAGCAATGAAAACAAAAGTGTCTAATATCTAGTAAAAACTTTTTTAATTGAAAACAAACATGCCTATCACGTACTTTTAACTTGATTATTAATAGGTATGCATTCTGATTTTGGATGAATTTTGAAATCTTCAGATTTTGCTATATTAAGCTGCACTCGTAACCATATACTTTAGGAGTAACATGCACAGTAAGATATCTTAATGTTGCATAATAATAGTTAAATTTTTAAGCATGTTTGAATGCTATTGTAAGTAATATCAGATAATAATTATTTCAAGTGTTTTAAAATGTATACACATTTTACACCATACATATGCATTACACTCTCTTTAATGGGGCATAAGAGTTTCTCAGGTTGAAAAATAAGCATCTTTTCTGAATTTTATTTAATATATAGGAACAAGGTAGGTTTTTGCATAAAAAATATGTATTTCAAACTTTCAAAAACCTAATTTTTATTGAAAAATGCACCATTTTCTTTGGTGTGTAGCATTCTTCAGTACCTGAAATTATTAAGGTTGTTCTCGAATTTCCTGCTCAACAACGCGAAACTTTCTGACACATTTTCTGATTCATTTTTAAACACAAAGGCATAAAATTGGCAGGCCTGACTATTGAAGTGACTTGGAATCGAATTGCTTTTTCTGTTTTTTGAGTTATAGGCAATTTTTGTCACGGGATTACAAGTTTCTTCCCCTTTCTTGGGCTGCCACGTCGGGAATTTGGTTCAAAACTCTGACTTTGACAGTATTTCCTGAAAGATCTTCTGCCTTTACCAAAAAAGGGAAAACGTCTTTCAATTACATAATTCCTGAATAATACAAATACAGGCTTTCTGAAGAAAATTGAATTCAGAAAAGTGTCAGAAAGTAGCACCTTTAGATTTGAGAACAGCCTTAAAACAGACGGAAATACAACAAAGACATGGCCCACCCTCCCTCGGGGAAATAATTTGAAAAGAGGTACATTCATATATATATATTAGTAAATTAAAGGCATTGTAAGTTAAAATCTATAAGGATCTCCCCCCACTCCTGAAAAAAAAATTCTGGCTATTGTATTGCGTTAAATTATATATAATTGTTCTAGTCCTTGATTGATTAATTTTTGAAATTTTGCATTTTAAACAAAGTGGTGGACTGTTAAATTCAGTTCGCCATTAGTATATCAGTTTTTAACAAAAAATCTGATTTTATTTTAATTATGAAAAATGAAAGAATTAAAATTTAAAAAAAGCCTTAGTCAGTGACCAGAGGTGCATACAAGCTTTCATTAAAAATAAAAAATAACAAGAACGAAAAATCATGCATCAAGCATAGATTATGAAACACTTTCCAACACAGCCAGAAAACTGTAACGAAACTTCAACGTTAAATAAGGGGAAAGTATAGATATGTAAGTAAACAGTTTAGAAAACATATAACACATTGAAAAATACCGTTTTCGAAATTACCTTCCAGTGTCAAAAATGTAGTCGAATTGTTTTGTGCAGCTCTGTATATGATCAATAGATGTGGATATATAGTATGATAAAATTTAGTTCAATTAGAATATTCACATTTAGCAATTTTCGTCAATCGATGGAAATGCACTCGAAATCTTTTGCACAGTCCTGCATATTATATAAGACTTTTGTACACACCACCTATTAAGCTAAAAGGCAACTTAAAACTCACTCGCAGAAATTACCAAACGTAAACGACAATGTATCTTTTGGCGTAGCCCTGTATATGAATTTATTTATATTCCACAAACTTCTATTAGTCTACTAAATATCGTTCAGCAGGAAAATGCGTAAACACAATAAAAAACTACCCTTAAGCAATTCACTCCCATAATCTGTAATACTTATGAATTCCCTTGTGTAGCCCTGTATATGATCAGCCGAGTTTATAAACACACACGTACTATGAAAAAAAATTTTAAACTTAAAAACGCAAACCAAAGTTGAAAATGCACTTATCACACATAGACTGTAAATATCGCACATGTACTGTAACCAATATCTTTTTTGTGTCGCTGTAAATAAATGCAATGCACACAAGAGAGCAATTTATAGTGCACCTCAGTAATGCATATAATTTTCATTATGTTTAAAATAGTGAAATATCATTAAATTACACTGCAGACGATTTTTCCCCATAGCACGATGTGTGACATAGTTCTTTTGTTTGACCCTGTAAATGAATAATAAATGCTTTGTACCCCCATATTCTAAAAAAAGCATGTTTTAATGCACTTCATAATTATATATCAATTTCATTGTGTTTTAAATGACCTAGCGTAATCAAAATGAATTTGAAACGATTATTCCCCATTGACCGTAATGTAACGGAAAACTTTTGACTGTCCCTGTAAAAAAACTATAAGCGCTACACACTTCAGTTGAAATAGGGAACATACTATAGATAACGACAATAACATATAAAAATTTCAAAGCAATCCGAGCATATTTACGGGAGTTAGAGCACGGACAGACGGCAGACTAACCGAAGTCATAAACACTTTTCAACTAGGTTGGAAAGTGTTAAAAAGAATCTTAATTCGGCACCAGAAAAAAAAGTTTAAAAAAATCATGTTTAAAGTATCCTTAGTCGGGGATCAGAGGAGCATACAAGCTTTCATTAAAAATAAACAAGTTGGAAATTGTACGTCAAACGTGACAAACGAGGTGCGTTCGTACTATAGCTAGTTATATAAATATTCAGATCTTTGTGATTTTTAATTCTGTGAAATGAATTATATCGTCTGCAGATTAATTTCTGTCATAAAATAAGTATATCGGTCGCTTGACGATTCAACCTTTGAAGCTCCTATAATAAGAAAGCACCGATTTAAAAAAAAAAAAAAAATCAAATTTCTTAATAAATATTTTTATTAATATCTCCTAAAGTTTTGATTGGATTTTTATAAAATTGGAAATGTCTCGACAAAATTCTGCAAAGATAATATATCTTAAATTTCAAACCATTCGGTTGGGTAGTTTTTGCGTTGTTATATGCGGACGGACGGACCAAGTGACGACAATAGGTGCTACGTTATTTATATAATTATACGAACGCACCTAAAGATAAAAAGAATCTGTTAATTCGGCACCAGAAAAAAAAAGTAAAAAAAAAATGTTTAAAGTATCTTTTTAATCACTGTTTACACAAAGAAGAACTGACACATTTTTAATTAGAATTGGCCAGGGGCATATCCGAAGAGTCTTTTTGGGGGGTGGGGGGGGGGCGATAGTTAACATACAATCAACATAGTATTGTCCAACAAATAAGAGTGAAATATGCCAGCCAGGATATCATTGGGATAGCTCATTAGGGAGAGCGTTCGCACGACAAGCCAAAGTACCCAGGTTCGAGTCTTGGTCCCAACATATTTTTGCTCTGTTGGAAAAATCTCAACAATGATACTCCAACCATTGGATATAACATAGTATTGTTTAGTAAAATCAGTAAAAATGAAACCTGTCTATATCGGAAAAAATTCATTGTCCAAATGAAAGAAATGCCACACAATTATACCTACTGAGACAGAAACCTGTCAACCAGAATTTTATTCTGATACCTAGGTAAAGAAGAGACATGACCCCTCCCCCCCTCTCTAAATAATACACTGAATCTGCCTCTGGTTTTGAAGCAATAAGCAAATTTTCAATTTCCGTAAAGGAAGAATTGAACTACAGCTGTTCACGCGAATTGCTGTTGTGCATGGATCAAAGCAAATGATAATGTAGACGAGCAAAATCTGGTAAATATAGCTGGTGAGCTATTATATCCCAGCAAAAAGCTTCTAGAGTTTTCTTGACTGGCTTTATCTCATGTGGATGAACATTGTCATGTTGGAAAGTCTTTCAGCATATTCTGGATACTTTTTCTTCATTGTTTTGTTCAGATTGATTAATATTTGCTTGTAACATTCACCATTGATTGTATGATGTGGTTGTAACAATTTATATTGGACTATGCCTATTTTATCCTACCAGATGTTCACTCACGCATTTACAAGACTAGTCAAGAAAACTATAGAATCATTTTGTTGATATGTGTTACCCCATCTGCTGTATTCATTGGATGTTGCTCCTTCAGATTACCACTTATTTTACTCCATGTAGAGCACTATGTTCAGTTCTTATGAAGAAATCAAAAATCGGCTTGATGACTGGATTGCTTCAAAATTGACTGATGACTGTATTGCTTTGTCTGGTTACAAACTTCTATCATTCAAAATTTGCTTGTTGCCTAACAGATGGATGAATGATGTAGCTTCTTGGTTGAATATAATTTAAAGAACCAAGTGTCTTTTCTTTGCTTGAAAGTGACTAGAGTCATATTTATACACCTAATATAAGATTTCACATATTTGTTTATTCTAGTTATTTTTTCTTTGCTTATTTGGACCACATACAGCATGGTAGGATTGAAAATTAAGGTTTAGTGCATGTTAATTAATTTTATTCAGAATATTTTACTTTATTTTCTTTAAAATGCAAGCTTTCATTAATTCAAAATTTGTTCATTGGAATTAATGAAAGTAAACAAATTTGCTTATGTCAGATGAGATGAATGATATTATTCATCTATAGCAAAAATTATAGTATAGATATACATACTGTGAAATAAACTAAATATTTTTAAAACATACTTCATAGCTTTCATCATCAGATATCACAGCATTTGGTTTTTCTGGATTGTCATCCATTTCAATTAGAATTTCAGATGCAAAAACAAAACTACAAAGGCAGTGGAAATGGGACATTAGAACAAGTATTTGGCACAGTTCACCTATGGACCAGCTTTCTCTTCCTTTTACAACCTTCTATATGAAAAAGAAATATCCATAAGAAAATGCAAATTCACAGGAAAAAGTAAATAAAAAATGGAAATATTTTAAACCAGAGCTTACTTCTATGTGACTTTTATCTAAATTCCAAGGAGTGTGAGCAAGGATTTTATTTATTTCACTTAAGTTCCTAATTTTTTGTGGCACATATTGCAGACCACACAGCCACTGACTCTGTCCTCCTTCAGATAAAAATTTCTGTTTATGATGATTGATTAAAGGTGTACAGTGGTGTCTTGCTGCAGCCTTAGAAAGGAAAAAAAGTATATATATGCAAAACAGTATGTAGTTATTCTGACAAACAAATGATTACATTACTGAAAAACAAAAGAAAAAATCAGTATTAACATGACTGTACTTGAGACAATATGTATATTTAAATAAATCTGACATAAGCAATCTTAAATTTATAAAACTCAGTAAATAGTAATAGAGTACTGCACATGTCAGGTTATACCCAACCCAAACATTCTATTTCAAGTCAACCAGAAATCTGACACACTACAATCTGAACCCAAAATATTTAAACCCGGTCGCGAAATGGAAGAAAATTAATCCATATTTTAATACAATTATGGTAAAATAGTCTACAGTTATACCTATATTATCAAATTTATCTTTTATGTTCAAAAATGAACATATATATATATATATATATATATATATATATACTCATTAATGTTCAAATATACAGTTTTTACTATCTGAAAAAACAGTCGATTTTTTTTTTTAAAAATTGGGTCAACCCGACCCCAAACCATAAGAGTTAAATCACAACCCAAAACAATTAAGGTCAACCCGACTTGAAACTAAAATAAATTAGTGTTAATCTGACCCAAACAGCAGGTCAGGTCATGGGTAAATTTGAGTGGTCCAGAAACCCCAGGTTGAAAACCAGGAGTTGAAAAGTTGCATTTACTGGTAACTACGGAAGAAAAGTTAGCCAACTCAGAGTTCCTAAACCCTTGTGGAATGAAGTAAGCTTATTAGTTAAAAAAGTTCCTTGTCCTGCTTTGTTTCGCATCGTGGCATTGTTTGTTTATAGTGGAAGAAAAATGCTGAAAAAATAAAGAAATTTAACGTAAGTACGTATTTCTTTTTCTTGCAAAATATATGTACAAAATAAAAGCATGAAATCCCTAAATAGGGATATGAATCAATGTATTTTAACTTTAATTTCTGACAAAATTTTAATACTTTTTAAGCAATTCATTCAAATTTGTTTTTGTTTTTTTAAATTGATAAATGAGTTAGGGTCAAGGATATGAAATGTGTTAATTGCTAAAGAACATTTTATAAGTTTCATTCTCAAATTAAATTTCGCATACTAGTTAAATAAGACAACTTGACTTGGGTCAAAACTAAAAATTTATTTCAAAAGCAATTATTTTTATTTCTATTATTGATAGTTATAATTAATAATTAATTAAGCAATTTCTGATTAAAAAAATATTAAAATGGAGAAAAAAAGGAAACATTCAAGAAAGTAACCTGTAGTATTGTTTTTATTTTGTCAAATCAGTTTATATACTATAGTATACCATGGTATCCAGATGTATTGATTTTATTTTTATGATTTTCAGCAATCTAATTAAAATGACCAATTCTAATTTAATTAGATAGTGATTAATATGCATATTTATGAAAATAAAAAAGAATGAAATATTATCAGAGCTGCAGCAAAGGTAGTGTGGGTGGTTCTGGCGGTGCCCTGGCATCAGGCACCAAGCCTCAGAGGCGCTTCAAAGGCGCAATCAGTTATCACTAACAATCAGTTGATAAACAAACTATTTTTTTTTAAATAAGTCGCTGAATATTAAATTCCAAATTTGTTTTAAGTGTAAACTGTCTATCATGCAGATATTATTTTATTAGATATTATTTTTAGGAACACTAGCATTTTAAACCTTTTAAGACTGCTAGTGTAATGAATTTTCATTCAACCTCCAGAAGCTAGCATTAGTTTTCAGTCACGATCAGGTCCAGTTAGGTAGATGGTGAATAAATACCCTATGTACGTTCAACCGAGGTTTTTGCGTGTAACCAGGGATTGAGGTAGTTAGTGAGTATAAATGGTATCCAGGATTTCATAAAAAAAGAGATAAGCATACAAATGCAATAAAAAGCACACAAATGCAGTAAAAATTAAATAGGGAAAAATTTTGCAGACAATGCATAGTTAAAATAAATGCTTTAATAAGAAGGTCTTGCAAGTTAAAACAAAGTCATTTAAGTTACACTAAATTTATTATGCAAGTTGTAGAAAACAGAATTTTAATGATGTTTTCGAATATTTCATTTTCTATATATATATATTTTAATGTATATACAATTCCAAAAGCATTTTCATTCATGAATACATAAAATTTTCAGATACTCTTATTCAGGTTTCCTTTCCAATAATAACTTTTGTACCTTTAAATGTAGTACATTTCTTATTATTATTGATTGCTATCAGATGATAACTTTTTTTGTATTAAATTTGACAATATTTTTTGAAAAGATGGTTTACTTCAATAGTAAAGCTCTGTACAAAAGTACATCTTTTTTTCTCCATATAACATCTCCATATCTGCCAACATCCTGTTTTTTCCCTTTCAAATCAAGTAAAACCAAAAATTTTATTAAATATAAGTAGTTAATTAATAAAGGCATAGAAACAGTTCATTAAATATTTTTTCTGGTTAAAATTATGTTATACTAGAAAAAAAACCCGGTAGGTTGGAGATATGATATAACGATTAAACAACTATAGTTTCGAGAACAATTAATTGTCAGCTCTCATCATCAGTGGTTGATTAGTAGCAAAAAGTAATTACTTCAGCAAGGATAAAAATATATTCTGTAAGGAAGTGTTTGACTCTTTGATTTAAATAAAAAATCGAAAATGGGGGTCCGGTGAACGCTCCAAGTAATAAAACTTAAATGTGATGGAGGGTTCAGAGGAACGTGTGAGCGGAGCATACATCCCCACCCACACACATGCACGTATGAAGACCGGCTTAGAGTCCTGTACGGGTCGGGTTGTACCCGACCCGAACCCGCAAAAATAATTTTCGGCAACCCGACCCGCACCCTCAATGAAAGGACCACAAATCATGTTTTAATGCTATAATGAAACGTAATGTCCAATTGTATCTCTAATACCAATTTTGTATTTTATATAGAAAAATGGACAAATCTATATTTTTTAATATTCAAATATAGTGAAAACAAAACTCGGACTAGCGGACACCTCGAGATCGTTGAATAGAGTCCTGCAGCGGGTCGGGTTGCTTTATTTATTTTTCGGGTCGGGATGACAAACTTTCTTTCTACGAGTCAGGTTCAACCTTGAATAATTCTCCCGGCTCATATTTAGGTTTTAGCATGTCCGATTGTTGGGATTTTTACAAAAAGTTTGAACTATGAAAATAAATACGTATTTGAATGTGAATAAGTCAGGGGTCTGAAAAACTACTTTTCTTAGTAGCGAACTACAACTACAACTACTTGTTTTAAAAAGTAGCGACTACAAACTACTTTTCAAAAGTAGTCACTACTTCGCAACTTTTAGATTTTGTCGAAAGATTCAATCTACACTTGAAATTGAGGACAAGGAATTAGAATTCTGCACGGGTCGGGTTGTGTATCCGACCCGAACTTGAAAATTCTGCTTAAAGTCAACTCGAAACCGACCCGAACCCCAAAATATTTATAACCGAATCCGACCCGAAACCGAAGGACCAGAAAATTAATCCATATTTCAATACAATTATGAAAAAGTAGTCCACAAAGAAGATACCCGGTATTAAAACATTAGATATAATAATGCGTTAAAAGATAAATGGTTAACCGCAAGAAAATTTATTCTTTTCGTGAGTTAGCAGTTTGTTTTCTTTTATCAGCAAGATTCAATGGAAAAATCTATAACAATGCAACTGAGATTTGTCGCTGACATTCGCAAATTGTTGCACAGAACTCATTTTGTAAAAAAAAAGCGAGTTATGATCAAGTGATTAGAAGAATGGCATTTTTTCCTCCTTTCGAAGTAGCGTAAAAAGCCCATTTTCGAGAGTGTCCGTTATGGAGGTCTTATTGTATACATATTTTTAACCTGCAAAAATATGGTGTACATTCTTTTGAAAAAGCGGGTCAACCCGAACCCGCAATACCTCAAACCCCAACCCGACCCGAACCCGAACCGCAACGAAAAAATATAGCGCCAACCCGACCCGATTCGGGTGCGGGTAAAAGCGAGTAACCCACACGATGCAGGACTCTAGACCTGCAAGTGGTTAGTCTGACAATGGAACTCCCACAGTGTTTAGATCCCAAGCACATAAATTTCAAGAAAAGAGCGGAATTTAGGTGATTTTTTTTCTAAGTGGGTAATTTCCAAAAGTTCAAAATGAGGATATCTTACGACTGGTGAAGATAATAAAAAAAACTGCCCAGTTAAACTGAGGGCATTGAGCTCATAGGCTATTCACACTAATTGTATATTATACTCTTATTTCAAAGAATTTGAAATATGCCCTTCGAAAAATAAAGAAATCAACAATATATTAAGGGGGGGGGGTCATCCCCCCGTTACCCCCCTCATAGTTAACTAATGAACCCCTTAAACTAATCAGGGAAGTCTCTAATTACAATGAATATATATACAAAATTTGAAGAAAATCGGATAATTCTGAATGAAAAACCCATTTATCTAAATTAAGGGGGGATTAGCCCCCCTTTCCCCCTTTATACTTAACCAATGAACCCAAAAACCATTCAGAGAAGCGCATTATCACAATGAACCTATATACAAAATTTGAAGAAAATCGGATAATTCTGCATGAAAAACTCATTTATCTAAATTAGGGGGGGTATCCCCCCTTTCCCCCTTTATACTTAACCAATGAACCCCCAAAACTATTGACAGAAGCGCATTATCAAAATGAACCTATATACAAAATTTGAAGAAAATGGGATAATTCTGCTTGAAAAACCCATTTATCTAAATTAAGGGGGGATTAGCCCCCCTTTCCCCCTTTATACTTAACCAATGAACCCCCAAAACTATTCAGAGAAGCGCATTATTACAATGAACCTATATACAAAATTTGAAGAAAATCGGATAATTCTGCAGGAAAAACCCATTTATCTAAATTATGGGGGGTTAGCTCCCGTTTTCCCCCTTTATGCTTAACCAATGAACCTCCAAAACTAATCAGGTAAGCGCCTTATCACAGGGAACCTATAAACAAAATTTAAAGTAAAACGGTTAGTTCTATCAAGAGTTATCGCGTTACGTACATACATACATACATACGTACGTACGTACATACATACATACAGAACCGGCGGGCACATAAGCTCTCAGTCTTTGATAGCCTGTGATCTAAAAAAAACTGCCTAGTTAAACTGAGGGCATTGAGCTCACAGGCTGTTCACACTAATTGTATATTATACTCTTATTTCAAAGAATTTGAAATATGCCCCTCGAAAAATAAAGAAATCAACAATATATTAAGGGGGGGGGGGTCATCCCCCCGTTACCCCCCTCATAGTTAACTAATGAACCCCTTAAACTAATCAGGGAAGTCTCTAATTACAATGAATATATATACAAAATTTGAAGAAAATCGGATAATTCTGCATGAAAAATCCATTTATCTAAATTAATGGGGGATTAGCCCCCCTTTCCCCCTTTATACTTAACCAATGAACCCCCAAAACCATTCAGAGAAGCGCATTATCACAATGAACCTATATACAATAATTTGAAGAAAATCAGATAATTCTGCATGAAAAACTCATTTATCTGAATTAGGGGGGTATCCCCCCTTTCCCCCTTTATACTTAACCAATGAACCCCCAAAACTATTCAGAGAAGCGCATTATTACAATGAACCTATATACAAAATTTGAAGAAAATCGGATAATTCTGCATGAAAAACTCATTTATCTAAATTAGGGGGGGTATACCCCCTTTCCCCCTTTATAATTAACCAATGAACCCCCAAAACTGTTCAGAGAAGCACATTATTACAATGAACCTATATACAAAATTTGAAGAAAATCGGATAATTCTGCATGAAAAACTCATTTATCTAAATTGGGGGGGGGGGGTTATCCCCCTTACCCCCTTTATACTTAACCAATGAACCCCCAAAACTATTGACAGAAGCGCATTATCAAAATGAACCTATATACAAAATTTGTAGAAAATGGGATAATTCTGCATGAAAAACCCATTTATCTAAATTATGGGGGGTTAGCCCCCCGTTTTCCCCCTGTATGCTTAACCAATGAACCTCCAAAACTAATCAGGGAAGCGCCTTATCACAAGGAACCTATAAACAAAATTTAAAGTAAAACGGTTAGTTCTATCAAGAGTTATCGCGTTACGTACATACATACATACATACATACGTACGTACGTACATACATACATACAGAACCGGCGGGCACATAAGCTCTCAGGCTTTGATAGCCTGTGAGCTAAAAATGAAAAATGAAAAACTTCCAGAAAATTACCAGATTGAATGATTTCATACCATTATGGCAATGTAATGCCTGTAATCATAACGAAGAGGGCCATTTCCCCGTAATAAGAAGTGTTGTGTTTTCAGAAACTCCTTTAGATATTCTGGGTGATAGCTTATTTGTTGGGTCACTTGAGATAAGTTTTCGTTCTGAAAAAATAAGAAAAATAAACATACATATAATAAAACCATATATTTTTAACAAAGGTATACTTTAACTGTGCAAGACAGATTACATTGTCCAAAAGATTTATGTAATTTTTATACTTTAAATTTAATAAACTGTTTCTAAATGTCAAGAAAAATCTATTTAAAAAATACTAGAGGATCAAACCTGGGCTTACAGAACATAGAGGAAAACCATTTTTTTAAAAATTTAAAACTAAAACTAAAATTGAATAGATTTTTTACATTTAATATATTTTTTTAGATTGCTCACTAACAACACCAAAAATCATTTTCATATGAAAAATATCAATAATATATTCAAATAAAGTTTCAACATTCATTAACCCTTTCGGCCCTGATTTTTTTTTTCAATTTTGGGAAAAAATTTCTGTAATGCTAACAAAATTAAAAATAGCTATCGGAATCGCAGAAGTTAGGGTTTAATGAAAGTTAACAAATGCGTTCTTTACCAAAACCTCACAAATATAGTTATTTTGCGTGTTTTTCATATAACAATAGTCTAAGAAAGAATTTTTGAAGACGTTTGGAAAATGTCGTATTACAACTAAATTAAACAAGCATAAAAATTTAGTAATATTTTTTATCTTTTATCACAAATTACCAATTTGGAAAAGGATGCCCAAATTTTAATTTAAAGAGTGAAACGTATGTTTTAATTAAAAGAAATGCCAACGGCTTGCTAATAATTATGAAAATTATTATTATTATTATTATTACTAAATGCTAAACATAAGTGAAGTCATAATAGGAAATGTAGAGATTCATACTATCACTATAGTGATAGTATGAATCAATAAAATAGTAGTGCTGGAATCAATAAAATAGTAGAATCAATAAAATATAGTGCTGGAATTAATAAAAACAATGTTTAAGACAAAATAATACTCAATAAAAGATATGTCCTATTAGTAGGACGTCAGTGCCGAAGGGGTTAAAAGCAATACTTTAGCATTAGCCCATTAGCCGCATGCCAGGATTAATACCCGAACAAAATACCAAAGATCTCGCTACTTACAAACTTTTTGATTCTGACAATTTCAGTGATTTAAGCGCATAGTTCGATTACATGTCTGTTAAATTTGTGTTTTATTTATATTATATTATTTATTTATTGATGACGTTGGAATATTAGCCAGAAACAAATGATGAACTATTAGTCCGGGAGCCAGCGTCACATTTTTGCAACCAGTTTTAGCGTCGATGATTTTGTATATATGATAGATTAGATAGTGTAGATAACGAAACTGCTAGTCAGGAGAATGTCGTCATAGCAACATCGCACACCCCTCTGCAATGTTAAATGAATGGCAATCCGTTTGCTAATAAAGTTCCCGAGCCACGATAACATCATTATCTAATCTATCATATATACCAAAACCATCCACGCTAAAACTGGTTGCCAAAATGTGACGCTGCCTCCCGAGCGATATTTATATTGTTTTAAGTACAAAAAGATTAATCGTTCGTAAATGAGCTGCACGCGGTAGATATAGATTTTTTTTTGGAAAAATGTATACTTGAAAATTATCTTAAAAACTATAAAAACTCAGAAAATTGAGATACAGTTTCAAACAAATTGCATTTGAAAGAACATTTTTTTCCCCTATTCGGCGATGTAAAATTGAAATTGTGCGATGTTTCGAAAAAAAAAAATTGGCAGTAAAAGAGAAATTTATTTGTTAGGTGTTACCACTGTCAATATGACGTCAGCGTTACTCACGGACATGTTTTTGTTTTATAAAATAGATTCATTCATGACCTGGAAGTAACGTACAAGGAAGGACTCCTTAAAGCACATCCTCAGAATATTTTGAAAAAAATCTCTGATATTCTACATGTGCTATTATACGATGAGTGAAATTATACTGCGAAATCTTTAAAAAAAAAATCTATAGAATACATAAATAAACTAGTCGGATGTGCCAATCCCGAAACTTTCTTCTATCTCACACAGGTTTCGCATACACTAAAAACGAATCAGCACCAATTTATATACCAAGGTCTAAACTGAATCTAAAGTTTTATTAAATTCCGTGCATTAGTTCTTCAGATAGGACTATTGCTAAAATCGTGTAAATCCTGAAAAATGCAGCATAGCAGCGCCACCTGTTGGAAGATTTAGACCAAAACCCAATCAGCAACAACTTATGTCAACGTCTAACTGAATCTGAAGTTTGATGGAAATCCGTGCATTAGTTCATGAGATATAGTTATCGGGAAAATCATGAAAAAAGTAGCATAGCAGCGCCACCTGTTGGGATATCTACACAAAACGAATCAGCGTCTATTTATGTCAAGATCTAACTTTATCTGAAGTTTGATGATAATAAGTGCATTAGTTATTGAGATAGAGCTATTGCGGAAATCGCGAAAAATGCAGCATAGTAGCGCCACCTGCTGGGTGATTTTCACCAAAAATTAACCAGCACCAATTTATATCAGGGACTAACTGAGTATAAAGTTTTATTAAATTCCGTGCATTAGTTCCTGAGATAGAGCGCCCACAAAATTTTTGCCACATACAGACAGACAGAGTCACAGACTCACAGACAGACATTTTTTAAAAACAGTCAAATCGTGTTCAGAACCTTCTAAAACGTATAAATCGGTCGAAAATTTTCATTTTTTTTTTGTATAAAGTTATAATATATGGAATTTATGTGTATTTCAGTTATTTAATTTCATGATAGAAAACACTTTTGATATATTTATTTTGGAAACTACAAATACTTATTACTTACCCATCATACGTAAGGGTAAGTCTTGTAATCGTTTTGAAAATCGAAATTTTTTTTGACGGATTTACACGTTTCAGACACTGGAGATTCCGAAAAACATATTTTTAGAAAAAAAATTTTGACGTCCGTCTGTGTGTCTGTAAACGCTCTATCTCCCGAAGAAATTGAGATAGAGACTTGCAATTTGGTAAGTACTTAGTATGTAATAATGGGAAGAAGCCTATTTCATTTCAATAACCTCGATTAACCGGAACTATTTTTTTCGGACTCTCGAAATATTCGTTCTGATAAAAGGTATATAAAAATTTTCGAAATTGGTTATTTTAAGAAATGAATATAAAAGACAATAAAAGAACATAAATTTTGCATATAGCATGAAGTCGATCGGATAATGAGTTGCCGAAATATTTGGAATCCTATTTTCCACACTCGCCGACTTTTCATGAACCTGTATTTCATCCAAATTTCACTTCAAAGATATATTTTAATTGGAAATTTGACGCTTAATCAGATGCAATAAACCGCTAGTTAATAGGATTATTATTTTTGGAGTTATAAGGATGTTTCTTTCAAGCAATTCAGTAATCGAGCCTTTAAAGTTTGTGACGTCATCAAGCCACGATTTTATTTGAATTGCAATGCATTTTATAAGTAGTTTACACATTTTTATTTTAATATTTTACATTATGCATATCCATGATGGGTAAGTATTACGGTGGCCCCCAACGACTAGTTTTAATGTGTAGTCGATTTAGCGTTTTAGATCTTTTTTATTTCGATAAAGAAATTAAATATTATTATTATTATCATTATTATTATTATTATTATTTTAATGGCTTTATGTTTGAGAATCAACGTGTGCAATATCATTTGGGATTTTATTTAAAGAATATGCAGAGAAAAATATGGGAGTGACAAATGTTACAAAAAAGAAACTGAATTAAAAAAAACACTTTTCCGAAATTCTAAAACGTTATGAATGTGAAAATCATGTTAATGTGATTGAAGAATATGAAGAAGTTTTTGATATTTTATCTTCTTTATCGAACGAAGTTACTGATTTAGAAAAATATTATTAAGAAAACAATGAAAGAGTAAAAGATAGTAGGGAGTGGGTATCAAATCTCTCAATGAAGCATTCTTTTCAATATTGATGTGTATATCTATTTAACAAAGTATGTTGTTTGTATATATTTTTTCATTATTTATAACCTTCTACCTCCTCTTGTATAGAATCATATTCAATTTAAGTTGGGGGGAGGGGGGGGGGGAGGTACTAGATTGACATTGTTAATTTTTTGTATCTCTTCACCAAAATTCATTTAAAATATTATTTTAAGATTAAATAAATAGTTTTTGTTTGGCACAAAGATTATTTTATTTCCGATTTGATTGATATTCTATTCTTGTTTAATCCTCCATTTCAAAGTTTTAAAAAAGTTTCACGATTTGATAAATTTAGCCATTTTTAACACTTTATGACATAGTTGAAAAATGTTTATGAATTCGGTTTGTTTGTCTGTCTGTCCGAGCTCTAACTCGGGTAAATATATTCGCATTGTCATGCAATTGATGTATGTTATTGATATTTACTATGGCATGTTCGGTACTGAAAATGAAGTGTGTAGCACTTATAGTTCTTTTACAGGGACACTCAAAAGAATTCCGTTACATTACTGTCCACGGGGAAAAATCATTTGCGGTTTATTTTAATGATGTTACACAATTTCAAACTTATTGAAATTGAGATATATCAATGATGTGCAGTACAAGAGGATTACTAATACGGTGTGCATAGCACTTATAGTTTCTTTACAGGGACACTCGACTCAAAAGAATTCTGTTACATTACGGTCTATGGAGAAAAATCCTTTGCGGTTTATTTTAATCATGTTTCACTATTTCAAACATAACTGAAATTGATATATATCACTAAGGTGCATTACAGGAGGCTTATTATAGAATATTGTGTGTATAGCATTCATCGTTCATTTACAGGGACACGCAAAAGAATTCGGCACTGTCTGTTAACAATAATTGCTGGAAGTGCGTTTTCAGTTGCTGAAAGCGTTTTTAAATTTAACTCATTTTATATCTATTACTGCAACACAAAAGTTTTCGAGTACATTTCTATTTATTGACAGAAATTCCAGAAGGGGAATTTTAAACTATGCTAAGCGTTTACTAACTGAACTAAAATTTAGCATTCTACGTAGTATGTATATAGAAATGTAAAGATCATATACAGGGCTGAACAAAATAATTCGGATATTTTTCCGAATATTGTTGGTAATTCCTGAAATTGGGTTTTTAAATAAGTTATGTATTTATTTTCCCAATTGTTTACTTAGATATCATCTTTCACCTTATTAAACGGTAAAGATTTGTAAAATTATTTTGGAAGTGTTGGAAAGTGTTACATAATCGATGCTTGACGCATGATTTTTCGTTCTTGTTTAAAAAATAATTATGAATTACAAAAAAAATTCTCAACTATTTAAATTTTGTTCTAACCTGTATAATAAAGTTGATAAATTCAGCAAATCAAAAATATTTATATATTTGATAAAGCTGAAATAATTAAAAATGCACTTATTTAAGTTAAATCTTTTTAAATTTGTTCACCTTGGTAGAGTATGGAAGGTTCTGAGGCGAATATAACCAAAAGCGCAGAACGAAAGCTTAACGTTCACAAATGAGCATTTTTTCTACATTGAAGTGCATTTCCATAAAAACAAATCAGTTTTTTTCTTATTTGGGTCAATTCAGGGGCTTATGATCTCTCCCCCCTTCTCTCTTGTTTAGAATTACTGTCGTTTTACGTTTGATATCTTCAATTCTCGATATATTTACAGCAAAATTAATTTAAAATATTTTAAATCAAATAAAATAAAACAGTATAAAAAATACGCAAATGTGTGTATTTTTAGACTATTTTAAATCAGGTTCTTTGCGACAAAGTTTATGTTGTTTTCGATTTCACCCCTATCTTTTATCTCTTCCCCTTGTTTCACCCTCCGTTCCATGAGTTTTTCAAAGTTCAACTGTTCCACGGTATAGGTACATTTCACGTTGTTAAAGGTATTTTGAGTCCTAAAAAAACTTATTTAAAATTATTCAACGTATAAAGTACAAACATTTCTTGGATAAATTTTTCCAACGCGCGAAATTGAAGGTCAATGATCACAAAACAATATATATTTTTATATTTTATTGTGTCGCCAATCAGCGATAAATCTTCAAATAACAAAATTTTCATTTTTTTTTTACTGAGTTTCTGGAGAAACTGTTTTCATAAACATGTATACCCGCATGAGAAGAACATTTCTTCTTTTTCTCAAAATTATTTGAGTATGTGCGTATGGAGACCTTCCTTGTTAGATATACACGGAGAGTGGCGTAGCGCAAGAGGGGGGGGGGGCGATAGATCACTTTACTACCTGTATAATTATACACTACATTTGGCCTTATTTAACCTTTGAACGTTATGAATTAAATAAGGCCAAATGTAGTATATAAAAATACTGGTAGTAAAATGATTAAGCCCCCCCTCCCTTTCGCTACGCCACTGTAAACGGATCTGCCACTTTTGTGCAGCTCGACGGATTTCCGCTTTTTTTTTCTTTTAAAATCAAATCCACGATTTTCGCGGATTCTCCTCCATAATTTTGCGATATTTAGCGCTTTTCTTTTTTTTTCTATTGCTCATAATTAAAAAAAATAGGCATTAAACATTGATAACTAAAGTTTTTCCGCGGATCCTCAAATTTCCGGTTTTCTTGTTCTTTAAAAAAAATCAGTCTGTGATGTCCACTGAATCTGGAAAAGATCGCGCTAATATGCACCGCGAATGAAGTCAGCAGCGGCAGCATGACGCAATTAGCCAGCGGAGCAGAAAAAATCGTGCCGAGGAGAGAAGAATTTTGGGTCCCATTCCATTAAATTTGTTGCTCTGGAATTATTCAGATATATTTCTTACAGGCAGATACTTAGATATGTGATTCGTCCACTAATTAGCGGAATTTTTCGAATTATTATTATTGCCGATTTCTGCAAAATCAATTCGTTAACCGCTCACGAACTTCGTGAAAACTATCACGGAAAAATCCTGGAATTTCGTCAATCGCTCACGAAATAAAACCCCTAGAATTTCGCCAATCGCTCGTGAAATAAACCCTAGAATTTCTTCAATCACTCGTGGAATGAAACGCAAATCTTATTAATCGCTGGCCAAACAAAAATCGCGTATTTCGTCAATCGGACGCGAAAAAAAAAATTGCGAATTTCGTTAATAGGTCGTGGAAAAAATAGCGAGTTTCTTCTATTGGTCGCAGAAAAAAGCATCAATTTCGTTTATTTGTTGCGGAAAAATTTGCGGATTTCGTCAAACGATCCGGAATTTCGCCAAGAAGTCGCGAAAAAAAAAACGTGAAAATCGGCAATTGGTTACAAAATTTGCAATTTATTTTCTCTATAGGGATAAACAAAAACAAAAACAAAAAAATCCTTAATGATTTAATGCCAGCAAAAGTTGCAACGTGGCTTATAGCGTTCGATCTTTCTCCATCCACAATTTGAGAGTGTCAGAAATTTTGTATTTAATTTTATTAATTAAATAAAACCTCTGCATAATTCTTGCATGTACTTTTTTTATTTATATTTTTATAGACATCTTTTTCTCATGCTAAAATAGTAAAATTCATCATTGAGCGCATTGAATCAGTTGCTGGGTTACCTCAATGATATAAAATACTGCGAACTAAAGAAAAATCATGTTTATTTACTAAATAGTATAAGTTTTCATGCGCATGATGCATTAGCAGCATTAAACAAGAGACTAATAGTTTGAGGGGAGGGGTTTAAGGGGTTTTGTCAGTCAGATCTCAAATTCCACTTGCTAATGTTAAACCTATGGGAGTGGAATACATTCTTCTTTTTAAAATATCTCATAAGGAAATTAATATTTTTGACTTCTTTTTTCTGTGTACTCTTCTTAAAAATCTCTCGTTTTTTTTTTAGATGTCAAAATATTTCTAAAATATATCATGTGTGCAAGAAGTCCGTCTAATCCAAGACTGAAAACTTTTCTGAGTATTAGGAATAACCAAATGAAAATGGGTTAGAGGATTTCTATGTCTTACATTCTGGCTAAAAATTGATCTCTTGCAATAAAAGAGATTAAAAATTCTTGAGAGTAAGATCGCTATCATTTAAGTAAATAAAGTAGAATGTACAATCAGTCACAAATCTCTCCAAGACTGAAATCAGCCCTGAGACTGAAGGTCTTGCACACATGAAATATATGCTTACTTTTATCTGAAGTGTTAAAATCTTACTCATAGCTCGTACGATTTTCAGACATAAAATATTATGATATTCACCTCAGAGTCTGTTAAAACTGTACCCTCCCCACTTCTTCCCATACATCCAACTATTCACAAAAAACTCTATACTCTTGAGATAAAACCAGAACAATTTTTAGTATTCTATTTTTTTGAACTATATACACAGGATTATAATGCAGATATTTTCAAACGGTTATACTAATATACTTCTCACTTAACAAATCACTTACAATATCTGTAAATAACTGTAAAATACTAGATCAATATATATATATTTCTTAAACTCTCCCGCCCTCCCCTCCCTCTTCTTTTTTAACCTAACAAAGTTGAAATTTTTTCAGTTTTAAGGCAGTTCTAAAAAAATTATTTTTCCCAGCTCAAATATGCAAAACTTTCTGATACATTCACGGACTCATTTTTAAATGTAAATACGTGAAATGGGCAGTCATGACTACTGAAGCGATTCGGAATCTAATAGTATTTTTAAATTTTTTGATAAATGCATTAAAACCTAAGTTGTGAACGATTGCTATCTCATGACAACCTTTCTTCTGAAGTCACGTCCAGAAATTCGGTCCAAAACTTTCACTTTAACAGTATTTTTTAAAAGACCCTTTGCTTTTATTGAAAAATGGAAAAGGTTATTCGATTTCATAGTTTCTGAAAAAGGACACCTGCCAAATTCAGGAAGGTGTCAGAAATTAGCCAGTTTTAATGCCAGAAGAAAAATGAATGCTGATTAAGAGAAAGAATGATATTATATATATATATATCCATAGATAAGAATTTTTCCTTATGTGAGTGAAGCACACATCCATTTATTTTATGTATTTATCTTTAAACTTTTGTATGAAGGTAAATTATTCTAATCAAAAACTGCGTAAGTCTGTGTAGAAGCAGATACAGCAAGCTAGTGTTATGAATTACATTTGCATCCTGCCTTTTAAACGCTGCTATGTACTGAATTATAATGTTAATTGCGTGATATGGAAATTCTCTCTAGATATTAAGTTTTTTAACTTTAATTATTATTACTGTAAATTTTTGCTGGTCATTGCAAGATAACTTCATAAAATTTTTGCCCAAATATTTTGTTTGTGTCATTTTTGTCAAAAGTTGACTCTTGTGAAATTTCAGTCCACAACTAGAATTCATTTACTTTGATACTAAAATAATGTGTATGGCTTTTTACTACTCCCAGATTTACTACTCCAAAATTCAGCTTTAACTATAATAGTTCAGTGATTGAAATTGGTTTCCCTCTTCCAAGGTTTGAAAACGGTACTACAACTGACAGAAGCAAGTTATCAGTTTTTGTAAAATAATCTTATAACTCCATATGTAATACACAGATGGCGCCACTATAGGATATTTTCTTTTTTGGCAAGAGTTACTAAAGTATTCATTAAAACTATTCTAGTTTTTAAATCCAAACTAGCCATCTTCACGAAATTTTATAAACAGAATAGTGTTTCTCATTTTTTTGATGAAGACAAAAAACTTTCAGAAATAACATTATGAAAAAACAATTTAATGCATATTAAATTTTCTTACAATTAAGAACATTTCATTAAAACTCAATTCTAACTAAATGCATATAATATTCGAATTATTTTTCATATCTTCAAATGAAAAATATTTGAATTGTTTTTAAAAGATTTAGCAAAAATATATAATTAAGAAATATTTTATTATTATTATTTCGTTGAATAATTATAGGTTACTTAAGCATTCACAGATGGCAGCACTAGACTTTGGTAGCTGAAATCGCGATAAGAATGAAAGATTGGCAGAAATAAAGAAAAATAATACAGGAAATAGCACTGGTGATAAATACAAAAAGAAAAATGTAGCAAAACTTCTTATCCTCAAATACAGAAATAAACAGGCAGGTTTCGAGAACAACACTTATCTTTAACTTTTCATTTGTTTGTGTTGTGTTGATAAAATTAGGTGCTGTGCTTATGCATCAGTGGTAGTAGTGTTGTCAGACGTCCACTTTATGCCGGGAGTTCCGATTTGCAGGAGCTCCAAGATCCGTCCCGCGAAACCAGTGCAAAAATCCCGATTTTTCATGATGCACAAATTCTTACATTTCGTTTAGTCCATGATATTCGTTAGCCATCGAGTAAAACTTAAGAGCCTACATCAGTCACGCGAAAAAACGCTCAAGCTAATGTTAAGTATATGGGAAAGTTCTTGCGCGATTTCTCGCTCGCATTTTAATATTTTTTAGTGCTTTTTTTTGCATAGGATAGCTGAGGTCAATCTCCAACGTTGTTAGTTTTTACTTTTTCGATTTTGGTTCCAGTCATTTTATATAAGGGTACTTTCATTTTCAGAACCGGTTCCAAATTTTAAAATGCCCGGTTATTAAAAAACTGCAACAAAAATTGAAAAAGTAAAAACTAACAACGTTGGAGATTGACTTCAGCTATCCTATGCAAAAAAAAAAAAAAAAAAAAAAAAAAAAAAAAAAAAAAAAAATTAAAAATATTAATATACGAGCGGGAAATTGCGCAAGAACCTTCCCATAGACTTAACATTAGTTTGAGCGTTTCTTTCCGTGACTAGTGTAGGCTCTTAATATAGTAAAACTAATGAAAATAGAACCTGTCTATAACGGAAAAATTTTATGCTTTTACTGAGAAGAATACCGCACAAATCTACCTGCTAAAACAAAAAACTTTCCTAAACGGAATATTTTTCCTATTTCTAGCGAATCTGTTTTCATAGGTTTTAATGTAGTTGGTTCAGTAAATCCTGTAAAAATGGAATCTGTTTATAACAGAATACTGTCTTAGACGTAGAAACTTAATATTTCCAAACAGAAGGAATACCTTACAGCTTACAACAGCTTAATCGAAAACGGAATTTTGTTTCAGTCCCTAGCGATGCAGCTTTCACAGATTTTACTGTATAAGATAATTTGTTTATTACTTAGTATAGTAAAGGCTACTGAGACGGAATCTGAAGTAACCGGATAAAGATTCTGTTTTAGATAGGTTTCCGTTACCTTCATAAGCCCCACCAGTGGCTGAGAGGTTCTGCTCTCGAAGCTGGTAGACGGGAGGTGCTGGGTTCGATCCCAATCGCGTCCGTCGGCCTAATCGTTCGGAGTTTTCGTGGTTTTCTTCGAGCCGTGGATTTATCCATGCGCAAATACGGGTTAGGTTCCCTTAGAAAGACCCCCACGAAGAGCACTCCCCCCGGGCCTATATCCCAAGTGTAGATAATTGGCCGTCAATAATCAACCCAACCCAACCCGTTTCCGTCATAGCAGGTATAATTGTATGGTATTCTTTCTGTAATAACCATGTATTTTTTACGTTTAAGACAGGTTCGGTTTTCATATGATTTACTGTACTTTTATGTTCCAATTTTGAATAAGCTATCTCGCTTCTTTTCCACTGTTTGTGACAGTGGACCACGCAACACTAGCTCGTAGCCACTGACTATTGCTACTATGCTATTATGTTATAACTTCTATAATGGAACTCGGTGCTCGTAGCTAAAATTGGTGGAGGGACATATAAAAAATTCGTACATTTCTCTAGAAAAGTTTAATAAGTCTTTTAGACTCTAACAAGGCCTAAAAATCTAAAATTTAATAAGCTCTGGTTAATATATATCAGCACAAATATTCGAAAACTTCAAGAAAATGTATTAAAACATAAAAAAAAAAAGAAATATATAACTTGTTTTGCACCAGTTTTAAACAGTGACAATTAACGCAATGTGAAAACACTACATAAAAATATTTGTACATATAGTTTGATTTATCCTTATTCTACGCTGTCCTTTTAGAATAAATATTCAACATTATATAAGAAAAATTTCAATACTTAAATAAATAAATAAATAATTTATTAAAATATAGTAACATAAAGCCAATATGCAAAATTTTACTAATCTACTCTAAACGAATACTGTGTAACGCCTTGAAAATTCTCATAATGCAATAGCGGCTCTCTCAGAAAAATTGTGAACTATTGGCACTGTAAAAGGAACAGTACCCCTATCTACCTAATCTGCTGCTTTTCCTCTCGTATATGTAAACTTGCATACAATAATCAAACAAGACGTTGCTGGAACTGTAAAGTGCGCAGTTCCATACAAGGATTTTTGTAATTTTTCATGAACTAAGGCAGCCATACTCAATCTTTTAGGTAGCTTTCAATACAAAAAAGTATAAAGCTACCTATTGCAGCCGTTCGGAGGAAAGCAGTTCCGGAAAATTTCGATATATTTTCACCGATCATGACCTCCAGACCCCAAAACCACCCTCCGTTCAAATGTTGATTTATATATATATATATATATATATATATATATATATATATATATTTGTTTCAAGATGGCGGCCATTTAAAAATTTAAAACTAAAATAAATATAGAAAAAAAAATTAAAAATTAAAATTTATTTTTCAATTACGTGTTAGGCCTTGATACAAGGATTCCAGAGCATTTTTTGGTTTACCTCTATCTTAAAAAATGGCTGAGATAGAGCAGTTTGAATTTCTAGGGTGGCTGACATTTTGAAACAAAACAGCACATTAACGCGATTACTCGCAAATTTTTTTCTTTCATTGTTGTAATAATTTTCCCAATCATACGCATAAAACTATATATTCATATCCGTTAGCACCAAAATTGGCGACATTTGGCGAAATATCGCCAAATGTGGCGACCAAAATAAGTCTTCATAAATGAAGCCAATTTGGCTATTGCTCAATAATTTGGCGAATTTCTTATTCAAATTCAGTATTAACGAATCTTTTGTAAACGTTTCTTTGCATTTTAACTTGCTGTTTTCGTGTAACATTAGCTAAAATTTTAAAACGAAGATATAGAAAAGCTACCTCTTTCTCCCGGTACAGGCCGGAAGGACTTTTTTTAGCTAGATTGAATTTTGACAATCGAAATACTGGAGCGAGAAAATAATTTAGAATAATGGGATTTACACAGAATTATAGTTTTAATGAGGCCAACGGCGAAATATTTTTTTTATTTGTTTCATACATATATATATATATATATATATATATATATATATATTGTTTTATCCTTCGTTCTTCACATGTGTATTCATTTTTAAATATATATATATATATATATATATATATATATATATATATATATATATATATATATACATATATATCTGACATTTGTCATGCTGTAACTCTCTTATTTATGAACCGATTTGGATGTGACTGAGTATGTGTATAGGACATACCAAGATCTCGACCGAGTTTGTTGGTCAGCTTCATCCGCCATCTTGTTTCAAAATAGCGGTCATTTTAAAAAATTTAAAAATTCAAAAAGATGAACAAAAAAATTATAAATTGGAAAAATTGTTCACATTAAGTGTTAGATTGTGATACAAGGATTACGGATCATTGTTTGTATTTGATTTATCTTAAAAAATGGCTGAGATATGGCAGTTTGAAATTCTAGGGACGCTGACATTTTGAAACAACCTGATTTTTGTTATGCTGTAACTCTCGTATGTATGAACCGATATGAATGTGACTGATCATGTGTACAGAATATACCAAAGTCTTGACCGAGTTCGTTGGCCAGCACCATGCGCCATCTTGTTTCAAAATGGCGGCTAGTTAAAAAATTTATTTTTTTAAGAAATTCAAAAAGGTGTAAAATAAAATTATAAAGTTGTTTCCGTTAACTGTTAGATCATGATACAAGGATTCCGGAGCATATTTTGTTTTATGGCCTTTATCTTAAAAAACGGCTGAGATACAGCTGTTTGAAATTCTATGGAATATGGAAGCTACCTTTTCCTCCCGGTACAGGCCGGAAGGACTTTTTCTTTTTAATTCTTTCTTTGTACTTTTACAGTATACGAACTTTCAGCTTAATGTCAGTATACTCCTTAGTTCAGCCATACTCAACCTTCGGCCCTCCGACTTTTTTTGTGCGGCCCGAAATACAATCCTTAATCCATATTTGTAAAATTTAATATGCGCAATAAAAGGTATTTAATATCTTCTCTGTTGTTTTATATATTTTTATTTGAAGGGAAAATCTGCCTCATTATTTTTATTTTATTTAAAATTATATTAAATCATCTTAAATGTGGAATATATATATACTATTTGCGTTACTTGATGCATGTATTTTTCAATTTTCAACATTTATTAAACATTATTTAAAATTAATTAAATTTGCTCTATATATTTTTACATTTTAAAATGATAAAAAGTTTTTGCATTCCGCAAAAACCTGCTTTATTAAAGAAAATTTCCTGATTTTTTTATCGTTAGAAATTGAAAATTATGTATTATATTATTACATGTTATATGTATTATATAAATAATACTGATTATTTTATTTTTATATTGCTTTTTTATACTACTGTTGTCCTCTTTGTTATAATTACCCTTTTCTTAACATTATTATATAAGTGTAGTGCGTTGTGGCCCACCTAACATAGAAAGCATATGTTTGCGAACAAAAAAGTCCTTCCGGCCTGTACCGGGATGAAAAGGTAGCTTTCCTATATCTTCGTTTAAAAATGTTAGCTAATGTTACACGAAAACAGCAAGTTAAAATGCAAAGAAAACGTTTACAAAAGATTTGTTAATACTGAATTTGAATAAGAAATTCGCCAAATTATTGAGCAATAGCCAAATTGGCTTCATTTATAAAGACTTATTTTGGTCGCCAAATTTGGCGATATTTCGCAAAATGTCGCCAAGTTTGGCGAGAATTTGGCGCTAACGGATATGAATATATAGTTGATTGGAAAAATGCGTATGATTGGAAAAATTATTACAACAATGAAAATTTTTGTAATGTGCTGTCTTGTTTCAAAATGTCAGCCACCCTAGAATTTCAAACTGCTCTATCTCAGCCATTTTTTAAGATAGAGGTAAACCAAAAAATGCTCTGGAATCCTCGTATCAAGGCCTAACACTTAATTAAAAAATAAATTTGAATTTTTAACTTTTTTCTATATTTATTTTAGTTTTAAATTTTTAAATGGCCGCCATCTTGAAACAAAATGGCGAACCAAGCTAGCCAACGAACTCGGTCGAGACATTTGTGAGCTTAATACACACAATTAGTTTCATCAAAATTAATTTATAAATACGAGCGTTATCGTATGACATAGGTCAGATATATATATATATATATGGAGATATATATATATATATATATATATATATAAATCAACATTTGAACGGAGGGTGGTTTTGGGGTCTGGGGGTCATGATCGGTGAAAATATATCGAAATTTTCCGGAACTGCTTTCCTCCGAACGGCTGCAATAGGTAGCTTTATACTTTTTTGTATTGAAAGCTACCTAAAAGATTGAGTATGGCTGCCTTAGTTCATGAAAAATTACAAAAATCCTTGTATGGAACTGCGCACTTTACAGTTCCAGCAACGTCTTGTTTGATTATTGTATGCAAGTTTACATATACGAGAGGAAAAGCAGCAGATTAGGTAGATAGGGGTACTGTTCCTTTTACAGTGCCAATAGTTCACAATTTTTCTGAGAGAGCCGCTATTGCATTATGAGAATTTTCAAGGCGTTACACAGTATTCGTTTAGAGTAGATTAGTAAAATTTTGCATATTGGCTTTATGTTACTATATTTTAATAAATTATTTATTTATTTATTTAAGTATTGAAATAATACGTACGGGCGTGAGTATGGGCATGCGTGTGCGAGATACTTGTGGAACAAAATTCATCACTTGTTAAATACATACCAAAAAATTAAAAGAAATGCACTGCTCCTGTGGTGATAGCTCCATGAGGAAAAAATATTCACTTTGCCAGGATACGTAGCTTTTGCACTGTTCTTCTACTCGTGTACATTATATATATATATATATATATATATATATATATATATATATATATATATATATATATATATTCTTTCTTAACGCTTTTCAACATAGTTGAAAAGTATTTGATTTCAACTCGTCTGTTCGTCATCTAACTTTCGTAAATCTGCTCAATTTTAAGTTTTTTTTCCTTTATTCTTTTTTGGGAAATCATTCGTGCTTCATTCCCGCAAAAATCAAAATCTTAACAGATAAATTCCACACACTAGTGTGAATTCGCAACGACCAAAGTTTCAAATGTCTGTGTTTTTTGAAAACATGCTTCGATTAATTTGCATTTTTCATTAACAAAATGATATGTTTGATAAAAATTAACATCACAATTCGATTCCGCCTTAAATTTCGTATAGGAATCATATATTTCATTATCACTATATTGCCAACAAAGTTATTCGCAGTTGAAGTTACGGAATCCCAAATTGCACTAGTGTGGAGTGCGCGGGTGTTGAACCGAAGTGTGGAGTCCACGGGAACTTATTATCCTTTTCTTCTTTTCGTGATTTTGATTATTATTTTTTTATTTAAAACATTTTTTTCCACGCATTCGAATGGCAAAGTGTCATTCGATTCATTCTGGTAAAAAAAAATATTTAGAAGAGTTGTACAAAAAGATTTAGTTTAATTTTTTAACCTTCCCATTTATATATTTAGCATTGTTTTCGTTTCTGATTATAGAAAGGGGACAAAATAAAAAAGATACTGTTAATTGAAAACATTAAAAATCTGCATCATCTACGGATTTTATTTACGCACCAGCAGGGGAGGGTTAAAATGTACAGGGTGGCCATAAAATAACGTGAGTTGTTCTGAGCCCCCTAGTGGGTAATTTATGTAGCGAAAAGTAACATCATTTCATATCAGACAACACACCGATACTTTCTGTAAAATTGGGTCAGCGTGACCTAGCTCAAATAAACAAGTTTTACACAAACAAATTTTGTTCATAAATAAAATTATATAAGAAACACTATGAAACAAGTCATATTTTGATAAATAATTTTTCTGGTTCAAAACGTGTTTATTTGATACAAAAGATATCAGTTTTATGGAAATTATCAGTAAGTTGACAGCTATGCAATTTGATGTTACATGCACACTAAAACATGCGTTTTCGATTTATAAAGAAAATAAAAGTACCAAATGTCTAGGGAAATTTTTGGCGCTGCAGGAGTAATATTTGTGGTAAATGAATGTGTAATCGCCAAATGAAAATGCCAACACAACATTTCTTCACAACAAATAACAACGTTTATTGTTACTTCTACTTGCAAATGTAGTTCAATATGACCACAGTTCTGATATTCCAATAGCTACATTTGACATTTCTCACACATGCCTAAAATTTGAATTCACTTAGTTTCGTGAATTGTGAAAGCTATAGTGAACAGACATTTGTTTAGTTTAAAATGCTATGTTGTAACACAGGCGCTGTTTCAATTTGCAGGTTTCAATTAAACAAAACTGTTTCCTTGTATGTTGATGCAAGTTCTTGCAGTTTGCGAAGGATTTATACTGAATAAGTAAAGCGTTCGCATCAAAAACTGCAGACAGCGGTCACACGTTCATTTTTCTTTCAAAACAGTGCCAATCTTCCCCCTGGTAGCCTGATTTTGATACAAGCGTTTTCTTTCGAAATTGAAACTGTTCATATACACGAAATGGTGCGACATTTCGCCCAAAAGATTTCCCACTAGATGTCTCAGAACACCTCACTTTATTTTATGGCCACCCTGTACCTTTTAAAACAAAAATTAAGAAGTGCTTATTAATCTTAGCCCACTATATATGTGCGTAAAATCTGCCAATTACACAGTTTTTTTAATGCCTGTAAAAACGTATTTTGAAGATCTTTTCAATTAATATATCATTGTCTTATTGAAAATAAAAATCAGTCCTCAAATAGTGTTGAAAAAGTAATTTTTAATATATCTAATTAAATTTTCAGCAGAGCTGAAATTACGCTGGAAATTAATGAATACAAAGGATATGAACTTTTTACTACACCGTGTACAACCAACAGAGTGAAAAAATATCAAGACCGGGGATCGAACCCGGATACCTTGGTTATACCAAGGTACTAGGTATCCGGGTTCGATGCAGGATTTTTTCACTCTGTTGCTTGTAAAAAGTGTAGTTAAAAGTGACAATTCACATCCTTTGTATTAATTAATTTTCAGCATAATTTCAGCTCTGCTGAAAATTTAATTATATATATAAATATTCACCGATACTGGGTTTAATTTGTCTCATGCATGTCACTGAAGTTGTGATCATGATTGACGTTCCATCTTGTGCTGCAGAAGTTGTAGCCTTACCATCTAAGAGTGAAAGAATGCTAGACTGGATGTCGTCCTGGTGACTTAAATGGTAAAGCACTTGGTGCGTTATACCAAGGTATCCGGTTTCGATCCCCGGTCTGGACATTTTTTCACTCTGTTGGTTGTACGCTGTGTAGTAAAAAGTAATACTTACCATTCTTTGTACTCAATAATTTTTAATTTTAGCTTTTGAATGAAATGATTACGAATCTACTGTTTTTACTTATTTGACAATATTGAATATATTGACTTATATTGTACAAAGACTACTAACTAATAACGGTTACAACTAAAATTCTGCACAAAATTATGAAGCACAGCGGCAACATGCAACACCACATTGAAACTAAACTTGGAAGTTTTTAAAATATTCATAAATAATTAAAACCATTGGTAGCACCAATTAAATGCATTTTTAATTGTGTTTTTAAAAAAGTTTTTAATTACTTTTTTTTCATTAAGAAAATGTTTTAATTTCGTATGTTAAAATGGCTTATGATAGTATTTATTCTGGCTACAGTTGCTGCAAAAAGTCGCGAGCGAGCGAAGCGAGCTGGTACCGCCTAGCTGTCCCAATATGAATTGCTTCGCAATTCACGGGGGTTGGCGAGCGTTAGCAAGCAGGGGGCTGAGCCCCCTAATTTTGTATAAATTGTTTTCAAGTATTTGCGTACCCTTCTTTAAAGTTGTTTAACATTTGTTACTTTCGAGTTATTGATGTAGAGGTTTTCAATCAAAATTTGAAAAGAAAGAAAAAATCCTGGATTAGCTGACGCAGAGGCAAATTTGTTAAATTTTCCTCTTTAGGTACAAAAAGTATCTTTTGTGAAAAGCATAAGTAAAGTCGTTTTTGGTATAATGAGACAAAGCTTTATCAGGCCAAAAGCATAATTTTGGTCAGAATGATATTTTTTCATAAAATGAACTGAAATCATCTCAAGTTATTGCTTCTGGTAAACTTTTATTATGATTAATTGAAAAGTAGGCTTGAAATAAGGTTAGGAAATTCCCTTGTCTGAGATAAAGCATTACTTTGCTTTAAATTTCTGTTTAAGCTTATATTTTTAAATAAGGTTGCAATAATTTGCCTGTATAATAACAGGTAGTGTATTTCCAAGATATTATCGGATGTATCAGGAAACTGGTTTTAATGAGCAAAAGAATGGAAATGGTTGGTCTAATATAAAAATACATTGTAAAAACTCGGCCGTAATGGAGAAAACTTAGATATAACGATCAAAAGTTTTGTAAAAAATATTGAATTTTTTTTTTCTTTATTCCTCTAAGCTTTAAGCAAAATGCGTCACTTCACATGTGTTTCGACATTTTTGCAATGTCGATGTGGCAATGTTACCGTAATTTCGCGCGTATACGCCGCACCTCAGACAATTCGATTTCCTACCAGAATTTATTTTAAATAAAATGTGACTTATTTCTGTTTAGCACTTATTTGACTTCTTATTTTCAATAAAATTTCCGGTTTGAAAAAGACTATGCGCGAAATTACATGCGCGTAAACATACGCGCGAAATTACGGTAATATAATGCATTAGATTAAAAGAAAAAATTGGAAAAAATCATTCATCTTAATTGACTTTGTTAACTCGAATAAAATAAAATAAATTTAGTTTGTTGAATTGAATTAGAAGAAAAATAAATTATATAAAAGTGACAATAAAAACTTTAAAGAAGGAAAGTTACCTTTTTAACGTTTTCTTCAACTAATAAATAAATTCTAAGCTTGAGTTTTTCAGTGTTTTCTAATATTTTTTTTAGTAATAAATTTAGAAATTTAGAATGAAATACCGAGTGCGTCATAACTCCGTTAAAATTTAAAAAATTATTAAAAATAAACAAATGATGCTAATAAAATGTGGTTTGAAGGAATGGAATTAGAGGGAGATCAAGTTTTTTTTAATAACAAAAAAAAATGTGGTTAAAAAAATACCGATAAATGGCGCTGGCATGTATAATACGAAGCAGGTGTATGCAAATTAGGCTTATACTAAAAGCTAAGTGTCTGACAAGCTTCAGTATCCCAGCACGTGAAAAAGGCCCTTTTCTCGTCTTCAGTCATTTTGTCGAGTGGGATTTTCGCAATGCGCCAGTTGCTGATTCCCCGTTCTTATAAAAGTGTTTAATCAACAGCGCTTGATATTTTAACGATAGCATACTGCTGGCATCGAATGAAAAATCTCCGTTCATTGAGGGGTTTTATTGGCAGCCTGATTTGCACAAATTCCCTTTATATTATGTATGCAGCGCCATCTATCGGTAATTTTTAACCATTTTTTAGCACTTTCCAACCTAGTTGAAAAGTGCTTATGACTTCGGTTTGTCTGGCCGTCTGCCGTCTGTCCGTGCTCTAACTCCCGTAAATATGCTCGGATTACTCTGCAATTTTTATATGTTATTGTAGTAATCTATAGTATGTTCCCTATTTCAACGGAAGTGTGTAGCACTTATAGTTTTTTTACAGGGACACTCAAAAGAATTCCGTTACATTGCGGTCTATGGGGAAAAATCATTTGCGGTTTATTTAAATAATGTTTCACTATTTTAAGCGCATTGTAATTTATATATATTACTAAGGTGCATTAGAAGAAGCTTAATATGGAACAGGGTGTGCATAGCACTTATAGTTACTTTACAGGGACAGTAAAAATAATTCCGTTACATTACGTCTATGGAGAAAAATCGTCTGCGGTTTATTTAAATAATGTTTCACTATTTTAAACGCATTGAAATTTATATAGATCACTAAGGTGCATTACAAGAGACTTACTACGGAATATTGTGTGTATAGCAGTCATCGTTCATTTACAGGGACACGCAAAAGAATTCTCTACTGTCTGTTAACAATAATTCCTGGAAGTGCGTTTTAAGTTATTGAACGCGATTTTAATTTTAACTTGCTTTTTGTCTATTACGTGGTGTGTATAAATTCTGTAGATCCTATACAGGGCAGCACAAAAGTTCGCGAACACATTTCTGTTTATTGACAAACTCCAGACGGAGAATTTTAAACTGTGCTACGCGTTTCCTAACTGAACTAAAATTATCATCCTATGTAGTATATATACAAATCTATAGATCCTATACAGGGCTGAATAAAAGTATTCGGATATTTTTCCGAATATTGAATATGTTGGAAATTCCTGAAATTATGTTTTTAAATATGTTATGCGTTTTCTAAATTGTTTACTTAGATGTTAGCTTTTAGCTTATTAAACGGTATGATTTGTAAAATTATTTTGGAAGCGTTGGAAAGTGCTATATAATCTATGCTTGACGCATGATTTTTCGTTCTTGTTTTGTTATTAAAAGAAATCCGACCTCCTTCTAATCCCATTCCTGCAAACCGCAATTTTTTAGCATCATTAATTTTTCTATTTAATTAATTGCCGAAACGTCAGTGAAGGCTTACTGTTGAGACCCGAAAAGTTTTTGGTTTCTGTCTGTCTGTTTGTCTGTCTGTCTGTCTGTTCCGCGATAACTGCCGTAAAAATGATCCGATTAGGTTGATTTTTGGTGCGTATGTTGGTGAGATACCCGGAATCAGCTGTATAGTTTTTGGTTAAATTTGGTTCATTCGTTCGAAAAATAGAGAACATTTCTTTTTAAATCATAATGCTTTCCTATGGGACTGCAGACGATTTTCAAATTTCATTTTTAACTGAAATGGAAATCGCATATTTGAATAATGGATTTCAACGTAAAATTATGGATGTTGATTTTCGATATGGAGGTTTTAAATATATCGAATAATTTTGAAAAATTGACGATACATTTATTAGAATTGAGATATTAATTGTTTAAATGATTGGAAATTTTTTTGCATCTGTTCCGGAAATATAAAACTTTTATTTTCATGTTTTTTACAAATTTTAAAATGCATTTTTTTTTACTTTTCTCTTTAATTTATCAGTTGCCTAGCAACGATATTTCAAAGAAGATAAAAATAATAAAAGCAACACGCACTATTTTGTTCCAATAATTTATTAGCAAAATAAATTATTTTTGTATTCTATTGACATAAATGAAGAATTTATTTTAATACAAGTTTTTTTTTTAATCTAAAAAGTTACAAGAATAAGAAGTTCATAAGAATTTCAGAATATCATTGCATAAACCGTGTTTAATTTAACGTTTCTAATTTCTGAAACCTCCGAAGAATTGTATATGCCTGTAAATATGTATGCAATAGAAAAAAATTAAATTGCGGATTGTAAGATGCTAAATAATATGAAAAGTGAGATTAAAAAACAGTGACTTGAGCTGACGTTGAGACTCCTGATCTGCAGATTTACTAGTTTTTAAAATTTTAACGAACTTATGATGCACCCGGTATTATGAGAAAAAAAGAGTTAAGATATAATTGCCGAAACGTCAGTGAAGGCTCACTGTTGAGACCCGAAAAGTTTTTGGTTTCTGTCTGTTTGTCTGTCTGTCTGTCTGTTCCGCGATAACTGCCGCAAAAAAGGTCCGATTAGGTTGATTTTTGGTGGGTATGTTGGCGAGGTACCCGGAATTAGCTGTATAGTTTTTGGTTAAATTTGGTTCATTCGTTCGAAAAATGTAGAACATTTTATTTTAAGTCATAATGCTTTTCAATGGGAAGTCAGACGATTTTTTAATTTTAACATTCCGCGAAAAGAAGATCACGCATTGGGATAATTGTAAATGCTAAATTATGGATATTAAAATTACGAAATGGATATCTTAATTAATTTGATCACTTTGAAAATTTCCCAATATATTTATTAGAATTTCTAAATTAATTGTATAAATTATTGGGAAATTTTACGCATTAATTTGAAAGATATGAAAATTTTAAGTTCTCATTTTTCACAAAAATTTCCAATGCATTTTCTTTTTATCTTTCATTAAATGGTTGCTAAGCAACTATATTTCAAAGAATATCAACAAAGGAAAATTCAAGGGAATTATTTTGACGCGAAATGTTATTAACAAAATAGCTAATTTTCGGGTGATTTAATTTTTTAATATGCTTTTTCTAATGAAATAGATGATAATTTATTTTAACTACTAAAGAAAGATGACCAAATCGGCTTTCCAAACGAAAAATATAACAAGAACGAAAAATCATGCGTCAAGCATAGATCATGTAACACTTTCCAACGCTTCCAAAATAATTTTACAAATCATACCGTTTAATAAGCTAAAAGATAACATCTGAGTAATCCGAATACTTTTATTCAGCCCTGTATAGGATCTATAGATTTGTATATATACTACATAGGATGCTAAATTTTAGTTCAGTTAGGAAACGCGTAGCAGAATTTAAAATTTTCCGTCTGGAGTTAAATAATACGGAAATGTGTTCGCGAACTTTTATGCTTCCCTGTATAGGATCTACAGAATTTATACACACCACGTAATAGACAAAAAGCGAGTTAAAATTAAAATCGCGTTCAGTAACTTAAAACGCACTTCCAGGAATTATTGTTAACATACAGTAGAGAATTATTTTGTGTGTCCCTGTAAATGAACGATGACTGCTATACACACAATATTCTGTAGTAAGCCTCTTGTAATGCACCTTAGTGATATATATAAATTTCAATGCGTTTAAAATAGAAACATTATTTAAATAAACCGCAGATGATTTTTCTCCATAGACGTAATGTAACGGAATTCTTTTGACTGTCCCTGTAAAGTAACTATAAGTGTTATGCACACCCTATTCCATATTAAGCTTCTTCTAATGCACCTTAGTGATATATATAAATTTCAATGAGTGTAAAATAGTGAAACATTATTTAAATAAACCGCAAATGATTTTTCCCCATAGACCGCAATGTAACGGAATTCTTTTGAGTGTCCCTGTAAAAAAACTATAAGTGCTACACACTTCCGTTGAAATAGGGAACATGCTATAGATAACGACTATAACATATAAAAATTGCAGAGCAATCCGAGCATATTTACGGGAGTTAGAGCACGGACAGACGGCAGACAAATCGAAGTCATAAACACTTTTCAACTAGGTTGGAAAGTGTTAAAAACGTTGAATGTGAAAATGGAATATAAGTCTCATAAGAGAAATTTGCATTTGTATAAGCCTATTTAATATACGGAATTTTATTCAATTTCAGCAACATATGATATTTAGTGGTTGAAAAATAAGTATTCTTTTAAGGATAGGATAAAACCTCCTGTACAAAGAGATGGTTAATTTAATGAATTAAAATAGTAAATGCACTCAGACATATACTCGATTAATGAAAGCGCACAATTACTGGAAATTGATAATATAAAATTAAAGTGACAACAATGGGGTTCAGGGGGGCTCCGCCCCCCTGAAGATATGTAATCTTATTCTGAAAAAAATACAGTAATGAGTAGTTTATCCTATCATTTATCCGACATAAAATTGTGTTTAATGTGATACTTCTAAAAATTTTGGAACTTTCAATAAATCTTATATTCTTATAAATGTATAAATAACTTTAAAAAAATTAATTTTAGGCTATCAAATATTATGCAGATTATATTAAAAATTAGTCAGATTAATGAACAATGATTTGTAGAGCTGACGTTGAGGCCTCTGATCTGTAGATTTACTAGTTGCCGAAACGTCAGTTGAGGCTCACTGTGGAGACGCGAAAAGTTTTTGGTTTCTGTCTGTTTGTCTGTCTGTTCCACGATAACTGCTGTAAAAATGATCCGATTAGGTTGATTTTTGGTGGGTATGTTGGTGAGATACCCGGAGTGAGCTGTATAGTTTTTGGTTACATTTGGTTCATTCGTTCGAAAAATATATTACATTTCTTTTTAGGTCCTAATGCTTTCCTATGGGACTGCAGACGATTTTCAAATTTCATTTTTAACTGAAATGAAAATCGCATATTTGAATAATGGATTTCAACGTAAAATTACTAATGCTAAATTTTCGATATGGAGGTTTTAAATATATCCAATAGCTTTGAAAATTTGCTGATACATTCATTAGAATTTAGAAATTAATTGTTTAAATAATTGGAAATTTTTTTGCATCTGTTCGAGAAATATAAAACATTTTACTCTCCTATTTTTTACAAATTTTAAAATGCATTTCTTTTTACTTTGCTCTTTAATTTATCAGTTGCTTAGCAACCCTATTTCAAAGAATAACAAAATAATAAAATTCAAGTAACTAGCATTATTTTGCTGCAATATTTTATTATCAAAATAAATTATTTTTGTATTCTATTGACATAAATGATGAATTTATTTTAATACAAGTTTATTTTTTTATCTAAAAAGTTACATGAATAAGTTCATAAAAATTTCAGAATATCATTGCATAAACAGTGTTTAATTTAAAGCTTCTAATTTCTGAAACATCCGAAGTATTTTATATGCATATAAATATGTATGTAATATAAAAAAAAATTAAATTGTTGATTGTACGATGCCAAATAATATGAAAAGTGAGATAACAATGACCTTTAGAGCTGACGTTGATGCTCCTGATCTGCAGATTTACTAGATATCTATTTAATGTAATGTCATTAATTTCGAAATATAAAATTACATCCATAGAACGTAGCAGTATGTAATTTTTAATAAACTAACTTTTACACATTTCCTTACTTTCATATACAGAATCTTAAACTTGATTATTGCGAGAACTCAGTTATAACGAGCAAACGTTATTGACCCATCTGTCTCATTATAATCGAGTTTGACTGTATATGGATTTAAAAATCTAATTTACAAATATGAAAACACACACATTTACTGGAAGGTGTTCCAAAAGAAAGATTCTATGCTATATCTCGGCAATAAATGAAAGAGAGTGATAAAACAGCAATAGCGGCATGCGTTTTACGCAAATTTGGTACAAGTATCCTTCGGAATAGTATTTGATTTACACTTCAAATACAACTAAGATAAGATAAGATAAATGTATTCCTTACGATTTTTGGATGTTGGGAATGTCTCAAGCACGTTTTAAGTCGCAAAGTTCATTAATCATTACATAAAGAATTATCGAAACTATATGGTGCATATCTTACACAAACAAACCTCACAATATTTAACGAAAGACGATTTCCTTTAAATTTCAAGTATCTACTAATTTTCTCAATTGCAACTCAACCCCTGTAATAGTTATTGTGTTTTCACAGGGAAAAGGCATTTCACTTCCACCCCTAAAATACAACCACATTTTTTATGCTGCATTCGGGGAAAATACTAAAAAATTTCTACCATATACAGTTTTGACACAAACTAAGAATTATTGTCTGGTTGGTAAATTATAAATTTTGTAATAAAAACATCAGGATTTCCAATTGATGTTATAAATTTAGTCATAAGGACTTCAAACACTAATAAACGTGATAGCAGACTAATAATAGTTGCTGAATAGGAAATAGCTGCAAATAGTGCATAAGGCAAAAGGGAGGGATATCTTTCTTCGAAAGAGAGAAAATACATTATAGTGATATTCAACTTTGTGGAAACTATGACAAACCTAACTAATTAACAAAATGTAAGATATAGCATATTTTGAAGCATTTTTCAAAATAATTTTTTACTGCGCTCGATCTTCTGTATTATTTTTCTGGATATTTATCCCAACTTTGTCAAAAAAAAAAAAAAAAAAAAAAAAAAATCTTATTAATGGATGAAAAAAATTTAAATTAATTAATAAATTAATTTTTAATTCACAGTACAATATTAATCACAATATTTCACTACCGAAATGTAACATTTTTCGTTAGTATAACAGCCAGGAATGATTTTTTTTTCATTATGAGTTTCGATTTGGGACCACTACGTGTCGTTTACAATCCAAGAATTCCATTAAAGGTAAGATAATTTCAGCTGAACGAGGATTAACGTGTGCTTACAAGTTTAACCTTTTATATATCAAATTATGAACTATTGAAAATTTCACCTTACAAAGGATTATTATTATTATTTGCATTTTTGAGAGTATTTTAGAAGTTTTGTGCAATCATTAAATACTTTTTAATAAGATTTCGTCTATTAAAATCAATAATCTAAATCGGTATTCATATTGTTTATGCAAGATACTCATAATTCTAAACAAACAATTTCTTTAAAATATTCTTTTCAGTATTTTATACAATTAGAAAATGTACCAATATAATATAGCTTTACGATATAAATATAGAAATTTTTCAGAATTGAAACTTTCTACTCCACGTGTTTCAACATCATGAAAGTTGAACAGTTATAACTGGAAAATAAATTATCCATTTAAAAGTTATTTTTCCTTTGTACAACAAATAATGCTTTTAGAACATGACATAAAGTAAAATATTCAGAACATATCCTAAATTGTATTGCTGCCAATCCATCTGTGAACTGAATTTTATAACAAGTGTTATATTATTTTATTTTTATGGTATTTCAATGTGCCGTCGGGAGATAAATGGTTAATGTACACAGAAAAAAAAAAAATGTTGATTTTACCATATAATACTGGCAGCTGGGGTGCTAGTATTATACCGTAAAATCAACAATTTTTTTTGCAGTGTATCGGCAGCTGTTGCTAAGCCACATGTGTGTTATAGAAAATGTTATGCAAACTTTGTGCTTTTGTGAAATAACCGCACTGACTATATTTTCCCTTCTTTAGCCAATATTATTTTAGTGCAGTTTGTCCAAATGGAAATTTTCTCCAAACATTGAACTGGAAAATTACCCCCACATGTACCTTTATTTAGAGAACATCGACAAGTCAACCCTAAATTAAGAAAATCAATAAACATAAAAAAAATCATCATTAAGAGTGGAGTCGCTTTCTAATATAGCTTCTTGACCTCAAAAGGTAAAATTATTCATTATTTATTTCATCCGCCACTTTGCTGTTGATTTTTCCATATAAAACTCATATATCCAGCAACTGTACGAGAGTGCGAAGTGAAATATTACACGGAAGCTATTTGGAAATCGCAATTATAGGTGTGAGAGAAAGTTTAGTTGACAAAAGAATATTAGGACACAGTTATCTTATTAGGCCATTACTACTTTCGATTAAGTACAAGTGGATGACCCGATTTCAGAACCTTTATCGCTTTCCTATATCAACAGACGCCAATTGATGGCAGATTTTTAGAAATTATGGTGATATAAAAAAGGTTCTTCATTTTTTACTCATTATAACCTCACACTCATATCACATCATACTCATACAGAACCTCATTACACATAATTTTTTCCCCATCAATTAACTCATGAATTGTTACTGCAATGAGATTAACTTGCGAACTACTTAGGCACAATATAACTAAATTTTTGCAGCTGAACGGTAAAGGTACACATGCAAAAAATGAAGATTTGAGTTAATCATTATGCTATATAATTGTATTTATAAATACACTTATGTTTAAAATTTTAAAAAAGTGTTCATTCTTATTATACAAGAGTAAAATTGAGTACCACCGAAAGCGGGTCAACCGCCGTACCCAAGTTCCGAAGAACTTTTAAAGAGCACGACCAGAATGAGTCAGTCCTGTGTGCTTTACGGTTGATGGGGGCACCGCCACCTGCACATCACCCCCATCTCCCTAGTGATTGACGACCAAGTGATGACGGCGCGGCGGTGGAAGCCGTGCCCTAAGGGAAATCACCGCGCAACACTTGGGGACGTGCCAGGGCCCCCCAGCAGCTTCGGGAACCGGATACCCAAGAGGGAACTGGGCCCTCGGCCTTAAGCCAGGTTTCTCCGGCCCGTACTTGCTGTACCAAGGCTCTTGGAATGTGAAAATCTACCGATAGTCACTAGCCCTTTTCGCCAAACATAAACTAAAATTTTATTCCTACAAGTGCAGGGGTGTGATTTCTTAAACAGATGAAAAATTTCATTAATTAATCTTTCATAATTTTATTGGTAAGAAAGAAATATTAAAAGTACATCCTCAACTGATGAGTGATATAAATGAATAGTGTGAATGCCATATAGCAGATTTCAACGGTTATTTAATTATTATTTTAACGACTGAAAATTTAACAACACAATCTTTTTAATCGGAAATATCCTTTTCATTGAAGATACTCTGTAATCATCACTGACAAGAGGGAGGAAAACTAACTTATTATGCTATCCTGTGATGGAGTTCTTGAAAACATTTTAAAAAGTAGGCATTAATGAAATTCTGTTTATTGAGATGAATGGAATAGTCACTACTTTCTGTTAAATCTGTAAAATTTTTACTTGTATTTAGTACATTATATGCGAGCTATTTTATAGTTTTTGGGGGCTTCTTTGGGAGCGAGGCAGGGGGAAAGGAAAGTAAACCACATTTTCTACTATAAATCAGTTCCTTTTATCCCTGATTATCTTCATTACTTGGTGATACGGCAATGGTATACATTTCAATTTAGTGGTACATAGGGTTGGTATGTTTTTACCAAAAATAGAAAAAACCGCGGAAAAACCCCGTAAAAACCGTCCTGGCAAAAATAGGTATATGTTTTATTTACGGGAATGTTATTAATTTATTTTTTATTTTTTAAAAATTTAAACTCTAATAATATGTAACTTTGAATTTTTAAACATAGAACATTCAATTCATTATTAAACGCTATAAATCACTAATGTTTTTTTTACTAAAAACACATTGTTTTTAGTAAATGCTATGGATGGAGATGATGAGAAAATAAGAATAAAATAATTCCCAGGATTTGGTTAAAACAGTTAACAGTTATTGAACAACTAATTTTTATGCTTCAGTTAGAAAAACGTGAAAGGTGCAATGAAAGACAGCGTATAATCGGCAATAGATGGCACTTACATGAGTCATTTCCGGACGTACATTCTGCGACAAAAAATGCTCATTTTGGTCCCCTTTACCACCCTTTAAAATTTTGCCAAATAGTTTCTGATCACCCTGTATATCATTAAAGTGGGGGGGGGGGACTGTAATTTTAATACATAGCAGTGTATTAGCCCAACCAGAAAGCCCACTTTGACTATACCAACATGTACTGCCCTGATACATACACTGCTGGCCATCCAAAATGCAACACCAAAAAGGACAAGCGATATCAAAGCCAAATTTATTTCAGAGGTTACACATAGTATCAATGTTAATTGATTTGAAATACAGACTTCTCTGAGGTGAGAAAAGCGACAAAATCAGTAAGAAGTGTTACCTCCACGCCTGTCAATAACTTCTGATACAGGCCGCGGCATTGAGTGAAAGAAGTTTGAATGTATTTTTGAAGAATGGCAGCCCATGCTGCCTCCACACGTAGATAAAGTTCATCTGGTGTACCCGCGAGTGCGACATGCCGGGCTGGGCGTTCTCCAATTTATGAATAGATATTTTCGATAGGCGATAGATCTGGTGAACGGGTAGGCCAGGGTAACAATGTAATATAGTAGGCTAAGAAGAAAGCTTGAACATTATGTGCAACATGTGGTCGCGCACTGTCCTCTTGAAACGTGGCCGCAGGCAAATCCTGAAGGTAAGGAAGGAAAACAGGCTGCAAAACCCTCAGACACATGTAGCTCTGGCTGGTAGGTGTACCGTTAACGCATACTAGGGGGTGCGGGAGTAGAATACAATACCACCCCACACCATAACACCAGTTGCAGGACCAGTATGACGAATCTTAATGCAAAGTTGAGCAGCCTCTCTCCACGATGTCTCCAAATTCTAATTCGACCATCGTGGTACTGAAGGCAGAAGCGTGATTCATCCGAAAACACAATGTCATGCCATTCGGATGTCCATTTCCGCCGTTCAGTGCACCCTTGCAAACGCAAATGCCTGTGGTTTAAAGTCAAAGGTAAGCGAAGCAATGGACGCCGAGCGGACATTCCACTGTACTGCAAATGTCGTCGAATTGTTCGTGCGGACACCGATTGTTATATTAAAGACTGTATTCGTTGCGATATGATTGCGGATGCAGGAGTGTCCTTCATCAGTGCCATGCACACAATATGCCTGTCTCCACGTGGAGTGGTGTGACGAGGCGGTTGCAATCGCGCCTGTCGGCCAGTCGTTTCTTCCTGCATCACCAGATTCCATATTCGCATGACTGTTGCTTGGCTATGTCCGACACGATGACCAATTTATCGGAAGGATTATCCGCAATCTCTGTAAGCAACGATTTGGCAGCGGTCGATCTTAGAAACGTGCTTGAATGGTGCTCGTGTTTTTCTGCAAGGCATACTGAAGCTGCACACACAAAAAATCGCACCAGAGAGCAATTCATGTTCTTCCAAACAGCAATATTTTTTCCTTTATATAGCCGAACCTCGTTAACGCGAACACTCAAAGGGAAAAAATTTTTTTGTTCGTGTTAAAAGTAGTTCGTGTTATCCGAACTTAAATACATTGCATACAATTGGACGGGGAAATCGGAAACAGTTCGTGCTAAAAGTAATTCGCGTTAAGCGTGTTCGTGTTAACGAGGTTTGACTGTATACACTTTGTAAGGGGCGCTGCAGTCGCTCATGAGTGAGCTGAAATCGTAATCATTTGCATATCCTATCGAGGTGTACGCATAGTGAAAATTTCACTCTGTTTGTATGATTCCTTCCTGGTGATGCATTTTGGATGGCCAACAGTGTACATACATATGTTACAAGGCAACTTTTAATGTAGTAATTTTGTCTTTAATAGTTATATGAGTATATAAATTGTGGGCCCAGAAGGGTTTAATATATAATATATAACTATTATTGTTAAAGAAGGCATTACTGTATTAAAAGTTAGGAATGAAGAACATAAGTTTATCTCCATCAAATTTATAAATTTTTTTACAAAGTAGATTTTTTTACTTGTACTTCAAATATTATCATCAATTAAAATAATTTAAAATTGTTTTAATTAATCAAATTATTATCAATGAAGTACGAAGTGACTATACCGATTTAGGTCTCAGTTATATTGTGCATAAAAATTATGTCGTTGTATAATTTTTAATCCAGCGATTTTCTAATTTTTGCCGGCAAAATGACCAACCCTAGTGGTACACCAATCTAAAAGTTTGGGACCCCTGCTTTAAACTCTATAAATGCTAATTTAACGAAACACATTGGGGCTGCTATTATATTATTATTATAATCAGCATTAAAATTTTGATTTTGTTTTAAATTTCGTATTTATTTTGCAATATATTTTTACATTTACAACATAATTTTAATTTCATGTGAACAAATATAATTTATTTCCTGTTTATGATTTAAAATTTTTGGTTTTGGTTTCGTAAAACTTGATTAAAGGTAAAAGAAAAAAAACGAATTTTAATATTGTTTTTATTTTTATTTATTTATTTATTTTAACTTTATTTATTTTTCACACTTTCTCTTTAAGTAATACCACAAAATTATATACTAATGGAAAGATAATTTAATCAAAAATGTAATGCAACAAATTTCACGAAGGAATGTTTATTATAATAGCATATATAAAGAAGAAAATTGAAACATATAGAAAAATAAGATATACAAAAATTATCACAATGTCAGTTAATACTTAGTTGGGTAACCTTTACTTTTAATTACGGCCTTACAACGCCCTCCCACAGGGGTGAACCAAGTCTTTTAGTTCTAAAGCTGTTATAATGTGATACCAGAATTGAGTTATTGCTTCTATTAATTGGATTTTATTGCAGGGTTGCTTCAGTGCAACAAGTTTCTTTAGTCGACTCCATAGATTTTCAATTGGGTTAAAGTATGGGCTATTTCCGGGCCATTGCATCACTGAAATATGATTATATTGAAGCCGCTTTTTTGCACACTTTAGCAACATGACACGAAGCTGAATCCTGTTGAAATATATATGCTTCATTATCGTGGAAAAGATCACGTGCGGAACGTTTCAGTTGGAATTGAAGTATTCCATTTATGTATTTTTGAGCATTCATATTTCCAGTAATCACACAAATTCTACCCATACCTTTGAATGTCATACAACGCCATATCATAATACTGACTGGGTGCTTTACGGTGTGTGTAATGCAATTATGATGCAAATCTTCTCCAATTCTTCTCCTTACATATTTTATGCCATCACTACCAAATAGGGATAATTTGGTCTCACCAGACCAAATAACACTGTACCATTGTTCCGCTGTTTAGTTAACATGAGTTTTAGCCCAGTTTAGTCTTTTTAACCTTTATTGGAGAGATAAAAATGGCTTTATCTGTGGAATTCTAGCATTTAAACAAAATCCTTGCAGTCTGCACTGAACAGCCCTTGCACTTCAACATCACATTGGCGCGTGCGCTACTTCACCTTGTGCACGTTTAGAAGATTTTCTTCTGTCTCCTTTGCACAGTCTTTTAATTCTATTATCATCACTTGCTGTTGTACACATATTTCTGCCTTTACCAGTTTAATATTTTAGAGATATAGTATACTTATACATCTTTAAAAAAAAAAAATAGAAATAGCACCGGTTACATTTCCACCAATTTGCCTTCTAATTTCTCCATATCTGTAACATTGTCCACTTAATAGTTCTATTTTACATCGCTTTCTATGGTGATCAACAAACTGTTTGTGCCATTTCTTTAATTTTCTTTATATCTAACTCTAATATCAATCACATAATTGTGCTGACAAATGTCCACCTCACAGCTCCAAAATACGGCAACAGTTGAACCCTACTGATACCTGATTGACTCACAGCCAAAACGTGATGACACCTGATTGGCTCTCTAAACACTGATGCTCATCGGCTGCATTCAAATGAAGGAAAGCTACTTCATGTTAACTTAAGCAATTTTGTTTTGTTTATTTGTCTATATATAACTTTTTATTAAATACTAATAATTGAACAAAATTAATTTCATTACATTTTTGATTAAATTATCTTTCTACTGATATATAATTTTATGGTCTTATTTAAACAGAAATTGGTGTTATGAGCCATCAAATTTCAAAAATACATCTTTTCAAATAGGTTTCCCTAATTTTGGCTACAACTGTACTATCGTCTTTTGTTTAGCCTTACAGCATCTGATTTCCCGGATTCAAATATGTATGAAGAAATCTTGAAGTTATTGAAAGAACATCTTTGTAAAAAGATTAACATCTTAACAAAACAACTTCTTTTTTTTTTTTTTTTTTTTTTTTTTTTTTTTTTGTAGAAAACAACATCCAGGTGAGTCCACAAATTCTTATTGCTTTACAAGAACTTTCCAAAACCACTTAATTTAAATTTAACTGTAAAAATATTGAATGGTCTAAATCTATTATTAATCTGCTACTTAGAGCTCGGTTCATTCGCGGCTTATATGATGACGGTATTCGCGAAAACATTTTACAGCAATCTGACATTTCATTTGAACAAACCTTAGAAATTGCTTTAGTAATTGGAGCATATAATATTGAAAATAACGCTATTTACAAGAGCTTATCTTCAACTAATGTTACAAATATACTTATATCAAAGAAATAATCAAAGATTTAGAGGTAGATCAAAATCTAACGATCATCTAAGAAGTGATCGTCGTGCTTGTTGAAACAAAAGCTATTTAAACTTGAAAGATTTAGGCTTTGACAGAGTTTGTTTGCACTGCGGAAAAAGTAATTAAGGTGGGTGGCCCTGATATGGCCATGCTAAAGTTTAAGAATTTTTTCTGCCGTCATTTTGAAAAAATCAAAACCGTTTTATTTATTTTTAACGTTTACAGGTTAATGGACTTTCATAAAAAAATATTGCATTCCCCATGAAAATAATTTTACTAGTCCAAAAAAAAAAAAAAAAAAAAAAAAACGAAATTCCAAAAATCTGCCAAGTGGCCATATCAGGAACATGTGCGCATGATACGGCCACCATTGTTCCATGTCGTGATTTTCTTCAATTTAAAAAATGCTGTTATGCTAAATTAAATAAATTTGGTGTAAAATAAATAAACATGACACTCAATAATTCTTTTTGTTATTCAAAAGTGGATTTGAAACAGGATTTTTCATCAAAAATGAAGTTGTTTACAAAATTGAGATTACAATTTGTTTTTATTTATAAAAAATGTTCAATCCTTTTAGAGTTAAAACAAATTACTTATCGCAATTGGAACAAATAAAAATATTTTTATCCTAGGCTTGCATGGTGCTCTTGATATGGCCACCTGGATGGCCATATCAGGAGCAGGTCAGCTTTGACGAAAATCGTTTGATTTTGATCAACTCTTAAAATATACACCATCAACGACAACGCTAATTGATAGGACATTAAAAACTGAACAGAGTATGATGACATTCATAAAAAATATTCTTTTAAAAACGTGCATAGAAAAAGCAGACTTATCAGATAAAAGCAAGAAGCGGTTAGACCAAAAACATAAAATAGGAATTTGGCATTAAATTCCATAACCTAGCTGAATGGAAAGTGATCACATGATACACTAGGAGGTTCCTTCATGGTATACTCATGCCATTTAGCGAATTTTTTTGGTTAGCAAGCGTATAATAGGGTGATGGCCATATCAGGAACAAGGCCATAACAGGGGCACCTACCTTATTTAGCTTTTCAAAATCGAGTAAAAAATAAGTTAAGTATTTTGTTCAAAAAACGGTCATATTGAAAAATGTCGTATATGAAAACTTATTAAACAGAAATTTGACTCTGAAAATTTATTCAATATTTAGATAACACAGTATATTGTACATGGACTGCTCGGTGAGAATCTGCTTGGATAAAAGCTAAATGCGAAATTGCTTGTGATAATGATTTAATTCCTAACACGTCTGAATAGTCAGTTATTTTAGAAACTGATGCAGTTCATTTGTGTTGTCTGGTATACTTTTTCACATAATGCTTCATAGAAGTAAAAAGCCAATAGTGTTTGCATCAAGATCCCTCAATTCTGCCGAAGGGAATTACAGCTATTTAGACAGGGAAGATACAGCTGTTTATTGGGCTTGTAGAAAATTGTACGACTGCAAATTTGGTAGAAAATTTATATTGGTAGTAGAACAGTATGACAATATTACATCCGGAAAAGAGGCTCCCTATATTTTTAGTCGCAAGGATGATTTGTTATGCACATTTTATTAAATTTTGACGAAATCGAATATCACAAGTCAACTGAACATGCCAATGTAGAATATTTATTTCGAAATCCCTTACCTAATAATGATCAGGAAATACGAGACGTTGATAACGAATATCTTTTTCAAGAAAATGTAATATGCCATATCTCTACAGAGACTGTAACAACTTCTACTATAAAATGGGAAATAGCTTTCAATGAAGAATTTTAACGTCTAAAAGAAAATGTTTTGAATGAAAATGTTCGTGATCTAGAGTTAATCTTACAAGAACGAATTTTATTTAGATGGCAACGAGTAATTATTCCGAAGAAATTTCAACCTGTGCCGTTCGCCAGTAATTTCATTCTACACGCGTAGGAATTGTAAAATGAAAGCTCTTGCTAGAAATTATTACTATCGGAGGAATATTGATTCAGATATCGATAATTTGGTCAATGGTTGTAAAGAATGCTATGATGATAAGAAAAATCCACAAAAATACCTATACATAAGTGAGATACGCGTACAAAAAAATGGCAGCGAGTTCATATAGATTACGCCGGACCACTAATGGGACACTTTTTTTCTATTGTTGATTGATGCTAAATCTAAGTGGCCTGGGATTTATGCAATGAAGAAACCTTCAGATACTACACCAACTAATCATTATCTTAGAGAAATATTTAGTCGACATGTACTGCCTGAAATTTTGGTAAATGATAATGGTAAATGAAAGAAATTTACAAATTTTTTCTATCGAAATGGGACTCGAAAAATATTAATAGCTCTTGGTTATCCAACGACAAACGGTTAGACAAAGACATATTGCCAGATCTTAAAAACAAAATTGAGTTGCATGCGTTTCCAATCGGGCATTATTCAGTAAAAGTTATGTGAATTATTATTTTGTTACAGAGCTTCTCCACTTTACAGTGGGAAAACACTTGCTAAATTAATGATGGGGAGAACGAAATTAGATCTTCTTAAATTTTAAATGAGAGGTATTTTTAAAAATAAAGCTCTTCAAGTATACTTCGATAAGTCTTTTCGAGTGGGTTTTCGCGTACAATGTAGAAACTACACAAATTCAATATTATGGAAGTATGAAACTGTAGTTGAAAGACTGGGACAGGTTCACTATTTGTGCGTTCAATGTCTCTTTTTTAACCGTGCCTCGTCATTCAATGTAAATATCACAAATATATAATAAATACGTCGCAAACACAGCGATATTTTGCCACATAATGAAATTTTCATCATATTTTAACGTAACCTAATATGGAGATTCTGTCCACATTTTTAAAATAATTTATGTATATCCGTATGAGTAGTATCTTTAGAATTTTTCTAAAAAAAGTTTTTGAATTCCAGTTGTGGAGACCTTCTCTTTAAGTATAAGTAGTGTGTTGATTTTCATTACTCTTACAATTATTTTAGAAAATTTTGTATCCTAAGTAGTTTTGCACCAGGTTATTTTTTTTTGTACATTTTACTATACATTTCTTACTCTTATGTGGGAATAAAATTTCAAGTAATTAACATGTTTTGACTTTCTTCTTAGCTGACTCATTTGGAGATTAACTCCTTGAAGGGTGGTGGGATATATTTTATACCACCTAATTTTAATCAAGATTTGTATCAGATTTTTTTTTAAATTCAATTTTATAACTTCGGCGACAAAAATCCTATAAAATTGCGTTTTCTTATTTTCAAATACAATTTTTCGAAAATTCTTTTGCGAATTCAACATTACAAAAAACAGTTACTTGCCCCTGAAAGGGTTAAAAGAATGTCCTCCAAGAACTAAAAAGAAGAAAATCACCGAATAGCAATGTAATTAAACAAACATTTTCTGCTTAATTGCATTCTTCCGCAAATATCAAATAACTGATAATCCAGATAGAGACAATGAACGTTACGTATACAAGAATTAAAAATAGAAAATTATCAGATATCTCAAGGCCTTTGTAACAACCGAGAAAGAAATACGGGGCAATGATGATATAGTTACACAGTATTATGATATTGACAGATTCTTCCTTCCTCATCCAGCATTTGCTTATAGAATATTAAAATTATGAAGTGTTTTTTATAACGTAATGAAAATTCTATGTCCAATGCAATAGGTGGATAAACAGGGTACATTATAATTTTTAATTTTCATGTCACGAAATTTATGTCATGTATTTGCATGAGTTGCACATAAAAATGTTTCCAACAACAAAACCATAACTCTTTTCTATTTTTATCCACGTAAATATACAGGTCCTTGAAAACTTTTATAGATATAAAAATAAAGAGTCTACATTAAATCTACAGAATAATTTCTCTATTTTGTAAAAAAAAAAAAAAAAAAAAAATCTTGGTTTTTATATCCCAGGACATTTACATAAGATAAATGATTACCAGTAATTTTTCTGGTATATAAATAATTACCAGTAAATTCTCCGGTAGATAAATGATTTCCAGTAGATTTCCGGTTCATAAATGATTTCCATTAGAACTTTTTAACAGTGTAAACCACCAGTATGTTTTAGATTTTAAGGCTGTTCTCAATTTTCAAACTGGTTGCTTTTTGACACATTCCTGAATTCATTATTTTTTTTTAAATCGAAAAGCATAAAACTTGCAGGTGTTGTTATTAAAAACTATAAAATCGAATAGCGTTTTATATTTTTCGATAAAGAGAAGGGATACTTTTAGAAAATGATGTGAATGTTGCCATTTTGAATCGAATTTCGTGAAGTGACAACCCGAGAAAGTTTGTTATGAGATAACAATCAAGCTGTCTCATGATTGATAAATCAAGATTTCTTATTTTTCGATAAGTACAACATTTATCAAAAAATGTAAAACGATATTCGATTTCAAATCACTTCAATGGTCATTCCTACCAAATGCAAGCTTTTACATTTAAAGATGAATCCATGAATGGGTCAGAAAGTTTCGCGTAGTTTAACGGGGAGAAATATTGGTTAATTTTTTTTTTTTAAACCGCCTTAAGGAATTTTGGTTGGATGGAACTTTATTAATCAGTGTTCAAAATATATTTGAACTTCTATGAGTTGAAAAAGCTCAAATTTTCTATCTCGAAACATGATGTGTCTATTCCAATGTTGTTTGGATACGGATTGTGGTCACTTCACCACGTCTCGTATATCCTTATACTATACACAAAAAAGGTAAGTCTATTGCAAATTTCGTTAAAATATCTTCATTATTGTTAAAATTATGAACAAAAATTCGAATTCGGATTGGAATGATACACCCTGTATTTTTGACTGAATAATTGGATTGCGATCCTAATTTCACATTAAAAAATTGTTTTTTTGTATTGCGCTCCGTAAATTATTGAAGAGCTCTGTTTTGAATCACTATCTATATACATTTTTTCCCCCATTGCATTATTCATAAATGCATAACAATAAAAATTGCTTATCATTTTTGTTGAAAGACTTTTTTTTTTTTTTTTTTTTTACAAAATACAATTCAATTTCTTGAAAATATATTGAATTAGTATACGGATTAGATCAGTTAAAGAATTCAAAATTTCAGATAAATTACTTTAAGAAAGTTTAAAGAATTAGAAACGTATAATTTTTATAAAAAAAAAAAAATTTTTTAATGATTAGCAATACATCACAAGTTTATGCTATGCATCAAAGATATGACGTTACTCAGAATTAATATTTCCAAGAAAATATTATAATATACAACACTTACACGTACAAAATAATATACAACACTTCTCTATATTTAGAATTATATATATTTTACCTGCATTTTCATTAAATAAAAAACTTTTAAAATTATAGCCTTTAATTGTAATATACAGTAAAATGGGGACAGTTGGATCCTGCATCCTGCGGATACTAGGATCCTGGACCCTGGGGTTACTTGAACCCTGGACCCTGGACCTTAGGATTAATTAGACCCAAAATAAAACAAAACAAAAGTTTTTAAAATCAATCCTGAGTCTACTGTGTTGAAGAGAAATGCATTTCATATTCAGTCTTTAAGAAAATAACAACAGTGTTTGCTAATTAGAAAATTACTTAATATTGTAAAATTTATACTTAATGAATAGTGTGCTGATAACCTAAAAATTGGGCCACTTGAACCCACTTCTGGGTTGAGTCCAAATAGCCCCAAATCACATTTTTACTTTCATCTATCTATAATAGAAGAAAGTATTGTAATCGAATTTTTTTTCGACTTCCTGTTTTCGATGGATTTACACGTTTTAGGGGTCAGAGATCTCAAAAAACATGTTTATACAAAATGCCTGTCTGTCCGCCTGTCCTCATTGTATCATCGAAAAGTGTATGAATATATGCATAGAATTGAACCAAATTTCATTTATAGATTTTTGGCTATGGCCAGCAGGTCTCTCTTGAATTTAGAGATATTCAGCTGGAAGGGGGTGCTGCTATAGCGATTTTTGTGTCATTTTCATTATTGTACCATCGAAAAATGTATGAAGTTATGCGCGGAATTGGATCAAATTTCATTTATATGTTTTCCACTATAGCCAGCAGCTCCCACTTGAATTTGGAGATGTTCCGCCGCGGAAGGGGTCCTTGTGATAGTTGTTGTGTTGTACATAGGCTGCTCGTACAGCGAAAGGTTGTTTCACATTCATATAACCCGGCGATTCGCAAGCCGCTGACGTACACCAGAATAACGAAAATATTGACTTTAATGGCACTGTAATAGCGAAATTTGAAGTCGTGTATGAGATAGAAGAAAGTGTTGCGATTGGCACATCCGTCTAGTTTTTATTAAATTTATTAAAATTGCTCTGTAAAAGTAACTTTTAATCATTGCTTTTTTGTTAATTGTATTTCATTAAATGGTTTAGTCACTATTCATCTTATTTTATGCAACAAATTGCTTGGGTCTAAGTAACCCAAACCCGGAATTAATTGAACACAAACTTCAATAATTTATTACAAATATAAAAAATTAATTTGAAAGGTCGAAAGTCTTAGAAACATATTACAAAACTTGTAAAAATTTGATTATCAGCCAAATTATTGGTTTTTAGGCTATAATTTGGTTACAAATGTACTAAAATTGTCAGTTTTATGATCCAAGTAACCCGTTATTACGACATTGGTAGTTCTATAACTTTTTATAACCACAAAATTTTATCAGGTTACGTCAATTAAGTGTAGAACAGATTTAATAATCAAAATAACGATGAGTTATATGATTACAACACTTCAAATCTTTCGAACCAAACAACGTTTTACAATCGATCATCGTATTTTGTATCATAAAACAAAACAAAACAAAAAAATCATGAGAAATACAACAGGTTTTACAGAAAACCGATCATGATAAATACATACAGTGTGAACTAAGGGAATCATTTCACTCGGAAACACCATGATAAAAAATGAACAAATAAATAATCAGTCGTTCGAAAAATATATTTTTTTCTTTATAACCATTGTTTAGCTACTTAAAAATAGAGAAAAATATCACATTTATGTTTAAAAAGCGATTAAACTTCAATACATATATATATCAATAAATGTTATTGTTATTTGGAAAAAGCACTTAAATTGTATGAATTTAATTATATATATCATTATTACATTATTATTTAAATAATGTAACTCTCAAAATGTTAAATAACACATATCAGTACGAAAAATCTAGCATTCAGTATTAATATTCTTCTTTTTATTTATTTTTTAAGTTTTTGGATGTAGAACAATTTGCATATAAGTAATTTTATGGACATTATGAAAATTTAAATAGGATGGTCTATAAACGTTTAAGATCGAAGCATGAAACTGTATTATCAATTTCAATTATGGTCATAATTTTAGTTATTTAAAATTTAAATGAAATTATTTAGAATTTTTCATTATATTTCAACGTTTAGTGCATAAGGCAGTAATTTTTTTGGATAGTTTCGAAAAAATAGCATAAAACTAAATATAAAATATCATTTGATTAGCCTTTTTTAGCACTTTCCAACCTAGTTGAAAAGTGCTTATGACTTCGGTTTGTCTGGCCGTATGGCCGGATGGCCGTCTGGCCGTATGGCCGTCTGGCCGTCTGTCCGTGCTCTAACTCCCGTAAATATGCTCGGATTGCTCTGCAATTTTTATATGTTATTGTCGTTATCTATGGCACGTTCCCTATTTCAACTGAAGTGTGTAGCACTTATAGTTTTCTTACAGGGACACTCAAAAGAATTCCGTTACATTGCGGTCTATGGGGAAAAATCATTTGCGGTTTATTTTAAAAATGTTTCACTATTGTAAACGCATTGAAATTTATATAGATCACTAAGATGCATTAGAAGAAGCTAATATGGAATAGTTGGTGTATAGCACTTAGAGTTACTTTACAGGGACAGTCAAAATAATTCCGTTACATTACGTCTATGGAGAAAAATCGTCTGCGGCTTATTTAAATAATGCTCCGCTATTTTAAACGCATTGAAGTTTATATATATTACTAAGGTGCATTACAAGAGGCTTACTACAGAATAGTGTGTGTATAGCAGTCATCGTTCATTTACAGGGACACACAAAAGAATTCTCTACTGTCTGTTAACAATAATTCCTGGAAGTGCGTTTTAAGTTACTGAACGCGATTTTAATCTTAACTAGCTTTTTGTCTATTACGTGGTGTGTATAAATTCTGTAGATCCTATACAGGGCAGCACAAAAGTTCGAGAACACATTTCCGTTTATTGACAGAAACTCCAGAAGGAGAATTTAAACTGTGCTACGCGTTTCCTAACTAAACTAAAATTTAGCATCCTATGTATATATACAAATCTATAGATCATATACAGGGCTACATAAAAGTATTCGGATATTTTTCCGAATATTGTATATATTAAAAATTCCTGAAATTACGTTTTTAAATATGTTATGCGTTTTCCAAATTGTTTACTTAGATGTCATCTTTCAGCTTATTAAAGGGTAATGATTTGTAAAATTATTTTAGAAGCGTTGGAAAGTGCTACATAATCTATGCTTGACGCATGATTTTTCGTTCTTGTTTAAATATTTTAACGCTCACTGGCATAATAGTGATGTTTTGTCTAGTTTTGAAAAATAACATAAAATTAAATATAAAACACCATCTGGTTACAAGTATTTATAAAAATTTGTCGAATGAATATTACATAGACCTGATCAGAACTTGCACGGTTACTAATTTTGAATATCATTATTTCCGAGCAGTAATCTTCGCGTTATTTAACCGCAGAATGTCTGTCATCAAATAACGCAAAGATTACAACAATTCAGAAATACTGGTACTGAAAAGTAGGAATCGTTCGAGATCTGGTTAAGTGAATGACGTGAATTTGTGTTAGGGGCAAGTATGCACAAATCTGGAAATAATGTAAATTCAGGTTAGTGATAACCAGAAACAGAGTTTGAAGTGATAAGAATTCACGTTATAGATGCAATTGAGATAAGAATTTTTAACGACGGCGACGTGAATGTACATTAGCGACCTTGTTAATGTTAATATATAGTTGTGAAATATAAAGATTTTAACATTCATGAAAGTACTCACCAGTTGGCTCCTTACTTTATTGACTGTCTGTAAAAAGAAAAAGAAAAAGAAAAAAATAAGCATATTAAAATAAAAATAAAAGGAATGTCGAAAGCTTTAACACATTTCAAAACAATAATAAAAATATTTTCAAACATTCCACAGCAAATCAATTTATTTTAATCTTTTTAGTAGTACACCCTTATACAGAGTGGCCAAGATAAAAGAGGCCCGGTATACAGAAGAACAAATAATTACTAATTTTTAATTAAAAGTAGTAAATACATAATATTATGAATAACAACATACTGAACATTCAATAGTTCACAGGAGGCGTTTTTATTCATAATATTCTGTATTTACTACTTTTAAATAAAAATGAGTAAGTATGTACTTCTGTATTCCGGGCCTCTTTTATCTTGGCCACTCTGTACATACGTTTTTTTTTCTGTGACTCAAAGTGTATGTTTATATATACGTTTTCATACTTTACTCACTGCACCAGGAGTAAAACGTATTTTACGAAAACGCAACGCTATATTAAACGGAATGTACTAAAAGTGTAAAACAATGTGACTTTATAAAAAATAGTTTCTATATATGCATTTATACAGTATTCTTCTCCGTTAATAAGAAAGCTTTTTTGGAATGCAAACCCCATGCTCCTCAGTTCAGAGTTTAAATAAGAGAAATAGTGTTTGAAATTTTATTTCATTATCATAAAAAACATCATTATGAAAAAAGAAATTAAAAAGAAGTAATTTTTATGTATGTTTGGTAATTTTTGCTGCTGTATGATGTTAAATAGCTCTTTTCAAATCATTATTTTGACATCTGATTGCCCTAGAACAAAATGAACTCAAAATAAAAATAAAAATGAATGAAGAATAAATAAATGTAATAAACCTTCTGAAACCACTGCTTCAAGAGTTCTGTAATTTTGCAGCTTTTTTTTTTAGAAACTCGTAGGTAAGTTTAACACAGCTGAATAGTTGAACAATAAATTTTCATAAAATATAATTAACATTAAAATGCTAAAGAGAAAACAAAAATAGAATAAATATGTCATTTTTAAACAGTTTTTAGCTCACAGGCTATCAAAGCCTGAGAGCTTATGTGCCCGCCGGTTCTGTACGTACGTATGTATGTATGTATGTATGTATGTACGTAACGCGATAACTCTTCATAGAAATATCCGTTTACCTTCAAATTTTGTTTATAGGTTCACTGTGTTAAGGCGCTTCCCTGATTAGTTTTCGGGATTGATTGGTTAAGTATAAAGGGGGGAACGGGGGGCTAATCCCCCCCCCCTTAATTTATATAAATGGGTTTTTCATGCAGAATTATTCCGTTTTCCTTAAAATTTTGTTTATAGGTTCACTGTGTTAAGGCGCTTACCTGATTAGTTTTCGGGATTGATTGGTTAAGTATAAAGGGGGGGGGGGGAATGAGGGGGGCTAATCCCCCCCTTAATTTATATAAATGGGTTTTTCATGCAGAATTATTCCGTTTACCTTCAAATTTTGTTTATAGGTTCACTGTGTTAAGGCGCTTCCCTGATTAGTTTTCGGTATTGATTGGTTAAGTATAAAGGGGGAGAACGGGGGGGCTAATCCCCCCTTAATTTATATAAATGGGTTTTTCATGCAGAATTATTCCGTTTTCCTTCAAATTTTGTTTACAGGTTCACTGTGTTAAGGCGCTTCCCTGATTAGTTTTCGGGATTGATTGGTTAAGTATAAAGGGGGGGGGAACGGGGGGCTAATCCCCCCTTAATTTATATAAATGGGTTTTTCATGCAGAATTATCCCATTTGCTTCAAAATTTGTTATAGGTTCATTGGGTTAAGACGCTTCCCTGATTAGTTTTCGGGATTGATTGGTTAAGTATAAAGGGGGGGGGAAACGGGGGGTAATCCCCCCTAATTTAGATAAATGGGTTTTTCATGCAGAATTATCCGATTTTCTTCAAATTTTGTATATATATTCATTGTAATTAGAGACTTCCCTGATTAGTTTAAGGGGTTCATTAGTTAACTATGAGCGGGGTAATGGGGGGATGACCACCCCTTAATATATTGTTGATTTCTTTATTTTTCTCTTATTTCAGATTCTTTGAAATAAGAGTATAATATACAATTAGTGTGAATAGCCTGTGAGCTCAATGCCCTCAGTTTAACTGGGCAGTTTTCTTTTTATTATAACAATTGATAATGATTTTATTCCAATTCAAATATCAGAAAAATACACACATATGACCAGTTCGTCATTATCCATAATAATTTGCTTCCGATTTCAACTGATATTATAAATAATTAAAAAGCAAGGCTTAGTAATTTGGTATGCTTATATGATAGTTGAGAACAGCAATATTTGTATAGCCTTCATTTTAAAAATCGGACATATGCGGGCCTATTTTCAATAAAAACACTAACATAAAGGTCTATCTCTATACAAAAAGAAATGTTGCAGGGAAATGTCGGAAAGTATGATTAAAAGCTTTGAGTTTTGGAAATATGAAAAGAAAAATAATGAAAAAAATGCCTTATTTTAAATCATTTTACAATTACTAAAACATATTATGTTTCAAGATATTTAAAAACAATGATAACTTGTCTTCCTTTTCACTAGTTATAATAATTAGGTATCATGTACTTCCCAAAATAAGGATATTTACTTTCGGAAAACGAAACGTCACTGTAAAAAAATGATTTAAAGCCTATGCACTGAACCCAACGTTCTAGTTTCAACTAATAAAAAATATTGTTTGTTTACGTGAGGAAAAAAATGAAATCACGTGGATCCACAATGATTCTTTTTTATTATGTATCCATTTTTTAATCTTTATGTTGTAATTTACAAAATTGACTTTTGGCCAACCAGATCGGAGAAATATCCCACAGTGTGATGCTTTCTGGGAGAGTAAAACCACCGTTGATCATGTATAAACCTCTTATATTCAATTTTGTATAGGCGTAATAAAAGATGTTTTTTAATGTGCAATTAAAAAATAAAACTGTTTTTGATAAAAATATTAATAAAATATTTATTTAATTTATTTATAAGATTTATTTTTATATAAATATTAATAATTATGTATACAGTATTTGAAACTTTATATTTAGTGTTAATATTAAACTCTGATTAGTTTACGTAACAATTCTCAGAAGTTTTATTTGCGGAAAGAAAGATACTAAAACGTAGTTTGCGCGGATATTATTATACTAAGTATGAAAAATCGATATTACTTATATATTTATTTATTTAATTACTAATGCAAGTAAACGGTTATTTAATTTTAATGTAATGTCCCAATAAAACGAAAAATAAACATAGTACTTATGTACTTTTAATTACGGATTCATCTAATAATAAAAAGAAAAGTGCTCAGTTAAACTGATGGCATTGAGATCACAGGCTATTCACACTAATTGTATATTATACTCTTATTTCTAAGAATAATGCCCCTCGAAAAATAAAGAAATGGACAATAAATTAAAGGGGAATTAGCCCCCGTTCTCCCCTTTATAATTAACCAATGAATCCCCAAAACTAATCAGGGAAGTGCCTTATCACAATGAACCTATAAACAAAATTTGAAGTAAATCGGATAATTCTGCAGGAAAAACACATTTATCTAAATTAAGGGGGGATCAGCCCCCGTTACCCCCTTTATAATTAACCAATGAACCCCCAAAACTAATCAGGGAAGCGCCTTATGACTATGAACCTATATACAAAATTTGAAGCAAATCGGATAATTCTGCATTATCCGTTTATCTAAATTAAGGGATATTAGACCCCCATCCCCCCCCCCCCTTTATACTTAACCAATGAACCCCCAAAACTAATCAGGGATGCGCCTTATTACAATGAACCTATAAACAAAATTTGACTCAAAACGGATATTTCTATCAAGAGTTATCGCGTTACGTATACATACATACGTACATACATACGTACATGCAGAACCGGCGGGCACATTAGCTTTCAGGCTTTGAATAGCCTGTGAGCTAAAAAAAGAAACTCATTTCTTTAGCAAAATCCGGTAGAAAAAAAACAGAGAAGAGAAGTGAAAACATTCACAACACGTTTAATACGAAAGAAAAATCAGCATCTTGCATAGATTATTAAACAATTTCCAACACCACCAGAATATTCTTACGAAACTTTATCTTTCGATACGGGAAAAGGTGATATCTAAATAAACAATCCAGAAAACTCATAATAAGTTGAAAACACACTTTCAACAATTACGGGTCATACTCGGTAAGGTATTTGAATCCTTTTCTGCAATCCTTATATGATGCCTAGAATTTTACACGCACCACAGGCACAGGGTATATGCTAAAATTTAATTCAGCCAATAAACGTATAACGCAATTGAAAGCATATTTCCAGCACTAACCACCCATAGACGACAATGTATTTAAATTCTTTTGCGCAATCCTTTATATGATCTATAGAATTTCACACGCGCCACATTCTGTGATGAAATTTAATTTTGCTACGAAATGCATAACCCAACTAAACGCACACTTCTGGCTATCATTATCGATAAACTACAATGAATCGAAATTATTTTGTTCAGCCCTGTATATATGAATTTATTTATATTTTACAAACATTTCATAGTATACGAAAATACAGTTCACTTGAAAATACACTTTTAACAATGCACAGCCTAGGCAATGCATGTACAGCCCTGTATAGGATCTATTAAATTAGATACACTACATAATGTACTAAAATTTAGTTAACCTTTCAAACGCATAACGCAATTTCAGCAATTATCGCTTATCATATAGGCATTACCGTAACCGAATTCTTTGTGAGTTACTATAAATGAACGATACATGCTAAGCACTATAGAAAACACGTTGTAGTGCATCAGCATTCATTACTCATAAAGACATTGTTATCTGAATTATTTTGTGCATAGAACTGTAAAACAATATAAAGTGTTACATTCATCATTGTTCAATAACGTATTTTATGTTTCTTATTAAATTTTTATGTTTGAAATTCTATTATATCTCTAAAACGCACTTCAAATAATAATTGCCATATACACAATAATGTAATCGAATTCTTTTATGTGTCCATGTAAATTATGTATAAAATTATACGAACACCATTTTTATAGAAAACATGCTGTAGTACATCTCCGTAAAGCTCATTAGTCTCATTAATTTTGAAGTAGTCTACCACCATTAACATACATTGAAAACAATTATCCCCCTCATATACTATAATGTAATGAAATTATTTTGTTTGTTCCTGTATATGATATTATTCTACACACTCTATTTTCAATAGAGAACGTCCTATAGTACATCTCAATACCATATATCACTCTTATGGCAATTCAAGTATATTTACGAAAGTTAGAGCGTAGACAGACAGAAAGATGAACCGAAGCTATACACACTTTTCAATTACGTTGAAAAGCGTTCAAAATGAAATATAGCGAAATTAATGATTAAAAGAAACATCCCGAATGTCACATTATTTAAAAATTATTCAGCACCGAATAATATTTATTTCATGCTTTCGAGATAAACGCTGGAGCAAGATAATAGCTGATTTCCAAATCAGCGATTAAAATGATTATGTTAAGATTAGATTATGTTCTGATGTTAAATTTTATTGTTGGGATTCGGTTTGTTTTATAAGACAATCGAAAATTACGGGGCATCAACATGTTTTTTACCCCCATTCAACAACTCGAATCTTTCTAATACGTTCACAAAGTCATGTAAATTTCTTGCATATAAATGAATGGAATTTGGAGATATCACTGAACTGTGAAGGAATCGATGGACATGTTTCATTCTTTTGTCAAAGGGGTACAACATGATTTATGATCGATTGCTTTAACGAACTAACTTTTAATATTGTGTCCCAAAAATCAGCTTTTAACGCCAACTTTTGACAATATTTTTCGAATAATCCTTTGTCATAATGTAGAAAAATGGGAAAAATTCTTTTATTTCTTGGTATCTGACTATGAATAACTGCAAAATTTATGCACTTTTGAATAAAACTATTTTCATGAATGTGTCAGAATATGGCGAGTTTGCATTTGAAAGCATCCTTAAGCTTAGAGCTCCTTTATAGTTAAGAATTTTTATTTTCTAGCGACTATTCGTAACTTAATATTATCAAATCACTTCAAAACCTAATAAAAACATGAAAGAAAAATCATGCGTCAAACATACATTATGAAACACTTTCCAACACATTCAAAATGCTGTTAGTAAACTTCGCCGTTTAATAAATGAAAAATTATATCTAAGTAAACAATTTGGAAAACGCATAACAGCAATTACTATCTATAATCAGAAAATTATCCGAATTATCTTGTGTAGCCCTGTATATGAACTGTAGATTTGTATATACTACATAGTATGCTAAAATTTAGTTCAGTTAAGGAAACGCATAACACAGTTGAAAATTCCTCTTTAGCAATTCCTGTCAGTAAACAAGAATGTACTCGAATTCTTTGCAAAACCATGTATATTATCTATCTATAGAATTTACACACACCAAGTACTAAAAAATAGTCAAATTTAAAAACGCATATCGCAACTGAAATTGTACTACCAGCAATTATGGCTCATATGGACAGTACTATAACTGAATTCTTTTGTGTTTCCCTGTAAATGAACGATAAATGCTATCTACACCATATTTTACAGTAAGAAACTTGTAGAGCAAATTGTGTAACATTATTAAAATACATTGCAAACGATTTTCACCCGTAGACCATAATGTAATGTGATTTTTTGAGTATCCCTGTAAACGAACTATAAATGCTACACACTTCATTTTCAATATCACACATGCCACAGTAATCCTCAATTAACATTTATAAATTACACGGCAATACGCGAATATTTACGCGAGTTACAGCACGGATAGACGGACAGACAAACCGAATTCATAAACACTTTTCAACTAAGTTGGAAAGTGTTAAAAAAGGAATTTTTTTCCCGAATTTACAGTTCTTTCGATTTCCGAAATAAAAGTTTTTATTACATTCCCATTGATGCAGCACCACATGACGAATTTATTAAGAGACTTCCAAGAAAGGAGGTTATACAATTTTTACACACAAACCCACAGAACGCACACACACATGCACACACACACATATATATATATATATATATATACATATTTGTGATGCGTCCACTGAGTCATGCAAATTTCAAGCATGTCAATACATGAACTTTGCAGATATTGTTATTTAAGTGCCAAAGAATGAAGAGCGTTTTCCATTTTCCTGTAAATGGGATACAACTTGATTTATAAATCAATTGCTCCATGAAGCTGACAAATCTCTTACTGTTGTTTAGAATTTGTTTGGTTGTGAATTATATGGTGAAAATTGCTAACCTTAACACAAAGTTAATTCTGTTTTTTATCAGTATATGATACACTCTATTTAAATGGTATTCTTCTAAGTGAGGAATTTTTCAAGAATAAAATCGAACTAGTCGATGCCACCACACTCAAGATAATCAAGATAAGCTATTGAGGCAGTATAATTTGCTGATACTGTACTGATATCACTGATTATATCAGAAGCTACACACTTAATATTCACTTTTTAGTTTGAAGTTTAAACATGGACTATTTTCGTGGCCGTTGCTGTTGATGTTTTTGCTAAAAGACAATTATTACTTTAATGATGATGTAATACTAATACGTATTTACTTTTCTATACGGTAAAGAGATTTTTTACCTAATTTGCATATCTTTTTGTTTAATCAAGTTTCCGTTTTATTGTATGAATACCCCTGTTTCTGTCTTCACGCCTCGCAAAAGTTCATACACTGAGTCTCACTTTCGCCAGGGATGGCTCTGCTGATGGATCGAGTTTGCTAACTCTTTTTATCGAAAGAAAGTCCACATTATTGTTTCAGATGAAAAAACTGCATATTTGAATATAAAGGTGTAAATACATATTTATTTTTCTACATAAAGTCTAAAATTGATATTAGAGCTATAATGATAGGTTGTTTTTTCATAATTGCATTAACATATGGATTAATTTTCTTTCACTTTGGATTTCGGGTTGGCTTTAAATAGAATTTTCGGACATTCAGGAATAGATTGACGTGTATAACCCGACCCATGCAGGAATCTTAATAGGGATAACAATAAAGGGTTGCCACAAACAAGAAAGTAATAAACAATACAGTGAACTCCCGTTATTGCGAACTTCAAAGGGGGGGGGGCATTTTTCGTCCGCACTAATCGAAATCACTATTAAACGATATCAGCATTTCAATGGTTTAAAAAATCTCTTGCATTGAGTAAATTGGATTCAGTTTTTGACAATAATTAAATAGATTACAAAATTTATACTAAATGAAACAACCTTTTCTTTAATTTAGTAATTTTAGTGAAAATGAAAGTTAATGACAATTTGTGAATACGAAATAATAAGTTACTCTAGATGTTTAAACAAAGAAAATATGCAAAAAAATGCTGTTCTAACGTAATCTAACTTTAAGGGATCGCTCACTTTTCTTTGCGATAATTGAACAGATGATCTTTTTGTCACACAATTTTCCAGTTTTGCGATACCTTCGAAACTTTGTTCTGTTACATCACATTTTGATAGGTACCATGGGTGAACCGTTGTTAGACATTTTTGAACCTATCATGTTTCAGGTGGTGGAATGTTACTCTTCATCGGTGTTACTGACAATTGCGTGATCTCTTAATAACCAAAGTTGCACCAAACTTGACTTTGAAGAAATAATGTACAAAATTAGTTTCCATTCTAAACGGTCAATTTGTGAAAAATTGTACGCATTATCCGTTCACTAGCACGCATTAAGGGGACACTTCACTCGTTTTAAGACGTTTGCAAGCTAATGTTAAGCCTATGGGCAGCTTTTTTTTCGAATTTCTCGTTTGAATTTGAATATTTTTAAACGACCGAAAGTGAAAATACCTTTACTTAAAAATTTGCAACGAAAATCGAAAAATAAAAAATAGCTATATTAGAGATCCACCTCAGCTATCCTATGAAAAAAAAAATCGTTTAAAAATATTCAAATTCAATCGAGAAATTCGAAAAGAAGCTGCCCATATGTTTAACATTAGCTAGCGGGCGTCTTCGCATGAGTGAAGAGCAATCTTCTTCACATTAATTATAAATAGGAAATGATGAGGAAAAACGAATTTGTCCTCATTAACCCGAGATACGTCTTAAGCAGAGGCGCATTAATGGGAGTCTACAGTATTTTGAAAACGGTTTAATTTTTTTTTCTTAAAAAAAATCACTTGTATTAAACTTTAAGAACTTAGTCATCCTCTTCCACAAAAAATATGAGAGGGTCTCAAATAGTCATTTTGAAATAAATTGAACAATTATTATTTCCTATAATTAATAAAATGTAAGAGAATAATTAATAGTTCGAATTAATTACTAAACCATTCTCACGAAATCAGTATTTATTTTAGATGGAAGATTTAAAATACTTAATTCCAGAGCTTTACGATTATCAAATGAATGAAACAACACGGGATTCAGACGGGAAGTGCCATTTTTAAGTAAAAAGTATTTCATAAAATAAAAAAAATCACAAAAAGATAATCAGTGGAGAAAACTGGCCGATGATTAACGAACTTCCGCTCCGTCCCGCAAGATGCAAGCTTTTCCATCATTGAATGTAATCATCATGCTTCCCGCTACAATTGATAAGAGTTCAATCTCCTGTAACTACTTGAAATCTTACTTGCAATTACTAATATGAAATAATTGAAATTGCGGGTTGAAAGTTTTGAATATTAAATAAATCGAGTTCAATATAAAAATGTGACTGACTGAGTCGACTTTGATGCCCCTGATGCGCAGTTTTACTAGTTAGAAATGTAATAAATATTTATAGTGCTTCTTTATGTATAGAATTGTTTTCAAAGATAAATTACCGTATTTTGCGCACGTTTTTCACAATTTCTTCGGTGCCAAAAGTAGGGTGTGTGAAAAATACGCGGGTTATTTTTTAAAAAGTATTTATTAATATTAAATTTCCTTGGAGAAAAACTTCTAATAATTAAAATAATTTTTCTCTTTAAGATAATTATGAAATATAAGATAATTAACACACTTTAAGATAATTATTAAAAAAATAAATTACAGTTGCAGCAATTATTTAAGTGGAATTTTTATACAGGGTATGAATATAGTCCTTTTTTTAGTTTTTAGGAGCATTCTAGGATAATAATAATAATAATAATATTAATAATAATAACTAAGTGAGTGAAGGAGCATTAGTAGAATTTAAAAACTCTATTGGCATCATCGTATTTCAATAAGGCCAGAACTGGTCGATGCTTTACGAACTTCCACTCCGTCCCGCAAGAAGTAAGCTTTTCCAATGGGGAAGTTGCACTCACTTTAAATTATGCCTTCTTTTATGTTTAATTGGTGAAGACGACTTTACATTACTCAAAACTTAACTCGGAAACTCAAAAATAATTTAAAATAACTAGTTATTGTAGTTTTGAACTCCGTTAAAAGCAAAACAAAACCACGTGATCTGAAAACGCGACGGGATTGGTTTGACGTAAGTAAAAATATATTTTTTAAATACACATATTTTATAAGCATCCAATGTTTATCTTGATAATCACGCCTCATTTTATGATTGCAATTCATGATTTTTCCAAAAAAATGCCCAATATAATACTATAATTTGGCGTGGGCACCGAACCCGATTATAAAAAATTCACCGCTCCTTTTTTTTTTTTTTAACGTTTGTTAGAAAATACGAGCTAGTATATTTATTAAAATAATTGTATAATCTTTGCTTTATTCCTGTTTTAAGGTATGGAAAGAGAAAAAAAATAAAAGCATGATTCAAACTATCTTTTTAGGATTTCTAAATTGATTTCTCAACATATAATCATAATTCAATTAATTTGAAACTGTTATTTTATTAAAACGTATTTTGTTTTAATATATTACACTCTATAGTTTTTAATTTATATTTTCTACTTTTTAGTGTATACAATATTTGCAACTTCACAGCCATTTAGCCCTTTTTTTGGCGACCGTGGTTTAATGCATAATAAATCCACTGTTGTTAACCACAAAGAATATTTGTCGATTTATCAGCTGTGGCGGGCTAACGGAAAAACGTGTTAAAATTAATGTACTAATTTATAATTAAGTTCTAAGAATATTAAAATGTTGCATTGCCCATCTGAAACACACCTTTGCACATAATTTTTATAGTTCTTAATTTATCAGAAAGTGAGTAAAAAACCGATTACAAGATTCCATACTTATATACAAAAACCAAGTGGCGTTAAATGAAAAAGTGTAAAAATAATTTAATATACCATTTTATTATTATTTGCTTACGTATAATTTTTGAATAAATGCAGTACTTTTTGTTTGTTTGAAATATAGTTTCTCAGAATGTCCTATTTTAGATTTATCAGGTTCTAAAAAAATTATGTCAGTCTTTTCCTCAGTGCTCTAACTTTCGTAAAAAATAAAAATAATGAAAATATTTGAATATCTTGTTAAAGAAAGCAGTATCTTAATTTTGAAAATAAGCATTATACTGTACAAAGATTTTTAAAAAAAGAGCGAGATGTGCTGAGAATTTGAATATGTTGTTGAAGTAGAGCCCACTTTTTTCACTTTTGAAAACAGCCATGTCATTACACGTAAACTTTTTATAGTGGCATATAAAGAAATAAACATACATTATCATTCAAGGTACATTCTTTGTTTGAACAGTGCATTAGTATCATAAGGGCAGGACATTGTGTTGAGGTATTATGTTAAAATATCACAACGATTTGTAAATTAATTTCACAGGTAAAGCATGAATTTGCATGATTAATTTTTTTAATTATTTGGAAGTTATGGATTATGTATTAATTTAGCAACAAAAATTTAACATAGAACCAAAAAATAAAGAAAACTTTTATAGATCATGAACCAAAATTTAAACATACTACCATTCTTTTCATGTTTAAAATGGTAATAATAACAATAAAATTTAAATATACATAACATTGCTTCAAATACATTTAGAATTATTATATTTCTGCATAATATTTCTATTTTGGTCCTTTTAATTTCCGTAGAAATATTGTTAATTTATATAAAAAAAAAGATCATTTATAAACTAAATATCTGATGTAATCTGCAAAGTTCCATACAGCATAAAACCTTCAATCCCACATTCTGAAATATTCACAAAACTGACAGTATTTAAAATAATTACTTGATTTTTTTTTTGCTTGTGTATAGTCCAGGGATATGTTTAGGAAGAAATTGGGTCCTTTAAGAGACCCTTCACATAATTTTTCATATTAAAACAGGATCCTTCACAAAACATTCCATCTTAAAACAGGACCCTTCACAAAATTATTTGTCTTAAAAATAGGCCTTTCATAATTTTTTTTCCATCTCCAAACTAAACCTTTTACAAAGTTAATCATTTAAAAAAGTAAAATTTGACCTAGCAAAAACAACTAAAGCTGTCAAAGAATCTATTTATGTAGCTTTTACATATATAAAGGATCGTGTCAAAAATTTATAAACAAGAACCTGAATATAAACAGTTATGTCAAATTCACTAAATTATAATTATTTTTTTTTTCACAAATATAAAATACTTTTCACAATTTCACTTAAACAAGACCCTGTGAGAAAAGTCTGGATAGACACCTGGAAACATTTTCTAAAAAAATTATTAAGTTTTTCTCGTGTATTGAAATATATTGAACTTTTCTTTGAAATATATTGAAGGCTGTCTTAAAGCTACCTCAGCACATTTCGCCTTTTCTAATAAGTTTAAGTTTAACTGTTTTTCAAAGATTCAAAACAGTTTATTTAACAATTAAAGAGATAAAACATATAGTGAAACCAAGCCAAATTCTTAATTCAAGTATAAAAATATAAATACAAAAACCTTTTTATAAATTGATCCCACCCTCCCTAATGAAATAAATTCTATTTGTACCAGTTTATTTTATATTGTGCAATATTAATACAAAAAATAAATAAATGAAAGTATACATTATTCTATAAAATACAATATTGTAGTACGAGTATTAACTTGTACCGATACTTTATTTCTACATCGAGATTTGGAAATGAAAATTCTTAGAAACGCTATGGAATAAAAATCTCACCTGGAATTCACAGTATTATTTATTCATTACAGCAATTTACAATACTTTTAATTTGTTATACTAATCATTTTTAAGAAAAGAAATTAAACCATTCAGCGAAAAGCAAGCCATCCCCATAGAAAATAACAGGGAGAAATACAGCGAGGATTTGTTTACATGTGTAGTGACGTCAGAACAGCTTTTATCACGTGACGCTGCTTTTTCCCACCACGACAAAAACAGCATTTTAAAAGTTAATTTAATGAATTATACAAGTTTCAAATATATGTAAAAATGGTATCAAAATGTTCGTATTTTTAGTTGATAACTTGCAAATACTTTTTTATTGTAGCTTCTACGTTTTTTTTGGACTTTGAAAATGTGTATTAGTCAGGAAATTTAAATTAACTGTCAAATATGCCATCTTGACGAGCCAGGAGAAAAAAATGAAACGATCTTTCAAATGGAATTTAGAGTCTATTAAAAACAGTCTTATTTCATCACGTAGTGCAAAAATTCAAATTTTTAAATCTCATTTTTTCTTGTGACAGCTACCTAATGCAGGCATAAACAGCTGCTTGTGTTTCTCCCAATTTTTTCTCACAAAATTTTGGTGTACAATTCAAATTAATTTAGTTGTTTCAGTAGTAAATTATATCAAAGCTAGTTAATTTAGATATAATTTAGTATTAAAACAATTCGTTGAATGCTTCAAATCTTCGAGAATTTTCAGGCATACAGCGGCTCGTGGTTAATACAAAAGTGTGTTCAAATTATATGTGGTGTTTTAGATTCATCGCAGCTGATCAAACATCAAATCATTAACTGTTCCACTCATAGCTCAAGTCCCATCTGTACTTATTGCAATTTCTTTTTCTTGTATGAAAACATCTAAACATGTGAATAGTACAGCACTTGTTGTGCGAGTTGGAAGGTGTTTGCAAAAATTTTCACATATCTTAGTACCAAATTCATAACAAGCTAAAACTATCAAATTAACATTATTGGAAATATCTAAACTCTCATCTAGTTGCAATGTGAAAAAAGGATTAATTTTTACACGTTCATTCTATTAGTTCTCAAAATTGTCACACAAGTCTGTGATTCTGCTCTTAACAGTATCATTAGATAATGAAATGAAATTTAAATCCTTTGCTATTTTTTCTTCTATCATTGTTGTGGTCATTGCTTTAACAGCAGGTAGGATTCAATTTGCTGAAATCGTGTGAAGTTTTGCAGACTTTGCTACCATCAGAGATACGAGATCATTATTAATATAGGTGCTAATGTTAAATATTATTCAAAGGAATAACGCTTTTTCATTGGCGATATTTTCTTCTCTGTTGAATTCTGAGGGGGTGAATCATCATAGTCTAAATCTAACTCCTTCTCATCTTTACATTTAATGTACCAGTCTTTTTAATCACTCATCCATATCTTAAATGAAACATATTGTCGAACTATGTAAATATGTAACAAGAGAGAATAAAATACGAGCAGTGCATTTAAAAATGTCAATGGCTGTAATAACAATATTGCATTTTTTCAAATGACTTTGAAAAAAAATGCGAACCGGCTTCCAATACCTCAAAACAAATTTCTCACCGGTGCATCCTAATTTTTAAAAAATAAAATTCTTGCACATTTAGAAAGAAAAAAAGGGTTATGCTTTTTGTAAAGCTTGTTTTAAGTCTAAAAAAATTTCTTAATTTTGGGAAAAACTGCATTTTTTGTAGATTTTGAAACTATTTTTTAAATAATAAAATTCACTAGTTCATAGCTTCTATTTTTTGTATAGAAATTTAAAAATAAATGTTTCTCTTTCGTTTAAATCTCAAGTAATTGTAAAAAATTGCTTAGGGGAATTTTTAGAATTTCTTTTTAATGGAGAATCTTTATTAATCCTCTGACTGCTTACTTTTTTTTAAAATTCTTTTGACCAATATGTATGTTATTATATATTTCAACTCATCATGTAATTGAAAAATGTAGGATATTTATCATTTGTATTTTTACTTTTTGACTGCAGAGTTTTTAAAACAAAATTGCTCCAAAAATTGTGTATGATTTAAACTTTCCTACAAATGTCTTGCCCGTGGAAATCGCGTAATAAGGGGTCGTCGGAGGGTCAAAAACAAACTTTGCTTTCGTTTTCCTGCAGCGATAAACAGACCGTATGGTCATGTGATTACTACTATGACAGCTAAAAACGTTATTCATTTTAAAACAAACTGGGGAAAAAAATATTCTGCCAAAATTTTGACTTGCGTAGTGATGAATTCATAGTGTTGTCTAGGGAAGGAGGGGAGGGGGGGAGCATTCCATCTCTGGAACACTGACATGTCTCCCTTGGAAGATTTGGTGTTTTATGCTCATTAAAGGTCTAGACCAGAAGTTCTTGTCGTGAAAAACTCTCCCTAAAAGAACTACAGAAATTAATTCAGGAGGAAAAAATCTGAATTTAGCACTGAGCTTGAAGACCCCCGGCTGGGCACTCGTGGACCCCCAGGGGTCCGCGGGCCACAGTTTAAGAACCGCTGCTATAGCCTGTTCGATATTGGAAATGAAGTGTGTAGGTATGATATAGAATCATATATATTTTGTGTTTTATTCTAAAATTTAACTTTCCTATCTTAAAGTTTCTCTATGTGAATTAATTTCTGTATTCAAAATCTTTTTATTCTTTAATCCGAAAAACAATCATTTCTTCCTAGCTAAAATGCTCCCAGAGACTTCTTCGTAACATTAAATGTACGTTACTCTCATGCGGTTTCGATTCGAATATTAATGTACTGCAGATGACTGTGACATATGTTGTTTTGTCTTTCTTCGTATCTTGTGTTAAATGCAGGCACCGTTTTCATAATTTGACTGCTGCAAAAATATGCACTATAAACTCTTTTCGTTAGATTATAATAACACATGCCTAGCTTTCCCAAAACAACGCTCTGCTATAAGTTAAAAATCACAAAAATTGATGTTCCGCCAAATTATGGCATCCTTTCATTTCTTATTCAAAAATGCTCAATATTGGTTTATTGCTAACTGTCAAAAGTTTGACGGTTATGCCTGGCTAGAAATGTAACGATTGGCATGTTACATCTAATGTGTTGGCGATAATGAATCTGAAAAATTAGATCAGATCTTCTCTGGCTTTTGTCGGATAAACATGTAATTTTTGGTAGAATAAGCGAAGGCCACCCTCTCTGATTTCTTGTGTCGATGTTGTGCTGGTATAAATAAAAAGAATTCCATGGATTACAAGACTTGTTTTCATCTAATGCCTCTTGTATGGATTTATTTATTTTCCCAGGAAACAAACTTATGATTATTGCAGCACACGCATTGCACCATTATACCTCGGCAATGTTTAAGAAGAAATGTTCCTTACGATATATCGAGACTTTACACCATAGTAGGGATTATGCATTTTTTACAGGGGCACTTAAAAGAATGCCGTTACATTATGGTCTACGGGGGAAAATCCTTTGCAGTACTGTACCCGAAATATTTTGTGTGTCCCTGTAAATGAACGATAAATCCTTTGCAGCATTTGAATGATGTGACACCTTTTTCAAATATATTGAAATTGATATAAATCACTGAAATACACTTCAAGATGCTTACTATCGAACATGGTACGTCTAGCACTTATAATTAGTTATTAGTTTACAGGGAAACTGAAAAGAATTCCATTACATTATGGTTTAATGTGGAAAATCGTTTGCGGCGCATTTTAATCATGTTACACTATTACAAACATAATGAAATTGATATCAATTTCTGAGATGCACTAAGATATGCTTTCTGTAGCATATGGAGTGTAAAGCTCTTTTCCTTAATTTACAGTGCCACACAAAAGTATTCTTTTACATAATGGTCTACGGGGGAAAAACTGTTTGCAGCGTATTTTAATTATGTTACGCCAATTCAAATGTAATGAAATTGATATACATTATTGAGATTTACTACAAGATACTTGTTATGTGCATAGCATTTATCGTTCATTTACAGGGACACACAAAATATTTCGGGTACAGTACTGTGTCCCAAGTATTGTTTATAAGCCATAATTGGAAGTGGGATTTTAGTAAGGTATGCGTTTAACTAAATTTTTGAATGCTATGAGGTATGTATAAATGCTACAGATCATATACAGGGCTGCACAAAAAAATTCGTAAGCATTACGGTACATCAGCGTAAATTGATTAAAATGGGTTTTTAATCGAGTTATGCATTTTGAACGTGAAATATATTTAGTATACCAAGAAAGGTTTGTAGAATATAAATAAAATAATCTACAGGGCGACACAAAAAATTGAATGCATAGCTGCCTATGTATGATCATTTCTGGAAGTGTGATTTGCCTGGATTAAACTATAGCTTAATATGTGGCGTGTATAAAAAGTTTAAGGTAATACACAAGTACTGTACAAAAAAATTCAAGTATGTTTCCGTTTATTGGTAGAAACTGCTGAAGATGAATTTCCAACTGTGTTATGTGTTTTATTACTAAACTAAATTGTAGCAAACTATAAAGTATATGCAAATATATATAAATTATATACAGGGCTGGAGAAAAGAATTGGAGTAATTTTCCGGCTGTGGATGGTAATTGCTGAAATCTGGTTTTCAAATGTGTTTTGTGTTTTTCTGAAATGTTTAATTAGATACATTGTTTACCTTATTAAACAGCGATGGTTTGTTAAAGTATTCTGTTAGTGTTGGAAAGTGTTTCCTAATCTATGCTTGGTGCAGGATTTTTCTTTCTTGTTTCACTTAACATTAATTCTTCTGGTCTTCAAAGAAGCCCACCTAATGATAACATCGTCCAGTTTTATAAAATCCCCTATTTCACTTTCACATTTTAAAAGTATTAGGCTGTCACGTCTGTCATCGCTCATAGTAATTCGCAATACTTTTTTTTATAATTTTTAATTGAATAAAGTTTCTTTTTTCGAGCTGAAGCCTCGAATGGATCTTTAGGTGTGCGAATTCCTGCACAGAAACTCTATTCCCATTTTGAAGGGTTCTTTCGTGCTGAGATTTATAGTCATTATTAAATAGAACTATACAGCCACAACACTGAACTTTATACCTCTTTGGTTTCATATTTCATAAACATGTAAATATAAACGAACAGGACTAGGATATATTTCCGCACACAAATTAAAGGAACCAACGGTTTTTGTATTTACATTTCCTCTTATAACGCTTTTTTTTTTTTTTTTTTTTTTTTTTTTTTTTTTTTTTTTTTTACAGTACAAGTTTACCAAATTTTTTCTGGCAAAATCTTGTCAGATCTTGTTGCCCAGCTGGATTTCAAAGCAGGTGGCTACTAGAAATGAGACGGACTCGGGCTCATTCTTTATGAATCTGAAAATTTTATTTATTCACACAAATAAATAAATAAAAGTAACTTTTTTTTCTAAAAAATTGCTTATTCTATTTCAAGTTATTTGAATGATATTTGAGATTAGAATGAAGTGGGAAGAGAAATCGTGTTTTTCTTTTCTAGTATTAGAATAGAATGCTATTTTCTAACAGCTTGGATTTAAATTTAATGGAAAATGTATCGGCAGAAATAGGGTAAAAATTTGATTGTTTATCCGACATGTACGGTCGGTCGGTATGTAACGACAATTTTATATATAACGACATGTTGCATATAAAAATAATTAATTAATTTAATTCATCAGAGTTAGAGATCCTTATTTACAGAAAATGGCATAATTAAATAGTTGCAAATTACATACACTGTAAAAAAAAAAAAAAAATCGTATATATATATATGGGTGATTTTATGTTAAATTTCTGTTTTTTAACGGAAACTTTCTATTTTGATTGGAAATTGTAAATTATTGGAAAATGTAATTGTTTTTCAAATCTTAACTTGTTGTATGTTAAAAACGGAAATGTTGCTTCCAAGACAGACAAACGGAAATGTTTCGTTTCACTTGAGAGAAAATGAAAAAAAAAATTAGTTAAATTTTTGTAATTGATGTTTCAGCCTATACCCATGCCGTTGAATGTGGCCAGTGGGCGTAGGGAACATAACAGTCATTCTCTAATGGTAAGTACTTTGGTTCGAATCTGCAGGAAAGCGATTGAAAACGGGTGTGATAATTTTCAATACAAATACCTGTTCCGTGTAAATATGCATCCGTATATATATTATTATTATTATTTTTTAAACTATTGAGTTATTGCTCACATTTATTTCTAAAAACAGAAATTTCCCGTTCTTGAATGCGTAAAATTTCCATCTTGAAAAAGAGGGAATACCAAAACGGAAGTTTTGTTAAGAATCGGAGCAACTTTGCTGGCAGTCTATTTTCCGTTTTTCCACATATTTATTTATTTATTTATTTTTACAGTGTAAAAAGCTACATAATTCTATGACAAATCGCATAAGTTTGTTTAATTGCGATCGCCGTGTCTCCCGTGAGTTACAAAAGAAAAGAAAAGAAAAGAAAAACACAAAAAATTTCACCATACTTTTCGGGTATTAACGATACTTTTTGAAAAAAAAAAAAATAATATTTACTATTAATTTTTTTTCTAGAGCTCAATTACGTGTCAGATTTAAGGTTTTCCCTTTTTTTAAACTGCCGCATCCACTTCCCCGACGGAAATACAAAAAATACCCACTCATTTGGGGTACCTTTACATTTCTAACCGTGTTTTTATATTAAAAAAAAATGTTTTCCGAAGTTCGTTTTCATGTTGTTTTTAATGTTTTGTGATTCCTTTTCCTGTTTTACATTTTTTGAAACTGACATCCCGATTTCTCGGACGGAAATACAAAAAAAAAAAAAAAAAAAAAAAAAAAAACACTTATTCAGTGCATTTTTCCGGTTCTGGCGGTATCATGGATTTTGAAAATATAATAATATTTACTATTTCAAAAAAATATTTCTCGGAGGTCGATTCGCGTTCGTTTTCATCTTTTCCGTTTTTTCTCCAGTTTTAAAATGTCATCTCTTTTCCACGGACGGAAAGAAAAAAACCCCCCTCATTCCCGGAACCTTTCTGGTTTTAACGATATCTTCGGTTTTAAAAGAATATTAATATTTAAAATTTCAAAAGAATTATTTTCTGGAAGTTGTTTCTCGGATTCGTCAGATATTTTTTTCTCATTTCCTACCCAGATATCATTTCGCGTTTTAAGGTAATTGTGCTTTCTATACAGGTTGCTAATACTGGAAGATGCCATTTCGCGTTTAAAAGAGTTGAAGGGTGGTGACGCTTTTTTTATCATTATTATTTAGGTTTTCTAAGAAACTTTTGGTCAAAATTGAAAGTTTAATATATCTAAATGTCAGAAATTAAATAGGCAAACAAGGGCCCCATAGTTCATTGGAAAATATTTCGTTTAAAATATAAAATCATACAAATTTCAGATTAATTTGCAAAAACTGGCCGGAGCGTCCTTAAGTCCCCTGGTGTACGCTGCCGAAGACTGTGTGGGCTCCCAACGTTAGGTTCGTTTGGGAAGATTTTCGTTTAAAAATGTAAAATAATTCAACACTGATTTTATGTATGTTTAGTGTTATTATCATGGGTCACTGAAACGCTGGGTGGGTCAGCTAGACTTAAATAAATCCCATTGTTTTCCTAAAGGTGCCCTTTGTTATTGTTTAACAGCAGCTAATTCCTAAACCGTTAATTTTTTGAGGTATTGTTCCAAATGCAAAAATGTTTCAAATTGTTGTTCTTCATCATATGAAAATCCATTCATGTCAAAATATTTATTTATATAAATTACGATATATTGCGAAAATTAAGAAATTTTTATTCGGTACTTGGGTCCAATAAGTTATATTTAGAAAAACCTTCGCCATAATATGACAAGTAAAAGATTGAAAATTGAATTCTTCTGCGACTCGACTTCAGTGCCAGAAAATGATGACAATTCATAAAATTCAGAGTATTATAAATCGTACAAAAATAGATTTTTTACTGCTTTAGATGTTAAAGCATACTTAAAGTTTTTTTTTCGAAATATAACTTATAGGAGTCAGGAACCTCATAAAAATTCAAACTTCGTAACTTTTTATAAAATAATTATTGTGATGTATATTAAGTATCGCGCGGCAGCGCTATACTTATTTATTTCCAGTGTGACATCTTAATGTTAATTTAACACAGCAAATCCCATTGAACGAGTTAATTTACTAGAGTTTTTCCCACTTTTTGTACGCGTTGCCACAAAATTTTAACTGTGTGCTAATTCTAATAAAATTTGAAATTTGAAATAGTGAACATTTTTCCTATAAAATTTAACTAAGTTTCTTTATTGTTGCCAACAATTCAAAAATCGTAATAATAATTTGTCCCAAATCAACTAATTTTCAATTGAAAGATTTCCACGTTCAAAATAAAATTGAATTATTTTTTTTTTTTAGTTAAAAAAAAGGGATCAACACGACGTCATACTCTAAATAAACGGACATTTTCTAATATTTGGTTATAATTCAAGCAGAAAGCAGGCGAATATATCGCCATATTTGTAACAAAAAAAGCATTTCTTAGTTCAGCAGCAGTAATACATTTGTTAATAATACAAGGAACATCAGTATGAATAAATTCAGGAAACAGGTGTATATAATGTCATATTTATAATAAAAAATTGAAATAATTTTTACCAATACTGATTAATAAGGATGAATATCAGTTACATACAGGAGAAAATTTTCTGTCAAACAGTTTATAAGAGATTTCGCTGGGGAGAAATTTGACGTCTTATTATACATTAATTGCGTAGATGATTATTATGAAATAGGTTGTACTTGTTCAACATAATTTACTTATTTATTTATAGCGCCCCTGGGAGGAATTAATATATTCAATTTTAAATAAAATTGATTTATTTTATGTTTCATTGTATAATAGCTATATTGAAAATTAAAGTAGTTGGCACAGATTCAACACAATTTTCTTTTGTGTTTATAGCGTCTCCTGGTGAGAAATAAGGTAACTAATTTTTTTAAAAATTGATTTTTTGCGGGTTTGTATAAATTATTTGAATAATGTTCTGCCATGATCAAATTTATTTTTATTAAAAAATTTCACAGGATTTTTTACGCTGGTAGAGCCCATGGTGGAACATTGCCTAACTAAAACTTTAAAATGGATTTTCCTTATGTTTTCTCATATGCCACCCATGCTCCAAATTAAAATTAGTTATTACTGATTCAACAAAATTTATTCTTGCATGTATGCATAGTGCCTCGTAGGTGGAAATAGCGTAACCAATTCATATATTATAATACGAGCAAATCGGGTGTGTGTATGTGTGTGTATATATATATATATATATATATATATATGGAAATTTCATCTAAAAAATGTCTTTAACGATAATTTTGTATTCTACCGTTTTGGTGTACGATAAAACATTGGACTCGACATGTTCGGAAAAATTCGATTAGTGGGTCATGTTGTGATCTCTACTTGTCAATGCAATTTCAATGGAAATAAAGGTTGAAACAGCTGCTGAACAGTTGGCAGTAAACAAATTCGTAAAGTTAGCAACTTTTCTCCTAATTTGGCGACTTAGCCGATTTTTGGCCGGAAAATGACTTTCCAGAAACACATGATTGGCGCTAAATGAAATAATGTCGCCAATATGGCGAGTTTTCGAAGAATGTTGGCGAAGCTTGGCGAAAGAATTGGCATTCAGAATCTGAAGGAATTTTCTAGAAATTCCCAATAGGAGCTGAGATACATGATTCAACCAATCAGAGTCCATAGAACGTTCTCGAAAACAAAATTTAACCAATCAGGTTACATAGATCTTTCTCGCAATTAATCCCACACCTTTAAGGAAGTGCTTCGGTCGGAGCCTAAAGTCTCTGAAGTTGGACAGAAATCTTGCGATCTGCAAAAGACATAGAAGTCTACGAAAAGAATGAAGTTTGGCGAGTTGAACACAAAGCTGATTTTAATCAAACACAGCCCGATCTCACCAGCTCGTTTATTTTTTGTTTGCAAAATTGAATTTTTATGTTTCATTGTATGACAGACAGCTATACTGAAGTTAAAAATGCGTAGTATAGATACAACATAATTTTCTTTTGCGTTTAAACTGTCCCCTGGAGGAAAATAGGGTAAATGAATATTTATTTATTTATTTTATAATAAACTTCATAATAAACTTCCGACAGGTTGAAATTGGTGTTTTGTTAGAAATTTTCACATGGTATGTTTTATTTTTATTCTTAAAGCACCAGCGTTGGGAAATTACATAACTAACACTTTAAAATCACTTTTTTATATTTTCTTATATGAAAATCATATCCCAAGTTAAAGTATGTTATATACATTCAACCAATTTTTCTTTTGCGTTTAAAGCCCCCTTGAGAGGAAATAATATAACCAAATATTAATAAAATTGATTTATGTTTTCCTTTTTAAATATGTTTTCAGAAAAAGTTCCTGCCTCGGTAAAGTTTACATTTTGATAACAATTTTCACAATCGTTTTTTTTACTCTACGTAGCGCTCCTGTGGAAAATTGCTTAACTAAAACTCAATGGATTTTTTTACGTTTTCCAATACGGAAATTATACCCCAGTTTAAAATTATGGAATAATTTTTTCTTGCGTTTATATCGCCACCTGTGAAGAAATAGGGTATCCAAACTCAAGTAAAACTGTTTTTTAAATGTTTTACTGCATGGCAGCTACATTGTTGTTAAGTATAATCTCTAAAAATTCAACCCAATTTACTTATGCATTCATAGCGTCCTTGTTGGGAAACTGAATAACTAAATTTAAGTAAAATTGATTTTTCATGTTTTTATTATTGATTTTTTTATCCTCAGATTGGAAGTTTTTGTCCAAACTACAACAATTTGCATTACTGCACTGGTGAAACATTTTGAATTAACCATTGCTAAATTTACATCACAAATTGTGATGCCAAACCACAGAAACTAAAGCTTGATGATGGTACGCTCTATTAATTTTGAAATGAGTTCGTCTGAATGCAGTAGTTATTAAAAAACTTGGCATATTATACAAAAACATAATTTGCCGAACAAATTAAAAAAAAAAGAATTTATTTCCCACAATGTTTAGGCCCGAGAAGGGGCAGATATTAAGATATTTCATTCAGTTGGTTTTACATTAGATGTTAAAATTTTTGGTAATAAATAAGGTTAAACCAATTGAGCTTTAAAAAATAAAAATAAAATCAATAAACATGATATTTAATCCACCCGTAAAACTTATATCTGTTCGAATGAAATTGAAATAAATCTGTGACTTTTTTCATTTCTAAGCTTCACAAGCAGCAAACATCTGTATTACAGATTAAACTTTAACATGTTTATGATGGGTGTATGTAAAATGACAAGATACATGCAAAATACAAACCTTTAAAAAGTTTAAGATTTATTTCAATTTCATTCGAACAGATATAAGTTTTACGGGTGGATTAAATATCATGTTTATTGATTTTATTTTTATTTTTTAAAGCTCGATTGGTTTAACCTTATTTATTACCAAAAATTTAACATCTAATGTAAAACCAACTGAATAAAATATCTTAATATCTGCCCCTTCTCGGGCCTAAACATTGTGGGAAATAAATTCTTTTTTTTTTTAATTTGTTCGGCAAATTATGTTTTTGTATAATTGGTTTTTATACGGTGAGCAACAATATCTGAAACATATTTGCAATTGAAACTATACTTCTAAAACTAACGGTTTAAGAATTAGCTATTGGTGAACCATAACAAGGGACTGTTATGGTTAAGACTAAGGAGAAAAAAATCCCTGACAGCTCGGCCTACAGGCACAGGTAGATTTCAAAGACGCAGACCGTGAGGCACCTGTTTATTGAGAATTGCAGAAGAAATGACCTTATTGCCATGATGCGGCAGTTGGGACCGCCCACTTCAAAATCTACTCGTGTCTGTAGGCGGAGCCGGCAGAGATTTTTTTGTTTTTAATTTTTTTTTGTTGTAAGGATGTGTCCTATAAAAGACTTGTCAATATAAAAGTTGTATATAATATTAAGAGGATTTATAATAAATTTAAGCAGATTTGATATCTTGTGAATTGACGAAGTTATGAATTTTTTCTTCTTAAACCCCTATTCCCCCCCCCTCCCCTTGAGGCTATTTTTAATGATATCAAAAATCTGTCATACATAAACTCTCGGCCCATTTCCTAGAAGTAATATTAACTTTAAACGGATTCGATAAGTATCATAATTAAGAAGTTATGGGTTTTTTTCTGTTTTCACAAAAAGCCCTCCCCCCATCCCCCCTCCGCTTGGTTCGATTTTACCCATTAACGAACTTGACCGAGATTTTATGCCCCTTGATTTTATGTATGAGTTTGGAAGAGATTTGTGCAGAATTATTGAAGTTATCGTGTCCATAAAAAGTGATATAGATAGATAGATATATAAAGTTTTGAACTGGGGGTCGTTTTGAGTTCTGGGAGTCATGATCGGCGTAGATCTGCAAAAACTTTTCAGAAATTCCAACATAGAGGATAATGTAATAGGTAGTATTTCTTACGAAATCTACCTAAAATATATTAAACTAATGTTTATCTATTAAAAAGATTTTTCGACAAAGCTACAATATATAAATATTCACACACCGCTGTAACAAATAAAATAGCCAATACTGAAAGATTCGCGATAAAAATCGAAAACATTTTCAGCCTTGAACTTTCACCGCCTGGTAAAGTCATCTCATTAAATTAAACAGTTGCTAGAAAGAAAATATTTTCCTCATTTGTTTTACGTTGAAAATACTGCTGACTTCTGATGAATAAAACAAACGTACAAAGTAAACCTAGAGACTCCATACAAAAGAAAATTATCTTATTTTTCACTGATATTAGATACAAAATTTATTTCTGAACTAAAAAGGGAAGATATAATTGTCTGTTTTGAATAACACCATTGAGATTTTTTTTTTTTTTTTTTTTTTTTTTTACAAGTGGAAGAAAATAGTCAGAGAAAACGCGCTGGTAAAAAATATAATGACTCAGAAATATGAATATCTTAAGGCTGTTGTCAAATCCAAACTGACGACTTTCAACTAGATGCATTTTTATTTTTATCCGCATAAAATTTGCAGCTGTTTTTATTCGGATACCAAAAAATCTCACAATGTTTCGCTTTTTATTATAAACACAAAGGATTAAAAAAAAGTACCGTAATTTCCGGCGTATAATCCGCAGATCAAACAATTCGGTTTCAACCCAGAAATTTTATTCAATAATTGAAGCCAAATATTTACAGCGATCTGGGAAGTAGCACTTTATAAAATAAAATTTCTGGGTCCAAACATGATTGTTTCATCTGCGGATTATACGCCGAAAATTACGGTAACTTCAAACGTCGTCATTTTATTGTTTTGAGCCGATTTTCGAGATACGATAGTCAAGAAAAGTTCATCCTCACGGAGTAATAGATTATAACACAAATTGTACTATGTTTACCGAAAAAAGAAAAACGCTATTCGATTCCAAAAACATTCTATTAGTAAGGTATGAACATATCATGCATTTACGTGCAAAAATCGGTTTGTGAATGTGTAAAAAAATTCCATTTGTTGAGCGGATTAAAAATAGATTTTGGGAACATCCTTAAAAAGAATATTTCGTTGTAAGTAATTTTTCCTTTATTGACATTCATAAAAGGGCGTTCGTTCACAGTCGATTTTCAGTTTTTGCGAAGCATTTCAACACGAATTAATAACACTAGTCTACATATTAAAAAATAACTTTCGGAACTGAAACCGCAATAATTGAACATTATACTTTTGTCATACGCTAAATCTGAAAAGGAAGTCAGTTTTCCTTCATCACGCATCGCATTTTTTTAAACAACCTGAGCTTGTGGGGCCACCTCTATATTGAAATTATCAGAAACTATAAAATTTTCAATACGAACGCCGATTTTGTCATCATACTTCCTGCATTCTTCGGTAAATTTTAACTTCGGTTACGATTTCGGGAAGCATTCGGTAGAGTAATTTTGGAATTGTGCAGATGTTAAGTTTGGAACTCATACATTCATTTTTAACACTTTCCAACCTAGTTGAAAAGTGTTTATGACTTCGGTTTGTCTGGCCGTCTGCCGTATGGCCGTCTGTCCGTGCTCTAACTCCCGTAAATAGGCTCGGATTGCCCTGCAATTTTTATATGTTATTATCGTTATCTATAGCATGTTCCCTATTTCAACTGAAGTGTGTAACACTTATAGTTTTTTTACAGGGACACTCAAAAGAATTCCGTTTCAATTCCGTAACGATTTATAATATATATATTTTTTAATTACTTGAATTTAATTTAACATTTTCATACATTATTTAATTATTAAACTATGGATATCAAGAGAATTTATTTTATATTTCTTAGAAGAGTATTTTTCCTTCTTTCTATTTTCTCTTCTTTTCTTTTTCTTTTTTACGAAAAATAATCACACATTTTTCTTATAGTATACATAAAATATATTATTGATAATGGTCATACAAAATATAGCAAAAGTTGTAGATCAGTTCAATTTATTTAATCGATAATTGCATGCAATTTTTTTAAATTATAAAAATATTTTTTAATTTATATTATTAATTTTTTAATAAAATTTTTAATTTGTAAAAATATTGTTTTGTGTTAAACTTACTTAATTAGCATTCGAATAAAAAAATACAAATCATATAACATCTTTTCCTGAAAATATGACAGTAATTAAAACGAATTATAGCCAAAAGTATGGCAGAAATCATTCTTTTGGAAGCGGGATTCAAACCCATGCTCTACGCACAGAGCCAGAGCTTAAACTAACGCTTTAGACCACAAGCTACACTGATCGCATTTGAGTGTACCATAAAACTGAACAGTTTTAGATTTAATCTCATGCATGCGCAATAGGTCAATTTTGTGTGAATCTTACAGAAATCCCTTTTCGTTTTAATATATAGGATATCATTTACTAAAGGCGTGTCCTAAATACTTAGTTCCGCCTATATAATTTTTACGACGTAAGATCTTTAGAAAAAAGAATGTGTATACGATACATTTGGGAGTACATTGTTAGACTGTAAGAAATTTTACATGAAATTCACATACTGTGAGATATTTACTGATGTATAGGTATAGGTTTGGAAAAGTTAACTAGACAAAGAGTATTCCAAAATCTTTTAAAAGAAGGCAGGACTTATACAACAAAAAAATTATATTAAATTGCCGGTTAACAATGTGTTAGGTCCCAATTTAGAAGCCACCTTGATTCTTAGTCCTGATAATTTTACATCCCTGTACCACTATTTGCAATATTGGACCCATGGAATCTAGTCACAAATCAAACTTTTACAATTCAGAGTTATCGAACTTGGTTTTATGATATGTTACCGGCTGTTTATTAATGCATTTAATTAAGTTATTTTTAACTTATTATAACCAGCTATTTATGCTAGTATCTTAAATACAAATAGCAAGGAAGATGATTTTGTTTTGAAAATCGTATCGTAGCACACTGTGAAACGTTAATGATTGGACGCGTTGTTTTGTTCTCATGACGTTATTGTTATATTTGCTATCGGTATTTCCAGTCAAAATTCTTTTCAGCAAACTTTACACAAAAACAACAATCATTCTCGTAAGCTCGCATATCATCTTAAATATAGCGAAAGCATGATCAATACAAAAGTCTAAAAAAATGTTTTTTAATATTTGTCTACGAAATGACGCATAAATATCTTCTATATTGACTGATAAATATCTTCCATAGCAAAATGCGATGCATATCATTAATATTTGGAATGCGGCATATCAAAAGTGCAAAATTTCGATGTGGAAAGATTTTCTATGAAAGGCGCGACACAATGTTTATTTATTTATTTATTATTTCTATCATTTTATCAGCGGATCGTTTCAAAGGATGTAATGATAAGGTAAATGTTATAGGAAGAGGAATGTTATTAGACATCAGAAATGCTTCATGGGCAATTTTTCTTCGGTGATGGGACTTTAAGACGTTCTTTATAAGGAAAAGTGATATAAGATTTGATTACGTTTTTGATTTGCTCTGAATACGTTACACACTGTACTTGTTGAGACTGCGTAGTGTCGAATTAATGAAATTCTGTTCAGGACTTTTTATGCTCATGGGAAACGAACACATCGGAAATTAGGTTCAACACACTCATAAGAATAGAAATAATGAACGGGCTAATTAGATTAGATTTGTAATTGATTTGAGCATAATCATTGCTAAAGCAGAGAAATACGGATTAATCCTTTAAAATAACTACAGAAGGGCTTCATTTTAATTTCGATATTAAAAATATTTAACACAACGGGTGATTAAAAAAAGATTGGACCCATTTTAAATCATATCAAAATAAAACCAGGGTTTCAATCGATCTTTTCATTAAATAATATACATGGTGACTTTCTCCAATCCGAAACAAAACTATCATTCACAACTTTAACTTAAGATATTTGAAAGCAAATTTTAATGATTTGTGTCTAATGCAATGATATCATAAAAAGTGATCTAAATGGCATTTCGATAAATGGCACCGTATGAGCTATCAATTATCTTCGAAAATATGGAGCATTTAGTTTAGTGCTGTTTGTATAAAGATGGTAGCCACTTTTACCATTTCTTGTGATATCCTTACGTTTCGAACAAAGAAAATTCAATATACAGTGGTGGCCAAAATTGTGGACACGTTTTGGGAAAAATGCTTTTTTGAAGTTTGATGGATCATAACACCAAATATATCTTAATAATACCATAAAAGCTATACCACTGGAAAGGTAACTTAATCAAGAATATTATGCAATACAGTCTGTTGAATTATAATTATTTTATCAAACGTTATAGCTGAATAATCAGAAAAAGGCAATAAAACCAGGTTAGGTTGATGATAATTATTTTTCCTTTTCTTGAATGTAGCCAATGCATATGAATGTTTGGAGTGTCCAGAAAGATTCCATTTTATTTATGGTAATGTGTCAATCAAAGCTAGGGTAGAATTTAAAAAGAAATATGTCATATTTTGGTACTTATAGGAGGACTTTCATCACTATTTTTTATGATTGCTATCAAGTTGCTAAAGTTCTTTGCCACCTTTCAATTTTTGAGCTAGTAAAGCATAATAAAAGTAAGAAAACACCATAAAGAGTTGATTAGTTACCTAGAAATCAACGTATAACAATATTTTTAAGTGTATGAAGCTATGGTTATGAAGAAAGTGGAAGTAAATTAACAAAGGGATGTCTAAGTCACGCAAAACAAGAGTGGTAAAGGCAGGAAAAGGTGCAGGAGAGCAATTGGCGGTAGAAGAGTGAGGTCCCTGTGTATAGGTCACAGAAAATAATCATCTCGGTGTATGCAACATGAAATGGTGCACTGCAATGGGGAACTGAATCACAGTACACTTCTTTAGAGAATGTAGCATTTTGGTCTAAATGCTAGAATTTCATGAAACAAAAAATTATACATCAAATAATGGTTGAAAATATTAAACTGAGCTAAAAGTCATGTTTACCAGACATAGAGAAGTAGTAGGGTCATGTTAATTGAAAATATTTTTTTTTTTTTTTTTTTTTAATGGAATTCTAGAATTTAGAATCAAATTATCTTTCTGCTTTGAATCAAGTATCTTACCGATAAGGTCAGCGGACACTTACTTGCTAGAAGAAGAGTTTGGAATGATGATACGGGTATTCTTCAAATGACGGCTTTGGGCTTAAAAAAAATTGGAGTTTAGAAAGCTGGCAATTTGGAAATTAATTGCGGGGAGATTTCATCGTTATGAGATGATGGTCGGGGTTTTAACACTTTAGTATTAATAGAGGATAAAAACATGAATTATATATATATATTCTTAATTTGATTGTTAGATGTAAAATGTGAATATTATATTTTTAATTAAATTCGAGAAGAAATGGTTTGATTTTTTAAATAAAATCGATTTATTTTTCAACTATTATATATTTTTTTAAACGTGTTCGTTTCGATTATATTTTAAGTGCGCGTAATTTATTTTATAACTTTAAAAAATAAATTGCAAATAATTTTAAATGAATGAGAAATTTAATTTTTACTTTTTTAAAATTCGAAAGCATTATTTATTTTAATAAATTCGAAATTTAATTTATTGAATTTTTAGTTCTTTATTTTAAAAATAAATTTGAACTTTAACATTAATAGAGACAATACGCATGCGTGCAGGGAATAAACGGAAATTTTCCCTCTTCTTCAGAATTTCGGGAAGAATTCACGGAAAAAGCATGTTTTCTAGGAGTAAGGAATTTATTTGTTGAAAAATGAGGAATAATTTAGTGTATAAAGACGAGTTTTTCTGACAGTGAAGTGATGGTGTAGTAACATATAATTTTTAGAATGGTGCATCGAAATACATTTTGGAACCATGGTACCTAGCTTCCACGTCCACACCTTTGTGAACCTGATGATACTTGCCGTACTGGTTGGTGGTTGGTTGGTTGGCTGGTTGTATAGGGTTTTATGGCGCAAGGTCCCATTTGGGACAAGCTGCGCCAACTTGCCGTACTGAATAAACGTAAGAATTATACTACCTCCTCTCCTTATCAGCCATTTAACTCTAAAATTTGTGCGATTAATCGGGAATGAAAATATTCGTGGGATAAATTAAACGTCCAGAGAATGATGACGGGGAAAACTGTAAAAGCTCTCTTGAGGTTATGGGCTTAAATTATTTTAATACACATTAATCATTTATATTGGGTTGATTTGTAACCTGCACTCTAAGGTGCAATTACGATTTATCATAATTGTTTATAAATTGTCATTAAATTGTTAATAAATTGGTAAATTTACATATTCATGACTGTGTATTTATTCAAATTGTATCTCTTTACTATTCAGGTTTAATCTGGATTTTTATACAATCACGGCCAAATTTGATCATAAATTTCCTATATAAAAAAATCTAATTTTAACAAACAAGAGACTTAAAAGGAAAATTAATATCGTAATAATGCAATCATATGGTAAAATTGTTTTAAATTAGAAAATTAAGAAGTGGAGAGATAGTGCTTCAACAGTAACAAAGTTAATATTATCAGTATAATTGAACGTTTGTCTGGGAGGAAATGTTTTATCAAACATTTCAACACTACTATTTCCGAACAATCGCGGTAGATTTCTATTCAAATGTTGCAGAAATATGCCACAAAGATTGTTGTTTGGAAATAGAGGTGTAAAACGTTTTTAGTGCCATTTTTTCTCGCGACAAACTTTGAACCCCCAATAAATAGTATTAGCCATATAAAAAGTATAAAACGTAGTAATATAACAATGTAGAATTTCCACTTTTTGAAGAAACAAAAAATCAGATTTTCTTTAATAAATCAGTCTTTTGCTCAAAACAAAAACTAAATGTAGAAATATATAGAGCTAATTAAATTAATTTAGAATAATGTTTGAATGGTGTTGAAGTTTAAGGAATGTATATACACCATTGTAGCACAAATAGAACTGACTATGTAAAAAGAAGTTTTGATTAAGCAAATGACATTTATAATGTTTTAGCATAATTTAAAATTAATATTAAATAACAGGACAGATTTTGTCTTCTCAAGAAAATATACAAAACAACAATGAAGGTCTTTTTTATGCACATCTTGGTTAATTTTATAAATATGAATTAATGATTATGTGTCTCGGGCCGTACATAAAAGGTCAGCGAGCCACATGCAACTCGCAGACAGCAGCTTAAGTATGACTGCGTCTAAATCGTTTGTTTGAATCGCTTTTTCTAAATTGTGGAATTGCATCCAAAAGTTAGTTACAAGGAAAATAAAAACGCATAAAAGTTTATTTCTAAACATAACAAGAAAGAAAAATCATGCGTCAAGTATGAATTATGAAACACTTTCCAACATTATGAGAAAATTTGTGTGAAATTTTTACCAAGAACGTAATAGGCGTTGAAGATTGACCTGTATATAGCGGCCAATATATTACATTCTTTACTGAAAAATGCATGTAAAACTACTTTTACAGCAACAGTGGTACGCGTGCGGGAAGCTACTTTTGTCATTTTGTGACTGCAATAAAATTTCGTTCATTTTCAAACGTGAAATGTCCCCGATAGACATAAATACAACCTTAATGTAATTATTTTGCGCGGCCCTGTAAAATAAGTCTCAACGTTAAAGGCAGTTCTTAAAAACAACAACAAAAAAAAAATCCACGCCCAACAGCGCGAAACTTTATATAACATACAGACAGGCTCATTTAAAAACATAAAGTATGACACCTGCAGGCATGACTATTGAAGTGATTTCGAATCAGTTAGCTTTTTCGTTTTTCGATAAATGTAATATATCTGGAGTTATAAGCAATTTCTCTCTCATGAGATCATTTTTGAGTTGTCGCGTTCAAAAATTCCCAAAATGCTGCCAAAACCAGGAAACAAATGCTACCTTCTTTCTATACAAAACTTTGCAAATTTATATGTTATTGTCCTTAAAGTATGCTTAGCTCATCTTTATTGCATAAAGTAGAGTCATTACAATTTAATTTAGATCATACCATCGTGGTGTTGAATATTTTGAAAATCAATGATCTTAACTAATTTGCATCCGAAGAGTGCATTTCAAAAATTTCTTTTTTATTCAGAAATTCCGTATTCATACCAGAAATTCTCAACAGTAAATTTTGTTTTATTTAAAAACAGACGCTTCGTGATTACATAAAGCAAAAATTCTTCTTTCGGAATTTTTGAATAAAAAAGAAATTCCTGAATTGGACACATATATTGCTAATGATGCAAATGAGTTAGTCGTTCAAAATAATTCCCTGGAGATTAACCTTTTCTGGCGATAATTTTTAGCGTTTCTTGATGGACCGTGTTTCCGGAAAGATGAAAGCATGATTTTTCATTGTACGTATTTATGTATTTTTGAAAAAGCAACTACAGAATAAGCAATTTCATAGTTCCTTACTTACCTTTATGAAAAAATTTAGATATTCTACCGAATTCAGTCAAAAATGAGAGTAAAATTTTGTAATCATACCTTTAGAACATGATTAATTTTAACTGCTACTTTTTGCTATTTTTTGATTTAACGGCTATTTTATTTCATCATTTCATTCATTAAATGCAAGAAATAGCTTGAAATTTACACAGAATTTCACAAAATTACTCTTATATATTGCCTGTGTACTCCATGTTTTATAAAATACAATACCCCCACAGTTATTTAGTAACTTAATTCGCCATTCTAATTATTAACTTGTTCTCGGAAAAAATACAGAAAAGCAAAAAAAACGATTCCAGTTTTGGCCAAGATTTCGGGAAAATGCGCCACTGCGTGGGACCCTCATTCTTGTTACCTCGAAGCCTCTGTAAATATATATGTATGAACACATATTTTGCAATCATGGAGAGCAAATACTGGTCGTGGTGAAAAATATAAAGTTTTCAATTTGTATAGTTTCCTTTAAAATAAAATCTATCATGAAAGAAATATTGAAAGCTTTACGTTTACTGAAAAAAGCAAAATTTTTTACATTAGTTTCATTTGATTTCCTTAGTTTCATTTATGTAAATATAAATGAGTATATATATATATGTTAATTTTTCTACTTAAAAGATACAAATGGTATTAGAAACATAATTATATTTTCCATAATTCCCTTAAAATATGGATTAATTTTCTTTCAGTTCGGATTGAAGGGCGTCAGGTTCTGGTCGGGTTGACTAAGTAGAATTTTTGGATTAAAGTCGGGTATAATCCGACCTATAATGACTCTAATGTAAATAACAATAAAGAGTTGTTACAAAAATAGGAAAGTAAGAAACAATCTCTCGAAGTAGGTTTTATTTTTATCTTAAAAATTACTTGTAAGTGAAAATGGCTGACATTTTTTGTAACTCCTGGTTAGTAGTAACTAGAATTAAAATTTTATGCAAGGTTAATTGAACTGACTCTTGATGAATATCAAAAGAAAAACATTAATAATAATGTCCACACCTAAAGATATGGAATGCTCAAAGTATGGCGATTTCTCATAGTATCTGCTTCTTATCTCTGTTAGATTGGATAATTTTTTTTCTTCGATTAATTTCGACAATCTGTCTTCTGCCATCGTTAAACACAGCTAACGAAAAAGTGTTTTGGAAAAAGAAACTGTCATCTCTTTTGTAAGGTAAAAACTGTTGGTAATTGTATGCACAATTCGTAGACTATTAAGAGACAACATGAAAAAAAAGGAGAGGAAAAACAATAGGAAAAATAGAGAGAAAAAACAACAATAATGGTTAAGTATGAAAGGAATTCTGATTTCCACCTCAAATAAAGCGTATACAATTAATAAATATATGTTTTATATAAATCTATAATAAGAAGTTACATTGAGATCACCCGTTTTTTCACAATTCATGGAATTAGAACTTCCATACACTATATTTAACGATTTCATATAATATGTAAAATTATAATAAATATAAATGTATGATTAAATATCTGAAAACGCAATTTTACTTACCCATCATACGTAGTATGGGGTAAGTCTTGTAATCGTTTTGAAAATCGAAAAAATTTTTTTGACGGATTTACACGTTTCAGACACTGGAGATTCCGAAAAACATATTTTTAGAAAAAAAATTTTGCCGTCCGTCTGTGTGTCTGTGTGTCTGTAAACGCTCTATCTCCCGAAAAAATTGAGATAGAGACTTGCAATTTGGTATGTACTTAGTATGTAATAATGGGAAGAAGCCTATTTCATTTCAATAACCTCGATTAACCGGAACAATTTTTTTCGGACTCTCGAAATATTCGTTCTGATGAAAGGTATATAAAAATTTTCGAAATTGTTTATTTTAAGAAATGAATATAAAAGACAATAAAAGAACATAAATTTTGCATATAGCATGAAGTCGATCGGATAATTAGTTGCCGAGATATTTGGAATCCTATTTTCCACACTCTTCGATTTTTCATGACCCTGTATTTCATCCAAATTTCACTTCAAAGATATATTTTAATTGGAAATTTGACGCTTAATCAGATGCAATAAACCGCTAGTTAATAGGATTATTATTTTTGGAGTTATAAGGAAAAACCTCTTTCAAGCAATTCAGTAATCGAGCCTTTAAAGTTTGTGACGTCATCAAACCACGATTTTATTTGAATTGCAATGCATTTTATAAGTAGTTTACACATTTTTATTTTAATATTTTACATTATGCATATCCATGATGGGTAAGTATTACGGTGGCCCCCAACGACTAGTTTATTATGCGCTCGCTTTTATTTATTTATTAGTTATTATTATTAAAATTACTACTTTTAAAGAAAATTTAAATATAGCTAACGATGTTAGTAGAATTGTAAATGCCCATTTAAATAACATGTCAGAAAGTTAATTTTCTAATTGCGAGGTATAACAGAAAAGTTTCTATGCATTACACAATATTTTATTTCAACTATAATGTAAGCAATTACCAGAATTATGCGTATAAAAAAAGGAAAAAGTATTGAAAATTCTGATTGAAGTTTAATTGGTTGATGTTTGTTACGGCCTATTATCTAGGCAAGGAATATAGGCCGAGGTGGATTTCCTTCCGTGGGGGGGGGGGGGGGACTTTCTAAAGGAACCGAACCCGTATTTATGCTAGATTAGAAGAAAATCACGGAAAACTCTGAACAGTTAGGCCGACAAGCGCGACATGCGTTCAAACCTGCGCCTGCCGTCTACCAGCCTTGACAGCAAAACCTCTCAGCGACCTATGGGCTTTTAGATAAGAAATCAATAATATTTTGGAAACTAAAAAATAAATATTAATTACTTCATTTGGATGTTTAGGAGACTGAAAAAAATATCATAAAATATTTCATGTAATGAAAATTAAATGTAAGAAATAATTTCCGTCTTTGAAATTAACTATTAAATTAAACATTTCGATAACTCAGGACCAAGCAAAATTAATTTCAATTTTTCGTTTCATTAATATGCAACAAAATAACATATTATTATTAACCGTCAAAACATAAGTGTTTGTCTCAAAGATTTACATTAGAAATCCTATAAAATCAGGACTCTATCATGGAAATTTTGGTCCCTGGGCTAAGAAAATTGTTTGAGCTCTGATCGTAGATTATCACGATTTTACAAAAAAAAAAAAAAAAAAAAAAAAAAAAAAATCCAACTTTTTGATAAACTTCTGACATTGTGCATACAAACTGTAAAAATGAATTTGACAGAGTCATTATATGATATAGTAAAATAAAACATGAATTAATTTTACACAATTTAAAAAAATGTATATGTATGCCAAAGAGAATATGAATTCTACATCAGATAAAATATTCCTTAAACTAAAACATTCTTGTTAAATTTCAAACCATATGGAAAGAAAAAGAAACCAGAATTTATTTTGATTCACTAGCTGGCCCACCCGGCGTTGCCCGAGCACGTGTAATAAACTTGAATCTCTTAAAAAACGAAACTCTGGTCACGGTTTCCGATGGCTTCAGCACCGTAATATAGGGCATGCCCTTGCCCGTACGCTCCGGAAATTCTTTTATTCCCCCCTTCCACTGCCGGGGGAGCATTCTGTTCAAAACAAACCTCTGAGACGGTCCCCGCTGCACTACGGTACTGTATAGTAGGCGTGCTACAAATTTGAGCTGGTTTCGAGAAGATGGGAACATTATTAGCCGAGTTATTGAAATAAGGCACAGTTAGAGAAAATAACCATGAGTGAGGTGCCGGGGGGAGGGGATGTTCAAGTGTCCTTCAGAAAATGACTAATTAGGAGGACCACTATGCATCTTTAAAAATTCGTTCGTTTGGTTACGCTAGGAACTTAACTACAAATTTGGCTTAACTTTTATTCAGAAATAGTGGTAACCGCTACTCATAAATTTACTTTAAAGTTATACAGGGTGACTATTAAGTTAATTATAATGTTTGGAATCACTTGCGTTGAAATCGGAAAGATAGTTACGGAAATATGGAAACTGGACATAGAGAAAAAAATTGAAGGAGGGGCCGGGGAGGAGGGGATGTTCAAGTGTCCTTCAGTAAATGACTAATTAGGAGGACCACTATGCATCTTTAAAAATTCATTCGTTTGGTTAAGCTAGGAACTTAAATACAAATTTGGCTTAAACTATTATTTGGAAATAGTGGTAACCGCTACTCACAAATTTACATTAATGTTTTAGAGGATGACTGTTAAGTTAATTATAATGTTTGGAATCACTTGCGTTGAAATCGGAAAGATAGTTACGGATATATGGAAACGGGGCATAGTTAGAGAAAAAAAACCTTTGAAGGACGGGCCGGGGGAGGGGATGTTCAAGTGCCCTTCAGCAAATGACTAATTAGGAGGACGACTATGCATCTTTAAAAATTCGTTCGTTTAGTTAAGCTAGGAACTTAATTACAAATTTGGCTTAAACTGTTATTCGGAAATAGTGGTAACCGGTACTCATAAATTTAGTTTAATGTTATAAAGGGTGACTATTAAGTTAATTATAATGTTTGGAATCAGTTGCGTTGAAATCGGAAAGATAGTTGCTGAGATATAGAAACGGGGCATAGTTAAAGAAAAAACCGGGGCCGGGGGAGGGGATGTTCAAGTGCCCTTCAGCAAATGACTAACTAGGAGGACGACTATGCATCTTTAAAAATTCGTTCGTTTGGTTAAGCTAGGAACTTAATTACAAATTTGGCTTAGACTATTATTCGGAAATACTGGTAACTGCTTTCTAGAAATACACCTCGAAGCTATGAATGCTGATTTTTACGATAATTTAGTAAAAAGGGAACTGGTTTGAAGAAGTTCGGAACATTATTAGCTGAGATTTAAAATAGCGGTATTCTCTATATAAAACAGCAATTAAACGCTACTGGTACGGGTGAAGCTAAAAATGCTAAAATTGTTAAATGTAATTAGACCCTTACCCCTCTCCATTCCCGCAAATATAACAAATAATCTGTTAAATAAAGTTTTTTGTATTAATAATCTCTATCATAATAATATATGTCATGTAAAAAAAACCCAACCATTACTTAAATAATGAAGAAAAACGGGCCTGGAAAATGTTTCTAACAGTGTAATTTGTCGTGTTTGCCAGATCTGTGTAATTTGTCGTGTGCAGCATGGCTGTACGCCGGTAACTGCAATCCATATTGACACCATGTCGCTAGACGTCTTTATCTATGCATCGTTTATTTTTGATAAGAGTTCTTTGTGGATTTTAATTAATAATTTGTCAGAAACATAAAATAAAATATCTATTTAAAAATTTCAAATTTTTTGCCCCAATCGTTCATGGGGTCCCCTACCAGCAATTCGTGTGCCAAATTTCGTAGCCCTGCGCCCTGTGGTTTCCGAGTTTTTGAGGTTACATAGATACACGCACAGATTTTAATAGGGTAGATTATGAAAACTTGAAACTTCTAGATAACTCTAAAAATATAAATTTCGTTCTTGATAAAAAAGCCCGTATAAAATATTAAAACCCACTAATTTCTAAACGTAAAAAAAATCAATAATTTTTTTTAACCGAAACATTTTATATTAATATTCATAGTTCATTCTTCACCTATTTTAAGATTTATATAGGTTGTCTTCTTATTAGTTGGTGTTTAATTTATTTTATAAACAATAGGAGGTGATTTCCTTATTAATATTGTATAACGGAGAATACATCCACGGAGGATATAAACACACAATGATTTGTTTTATAATGCAATGCCTAATTAGGTTAGAATATGGAACTTAAAGAAAATATCTCAAAAGAAAAAAACGGCTTTATGAATCTGAATTAAAAAGCTATATTTATTAAATAAATGATGTACGCTCTAAATCAAGAACGGAGGATACATAATGTTTATGACCATTTCCAATTCAGTAAGAATATTTCAAAATGAATGGCAAATGACACAGACAATGTGCACATTCATGGCTAACAACTGAAATTTAAAAGAAGAAAGACAAATCATGCGTCAAGCATAGATTATGAAACACTTTCCAACATATCCAGAATACTGTAACAAAACTTCACAGATTAATAAGATGAAAATGATGTCTAAGTAAAGAATTTGGAAAACGCATAACACATTTGAAAACCCATTTTCAGAAATTACCATTAATAGTCGGAAAAATATCAGAATTCTTTTGTACAGCCCTATAAATATTCTGTAGATTTGTATACTAAAGTATGCAATCATTTAATTCAGTTAGAAAACGCATAGCACAGTTGAAAATTCCCCCTTAGCAATTTCCGCCAATAAACGGAAATGGACTCGAGATCTTTGTGCAGCCCTGTATGTGATCTATAGAATTTATATACACTAAGCATTCTGCAAAAAATTAGTTAAATTTGAAAACGCATACTACAATTAAAAATGCACTTCCAGCAATTATTGCTCATTCACAGTACTGTTACTGAATACTTTTGTGTGTCCCTGTAAATGAACGATAAATGCTATGCACACCCTATTCTACAGTAAGCATCTTGTCGTGCAACTCAGTCATGTACCAATTTCAATATGTTTGAAATAGTGTAACATCATTAAAATACATTGCAAACGATTTTTCTTCATAGACCGCAATGTAAAGGAATTCTTTTGAGTGTCCCTGTAAACGAAATAAAAATGCTACACACTTCATTTTCAATACCGAACATGCCATGGTAAACCTCAATAACATATTATCAATTACATTATAATCCGATCATATTTACGCGAGTTAGAGCACGGACAGACAGACAAACAGAATTCATAAACACTTTTCAACTATATAGGAAAGTGTTAAAAATGATGTTTCTTGCTTTGGAATATTTCTATTAGGTGACAAATGCTACTATATTTTGGAAATTACAGTATAGTATCGTATTGGAGGGTACACATAAAGTTTGTAACAGTAGTTCAAACATAATAATAATCCAAAATAAAATTTAACTGACATATAATGGAATTTTCATAGAAAAAATACATTTTTTGAATAAATAACATATTTATCAGACTGACAAAATAAGTGAAAATGTTAAAAGAGAAAATTGGGTGTAACATGTAACGGTGTTATACAAGAATAAGAATAAGTGTTATACAAGAATATGAGAAGCTCCGTTCATTAATAAATAATAATAATAATAAAATAACAAATCATCAATTTTTATCAAATACATATTTTTAATGTATTCTACTATTACATAAAACCTAAAAAAAAAAAAAAAAAAAAAAAATACTATATTCTGTCAAAAATTAACTACCATGTGCCGAAAAAGTAATGTTTTCTGTAGAATGACACATGTGTATACACAAAAATTGCGAATAACTGTAACTCAAAATATGAAGGGTCATAAATGCCACTTAAATAGTAAACCATTTTTTTGAATGCCCATTGTGTCAGTTTTTTCCAATTATTTTCTAACGTATTTTTAATTTGCATATTTCTTTAATTTTTTTCTAACAATAACGTGCTTTTCAATAAAATTATTAATGAAGACTAGAAAAACCTTGGGTCCATAAAATCTGTGGGCCCTGAGAAAATGCCTGGCATACCCTAACGTTAATAAGGCACTGTACAAAATAAAAATCTATTCTCAGCACTTCCCTTGATATCTCGAAACTAGCACGAAGAGCATGTAAAATGTACATATAATATTTTCGTTGCACAAATTTACAGAACACGGTGCTATATAGTTTGTATAAAAATTATTATGATCTTCTGCTATATATAGCAACAGAAGTTTTCTTAGTTACATTGAAAACTTAATATCATAAATTGAAAAAAAAAATATGTGACAAATGCCGCAAAAACATGATTAATATCTACTTTTGTATACGCCACCTTATAGCAGTAAATTAACTAAACGACCGGCAAATCGTGAATAACTTTTCTTCATCAGGTAACAGAATGCTCAAGTGGAAAAGAATACATGTTAATTATTCTATTTGGATGCTTAGAAAAATAAAACAAATACTATTAAATATTTCGCATGGTGAAAATTAAATGCAAGCAAAAATCTCTGTCTTTATAACTATCTTCTTATATTAAATTAAATATTTCGATAAATTATGACGAAGTTAAGTTATTAAAAAAAATTCATTAATATACAATATAATAATATACTATTCTTAACATTCAGGACACAAGAGTTTGTCTCAAACATTCACACTAGAATTCCATTAACACTAAAACGACGGTGAGGGGCCATTTTGGCTCCTACCAAAAGAAAAAATGTCGATTCGAACCAGATATTTCTTCATACAATAAGTTTAATATACACCGCACAAAAATAAGTTAAATAAATAAGTTAAAAGTCCTAAATAAAAACTCTGGTGTGAAATATTTTTATGAAACTTGTGTAAAATTTCCCGTCGTTCTAGTGTTAAACGAGGGCTCGATCATAAAAATTTGAAGCCTGGGCAAAAAAAAAAAAAAAAATTATTTTGGGCCCTGATCATAGGCCTTTACGAAAACAAAAAAATGTAATCCAAGAACTGCTTGATTAACTTATATCATTGTGCACACAAACTGCAAAAATGAAGTTGGCAGAGTTTGATATGATATGTTGAAATAAGTTTTCTTCTACACAATCTTGAAATATCTATGCATGCCAAAGAAAATACGAATTCTACAGATAAGATAGTTATAAAATTAAAACATTCATGTTATATTTCAATCCATGTCTAAATAAAAAGAAATCAGAAATTATTTGGAATAATTAAGGAAAACTTGAAAATTCTAATTAACTCTAAAAATATAAATGCATTTACGTTCTTAAAAATAGATATAAAAAGCCCGCATAAAATATTAAAATACATGCGGGCACACAAAAATTGTGAATAATCGTAATTCCAAAATTTGAAAGTCATATATGTCATTTATATAAAAAGTAAATCATTCTTTCAAATGTCCATTATAGAATCTTATTTACAGTCAATATCTAGTCAATTTAATTTGAACAATTCGTGTAATAAACCAAACAGATTTTTAATTTCTATTACAATAAAGTACTTATCAGCAAAAGTATTACTGAAGACCAGAAAATATTTGGTTCCTTGGAATCTATGTGGCCTGGACAAATACCCAGGCCGGCCGTTAATAGGGCAATAGATAAAATAAATGTATATTCTCAGTAATCCCTGTTGCTGTCTCAAAAATAGCATTAACAGCTAGAAAATGCATATCTAATATTTTTGCTGTGCAAATTCATAGAATACGATACTATAAGGTTCGATAAAATCATTATGATTTTCGTGCATAGCAACAGGAGCTCTCCCAGTTGCACTGACAGCTTAATATCGCAAATTGAAAACAATTATGACAATTACCGCAAAACCAGATTGACAGCTACTTTTGTATCCGTCGCCTTATAGCAGTAAATTTACTAAACGACCGACAAATCGTGAAAAGGTTTTCGTCATACCGAACTTCTAATATTTAATTAAGCATTTGATAAGTTAAGAACAAGTAAAACTATTTTGTTTTTCAATAATATGCAATAAAATAATTCATTATTCTTAACATTCAAAACCTTCATATTAAAATCCTATAATAAATATCTATTCTCAGAAATTCCTAGATATCTCAAAAATATCCTGAAGAGCATGAAAAATGCATATATAATATTTTCGATGCAGAAATTTATAGAACACGGCACCATAGGATGTTTTAAATGATTAAGATATTCGTGCATAGCAACAGGAGTTCTTTCAGTTGCATTGAAAAATTAATATCATAAATTGTAAACACATGTGACAACTGCCGCAAAAACATGATTGACAGCTACTTCTGTATCCACCGCTTTATAGCAGCAAATTAACTAAACGACCGGCAAATCGTGAACAACTTTTCTTCATCAGGTAATAGAATGCTCCAGCAAAAAATGAAGTTTATATAAAAGTGAAAAAAAAATGAAAAGTTTGTTTACTACTTACGGCAGTATCACCCATCTGACCCATTTCATGTGCAGCCAGGAACTGAAGAACCTGCCAGTGGACCAGCTGGTAGGAAGCGTATCAGTGAAGTTAGAAGACAACTTTCAACCAATGACTGATAACACTGACGTCACGCTCCGCTACTCTCAGCGCCCTTTACGCCTTGCGTAAACAAGATCTCTCCAAGGTCCCTTCGCCAATTTTTTATTTTATTTTATTTTTATTTTTTACTTTTTTTCGTGGGGGTACTCCATGTTTTTCAGCGCAAAACATTCCAAAAACTCTTCATTTATTTACTTTTTCATAAACGAAACGAAGAAACAAAGTCTTTGTGAAGCATATCGGTAATTTTTTTTTGGAAAAGAAAATGTCCATAAACATGTTACTATGTTCAATATACGATGGATGGAATTTGCGTTTTGAAAATGAACAAAAAATTAATGCATTTTATTTTTAAGAGATTCTCAATTTATTTATTTTTCCTGTTCAATAACGCGAAATTTCCTGACGCATTCACGAACTCATATTTACACGCGTATTAGCACGCAGTTTGTAGGCATTATTGTTTAATTGTCTGAAATCGAATGACGTTTTGCATTTTCCCATAAGTAGTATACATTTTAAATTATAATCGATTGCTCCGAGTCATGTCTTGAAAATCAGTTTACAGCGCAAAATTTGACAATAATTTTTGTAAGATCTTTTGATTTTATAAGAAAATGGAGAACGATTTGATTCAATTGTATCTGTATAAGAGCATCTGTAAATTTCGTGCATTTACCGATGAAAATTACTTCGTAAATTGCCAGAAAATAGCCAGTTTAGATTTGAAAAATACTTAATTTTTTATCATAATGTGTGATAAGTCAACCCTGTGGTTAGCATGCTCGCCAAAAAGTAAGGAGCTTGTGTCGATGTTCGCTGGTTCGATACCAGCGCGGCCTGGGTGGGGTGACTTTGTAATATATTCAGGGTTTTCTTTGTACGAGAAAGATAATTCATGTCCCTTTTCTTTTGAAAAATCTCCCTGAAGGCATCCCTCCTACAGCAATATGGCCAAAACTGGCCGAGATGCTTAATAAAATCCCTTCCTTTCCCATAATTTGTGATAATTTGCTCATTCTTCATGTTCTTTGGTAATTAAATTTAAGAATGTTTAAATGCCGTTCGTATTCAACTACATCCATAATCTAAGATAGAGAAAACAAGTTGGAAATTGTACGTCAAACAGGACAAATGAGGTGCGTTCGCACTATAACTAGTTTTATAAATATTCAGATCTTGATGCAAAAACTGTTGCACTCTTATGCAATAATGCATGAATACAAAATTTATTTTATGTGCACATTTTCATATTATAGATATTAATTTTATTTCATAAAATTAAGTTTTAATACACTTTTACAAAAAAAATAATTATAAATCTGTTTCATTTAAATTATACTATGCGCAAATATGCAATACAAGACAATGTAAAACAAGAATGAAAAATCATACATCAAGCACAGATTACGTAACCCTTTCCAACACTTACAAAAAAATTTTGCAAATCTTTACCGTAAGGTGTAAGATGCAATCTAACTAAAAAATTTTGAAAACGCATAACATATTTAAATATCCAATTTCGGGAATTACCAACAATATTCGGAAAAATATCCGAGCTCTTTTGTGCAGCCCTGTATATAATCTATAGATTTGTATATATACTAAAGTATGCAAACATTTAGTTCAGTTAGGAAACGCGTAGCACAGTTTAAAATTTCCCTTTCGCAATTTCCAACAATAAACGAAAATGTTCTCGAAAACTTTTGTGCTGCTCTGTATACGATCTATACTATTTATACACACCAAGTAATAGAAAAAAAATGAGTTAAATTTAAAAACGCGTTCAGCAACTGAAAAAGCATACCCAGCAATTATTATTAATAAGCACTATTTTAACCGAATTCTTTTGTGTGTCCCTGTAAATGAACGATGAAAGCTATACACACAATATTCTATAGTAAGCATCTTGTAATCCACGTTAGTGATATATATCAATTTCAATATGTTTGAAATAGTGAAACATTATTAAAATAAACTGCAAACGATTTTTCTTCATATACCGTAATGTAACGGAATTCTTTTGAGTATCCCTGTAAAGAACTAAAAGTGCTATGCACACCACATTCTATAATTAGTCTCTTGAAGTGCACATAAGTGATATATATCAATTTCAATATGATTGAAATTGTGTAACTTCATTAAAATAAACCGCAAATGATTTTTCCCCATAGACCGTAATGTAACGGAATTCTTTTGAGTGTCCCTGTAAAAGAACTATAAGTGCTACACACTTCATTTTCAATACCGAACATGCCACAGTAAGCCTAAATAACATATATCATTTGCATGACAATCCGAGCAAATTTATGCGAGTTAGTTATTCCGAATTCATAAACACTTTTCAACTATGTTGGAAAGTGTTAAAAATCATCGTTATTATTTCGCTGAAAAAAGGAATTATATCGTCTGTTATTATGATATGATTAATTTCCGTAGTAAAATAAGCACATTTTAAGTTGGCAACATTTTATCTTTTGTTGACATTTACTGAAAATTCTAATGGGAAACTTAAGTTTAGCTTTGTGAATTTCAGAACTTGAAATCTATATTTACACTCTTTTTCCATTAAATATCTATTTCTCCGGAAACATCTATCCAAAAAACTGTCGGTAGATTATAGGATTGCTATAATTAAACAATTTTAGTATGCAAATTTGGTTTTTAAATTCAGTAATACGGAAATAATATGACTTAAATATATCTTAAATATGACGTAATCACTATGGCAACCTAGAATCATTACCTGTCTTGGGATATCATTGAATTAATTACGTATGATAGGATTTAATAGAATGAAGATAACTTTTATTAATATCTTTTTAAGTTTTGATTCGATTTTCATAAAATTTGAAATGATTCGACAAAATTTTTCAACGATTATATATATTAAATTTCAAACCATTCGGTTGAGTAGTTTTTGTACTGTTATATGCGGGCAGTCGGACAGACGGGCGGACAAGACGGCGACTATAGGTGCTACGTATTTGTATAATTACGAACGCACCTAAAAAAGAAACTTTTTCAAATAGCTTTAATATTTGGCATTAAATAAAGTTCATTTGGGAATGCTAGTGATACAAAAACTTACAAATACCATGAAATTATTTTACCCTTTTTAATATTTCCCTTTATTTTTTCTTTCTTTCACTTTTCTTTCATCTTTCTTTCTTCAGTATTTTATTTTATTTAAAAAATGTTGGAAAAAAAGCAAGTGTTCGTTTTTATGGAAAATATTTTGACAGGGTTTTTTCTTCCTGGCACTACAGGCTGGGAATATAGCGTTTAGCATTCTCTTTAGTTACCATCTCTTCTAAAAAGAAGTAATTATAGAAAACTTTCTTTAACTATATACAGACTGATTTAAGTATAAATGCTATAAATAATTATTATACAGGGTGATTTAAAAAAGATTGAACAAACTTTAAGAGTTGCTACAAACAAATTTTGTATATTAAATGTCCATTTTCTTCACTTAAAAATACAGGGCGTCTCACTCCAATCCGAATAAAACTATGGTTTTTAATTTTAATGAGAGTAAAGATATTTGAAAGCATTTTTCAACAGACTTACCTTTCTTTGTGTGAGATGCAATGGTGTCATGAAATGTGATGGCTCTGTAGCATTACGATAAGTGAAACTGTATGAACAATCAATTATATTCGGATATATGGATAGTTTAAATCAGCACTATTTGGAAAAAGATGGTAGCCACTTCTACCATTTCTCGTGGTATCCTTAAATGTCACACAAAGAAACGTATCTTTATTTTAACTTTCGTTAAAATATCTTTATTATTGTTAAAGTTATGAACAAAAGTTTGAATCCGGATTATAGTGAAACTTCCTGTATGTTTGACTGAATACATGGATTGTGACCCTAGTTTCCTATACAATTATTTTTGTTAAAATGTGCATTACCACCTCTTAAAGTTTGTTCAATCTTTTTTGAATCACCTATTTCAAAAAAGCATCACACCACCTTTTATTTGAAGTAGCAGAAAATGCAATGACTCTAAGAGCACAAAATGCGTTAATAATAATTTTTGGCAATTTTTTAAAGTAATGTACTTAAAAAAAAAAAAAAAAAAAAAAAAAAAACTTATCAGTTGTATGTTTCATTATTGACGAATCATATTCATTAATCATCGGTATGGAAGCCTGAAAAGTTACTAAATGTGTTTCAATTTTAACTATCTATCATAGTAGATAATAGTATAGTTCATAATACATAATTTAATACATAATTAAAATCACAAGTTTAATGGTATGTGTTTGCTGATTAGATAAAATTATATAAATGCTCTTAAAAAATAATTCCCGGCTTTTGGCATTAAAACTTTATGACAGTGGCGTCTGCTCTTGAAATGTTTAGAATTTGAAACGAATAATGCGGAAACATTAATTTTACATTAAATTTAAAACAAAATTAATATATCTGACAGTTTATTGGAAGTGTTTTCAAACTACTTCAAATATTCCACCAATATTGTCATTTCATTGAAAATAGATCTAAAGTTTTGGCAACATTTCCCCAACATTAAATGAATATTAATATCCAATATTGGGTACATCGGCTTTTAAATATAAAATTCCCAATTTATGTAAAGTAATGTAAAATATAAGCAAAAAATTGAGGTAATATTGGTTTGCTATTGGGAGGTTTATATTTTCATCAATGAGTAATATTAATTAGCTTTTTTCACGAGTAAAACAGTAAATCTCAATATTTATAATTCCTCGCTTTTGGCATTAAAACTTTATGTCAATGGCATCTTCTCTTCAAATGTTTAGAATTTAAAACAAATAATGCGTAAACATTAATTTAACATTAAAAAATTATATATATATATGCTGTCAGTTGATCGGAAGCGTTTTCAAACTACTTCAAATATTTCACCAACATTGTCGTTTCATTGAAAATAGTTCTAAAGCTTCGGTAACATTTCCCCAACATTAAAAAAATATTAATATCCAATATTGAGTTATATCGGCTTTTAAATGTAAAAGCCCCAATTTATGTTAAGTATTGTAAATAAATATAAGCAAAAAATTGAGGCAATATTGGTTTGCTATTGGGAGGTTTATATTTCGCTCAATCAGTAATATTAATTAGCACTTTTCACGAGTAAAACAGTAAATATCAATATTTATTTGATAACTTATTTGGTTTTTAATTATTCATTTACTTGTTCATGTTCCTTTCTTTTTTTTTATGTGGGAGAGGGGTGGGGGATTCATAATGCAACCAAGAAACTAATATTAGGTATATAAATGTGATTTCACCTTTTTTCGAGTAGAGAAAATACACTTGTTTTTTGTAAAAATGAAAGAAAGTTTCATTCAAACTATATTCAATCAAGAAGTTAGATCATTCATCCATCTGTCAAGGAACAAGCGAATTCCACACTGGTAGAAGCCTGGTTGTTTTGAATCCTGTCATCAAGCCAATTTTTGATTTCTGCATAACACCTGAACCGCTCTATAGAAATAGTGCTCTTCATGGAGCGAAACAAATAGTAATCTTAAGAAGCCAACACCCGGTGAATACAGCGGGTGGGGTAACACATCCCAGGGAAGTGCTTCTAGAGTTTTCCTGTCTGGTTTTGAAACGCGTGGGTGAATATCTGTTGGACGAAACGGGCTTAGTCCACTATGAACTGTTGTAACCACGTCAAACAATCAATAGAGAATTTTACAAGCAAGTATTAATCAATTTGAACAAATCATTGAAGCAAAAATGTCTAAAATACGCCGAAAAGACATGACAGGGTTCTTTTCCAGCGTGACAATTTTCACCTACATAGGGTAAAAACAATGAAGGAGATACTTGAAGCAGTTTGCTTTGGTATATTGATCCACCCACTGTATTCACCAGATTTACTGTTTCAGATTACCATTTGTTTCGCTCCATGCAGAGTGCTCATTCTCATGAGCAGTTCAGTTCTTTTGCAGAAATCAAATATTGACTTGATTGCTTGAAAACAACCATACTTCGTCCATTGCGGAATCCTTTTGTTACCTCACAGAGGGACGAATGATAGGTTATACGTTGAATAAATCTTTCTTCCATTTTAACAAAAAACAAGTATTTTTACCCCCAAAAAAGCATAATCATACTTATACACCTAATAATTGAAACTGATTTTGTCAAAATTCCACGTTCTCTATTTTCCTAACCGAAAAATATAAATAAATTTTGTGAATAGTATGTAATTTAATAACTAAAAACTTTTAAGAAACTATTTGTTGATTTCTTGTCTTCATGTAAATGAACAGCGCAAACAGGACCGTGTCTTGGTGTTTTGCCGCCGTAGGCGGCAACCTAGACTTGTTTAATGGTCGAAATGGCCGTGATCGAGAAAAATATTTCCATGCAATTTAAAAAACGGAACACTAGCTATTGAAATATGAGTAATTTTGTAAAACAATAATTCAAATCGACCATGCACTTAAACTACTTCCTCCAAATCAGCATGTTTAACTCTTTAATGTCCTGAATATATATATGAATTAATAAAAATTTCATTTTCCAAAGCATTTTCATGAATTTTTGAAAATACGTTTTAAAATACGAAAATACGTACGTTCTGCAATCATTAAATACATTTTAGTAAAATTTCGTCTATTAATATTTATAAAATAAATTTATATTCATGAGTCTTTTGTGAAATATTTACAATTTTACTCAAATCATTTCTTTTAAATATTCTTTTTAGTATTTTATAGAATTAGAAAATGTGCAAATGTAATGGCCTTAAAATATAAATATAGAAATATTTCAGAACTGAAACTTTTCATTTCATGTTTTTTAACATAAAGGAAGCTGAACGTCGTAATTGGAAAAGAAATGATCCAATAAAATATATAAAATATAAAATATTTTTGTTTTTGGAGCATGATAAAGTAAAGTATCTATAACTCATCCTAAATTGTATTTCTGCCAAGGGACATGCTAAATGAATTTTATCACAAGTTTCTTTTTAATGGTACTTTAAAGTAACGTTCGGGCATAAAGAGTTAGAAATTAATTATTGGATTTAGCAGTTTATAACCACTTATTGCCGTAAAAATAATCTTTTAGCTTTTGGGAGACTATTTCCTACCTTCCTCCGTATTTTCTTTAACCCATTTGCATCGATAGCGTGCATTTCAGAATTTTTTCTTAAATTCAGAAATTTCGAATTCATACTAAAAATTCTAAATAATAATTTTTCCTTTATTTAATGACATACGTTTCATGATTATATAAAGTAAAAGTTCTTTTTACGGAATATCCAGTGTGGATTGGAATTTATGAATAAAAGGAAATTCTTGAAATGGACGCATATATGCGCTAATGATGCAAATGGGTTAATTTAAACCCAGAATTTCTCAAAAATATACACTTTACGCGAGCTCATTTTTTGTTCTTAAAATGTAGGAATTTTATGCAACAGTCATCAAAACACAGTTGCCTGAAAATGTTAAGGTGCAACCTATTTTTGAATCAAACTAACAACGAAATATGAATAATGGATGGAACGTGGATGAATTGTTTGTTATACAAACATTTATTGCGTTATAAATTATTTTGACATTATGCATAATGTATTCAGAACACTGCACATTAATATTTACTTTTTTTCCCCCCAAAAAGAGAGTTTTTCACAGTTGTTGGAAAGAAAATATAAATGAAATTATTAACAAGAAAGAAAAATCATGCGCCAGTCATAGATTATGAAAAATTTTCTAACGCTTCTAATACTGTAACGAAATTTCACTATTTATAAGGTAAAAGAAGATATCTAAATAAACAATTTTGGAAACGCATAACACAGTTGAACACAAAATTTCAGTAATTAGCGTTCGCAGTCCATAGCATATTCGAAACATTTTGAGCAGCCCTGTAGTATATGATGTATAGATTTGTATACACTACACAAGGTTTGCTAAAATTTAATTCAGCTATAAAACGCATAATACATTAGAAAGTTTGTTTACAGTATTTACCGAATACAGAACGTAAATTGAAATTTTTTATTTAGCCCCGTAAATGTCTACAGATTTTCATACACTCCACATAATATGCTAACATTTAATTCAGCTAGGAAACGCATAACACAACTAAAATCACATTTCCAGAAATTACCATCTATAGACGGTAATATATTCAGCTTTTAACGTAGCCATGTGCATGATTTTTTTAAAAGACCGTTGACCAGGCCTCTTCCTGCCGTGCTTTTGCCCAGCTTAACAGGTTGATGCCTGGCAACGGGGCGAGTAACTCGCCTGATCTCCGCATAGCGAAGATCTGTTTGATAAATCTCTAGGGCGACGTGGTGGTTTCAGTGCATCTTGTTGCCTAAATTGCTTTTCCTTAGTTGGTCGGTTTCTAGTTGATGTTTGGATGAGACGGTTCAGCACTTCACAGTGTAGCGAAGTCATGCCGGACGGATGTGAGATGCTGGAGTATTTACGAATTCCTCGCTGCATGGCATACCCATACGTCCTGCCATAGCTACTCGAGTTGGTCTCATAATTTAGAAATTTGATCAGGTGACGAGACCTTCACCTGACTACGTACCTCCAGAGGTATAATTCACAGGGAACTTGGAGGACTTTGCACCCACGACGGATTTTACATGCGCCGGGCGCTATTAGCGTACATGATCATGTGTATGACTTTATTTACGTACAAACATACCTTAGTATATAGTAACTAAATATAGTTAAGCTGGAAATGCATAACACAATTAACTCTAAGCACAATTCTCGCCCATAGCCCAGTAATGCATACGATTCTTTTTGTACATTCCTGTATATGAACTATAGAATTATACTCACCGGCAATGTACTAAACTCTGTTAAGATTTAAATCGCATACAGCATCTGAAAACGCACTTCCAAGCGATTATCGCTCATAGACAGTTCTGTAACCGAATTCTTTTTTTTTGTCCCTGTAAATTAATAAATAAATGTTATGCACCGTATATATTCTATAGTAAAAATCTTATACTTCACCCCAGTAATGCACATTAATTTCGTTATGTTTGAAATAGTGTAATATTTTAAAAATAGACTGCAAATGATTTTTCTCGATGGACTATAATGTAAATTGAATTGTTTTGTGTGCCCCTGTAAATGATTCATAAATGCCATGTACTCCATATTCTACAGAAAGAATGTTGTATTGCATCTCATTGATGTATATCAATTTCGGTATGGTTGGTATTGCGTAACTTTAACTTGATTAAAATAAACTGCAATCGGATATCCCTTGTCCATCCCCGCTTTCTGTTTGAAGTCTTTTGTCAGAATTACTGTAAAACAGAACTTATGTTTTTCTGATGATATAGTTGTACAATAAAATTTTAAATGAATTATAATCATGGCTGCTGCAGATTTCTGCTATCTGTGTAAATAACAAATTTGCTATTTTAAACAGATTTTCAGGGACATGAAAATCATGAAACGTTGCCATGAGGGCACAGTTAAAAATTCACAGAAAACTGTCCAGTCATTTGACCTTTTTATTAGAAAATGGTTACATAATCGTAATTTTACTTTATTCCAACCATAATATGGTCAATAATATGGTCAGACATGTTTCATAATATGATCAAGTAACCGTTATTTTTAAAAACGGTCGAATGACTGGACAGTTTGCTGCAGTTTTTTAACAGTGCAGGATTAATATACATTTCTAGGTAAGAAGAAATTTTTAAATGAGAAAATTAATTTTGAAACAATTCCGAAATGTTATTAACAATTTTCTAACTCCGTATTTTCGGTATCGGGCTCGGGCTCTGAGGACACAAAACATTTTGGTCTCGGGAGGGCTTGGATTTCAAATTGTCGGGCTCGAGCTCCGAAAAATGAGCGAGAACTTATCTCGGCCAATTTATTCCGAATTACTTTTAATAAAATTCGTTAAAAAATGGTATGCCAGGATGAAGTATTTCCGGATTTTTCCGATTGTAAAAGGTTCTTGTGGCCCTAGTCGTGCAAAGGCTTGGAAATCTAAAAGGAAAAAATATATATACATATATGTTAATGTTCATCATCATTTGTGTGTATTTCTAAGGAAAGGCATTGTTTACCAAATAACGATGGTATTTTTAACTATGCTGTATTTTTTTCTCTTTAGTTACCCTAGAAAAAAATGAAATTTTCGTTTTTCCATGACTATGCGCTGTACAGGAGCTGATTTAATTGCAGCAGTGGCTGTTTATATGCATCAAAAGTTAATGAAGTGAGTTGCTTTTGTAAATAACAATAATTCTACCGCCTTATCTAGGAAAGTGATACGGAAATTTAAGATAAAACATTTCTGACAATTCTGATTGCACAACAATCGAGTTGTTTAAGTTTTGTATGCAGTAGATGTAAATATAAAGTACTTTTTATTGGAGCTTATTGAGTCGAGTTAATTATAACTCGAAACAAAATAGGGATCGTAATTCCACTTTGCCATATGTTTCAATCCAACATTACGTTGACTCCATTCCTAGAGGATCGAATGTGATTCATTTAAACGACGATTGACGTGTAATGATGTTTTTCAATGAATGCATTTTACTGTGTATTCATTAAAATCGCTATAAATATACCATGTTATTTTTTAAATAATCAATATAAAACAATAATAACCTTAATCAGTCGTACATTGATCATGCTTAGTCATTGAGTCACAAAAAAAAAAATGTTTGAGTGTAAAGACTTTTAAAAAGAAAAATTCAGCTTTTTAATAAATAAAAAAAAATGAAATTTGTATATGGTCTCCCGATCTGTATAGCTCAAAAAAAAAAAAAAAAAAAAACTTTATACGTACATCATCTTCATAGAATGCCTAAATAACTCGATTTTTGTGCAAGAAAAACTGTCAGAAATGTTTTATCTTAAATTCCATCTCATTTCTCTAAATGAGGAATTATACACAAACTAGAACGCAAAGCTTATATATTTTGATATAAAATAATAAAAAATACAATTCCTTCAAAAGTAAAAAATATGGCAGAATTGCAGAAATAGAAAGGAGGTTTAAATCCCAGAAATAATTTTTCAAATTGATAAATTTTAACAGCATTGTTATTTAATATTTTTTAGTTATTCAGTTATTGATATTTAAGTTTTTAGGAATGTATGTAGTAAATAGACGTATGAGCTATCAAAAAACAACATACAATAAATCGATACAATTTAATTTATAAATTAGAAATCAAAAATACAGTTTCATAAAGCTAAAGTGTCGAGTTTACAATATTGTAGAGTATAATATATATTTTTAATGGAAGCTCGTGTTTACGATAAAATCTGAAGAATGGAATTCTATATGTATTTTTAATATCTTGCTTAACCACAAAGAAACATATTTACGTAAATTAAAACTATCAGTTTAATATATCTAAATAGCATTCATTCTTATTTAAAGGAAATGCTTAGGCGATCGCATTAAAAATAAAACAAAATTTTGCTACTGTTTTCTGTTATAAATAAGAAACTTCTTTCCTGATAAAATAGTCAAATTCTCGATGTCTCGAGAACTAAATTGTACAGATAATAACAGTTCTAAACATGATTAGATGTTATTCTCATATGCCAGTTGCGATAACTCTTGTTTAGGGATATGTTTGCACAAGGTTTTACGTTATTTACCTTCAATAATGCGCTAGTTTGTACGTGGGTGAGTTTAACATATGCTATCAACATCAACTCACATTTAAAGCACCATTAGCTATGTTTATTGGAGATAATTACAGAATACATACATGCATTTAAGACGTGAAAAGTGTCAGTGTTTCATAGCTGCCAACTTTTACGCAGTTTTGTTACGACTAAAATTTTTAAGAATTTTTTTTACTTTCTTAATTGAAGATTACAGTGATTAATTAAAGCAAGATTTAATATTAAATTTTAGTTGAAAGAAAAAGTGTAAAAGTTAGCAACTATGGTGTATATTATGTGTACTAATAAGTTTTAGGTATGATTATCATGATTTATTTACATACATGTTTATTCAAATTTACATAAATAAAATTTTGAAGAGGCGAACATTATGGTTAGAAGAAAATAAATCAATTTAAGGACACAAATTTATTCTTAATATTCAACACCCTTTCTTGTTTCCGTAGAAATGTAGAGAGATATTTTTCTTTTCATATTTTTAAGAGTTCAACCTTAAAAAAAGAGTGATCAAATTAAATAGTTCCTTGAGAAATCGGATAATATCATAATACATATAATGAGATATCATAAACACGGCTGCACTAGAGAATTTGAATTTTATACCGACTACGGGCGATAATTCTTGAAATAAGGTTTTGAACTGTGCCATGTGTTTTTTATATTGTTTATTTAGATATCTTCTATCACCGTATCAAAATGTGAAATTCCATTACAATATTTCGGAAATGTTCGAAAGAGTTTCATAATTTATGCGTGACGTGTAATTTTTTTTGTTTTTGTTAAGCTTTCAAATAGAATAGACCTAAAAATATTAATATAACAGCAAAACAACAGAACACGCCAGCAATTATATGGTCCAGATAATCCATCTGTAATCCATCAGATATTTAATCAGGCAAAATAGTCCAAATCACGTTTTAAAAATAAATTTTTATATAAAGATTTCGATGTAGCTTTATAATACTAGTTTTTAGGATCAAGACAATATAATATATTTTTCAAATACATTTTTTGACTAATATTCAAAGACATGCATCAGTTGTGTGGTCAGTCTGGAATATATTTAAATCTATTTGATACGAAAACAGCACTATATACTATGTTCTGCAGTTCATAGACATTGAGCTTTGTATAGAATCCACTTAATATTACACTGAGAAATTTTTTAGCTTAAAAAATGCATCATTCAAGTACGATCAAAACAGTCTCCCATAAACTAGATGCAATCCGAACTTTAAAAGCTCTTCCAAATTTTCATTAAGTCGGAAATTATTTTAAAACTTGTTTTTGATATTTGAGTATGTTCACTACAATTGAAACTTTTTGCGAAAAGTTTTTTTAGCCAAAATATAAGTGGGATACATCAATTTAATCCTAAAGAGCTGGTGTATATGAATTTGTAAGTTTTAATTAAACAATATTTATAGTGAAAATGTGCTGGAAAATAATAATATTAAACTTCATTTATATTTGAACTTAAAGTACCACTTATTGAATTGTATGATTGTTTTTAAAATTTTTGTTTATTAAATGAAATTATTATGTATTCAACTCAACAAGCTATTTTGATTCAGATCCACATAATTAAAATGTTTTAAATGAAGTCTTAAAAAGATTTTTTTAACTGCCATTAAATAGCTGATATTTAAATGTCACAAGTGTAACAAAAAGCATAAAAAAGTTCCAATTTTATAAAAACTACTTCATTTTTTTATTTTAAACTTCTTACGTTTTGACTTGGTGGAATAAGGCATATTTTATACTAAATATTTTATTTATGTCATACATGGAATGGAACCTGGAGTGTTGTCACAAGCGTAACAAATGGCTTTGTCACAAGAACACATAACATTTTTGTTAATAGCTTGATAGAAAGTTATGTAAAAAAAGAAAGAAAAAGCAATGTTTGAAGTTAGTTGCTTCTTCCCTTATTAGAACAGATCTTGAAGTAGTTTGTAGCCGTAATTAACTGTATTCTATAAATTCCAAGCAAATTAAATTACTTTCATTCAGATTTTTAAAATAAGTATATTTATTTATTTTATATTTATTGATATTATTTACTTTAAAATTATAAAACAATCATGACAATAGGTTATAGACAGATTAAAACAATTAAATTTTTGTCATGATTGAGTTTTTTATTTATTTTTTTATTTTTTTATTATTTAAAGCACATGGTCTTTGGTGAGATATTTTACAAGCTTTGTAAAGCTTCTACAAATTCGGCGTACGTTCAACAATAGGCTTTTATATTATTGATGAAATTGTTTTGAAGGGCAGGGAAAATTGTGCTAAGCGTCGAAAATTATGGAGAACAAAACAGAAAAATATATTATGGTAAAATGAAAGAAATGTCTTCAGAGTCAGAAATGCTCTGACAAGAGAAAAATAAAAAGCAGAGAACTATCAAAACTTAGATGTGGAAATGAAAAATTAAAAAAATCTTTGACTTTGGTTTTGTGAAAAATGACGAAGAGTATGGAAAGAATACTTCCCACTTTTTCAATGAAAAAACAGGGCTGTACTGGAGAGAATGTGGTGGTATATGCCATACACCTTCTGGATATTTTAAGAAGCTCAGTATACCATCTGTTTCTTAAGACTTCCATTCATTCAGGCGAAAACACCCGCTCACTAATGTTAATGCTATGGGACATTTATTTTATAATATCTCGTTTACATTTCAGTATTTTTAAACGATTTTTTTGTATTGGATAGTTGAGAGCGATCTCTATAACCGCCGTTTTTTACTTTTTCGATTTCGTTTGCAATTTTTTTATGAGGATTCTTTCACTTTCGAAACCAGTTCCGAGAGTAAAAGTATCCTCATAAAAAATCCGCAAACAAAACCGAAAAAAGTAAAAAACGGCGGTTGTAGAGATCGATCTCAGCTATCAAATAAAAAAAAAATCGTTTAAAAATATTGAGTTGCAAACGAGATATTATAAAATAATTGTCCCATAGGATTAACATTAGTGAGCAGGTGTTTTCTCATGAGTCAACGAGAGCCTTAAGTAAAGCTATAGCGTATACCCTCTGCCTAGAGCGTATATACTCTCTGTTTTTCTTTATGTTTACAGCACTGCTAAAAAGTTAAGTGTAATTTAAACACTTGCTCAAATTTCAGGTATTGTTCTAAGGACGAAAAACTTCTATAAAGATAATAGAAACATACATATTGAAACTCAGAAACTTCTTGTAGATTTTTATGTCCAATGTCCGTGAAGATATTAGCAAAGTGGATCTTTCAGCTAAATCTTCATTAGTTAAGCATAAAAAATATCATACAATTATCGTCAATCCTAGGCAACATTTGCTATTTACAGTAAGAGAAGCCAATTGTTTGTTTAAAGAAAAGCTTTTCTAGATATAAAAATTAGGAAATCATTTTTTGCCGCTTTAAGGTCTAGTTTTATAAAACCGCATAAGGATATTCCTTAGAATGTCTACATTTATCGGTATAATGAAAGCTTTCAAGCAATCCATAAGGCAGTATTCGATTTACTTTAAGCATTCAATGTACCTGTAAATGATTTCATTGACTTGGTCTGCTGTGCTACCTCGTATGAATTCAGATTGTCCACTTTGCGAAGATACTATCGAATAATTATTTGAAATTGAAATTCATAATCCAAAACTCCTGATAAATTACTGTCAATGAAAAACTGTTGATAAACGTTTTAAAAAATAACAGTCGAAGAAACCATTTCTGATAAGCTTACAAAATCGTCGAAACCAACTATATCCATTTCTGCTAGCTTACAAAATCGTCGAAAACAACTATATCCATTTCTGCTGCACACACTCATTCAAACTTGTATGCAGGCTTATTTTGATCATGCCAAAAAAGTAATCAGTTCTGAAAGACCAAATTTTGGTTAACATTGATGCTCCCATATTAATAAATTTTCGAGGGTTTTATAAACTGTAATTAATTTATTTTATATTACTTTTATGTTATTTTAAGCTTTAACAACCATTAAAAAATTGTCTTGTACAAAAAAAATTGTTAAAGCATATTGTAATTTAAAGTATGTTTTTTACGTTTTTAAAATGAAAGTTTGCCGACATTTCATTATGGATAAAATGTCACAAGAGTAAAACTTAGCCTTTTACAAAATCATATATAATTAATTCATGTGATATCAGATGAAATCAATGACTATACATTTTTGAAGAGGTATAGTTACTCTACTATAATCTGTAAATTTTTGCTCGAGTATACTCGTATATAATTCACAGTATTTCTATTTCAAACACAATTTTTGAATACTGCATTTTCCAGTTGTCCAGAGGGTAACGAAATTTGATTTAGTATCTAGGCAAGTAAAATGCTTTTCATTGCAAATTAGACATGTTTTATGAAGTAGGAAACATGGGCTTTTTAAATAGTTGCATCAATTTTATTCTAAATGTATTTTGTAATATAAGAATTTGAAGTATTTATGAAAATTTACTCTGATGGTCACAAGAGTAACAATAGACATACCCATTTTATTCATAAACATCCTGAAACTCTTGTAATTTTTTTAATGTCTTTCACTTGTTTTTTCTACGTAGAAAAGATAATATGACAATAAAAGATCTAGAAGTAAAAAAGTAGAAATATGAGATTATAATTCCTTACCTCTACAGAAATTGTTGGAAAAGGCGACTAGTTTTAAAAGTACTATTTTTAGAGTTGCCTTATGCCTTCATCAAGTCTTGAAAACTCGCTTTCTAACTTTGTGATAAACTCACGTTTGCTAGGTATGGACAAATATATAATTGAAGACATGAGTGCAAAATTTAATATCAAGGAAATAGAAGTGAAATTTCTTGTTGTAAATTATTTTATTTATCTTCGTCTTTGTAACATATATTTAAATGTTGACACGTAGTGCTAAACTTTCTGAGAAAAACATCTTAACATTTAATTATTAAATATTAAAAATCATTACAATTATTTAAAATATTAAATATAAAACATATTAAATGTTAAACTCTAATGTCTCACATCTTCAAGAATAAGTAGAATCTATAGAGTAGAATCTAGTATTTTAGCTTTATCACATGATAGATTACTTTAACACTTTCATCCATAAAAATAAAAAGAAATCGGGAAAAATGTGACATAATACCTTAATCCACTCGCGTTTTTAATTATTACTAAAAAAAATAGTGCTTTTTTACGAGTACTTTTGAAGCTTTAAGGTGTTACTTTTTCAACTAAATGAAGAGATATACTGTCACATACTTACTTTATTTTCATTCGCTATCCACAGAGGAAAGAAAATGGCGCTCTGTTAATATTCAGAAGGCACAAAAAGTTTGGACAATAAAAGTATGAAGGCCATTTGCATTTCTTGAGCTCCAGACCTTTCAGTTCAGTTACCAAGATTATTTCTTACGCTTTAGAGTTGTGCAGATCTGTATGTAGTTGCACATTGCGACATGCTCGTGCATTCTTATATCATGGCCTACTTGTGATCATAGCAAGTATATCGGGTTGAACAAGGGTCGTGAACGGGCGCAATTGCGCCCACTGATAACTGTTTTTGCATCTATAAAGTTTCTATAAAGTTATATATGAAGGGGTTAGAATGACAGCGGAGTAAGTCAATATTTAGTAATTTGAGAAATGAAGGGTTTTGTGAAACTTGTCGTATAGCCGTTGCATTAAGTGGTCCAACTTGTTTTTCTGTCGAGCAACTCCCTAAGTGAACTATGACTTATTTGACTGTCACACTGAACAGAAATTAATATACGTTCAGTGAAAATATGGTTACCTAGATTTTTCAAATTTTTGACTTACTCCACTGCCATTTTAACCCCCTCATACATAACTGCATGTGCATATTTCGCACTCATGGACCAAAATTTTGATTGAAAGAAATGAAAATTTCTTTATCTGCCATTTTTATCTTACATCTGCGGTAAAAAATATATTTAAAAGCTATTTAGCACTCAAACAGTCAAGATTTTTTAACATTGTTTTTTCTTTGTGTTTTAGTAGTTGTACAGATTTTTAAAAAAAATTCTTTGCACTTGATATGTTTTGCATATTCATTTTGCATCTATTCACACGTTGGATTTTGCATATTTATGCAATATTCAACCAATAAACGCACATATATATAAATATAGGAATTGGAGAAAGGCGCCTACGAAGATGTATAAAAAATTCAAATGCGCTCATGGAATGAAAAGGTTGACGACCCTTGGAATAGAGCATCATCACAATTGTTTGCATAGTTACCGCCACGAATGAGTGTTAGAAGTTTTTAGTAATCTCAAATGAATTTTGCGGCTCTTTTAAAGTTGCGGTCTTCGCTTTGTTCCAGAATGTAGTGGGATTTTCAAATGGTAATTAAAATATTAATTTAAATTCCGCGGTGCATTTTTCAGTTAATTTTTTTCGATATCTTAAACTACTATCATGGGACAATCCTGATTTTCTTATTGTCTTGTTTTCCTCACAAAACTTCATCTAACAACACATTTTGCAACCTTTTCACCCTTTTAGGGGCAAGCAATTCCTGTAATGTTGAATTCACACCAGAATTTTCGTTTATTTGGAAATAAGGAAATGTAATTTTACAGCCTTTTTTTTTTCCACCAAAGTTACAGAATTATTTTTTTTTCGAAAACTTTGGTACAAATCTTGATTAAAATTAATTACCATAAAAAAATCTCATTCCCTTCAAAAGGTTAAAATACCAATTCTGATTGTCTAGCTGGTATTACATTGTACTAAACCAATGAGAACATTTGCAGTTCTGAAAGCCAGTCAGATATGACAGTATAAAATTAGACATCATGTTTGTATTTATTATAATTATAATGGTAATAATTAAACAATAAAATTTATCTAATTACCTGTGAATCTTAAGGATGTTGTCCAATGTGCTTAGTTCCAGAGCTCTTGTAAATATTTATTATATAATATTATTATTGTAAATATTTATATTATTTATAAGAAAAAAAAAGTTATTGTATAACTATGTTATTAAATAGGAAATAGGAAAACGAATTAAATAAGTAAAATCAGAGATCAATATTCTGATAATTTATTTAAAGAACTTGACAGCCTAGATCTTTAGGAATACACTAACTCTAAAGTTTTCGAGCATATATATTTTCACTAGTAGTCTACTTGCTCGTAAATCGTGAGCTCTGTCAATTGATTCAATGATTTATGCATGCTATATCAATTTGCACAGCTACTTTATTCTTAAAAATATAAAGAGGCGGTTAGCTGTTAATTAGTATCTAGTTTACTGAATAAAAGGGGATTATGTGCATTCCACTCGGTGAAAGTAAAAGAAAGTATAGACTAAGTAAAGGATTCGAAATAAAATTAATTTATAATCTTGAAATTCGGATGCCCCATTTACACAAATAATTTAATTAAACGCTAGTTTAACCTTCTAGTGGACGCACTGTCATTAAATTTACGGCAAACGTAATTTTTTTCGTAAACTCTGTCCTTACAATTGACACCAAAATTAAAAATAAATTCTTCTTGCTGATATGAATAATTGATCATACTACTGTTATGAAAAATATCGCATTTTTAATATAGCGTAACCGTTCTGCTCGAAAAATATGTCACGTGCGAAAATTTAAGCGCCTGCTGAATGTTTAAGATAAAATTATATTTCTCATAAATCAAGGCTCAAGTGAATAAATCGTGACATAATTATTCATTGGTGCTATTCATATACAGGTACAGTGAATGAGAAAAAATTTAGAGAGTAAAACTTCTCGTAGAGCACTAAAAATTTGATAACACAAATGCCAAAACCTTTGTACTGCGATGAATACATGATGCGTAAAACCACACGTAAAGAACAGCACCAACAGCTCAGAATAAATTTTTCATAGAAAGGAATCTCTTTTTCAGTACGAATAGAAAAAAATGAAAGAGAGAAGTAGCAGAAAATAGTAGCAACATCACACGAGCTCGGGGTTATATATGTGTTTTCTTCACGGTGGCTTTTACACATGCATATTGACAAAAAAATTCTTTATGTACATATAAATTAACGATTTCTTTTTAAATTTATTGTACATTCTAAGAGAAATGCTGATTCAAAATTGCTAGAGAGGAAAATCCCGGCTGCGGTCACTAGCTTCAACAAGTAGAACACGAATTCCTCACTTGGTACCTTATGTGTCTTACTTTTTCAATGCCAAGAATGGTCTTTTCGTAAGAATTTTAACCTTCATATGAAGAACCATAGAGCACTCTTGTTGATCACTGAGAAGAAAAGACCAAAACATCTTTTCGAGCAAATATGTGCTTATGAAGGGTAGCTCCTTTCTTGTATGTGCTGTTAAAAAAATCTTCTATTTTATATGAGGTCGTTCAAAAGCAGGCTTGGCCTAAGCTGTTTGGTCTGTAGAAGAGTTTTCTGTTTGAGAGTGCGTTAGGAAAACTTTCGAATTTCCTTCATTAGAACATACGTTTTATTTATATGCAATGGCTTTCTAACATGATCTAAGTATGTAGGAGCGGTCTGAGGAAAACTAAGGTCAAACGTCAAAGTAAAGTGAATTGCATTTTCCCAAAAGTGGAATAAATTTCGCGCCTCAATATATCCGTTCTATTTACCTTATCTAGTAAAGCAATTGCGCAATTGTATTATTTTTTATTATTCTTCAAGAAAATACTTAATTTTATTTGATTTATTTACTTACGTTTTGATTTCCAGAAAAGTCATTATACTCTCATACTGGCACTCATAATTTTTATGTCTTTTATTGCAAAACATCGCATTGTTACAGTCTATTTTTCTGTAATTATTTAAAAAATAAAGACGTTTAAGGCACATTTTGCTAAATTGCGTAATTTTTAGCAAAAATGTCGAAATGCCCACTGGCATCAAGTTTTGCTGTCATTTTGGCTTTTTCTCTTAGAGTTGCAAAACAAAATTATGAACAACAAAAGAAAAAGGTAAATTACAATGACATTAAGTAATTCTTTATAAAATTACTTTATTGCAGCTGAACTTCTTTTCGAGTTTCTGCTAAAGATCATGTGACTGTTGAGCTCATACGTTTTCCATAAAACGTTATTATTATGCTATATTCTTCCTATATAAAAACTTCAAATTTGTTTTCATTAGATTTATTATTGGTAGTTCTAGTATTCGTTCTTAATGGTTAACTTCTTTAAATTCCTGGAGCTATATTTTATGTTTGTATTTAAAATGTTAAATTCAACGTAAATGTAAAAAAAATAAATCCTAATATTTAAAAGAAACTGAAGCTAAATAACTGTCAAACTGTTGGTTCCTCTAAAACATAACCGTTATAGACAAATGTTTCTAAAATTTTCAGTAGCATTATCTGCTTTTTTAAAAAGGAATAACTGCAAGTTTGAAAAATGCAGTTTAGCATCAATCACATCGCATCACTTCAATCGGCAACACTGCAGTAATGATAAAGAATCCAATATACTGTGAATAATTAATATTGCACACAGTAGCGTTGGAATATGCTTAGACTTGGTATGGCAAGAAATTTTTTAAATTACTGGAGGGAGGGGAGGAGTCTGGAGAGGAATTAGAATTTGGAATATAACGACGTCCAACATTTTAGTAAAATGTGGTTTTTCTTTTTCTTTTTCTTTTTTAAATTTGACCACATTTTTCCATTTTTCAAGGAATAAATGACTCTTTATAGATAACATTTTCACGGACAATGAATTTCTTAGCAACATATGGTCTTACAGTCTAGGTTTCGTAAAAATTTGTTATGTCCGTGATAGTTATGGATTAAAAATAACATAAAGAGTTAGTATATTAATAATTACTATAAAACAGTACTAACGATTATCACATTTTATATACTTCATTGTAAAAAAAATTCGAATGTCGTTTTCTATTGAGACGTTCTGAAAATAAATTCCTTCATTACTAAATTAATGTTAATTTCTGCATTCTATAGTATTACTCATATAAAAAAGCTGCATATGTAAGTAATTTTGTGTCGCTATTGTCCTTAAGTCTGTCTTAAGACAGTATAGCAAATTGAACACTCTTTCAGCAGTTACACAAGATGCTATGGGACTGTTAAAATGAGAGCAATTAATTGCAACATTTTCTTTTGCAGATTTCATTAATAAGCGTTAATACTGTTTTTCGCAGTATTCCCGATTCAAATCGAAACTTTCTTCTACATCTGAAACTGATTTCATATCATTACATCTAATTCCTGGTCAGGACAGTCTTCATACAATTATTAACCCTGACCAAGACATTTTTGGGAATACCAACATACGCATTACTTTCACTTACTTTCCTATTTTTTTGAAAAGTAAAAATTATCAAAAGAAATATAGTAAATCATTATTTGGTTAAAGAGTAGAATCGAATCTTTTTTCTCCAATTTTCACACTATTTGGAAAGCATAAATTTTCAATGATTCAATTTTAATGAAAATTAAAAGTAAGTGATTAAAGCATCCCACTTACAGGTTTGCTATAAGAATTGCTTTCGAACATTGAAATGATTGTAAGAATCTCTATATATTTATTAGGAAATATCCGAAATAGGGGTTTATTCGTAAATATGTTACCAAAGCGGTAAAAGCAGTAATATTTTATCTGAATTAAATTGACATTAAGTGAAGACTGAAAGAAAATGAGATGAAAACATATTGCTTATTTTTTCATAGATACCAAATCTGTTAATTTATGTACACTGTAAATACAAGGCAAATGTTTCTTAATCTAGGAAAACATTTCATAACCACGAGCGAAAACATATAATAAATACTTCTGAATTACCCAAGATACCAAAAAGCGTACTCTATCTTTGCAAAACCTCAGAAGCCAATAGATTTTCCAGATTTAAAGAAGCCTTTTTAAAAACAAGTTTTATGTTGCTGCCACTGATTTTCGGAAACATTGCACAGTAATTTTTATAGTGCATTAATCAGTTTTCTCAACCTAGAATATAGGTTTTTCGGATGCTATCAAATCTCAAGTATTTATTTTCATTTTAGATTGAACATGTTTTATAGACAAACAGGATAAATTAACAGCATTCATATTAACATTAAAATTAATATTGTTTTGTTACTCTTGTATAAATTTAGTTGCGCAGCTGAAAACGTTTAATTGAGAATTGATATCACCCTAAAAACCGATTTCCGGTTTGAGAAAACTAATTAATCCACTATAATAACTACTCGGAAGTATTTCCGAAACTCATTGGCAGCAAAAGAAACTTTATTTTATATAAATGCTTTTTTTAAATCTCAAAAGTATATTAATTTCTGGGATTTTTAAAGATAAAGAACGTTTTTCAAAATCGAGGTAACTCGTAAGAGGTTATTCTATATTGTGGTTATATTATACACTGCTCAAAACAATTAAAGGATATTGCAGTTTTAGGTGGATTTTGTATCTGGGAAACTTTTTAGCTGATTGATACATGGTCGACAGACATAGTAGGTTATATGAGAATAAATTACACATGTTTGGCAGAAAAAAATGCATTTTATTGCGCATTTGTGTACAAAAGGAAAAAAACACAATTTGTGCATATGAGAAAAAAAGAATAAGAAAAGGTGTTTTCTTCAAAGAAAATCATTTTCAGTAGGGGGTATGGTTTCCACGGGCGGCCAGCAACGTTGAACACCTTTGAGGCATGGACTCAATGAGGCTATTAATGACGAGTTGGGGTATTCTGCCCCACTCTTCCAGAAGAGCTCTTTCCAGTTCTTGGAGAGTTTGTGGGGGTTGTTGGCGGCCAGAAACTCGTCTTCCTAGAGCGTCCCAAACGTGCTCGATTGAATTCATGTCTGGAGAACACGCTGGCCATTCCATTCGAACGATTCCTTCCTCGAAAAGGAAATCCTCCACCAGGTTTGCACGATGTGGCCTGCAGTTATCGTCCATTAAAATGAAGTTATCTCCGATTGCTGCAGCGTAAGGGACTACAATAGGTCTGAGGATCTCATCCCTATATCGGCGACCAGTCAGAGCTCCATCTCGAATGATGTAGAGGTCAGTGCGCCCGTCAATGGAGATGCCACCATACACCAACACTCCTCCACCGCCAAATCTGACACTTTCGTGCACGAATGCAGGATTATTCCTACTGCCACGGTCCCTCCAGATGAAAATACGCCTATTATCCGGATGCACAGAAAAACGGGACTCGTCAGAAAACAGAATATTGCTCCATTCATTTCTCCTCCAGTTGACATGCTCGGTTGCCCACTCCCTGCGGTCGCGACGATGCCTTGATGTTAATCTAACACATACCATCGGTCGGCGAGCATACAGACCTACAGCATGGAGCCGGTTTCGGACAGTCTGAGTTGAAATCGTGGTGCCTGTAGCCGAGCGAAGGTGGTGTTGGAGAAGAGTAGCGTTCATGTTTCGGTGTATCCGAGCTGTTAACGCTAAATACCGATCTTCATTGGGCGTTGTTGCCCGTCTACGACCTTGCCCTGGTCTTCGGCCTGCACATCCACTCTCCAAAAAACGGTTCCAGATCCTGGAAATGACACTTTGTGACACTCCAATGGCTTGCGCTACTTCGGCTTGAGTTTGGCCCCCCTTCTAACCTACCAACAATTCTCCAAGCTTCTGAATCTGTCAAATGACTTCGCTGAGACATCGTACTCGTCGAAACAAAGCAATCACTGAATGCCGATCATCCTTGTCTTCATTCTCTTTTATCCAGTTGAAAGTCAAATTTCATTCGCTGCCGCTGAAGCGACGTTTTTGACGTCGAACTCAAAATTCGCATACTCCACAGTTTGAAAACCAGAAAAATTTGCATTTGTGATTCTCTTCTTCTATTTTCGGCAAAAAAATTTCGTTTATATCTTTATTTTATATAAAACTTCAAATATCCTTTAATTGTTTTGAGCAGTGTATTTTCGTAGATTAAGAAACATTTGTCTTTTTTACGGCGTACGAACACTCTAAATAAATAGAAATATTTCATTCAAAGATTATCTTCACACGAGTTTTAAATTAAATATAACTTTTCTTTTAACCGTATAGTCCAAACACCAGCATACCATTATTCTTTACAATGAAGATACACGTATATATTTTGTAACATTGTTCCATTCAAGTAACGAAACGGACGATGGTGATTGAAAATTTAATGCAATATCAAACATTTAAAATAAAAGTTACTTAATAAATTATTTTCAATTACTACCTTGCATGTAGTTCCAAATATTTTTTAGCATTTTAAAATCAAATGCATGAATTACCATGCATGAAGTCAATTTTATGAGTCAATTGCCATGAGTCAAGGGTACCCTGTCTGATTCAGGGCCTTGTATCTAAGCCTACTTGTTAACACATTACTATTTCTGGTAACACCATATATTGAGTTGGCAGTTCATTAATATCGAAAACAGACTAGTCTAACTAAAATTTAAAAATATTCTGTATGTAGTTTTGCTTTTGAATCGTTTGGTCGTTTTTAAGTGGAGCTCTCGAAGATTTCATCAAATGAGTCTTCAGTTTCAAAACTTTTTGGTGCGACTTTTATCAAGCTTACAGAATGTTTAGTCACAATCACCGCTATATCAGATCGCTTTGAAGATTCAATTACAATTGCTCGCAAGGACCAAATACGTATTTTCATCTCACTATAGGGATCATATTCAACTGTTAGTTTTGGATCTCGTCAAGAGTGGTATTGTTGAAAAGATCTTGTCATGAGGATCAAGAAAAATATAGGAAGTACACGTCTGAATCCAATCGTTCGCGAGATAGGGGCCAATTTCTTCCATAACGTCATACATAAAAATAAAAAAGACTTAGTCAAGGGTAATATTGTTGGAAAGGTCTTGCCATGAGAATTAAGAAAAGAAAAGAAACTACACATCTTAATCTAACCGTTTGGGAGATACAGGCCAATTTATTCTGATACGTCGTACATAAAGAAAGAAAAATAAACCACTTTCGTCAAAAGGGGTATCGTTGGAAGTTCTTTCCATGAGTAGTAACTAACGAAACGATTAATTAACTAACGAGGTTGTAGCTTTTGATGGAGTCTTCTTGCCTTTTGCCTTTATGTAAGGCTCCTAGAGTCCGGGCTGAGTCACGCCGCCATTTAATTGCCCGTAGGAGAAGAACGATCGGCCACGCCGCATGGGCAACAATCGCTGATTTATCTAAGTGGGCAACAAATGCTTGATGATTCAGACCGTATTATGGTAGCCCTAAGACTCCTATAATAGGAGCTGACGCATATCCATTTTGTTTCGGATTATTAGTGCTCAGTTCAGCATCAATCTACCGCAGCCGAAGTTGGGGTTGCCTAAGACTCGGTTTTGATTGGCTGAACCGGTTCTGATTAGCTTGGTTTTTTGACTAAACTTCAATTTGAGCACCAAATCTGCGAGGATGCGTCAGCCTCTATTATAGGAGCTCTAAGTAGCCCTATCTTAAGTTTGACGTCACAAAAGAAATTGACCCGTATTTCGGGAACGATTGGATTCGGGTGGGTAGTTCCTATACCTTTTTGGATCCTCATGGGAATACCTTTCCAACGACACCTCCCTTGACGAAATCCAGAACTAATAGTTGAATATGTTCTCTAGTCATTGAATAGAAAAAGTTTTTTGATACTTTCCATTTTTTTTCCAATTTCTAAGACAGATTTATGTTTTCGTTGCTCTAAAGTTCTTTAAGATTTCTTTTACTGATTTTTTTTCTTTAGAATAACTCTCGAGAAATTATTCATCGCCTTTTTCTCTAACTTACCATCATATAAGAAAAAGTGACAATAAATTATTTATCTTTCCAACATTATCTTCATTTTAACGCCGAGAGGAAGTAATACATTTTCATACCTCCCCCCCCTTTGAAGATTCTCTTATGCTTAAAATATCACTTATCCTTGTTAAGTTTCGAAATAATTGACATGATAATATTACAAATTAATAGCAATTTTACGAAAAAAAACCCCAGAAATGATGTTAACTAAGAAATTATAAAATATATGAAAATGGAAATCAAACATTTTATTTTTCCAAATAAAAATTTCGCGACCTAAAATTAGAGTTCGTATGGCAACTGCCATACCTGACGTACTGGCCACTGTTTGCAGGCAAGCTTTCTATCATTGTGACGATGACAAGTGTAAACTTTGCCTATAAAGCAGCTACATAATTGTTGATCAAAATAAATTGCGTATTTCAAGCATTTCTGGTATTTCATCAAGTAGTGTATATTTTTTCGTTTTCTTATTTCCAATTATTTTATTATCATATGGCGCTTACGCTATATTAGTTTGAAGAGTGGCCGTATTTGAAAGGTATGTCCACCTCAGTTGGTGGATAGTTCAAAATCTAATAGCGTATAGAAGCATTGTTTGATTATGTAATAGCTTCGAAAATTGATAAGAAATTTTCCCCATCTCCTAGTCAAATAATATTCATAAGATGTTGCGAGTAGATGGGTAATAATCTATACTAATAAAAGAAAGTTTCGCTCTGTGTGTGTGTCTGTTGGCGATGGCTAGGAAAATCTAGCCCACCTAGAAGGCTGCAAATTTAGATTTAGGTAGTCCAAACCCTCTCCTGGTGCAACATTACATCAGAATTTTAATATTTTAATTACTTTCTGAAATATTAATTAAAATGCACAAAGAACTCTCATTAAAAATACGCTTTTTTCATAGGTTGGTTGGTTGTGTAGAATATCTTCTCAGAACACATTAAATAAGTCAGAGTAACGATGCATAGATAAGCACTTATAACGAAATAGTGCCAAAATTGATTGCAGTTACCTGCATATAGCCAAGCTAATGCAGCGCCATCTACTCACGGCAAATTACATAAACGCCACCTGTTTAAGACATTTACAGGCACGTTTTTCTTCATTATAATTATCTGGGTTTAAGGTTTTTTTAAAACACGACATATGTTATTATGATAGAGACTATTATTACAGAAAACTTTATTTAACAGATTATTTGTTATACTAGGGGCTCTGCCCCCTACGAGCTACGCTCGCCAACCCCCGTTCTGACACCACAAACTGTAAAAACACACTGATTTGATCAACCTTAAAACGATTGCAGAAGATTGAATTATAATTAAACGACCTGCTGTAATCGGCTGCTATAATCGGCCTTGTGTAATCGGCTGCTCGCTGTAATATCTGCTATAATCGGGTTTCCATACATTTTCCTTTGACCAAAGGATTTTAAAGCCGACTACAGTCGGCTTTAAACACGACTGCTGTCGGCTTTTTTTTCAACTGCTGTCGAGACAGCTAACAACTGTTGATAAAATAAGGTTAATTAAACATTTGAAAATCAACTCGTGCAAAATGGTTAAGTAAGCAATGTCATGGCATCGGGAAATTTTATAACGATGCTATAGAAAATTGGGTATTACTTCATTATCCCGACTACTACTTTCTGTAAAAGAAATGAACTGTCGCCAAAATATAGGATTTAAAGCCAAAAGTGCATATCTGTGGTGTCGCATTCAATTGATACCAGATGCGTTACGCGTGGTAGTTATGTCATCGAGTGATCGTTAATTCAACCTTTATCTGTATTTTTAATTATATTTTACCAATTTATTAGTTATTTCGTTGATTTAAACGTAATTATTAAACGTAAAAATATAGCTTTTAATTGAAGGGAAATATTATTAATTACACTGTTTTAAAATTTGCAATAATAGATAAAATATTTTGTCGAAATAAATTAATCTTACTCTACTTGATGCTTTGAAAACGCGGAATAATTTAACTATTTATCTTTTTAATATTCACGCGCAAGTATATTTTTTATTCTGTTATTTTCTACATTTATTGCTTTTAACACGTGATCATTTAATTATTATTTTAAAGTTTTATTTCTGTTTTTAATAGTCACGTGTTAATACATTTCTTAATTGAAAGGGAATATTATTACGTGCGCTATTTTACAAATTGGCAACGATTCAAATAATGGAATTTATGAAATATGAAATAAATCTTCGTCAAAATAATGAAAATTTTGAATAAAAAATTGAAATATAACCTCAAACAAAGAGTCAAATTGAAAAAATAATTGCAATCTGCACACCCCAACCTTGTCAACTATATCCTTACAAATTATGTTTAAATTCCTGTGCATAGTTTTCGTTTCTATAAAACTTTTATAAGAAAACTGTTTTGACCAACTTTGATTTTAAATATCTCTTTAAATAATTCTTCGATTTAAAAACTGTCTACTTCAGCGTGTTTATCGAACATTTCTTTATAAAACCACCAATTTTTGAATTTTTATTTGCAATAGTTTTCTGGATATTAGTCCAGAAAAACTTCAAGGCACAAAATCTTAATTGACAGCGGCGGCCGCAGCGGTGGTTACTTTTTTTTTAATATAGAGAGATATTTGCGGGAATGGCGAGGGGTAGGAGTCTAATTACATTTAACAATTTTAACCCGTAGCGTTTAATTGTTGTTTTATATACAGAATACCGCTATTTTAAATCTCAGTTTCTCAGTAATATCTCAGTAATAATGTTCCGAACTTCTCCATTTAGTTCCATTTTTACTAAATTATCGTAAAAATCAGCATTCATTGCTTCAAGGTGTATTTCTAAAAAGCAATTACCAGTATTTCCGAATAATAGCCTAAGCCAAATTTCAAATTAAGTTTCAAGCTTAACCAAATGAATCAATCTTTAAAGATGTATAGTGATCCTCCTAATTAGTTATTTGCTGAAGGTCACTTGAAGATCCCCCACCCTCCGTGACCCTCCTTCAAAGTTTTCTCTACCTATTTCCCGTTTCCATATCTCAGCAACTATATTTCCGATTTGAACGCAAGTGATTTCAAACATTATAATTAACTTAATAGACACCCTTTATAACATTAAACTTAATTTATCAGTAGAGGATACCACTATTTCGAATAATAGTTTAAGCCAAATTTGTAATTAATTTTCTAGCTTAACCAAACGAACGAATTTTTAAAGATGCATAGTGGTCCTCCTAATTAGTCATTTGCTGAAAGGAACTTGAATATCCTCTCCCCCGCTCCCCCTTGTCCCTCCTTCAAAGTTTTTTCTCTTACTATGCCCCGTTTTCGTATCTCCGCAACTACTTTCCGATTTCAACGCAACTGATTAAACTTAATTAACTCTATAGTCGCCTTCTATAACATTAAAGTAAATTTATGAGTAGCGGTTACCACTATTTCCGAAGAATAATTTAAGGCAAATTTATAATTAAGTTCCTAGCTTAAGCAAACGAACGAATTTTTAAAGATGCATCGTAGTCCTCCTAATTAGTCATTTTCTGAAGGACACTTGAACATCCTCTTCACCCGGCGCCTCACTCATGATTATTTTCTCTAACTGTGCTTTATTGCAATAACTTGGCTTATAATGTTCCCATCTTCTCGAAACCAGCTCGATTTTGTCGCACGCCTACTATACAGTACCGTAGGCAACGTTAACCTGTCTCAGACGTTCTTTCCGAAAGAGGTTGCTCCCCTGGCGGTGGAAGGGGGAAATCAAAGATTTTCCGGAGCGTGCGAGCGTGCCCGGTATACGGTGTCGAAGCCATCGGAAATCTTGGCCAGAGTTTCGTTTTTTACAAGATTTGATTTTATTGCACGGGCTCGGGCAACGTCGGGCGGGTCAGCTAGTAATAAATATTTTTATCAGAAAAAAAATCCAATCTCCTGATTTATAAGTATTCCTTGATAGTTTTCTTTGAAAAATATGAACAGCAGTAACTCAACATTAAAATGAAATAAAATAAAATAAACAATTTATAATTCAGTTTGTTTTTTATGCGTTGTCCAATGCTGGCCTGATACAGTTTAAATTTTTATGCTAGAAGGTCTAGAAATTTAGAAGTATATTTCTATCTTTTACTATGTTATGAACAATGATATAACTACTGCAAGAAGATATCAGAACTTTAAGGGATTTTTGCTAAAGGAAATGACATTATATAAGGCATATTTCAAAATAATATCAAAATATGGTTTTATGTTTCAAATTTAATTAAATCTTAATAAGATCCATAAAAACTATAGATGTGAAAGAAATTGAGGTTTATGCTCTATTGTTTATCGGTATTTGTCGAAAGCAGAAAATAAATCAGAAGCACTCCTTTTATTCATGTTTTCTTCATTTAAATAAATATTGCTTTATAAAGAATCACATTTGCCTAACTAAACATACATCTTTTAGGAAATAGTAATTTATTTTCAAAGAGGAAACTTGTTTTGAAAAGAAAAAGTAAATGTGTTATTAGTTTTCTGCATAGTAGCAGAAGAATTGTTTTCATATTTCATAGGACAATGAACTGATCTAAATAGTTTATATTATTATGCATTATTTAAGAATTTCATCTTAACTTCAATTCACTTCCAAGTGAATACATTGATACGAGGTCATTCAACTATAATTTATTTTTTTATGAAATGTTAAGTGCACATAAAAATATGTAATAACGAATTTCATTTTATGATAATACATTTCATTAAAAAGCCGATCTTGCTTATTTATAATGGAACTTGAATAAAAGGTACAATATTTCAGAAAGACATAGATAGATTTTAATAGATTTTCGAACATGTTTTAGATATTATTATTTTTATTTTACTTTATTTTATTTATTTATTTTTGTATTTACATTAGTTTTTTCATGGATACTCACATGTTAGATGGTAAATTGGTTCATTTAAAACATATTTTTACATCAACTTATTTAGTTAATTAAAATCCCTAAAGGCTTACAAACTATATTATTTAATATTAATTATAAGCGTATCTCCTTCACTTCCAGTGTTTCGTATGTGCAACGCTTGAGATGTCTCTCCGGTAACCAGCGATACATCTAGGAACGGGCTGTGGCTGTGAGTGCCGTTATTTGACTTCTGTTGACAGAGAGCAAATAAAAAATATATCACATGTCAAACAAGAACGAAAAATTATGCATCAGGGATATATTATGAAAGGTTTTTCAACATTAACAGAGTATTATTAAGAAATTTCATTTTTCCATACAATGAAATGAGATATCTAAATAAGCAATTTAAATAAAATGCACAGCAAACGATTGTTCCCCATACACCATAATGTAGCGGAATTATTTTGTGTGTCCCTGTAAACAAACTATAAATCCTACACACTTCATTTGCATTAGCGAATGTTCTATAGTGAATCTCATTACCATATAAAAATTACATGCCAATCAGAGTATATTGGTAGAGCACGGACAGACAAATCGAATTCATAACCACTTTTCAAAGTTTAAAAAAAAGTGCTACACACTTCATTTTCAATACCGAACATGCCATATAATAAACCTCAATAACATATATCAATTGCATGACAATCCGAGTCTATTTACGTGAGTTAGAGCACGGACAGACAGACAGACAGACAGACAAACCAAATTCATAAACACTTTTCAACTTTGTTGGAAAGTGTTAAAAGTCAAAGTATTTGAATAAAAATCAGAATTTGTAATATATTTTTTAACGTGTTCGGCACAACATTTAAAATACTTGGGCATAAAACTTTTTCCGCACTTAGCAAGGATATGATTTTATATCTATTTTAATGCCCAATGGAACACTTCATTTTCGCCTCACTGGAAGCGAAAAGGTCATAAGTTCCGCAATTCTGTTTAAGTTTATAAGGTTTAATATTTCACTTTTAATTTAGCTTCATTCTGAGATCAGAAACATCTTTAAAGGAATCATCAGTTTTGCGATTATGATACTTCAAGATTTTCGACATATTTTTCATGTGCCACAATTTCTTCAGACGTATTCGATTAAAATCAAATTTTCGGAAATAATTTTTTACCAACCGATAATTATATTCCATTACTAGCTGATGCACCCGACATTGCCCGGGTCTGTGATAATAACTTTAAACAAAACTCAAGTTTGTATGATTTTATATCTTCTGAAAATCTTTCAAATGAATCTAGTTTCGGGGACCATAATGCCTTCGGCAGCATCTAACGTGTTCCCAGCAAACGTCTTTCCGAACGAACTTGTGTCCCATAAATATAGGGTTATTTAAATTAATATAATTTGTTTTAATAAAAGGAAATGAAACGTTTTAATGTTTTCAATCTTATTTGTGTTATTTCATATTCGATAAATTTCTATTGCTATTATAAGAAATGAAAAATATAAGATACGTACCAGCTTTTATGCACTCTTGATTTCAAGATTCTATAAATCTATGCATTTCAGCATATATTCACCTTTTTATTTTATATATTTCTACTGAAAAATATTTTTCTTAGTTTGGATTTATATTCTCATTAGTAATGACAATTCTGCTCAAAATGTCCCATTTACATTGCTGCCAACTGCTACGATTTTTGGCCAGCACTAATTTGTAATGGAAATCATTGCCTTATTTAATCACAGATATTTGCAACTAAATAAAGGGAAGATTTTTCATTAGAAATTAATGCTGGTCGAAAATCGTAGCAATTGGCAGATATGCATTTCTCAATCGTATATAAAAAATATTATATTAATTCATTAGCAGACAATAGTCATCTGAAAGGTCGTGCGATTGGTGATTCGTGGATTTTCACCCCTTTAAATTGTAAGCAAAATCAATTCTATTCAACAATTGCATTTTGATTTCACTTGCACTAAAATGTCCCTTTACTGGTTCTTTATCATATTTTTTCCCTTTAAGGATGGCAATACTTCAGAATATTAGTCTAAATGTATCGGAAAAAAAAATAACCAGGAGAAATTTGAGTTTTTCAAATACTGCTAACTCATGGAGGCCAATGTGACATTCCCTGTCATCTTTTATGTATTGTGCATAAAGTTTTACACATTGAAATTTGTATTTGTTAACAGGTATGCAACAATTACATTTTTATTAAATAACTGAAAATAATATTGTGTCATATCCTGAAAGAAATTAAACATGTAAAATGAATATGAATGTTTTCTTTTTCATGTTTAGACCTACTGCACCAGCATAGCTTGTTTGAAAACATTCCTGGACTGCAAGATTAAACTTCCATTACAGCATGCAAGGATAAAAAAAAGGTTCCATTTTATTTATTTTAGCAATAAACTTTTAATTGATTAATGTAAAAAGAAATACTTTAAAAAACAGTAAAATAGTTTCTTATAGATAATAAATATCTTTAAAAAATCTTTCTTCAAATATATCATTCAGTTGAAGCTACCTTTGTGAAATAGTATTAGGGAATTATGGTTTAAAAGACCCACTACAAGTAAAATTGTTTTAAAAACGCATGGGGCGGGTGAGGCCAAATTAAATTAAGCAATGATAAGAATGACTAACCGAAAATTTAGAATATCATCAGTCAATGGTATTCATAAGTTAGTCATTTAAATAAGGAAAAATCTTGATTTTTAATTATGTATTATCAAATTAAGTCTTAAAAATCTAATCTATGCAGTTATTAAATATCACTAATTCAAGATAAATAAAAAAAAAGTTTTGAACAATCATTTTTAAATGAATTTACATCTAGTAGAATTAAATGTATAAATCATGAAATGTATTTTAAAGAAACTGATAATTTGCAGTATTATATACTAGCTGATACACGTGACTTTGTTCGCGTACCATTTAAAGAAAATTAATGCATTAATTAAGCAAATATACAATTAAAAAACTCTTTATCATATTTTACAGTAGAAAATACTTCTGATAATCACAATTTGCGTATTTTTGTTTCATTTAAATTTCTTTCCTGAGCTTGAAATTTCATACACTTTCACTAAGATTAAGTATGGAACACATTTGTTTCTTTGTTATTCCATTTTAAAATTTCTATTTATTCTATTTTACACTTATTCCGTTCATAGAAATTGATTTAATATACGTTTTCGTGTAAAAGAATATTTTTCAAAGTGATTATATTAGTAAATATTTTTGAGGAAATTTGTTAATTAACATGTCACTTTGGATGTGATTTTTATTTGATTAAATAATCTAAAAATCGACATAAATTATGTTTCTTTTCCAAAACAGTTTATGATATAATATTATTATATAATATTTAAAGTTATATGTTATTTAAAAAATAAATTAAAACGTGGTGGAGCATAAAAGTTTAAAAATAAATAAAATAAGCAAAAAATATTTTTAACCCTCATATATTTGTGGTATTTTTTATTTCACAGTGCCACACTTTTAACAGCTGTAGATCTACAAATAAAATTAATATGTATATCACGCTCCAAAAATTTTCAAAGCCTAAATGCTTATTTGTTAAGCAATATAGTTGCTTATTTATTTGAATGGCGAAAACAATCTGAAAAAAGCACCCCATTTATGGAGCATTATCAAATTGATTGTTGTGTTGCAGTTTAGGACTATGGGAGTTTCAAAATTTGACAGAAATGTATTCCAATTAGAGGCAAAAATTACAGTGTAGAGATATTTTCAACTATAGATTTAGATATTTTCAAATTATAAGGAATTATATAAGTATCACAGAAAGATAACTAATAATACCTGGATTTTTAATTGGTTGTTCTCTTGCTCTTTTCCATAATCATTGTGCCTTTAAAAAAGAGGGGGATTTTCTTGTTTAATTCGATTTTTCTGTAAATTTCACGTGAACCATTTCAAATGCAAATTCCATTCTCCAATGGAAATTGCATATGCTAACAACTTTTACATAGAATTTGATATATTTATTAAATTGTATCGAAATTTAATATTCTGGAAAGTTGGACGGTAAAAGGATGTTAAACTTATGCCTTGGTGACCAATACATTCTGTGGAAATTACTCTACTTTGTGTAATTGCTATAAAATACTAATATTTTGTGAATGAAAACCGGCACATGATTTAAAATATGACTGCATTTTCACCGGCGATAGATTTTCCTCTGAACAGACACGCTTCTAGTTAAAACAAATTCTTTCACTTCATGAATCATGTACAAATATGCATTTATATTTATAGATAATGTGCATGTTTGTCAACTTAACGTAGGCAAAACGTTGAGCTAAATTGCTTGAAGTTTCTCTAAATTTCTGGTAATTTTCAAATAGTTAGAATACATTATTTTATGTGTAGGAAATAATACATTATGAATTAATAACTCCGCAAGAATTGTTACTTTTCGCCAACTGTTAATTGAGAAAAACGACTTTACTTGAGCGCGTGACGTCACATGCACATTATCTATTTACATGAAAAGCTACATGAAAGCGTTTAAAGAAATCCAATACTAGTGTACTCATAGAAAAATTTTAAACAATATTATTAAATACTAAATTTAACTCAGAAATTATATTTACAATGTAATTTAAACAGAATTTTCTAAAATTGCGTTTTGAAATTATGTGATTTTTGATGCAAAAATATATTGTTCTCTTAAGAATTGGATAAAAATTTCGAAGCTGATGAAATGAAAATGTCGCCACTTTGTCGAACTTATAAAAAATATATTAGTGTTTAAAATTAAAATAAATTTTTTACATTAAAAAAAAATATATATATATATCTGATTTTTTCCGATAAACCATTTTACTTTTATTCCCGTTTGTTTTAACACCCGTTTTTGAAGAAAAATTATTTCAAAATACTGTATTGTTTTCTTTAAATCCAATTTTTATTAGTAGTGGGCATCTATTGTCCACCTGCATCCAAGGATCTTAAATATAGTGCCTCCTTGGTTGAAGCTCAAGCTGAAAAAAGTTACGATGTAATCTATACTAATATTATAAAGGAGTAATTCTTGTTTGTTTGTTTGTAGGGGGAAATCTCTGGAACTACCGAACCGATTTCAAAAGTGATGGTGGGAAATTGATGGTGACAACCCCTGCTCCAACATAGGCTATATTTTATGTCGGTGCCACTAACCACAGGGGGTGCAGGAGCAAAAAAACGTTCTAAAATTGCGATTTTTCAGTTATCACACTGGGCTGTCAAGCCCTGGGAGCTTGGCAGCCGGTTCTGTATATATCTATGTACGTACGTAATGCGATAACTCTTCATAGAAATATCCGTTTTCCTTCAAATTTTGTTTATAGGTTCACTGTGTTAAGGCGCTTCCCTGATTAGTTTTCGGGATTGATTGGTTAAGTATAAAAGGGGGGGAACAAGGGGCTAATTCCCCCCCCCTTAATTTATATAAATGGGTTTTTCATGCAGAATTATTCCGTTTTCCTTCAAATTTTGTTTATAGGTTCACTGAGTTAAGGCGCTTCCCTGATTAGTTTTCGGGATTGATTGGTCAAGTATAAAGGGGGGGAACAAGGGTCTAATTCCCACCCCCCCCTTAATTTATATAAATGGGTTTTTCATGCAGAATTATTCCGTTTCCCTTCAAATTTTGTTTATAGGTTCACTGAGTTAAGGCGCTTCCCTGATTAGTTTACGGGTTTGATTAGTTAAGTATAAAGGGGGGGGATCGGGGGGGTGGCTAATCCCCCCCTTAATTTATATAAATGGGTTTTTCATGCAGAATTATTCCGTTTTCCTTCAAATTTTGTTTATAAGTTCATTGGGTTAAGACGCTTCCCTGATTACTTTTCGGGATTGATTGGTTAAGTATAAAGGGGGGGAACAAGGGGCTAATTCCCCCCTCCTTAATTTATATAAATGGGTTTTTCATGCAGAATTATTCCGTTTTCCTTCAAATTTTGTTTATAGGTTCACTGTGTTAAGGCGCTTCCCTGATTAGTTTTCGGGATTGATTAGTTAATATAAAGGGGGGGGGATCGGGGGGCTAATTCCCCCCCTTAATTTATATAAATGGGTTTTTCATGCAGAATTATTCCGTTTTCCTTCAAATTTTGTTTATAGGTTCATTGGGTTAAGACGCTTGCCTGATTACTTTTCGGGATTGATTGGTTAAGTATAAAGGGGGGAACGGGGGGCTAATCCCCCCCTTAATTTATATAAATGGGTTTTTCATGCAGAATTATTCCGTTTTCCTTCAAATTTTGTTTATAGGTTCACTGTGTTAAGGCGCTTGCATGATAATTTTCGGGATTGATTGGCTGAGTATAAAGGGGGGAACGAGGGGGGGGCTAATCCCCCCCTTAATTTATATTAATGGGTTTTTCATGCAGAATTATTCCGTTTCCCTTCAAATTTTGTTCATAGGTTCACTGAGTTAAGGCGCTTCCCTGATTAGTTTACGGGTTTGATTGGTCAATTATAAAGGGGGGAAAAAGGGTCCAATTTCCCCCCCCCCCCTTAATTTATATAAATGGGTTTTTTATGCAGAATTATTCCGTTTCCCTTCAAATTTTGTTTATAGGTTCACTGAGTTAAGGCGCTTCCCTGATTAGTTTACGGGTTTGATTAGTTAAGTATAAAGGGGGGGGGAACAAGGGGCTAATTCCCCCTCCCCTTAATTTATATAAATGGGTTTTTCATGCAGAATTATTCCGTTTTCCTTCAAATTTTGTTTATAGGTTCACTGTGTTAAGGCGCTTCCCTGATTAGTTTTCGGGATTGATTGGTTAAGTATAAAGGGGGGAACGGGGGGCTAATCCCCCCCTTAATTTATATAAATGGGTTTTTCATGCAGAATTATTCCGTTTTCCGTCAAATTTTGTTTATAGGTTCACTGTGTTAAGGCGCTTGCATGATAATTTTCGGGATTGATTGGCTGAGTATAAAGGGGGGAACGAGGGGCGGGTAATCACCCCCTTAATTTATATTAATGCGTTTTTCATGCAGAATTATTCCGTTTTCCTTCAAATTTTGTTTATAGGTTCACTGAGTTAAGGCGCTTCCCTGATTAGTTTTCGGGATTGATTAGTTAAGTATAAAGGGGGATCGGGGGCTAATTCCCCCCCCCCCTTAATTTATATAAATGGGTTTTTCATGCAGAATTATTCCGATTTGCTTCAAATTTTGTTTATAGGTTCACTGTGTTAAGGCGCTTCCCTGATTAGTTTTCGGGATTGATTGGTTAAGTATAAAGGGTTGGGAACGGGGGGCTAATCCCCCCTTAATTTATATAAATGGGTTTTTCATGCAGAATTATTCTATTTGCTTCAAAATTTGTTTATAGGTTCATTGGGTTAAGACGCTTCCCTGATTAGTTTTCGGGATTGATTGATTAAGTATAAAGGGGGAAACGGGGGGTAATACCCCCCTTAATTTATGTAAATGGGTTTTTCATGCAGAATTATCCCATTTCCTTCAAATTTCATTTATAGGTTCACTGTGTTAAGGCGCATCCCTGATTAGTTTACGGGTTTGATTGGTCAAGTATAAAGGGGGGAACAAGGGTCCAATTTCCCCCCCCCCCTTAATTTATATAAATGGGTTTTTCATGCAGAATTATTCCGTTTCCCTTCAAATTTTGTTTATAGGTTCACTGAGTTAAGGCGCTTCCCTGATTAGTTTACGGGTTTGATTAGTTAAGTATAAAGGGGGGGATCGGAGGGGGGGCTAATCCCCCCCTTAATTTATATAAATGGGTTTTTCATGCAGAATTATTCCGTTTTCCTTCAAATTTTGTTTATAGGTTCATTGGGTTAAGACGCTTCCCTGATTACTTTTCGGGATTGATTGGTTAAGTATAAAGGGGGGGGGATCGGGGGGGCTAATCCCCCCCTTAATTTATATAAATGGGTTTTTGATGCAGAATTATTCCGTTTTCCTTCAAATTTTGTTTATAGGTTCATTGGGTTAAGACGCTTCCCTGATTACTTTTCGGGATTGATTTGTTAAGTATAAAGGGGGGGAACAATGGGCTAATCAACCCCCCCCCTTAATTTATATAAATGGGTTTTTCATGCAGAATTATTCTATTTGCTTCAAAATTTGTTTATAGGTTCATTGGGTTAAGACGCTTCCCTGATTAGTTTTCGGAATTGATTGATTAAGTATAAAGGGGGAAACGCGGGGTAATACCCCCCTTAATTTATGTAAATGGGTTTTTCATGCAGAATTATCCCATTTCCTTCAAATTTCATTTATATGTTCACTGTGTTAAGGCGCATCCCTGATTAGTTTACGGGTTTGATTGGTCAAGTATAAAGGGGGGAACAAGGGTCCAATTTCCCCCCCCCTTAATTTATATAAATGGGTTTTTCATGCAGAATTATTCCGTTTCCCTTCAAATTTTGTTTATAGGTTCACTGAGTTAAGGCGCTTCCCTGATTAGTTTACGGGTTTGATTAGTTAAGTATAAAGGGGGAGGATCGGGGGGGCTAATCCCCCCCTTATTTATATAAATGGGTTTTTGATGCAGAATTATTCCGTTTTCCTTCAAATTTTGTTTATAGGTTCATTGGGTTAAGACGCTTCCCTGATTACTTTTCGGGATTGATTGGTTAAGTATAAAGGGGGGGAACAATGGGCTAATTCCCCCCCCTTAATTTATATAAATGGGTTTTTCATGCAGAATTATTCCGTTTTCCTTCAAATTTTGTTTATAGGTTCACTGTGTTAAGGCGCTTCCCTGTTTAGTTTTCGGGATTGATTAGTTAATATAAAGGGGGGGGATCGGGGGGCTAATTCCTCCCCCCCCCCTTAATTTATATAAATGGGTTTTTCATGCAGAATTATTCCGTTTTCCTTCAAATTTTGTTTATAGGTTCATTGGGTTAAGACGCTTCTCTGATTACTTTTAGGGATTGATTGGTTAAGTATAAAGGGGGGAACGGGGGGCTAATCCCCCCCTTAATTTATATAAATGGGTTTTTCATGCAGAATTATTCCGTTTTCCTTCAAATTTTGTTTATATGTTCACTGTGTTAAGGCGCTTGCATGATAATTTTCGTGATTGATTGGCTGAGTATAAAGGGGGGAACGAGGGGGGGGGGGTAATCCCCCCCTTAATTTATATTAATGGGTTTTTCATGCAGAATTATTCCGTTTTCCTTCAATTTTTGTTTATAGGTTCACTGAGTTAAGGCGCTTCCCTGATTAGTTTTCGGGATTGATTAGTTAAGTATAAAGTGGGATCGGGGGCTAATTCCCCCCCCCCCTTAATTTATATAAATGGGTTTTTCATGCAGAATTATTCCGTTTTCGTGCAAATTTTGTTTATAGGTTCACTGAGTTAAGGCGCTTCCCTGATTAGTTTTCGGGATTGATTGGTTAAGTATAAAGGGTTGGGAACGGGGGGATAATCCCCCCTTAATTTATATAAATGGGTTTTTCATGCAGAATTATTCTATTTGCTTCAAAATTTGTTTATAGGTTCATTGGGTTAAGACGCTTCCCTGATTAGTTTTCGGGATTGATTGATTAAGTATAAAGGGGGAAACGGGGGGTAATACCCCCCTTAATTTATGTAAATGGGTTTTTCATGCAGAATTATCCCATTTCCTTCAAATTTCATTTATAGGTTCACTGTGTTAAGGCGCATCCCTGATTAGTTTTCGGGATTGATTGGTTAAGTATGAAGGGGGGAACAAGGGGCTAATTCCCCCTTATCTATACTAATATATAAAGTAGTAAAGATTGTTTGTTTGTTTGTTTGTTTGTTTGTAGAGGGTAATCTCTGGAACCACTGAAGCGATTTTAAAAATGATGGTGGCAAATTAATGGTGACAATCCCTGCTCCAACATAGGCTATATTTTATGTCGGTGCCACCACCCCCAGGGTGGTGCAGGAGCGAAAAACGTTCTAAAATTTCGATTTTTTGTATACTGAAGGAGATAGAAGCATCAAATTTGGTATGGTAGTTACTTATAACATGTAAATGCTCTCTAAGAACAAATTATAAAAACATTCGAAATTTAAAAGGGTGAGATGAGGAAGAAGCGTTCTAAAAACATTCTAAATTACAATTTCTATGGAATCTCTGAAACTACAGAACCGATTTCAAAAGTGATGGTGGCAAATGGATGGTGACAGTCCCTGCTCCAACATATGCTAAATTTTATGTCAGTGCTACTACCCGCAGAGGGTGCAGGAGCGAAAAACGTTCCAAAATTATGATATTTTCAATACTGAAGGAGTTAGGAACTTGACATTTTGTATGGTCGTTACTTACAAGATTTAAATGCTCTATAAGAACAAAGTCTAAAAAAATTCGGAATTTAAAAGGCTGAAATAAGCGAAAAATTTTCTAAAAACATTCTAAATTACAATTTCTATGGAATCTCTGGAACTACTAAAGCGATTTCAAAAGTGATGGTGGCAAATGGATGGTGACAATCCCTGCTCCAACATAGGCTATATTTTATGTCGGTACCACTACCCCGAGGGGGGTGCAGAAGCGAAAAACGTTCTAAAATTGCGATTTTTGCAATGCTGAAGGAGCTAGAAACTTGAAGTTCGGCATGATTGTTATTTATAAGATCTAAATGCGCTCTAAGAACAAATTCTAAAGAAAAATGATCTAATGATTCTGCGATTTTTCAACTATTGAATTTCTAAAATTACCAAATTTCACCATAGAGTACCATAGCGAAACCTTCACGCGTAAAAAGATAATGATAAGGGCGACGTGTCCTGACGTGTATATTGGCTATAGCACGAGTCACAAATTATAGTATCCTTATTATTCTGTTAAAATATAAAAGTGAATTATGAAATGTCAATATTTTGTTTGATTAAAGGTTCGTTAAGAGAAATTGACCAGCGTAGCGGGCGTAGCTTGCTAGTGATTTATAAATGTCCATATTTGCCAGACGATTTTTAATTATGTAGAATAAATTGAATCATGAAGTTATAATGTGCAAAAATATGTTTTTATTTCTTAGAAAAATTATTTTAATATTAACAAACCAGTGGGAACAATTGGCCTTTGTAAAATTAGGAGCTAAGTTATTTATTTTTATGCCCAAACATATTTAAATAAAAGTACTATGTCCTTTAGTCGCACTTATAGTAATCTTTCTAATATACAAAAAAAATCCCATTAGCTGCCCAAAATGATGTCACTCTCTTATTTCAAATTATAGTGAGAAATTCTGAACTTTTATTGGTTTATAAAAATATTGTCCATACACAGTTTATTTTATGGCAAGGGGAAAGAAATTACATTTGAAATTGAAAAAAAAAAAAAAAAGATTTCTGTAATGATAAACGATGGGAGATGTTTGAAAATAATGTTAAAGAATGGTCTGAGAAATTTTTAAAGTTGCAGTAATTTTACTCGTGTTCTAAAATGTATGTACATCAAGTTTCGTTCAAATCGGACAAAAACTGTAGATTTGTATAAGGAACAAACTTACCAAGAACGGCTTTTATATATATAGATATATATATAAACAATACGTTCAGTGCATTTGAATAATGAAAATGTAACAATGAAAATAATTAAAGCTTATGTAGCGCTTTTGACCCTCCGTATCATTCCGGGGCACGCTCGTGCGTTTTTCTTTCATTACTTATGGTGTCTAGAGCGTTTGACCTTCCGTATCGTTTCGGGGCACGCTCGTGCGTTTTTCTTTTATTACTTATTATTTTATGGAAAATCGAATGTGTATTATCTTTCCAAGAATGTTCAACTTTTTAACGAAAACACGTTTATTTCCAGATATGAAGAAGGACAGAACATGACGAACACAAGATACGGTGATACTAAACGAGGACACAAAGTACACACACACACACACATATATATATATATATATATACCTTCTCACATCAGAGTACACCACACTACCTCACTATTGCACTTCACTACGCTACTCTTCTCGATTTATTAAATTACCGGTGCCCGTAGCACCTGTTTAATTTTAAACACTTTCGCTTTATCAAAATCCCGCCATTCACACAGGCACGGCATACATCTACCTAGAGCTACTAAATATATAGGACTCAGTGTTGGACTAAAACACTAATGGAGATCTAATCAAGGGGAAGTGTTGTAAATATCTTAACTGTGTGATTATATCCTCCATGTTCTTTTATGTTAATATTTACTTCTGCTATGCCACAACACTATGTGTTTAAATTATTGGCATCAGTGTAATTTGTTGTTTACCTGTTCTTAAGTAGTACGAAGCATGTAGTATAGCGTATATTTTGTTATTATCATTAAACTTAAATTAATTTGGATGAATCAAATATCCTTCGTTTTATTTCTTCTCTAATGTATTACAAATCCTAACAGGATATGGACCCAGCACGCTTCCACTGCGGAAATCGGAAATAAAAATTTAGCGATAGTTCTTAAGCCTAACACGTGAGTTATAGATTCAATTCAGGACTCTTAACCCCTTAAGACCTGGAGAGTTTTGGTAGAAATTAAAAGCATATAAAAATTCTATTTGATTGAAAAGAAATATTTAAAAAAAAATTACGTTTTCAGGTTATGTCAAGGGGGATCTACACAATTGTGTGGTGCAGGCTAAGCTATAAATCACAGGGAAAGAGGAAATTGTTTTTTTCCCTTAGGATCACCTACACAATTGCGTAGGTTCGGTCTTAAAGGGTTAATAGTTCACAAAAAATGGATCAAGGAAAGATCCTGTTAAGCCATTGTTTTGAAAAAGTGACTGTCCAACATGGAAATATCGCATAAAATTCGTATTTAATTACCGTGAGGAGGCTTTAAAAATTGTTGAAGGAAAGATGAAGAAACTAGAGGAGCCCGATGCAGCAGCAACCGAAACGATACGAAAAGAGTACAAGAAGGACTTGAATTATTATAACAAAGCAAACAACAGCGCTATGATGGTTCTTACGAACTCTATGACTGAAGATACTTTATAAAAAGTAATGCGATTCGACAGCGCAAGGGATGTTTAGTTCGAACTTCACAAAATATTTAAAGATTCATCAGACAATCAGCTGTACAACATATGCCTACTATTCTTCAAATTTAATTGGTCAAATGAGGACATGACAGCTCATCTATCAAAACTGAAAAATTTGTGGAATGATCTAAACAGTGGTCTTAAAAATGAGAAAGAAAACAGACTTCCAGAAATGCTGCTAATTTGTAAAATTTTGGATACTCTTCCTCTTAAGTATTGTTCTTTCTAATAAAGTTGGTTACTTTTAAGTGATGAAAAAAGAACCTTAGATGAATTAACGACACAGCTGTGTACTCATGAAAAAGAATTAAAGAAATATACAAATTTTGCTGAAATTTCAGACCAAGAAGCTTTAATAGCAAATTCAGAATTTAAGCAGAAGTCATTTCCCAACAAGAATACTAAATGTAATTACTGCCATCAAAGGGGATACTGGGTGAAAATGTGCAAGAAGTGGATAGCAGATGGAAAACCATCAAAGCCAATCGGCTCAAACACAAGGCCAGGCAAAGGGGGTAAAGGTAATGCTTCCGCAAATATGACTCTTTTAGCTGTAGATGAAGATTTATTTTCTGCTGAAACAAATTCTGATGATTGGTTCATCGACAATGGGGCCTCAAGGCATGTCACGAATAATAGTCATACCAATAATTTTGTTGACTTTTAAAAATTTGAGCTTCCCCATAACATCACTGTAACAAATGGAAAATCGTTGCCAGCAATTGGAAAAGGTGCTCTCAAGATAATGACCATTTTGAATGGGAAGAAAAAAAATAAAATTTCTTGAAAACGTCTGGTATGTTCCAGAAATTAGCAAAAATTTGCTTTCTAGCAACTCAGAATATAAACCAGAACAGTATATTCGAATCAACATTCAAAGACTGTTATTTAAAAATTGATGAGGAAGCAGTCCTACATGGTTCACGAAATGTTGGAGGTGGTATTTTCAAAGCTGCTATGAATACATTAGCTCCAGACACCCAAATCGATATAAACATGGCTGTAAACACAGACTCGATTCTTCAACTTTATCATGAACGTTGGGGTCACCAAGACAAACAGCACGTTAAATCGATTATTGAAAAGGAATTAAAAGTAAAAGTTAAACCTGACATGAAATTATGCGAAGCTAGTGTATATGGGAAGGCTCATCGTTTGAAATTCGGAACCAGATAAAGGCTATAAAAGCGGGAGAACTAATTTCTACAGACATTTGTGGGCCATTTGATGAATCGTTTAGAAAATTTCAATAGTTTGCCATTTTCAAGGATGTCTACACAAAGTTTCAATACTGTTTCTTCCTGAAACATAAGTCAGAGGTGAAATATGTGCTTGAAAGTTTTATAGCTTACTCTAAGAATTTAGGGCATAATATTAAAGAGATAATCAATGGTGAAGAATATGACAGTCAAGAAGTAAGGATGATACTGAAGAAGCATGAAATTTCTCAGAGACCAACAGTTCCTTGCATCCAGAACAGAATGGTAGCTCTGAACGAGGGAACAGAACAGCAGAACAGTTGTTGAAATGGCTCGATTTCTGAAATATTTAAATAAAGAAATAGTTTTTCCAAATTCCCTGTGGACAGAGATGGTCAGAACTGCAATTTACATGTTGAACAGGACAGGCAAACCCTGAGTGCCAAGCGCAAGTACGTATGAGCTATGGATGGGCAAAAATCTCAGAATAAAACACATGCGCATAATTGGATCTATTTGTTATGCTCATATCACAGTCCATAAAAGAGGAAAGATGGACAAAAATACAACTAAAGGCTATCTTGTCGGATATGATGGAGATGAGAAGTACCGCATTTAAATCTCTATAATAAAACCGTAAGTCATGTGACTGTCATCAACAGTTCCGGGACGCCCGCTTCACTTTTTCATATGCCAGGCGGCCATTTTTATTAAAAATTATTTTTTCGAATAAAACTGCATAAAAGTTACATTTTTAGAAAGATCGTTCAAAAAAAATTAATATTTGAGAGATGATTTACGTTCAATTATGTATATATTCTGCAATAACTTCAGTTTAAATTAGATTCGCAGTTCAAATTCTCTATCCATGAAAGTAAAAAAAAAAAAGATTCATTCGTTGTGAACGTTTAAAATATTAAACAATCAACTTTTGGACCGCTGCCTGGTGTAAAAAAAATAATCCGCACCAGTGAGACAGTCAATGTTTTCCATAATTCTGTTCTATACAACTCAACTTCATCTGTTCTTAACGTAAGTTGAATCATGTAATAATATTTAATGGATCAAATTTCGAAATGAATTGTCAGCTTTTATTTTTCGCGTGTGCAAATTAGAAACGATACTTTAATTTTGAAATCAAATGTTTTGATTTATGATATTTTTTCTTATTTATCTATTTTCTATTTTAACCCCTTCGCGACGAGCGTCTTTTACAGAATTTTTAATCTGTTTCCACCGGTTTTTCAAATGCGAACTTTTTACCTAATTGAATCGCAAAAATGCTATGATTAGATAAGGAAAACTTTACAAAATAATAATAATAATAATAATAACAGGTGGGAATAATCGAGGATTCTGAGCATCTTATGCATCACGTATTCGTGTCGCTCGTCCCCAAGGGGTTAAAGAAAAATGTGAACGTCATGTATTTTAAATTGGAACAGCTGTCACGGACGCACCGGAGTTGGTGCGATTTTTGTTTTGTGCCATTTTGGCGAGAAAATTCCATTTTCAGGTACCTATTAGAGATTACTAAAACAGCATGTACTTTTATTTTATTATGAAATAGGTTATTTTATATTAAAAAACACACAATTTTATTATAAAACACACACAATGATTAATTTATTTTAAAGTGGGTTAAGCGGTTTTTGTCAAGAAAGATGAAATACATAACAACAAAAAATATGCGAAATGCTACCACGATCGCAAAAGTTCTTGATTTGTCTATTAGATTTTTCCGCTTTGGCAAAGGATTAAGGAAAAAAATAAATTATGAATAAAAGTAATTTGTTACAATGCTTAACATACATTTAAGGGCGACCAAACTGGTCGCCAGTGGCGGCTAGTCAAAGAAATAAGGACCGTCATCTGTTCCAGAGATGTCATATTCGAAGAGAAACCCTCCATGTCGGATAATGTGATAACATTGCCTTTTCAACAAGCTGCTGAAAGAAATCAATCTTACAATGACGAAAATGAAGTTACAGTAGATGAAGATTTGCAACTCGAAGATGGAAAAGTGATAGACTTACAATAAATGGAAAGTCAACCCAGAAGACACATATCTGCACCTAAGTGGACAAAAGATTACATCATGGAAGACTCAGAGATAAATGAAAAATATTCTCCAGAAATAAATAGAGTAGCAAGTGAAGAGAAGTCCAGTTGACAATTGAAAAAATCCGTGTGTGAAGACCCAAGGACATCCAAGAAAAATGATCCTGAAACTTTGGAAGAAGCGTTAACTAGTACAGATACTGAGAAGTGGAAAATAGCCATGGAAAAAGGATTGGAAAATTTAGAAAGAAATAGAACTTGGAATATAGTCTCTAGACCAAAGGGAAGAAAAGTCGTGAATTGTAAGTGGGTTTTAAAGAGAAAATATGATAAAGATGGATACATAGAAAGATATAAAGCACGATTAGTGACCAGTGGTTATACCCAGGTAGAAGGAATCGACAACAAAGAGACGTTCTGCCCTGTGATAAAATCAAAATCTATTAGAACTTTGCTGGAATTCTCAGTCGAGCAAGATTGGCAGGTTCATTAGCTTGATATAACTTTAGCCTATTTGAATGGAAAATTAAGTGAGACAGTTTTTATGGAACTTCCACCAGTAAATCTACATGAAAAGCCAAGTGAGGAAGTTTGTTTGTTAAAAAAGTTCTTTTATGGTCTGCATCAATCTGGAAGCGTGGAACATATGCCTCGATAAATTTCTCAAATCAGCTAAACTGAAAATATCAAAAACAGATCCACGAGTTTACTTTGATACAAAAAGGAAATTGATCGTAGATGTATATGTTGATGATTTCCTTGTTATGTCTAGTGAAGTTTCCACTATTCAAGAATTTAAAAACAATATTGGAACTGTTTTTGAAGTCAAGGATCTAGGAGAAATAAATCATCTACTTTCAATTAGAATAAATAGAAATAAAGATGGTTTCATGACTCTCGACCAAAGTACCTATGCAACTGAGTTGTTGCAAACAACTGGCATATTAAATGCTAAAGGAGAATTAACACCTCTAGATCCAGACATGAAATATGACCAGCATCTAAGGATAGTACGTATGTTGAATGCTGAAAGAGCATTAAAGTATAGCAGACTGTAGTGGGCTCTTGTACCTGGCAGGAGGAACAAGATCTGACTCAGTGTTTGCTACTACCTAAATGAGTCAGTTCAATCGTTGTCCAAGTAAGGAACACTAGTCTGGTATACTCCGTCACTCAGCTCAGACCAAGGAATTAAAGTTAACTTTGCAAAAGAGAGGAAAAAAGCTAGAAATATTCAGCGACTCTGATTGGGCTGGCGATAGAGTTGATCGGCGATCATTCAGTGTTGTATTGCTTGCAGGTGGGGCTCTGTCATGGAGCAACAAGAAGCAGCAGACAACTGCGCTTTCTACAGTTGAGGCAGAATATTTATCAATGTGCCATGCTGCAAAAGAGGCATTATGGTATCAAAACTTTGCAAGAAATTTTGAATGAACATTCCTTGAACGCTCCTCAAAATATATTTGTGGATAATCAAGGTGCTATTTCTCTAGCCAAGAATCAGGTAACTTCAGAACGTAATAAGCACATAGAGCTCAGACATTTTTTCCTACGTGAAAAGGTAGAGGAAAAATTGCTAACCTTCACATATGTGCCATCCAAATCGAATGCTTCTGATATGTTGACCAAGAGTGTGACCAAGAAAAGTATGCAAGATCCCAGACTCAGTGTTGGACTAAAACACTAATGGAGATCTAATCAAGGGGAAGTGTTGTAAATATCTTAACTGTGTGATTATATCCTCCAGGTTATTGTATACTAATATTTACTTCTGCTATGTGGCAAAGCTATGTTTATGTTAAAATTATTGGCATCAGTGTAATTTGTTTTTTATCTGTTTAAGTAGCACGAAGCATGTTGTCTAGCATATATTTTAATATGCTACTTTCACTTTCAGAAGCAGCTGGCGAGTTTCTTCCTAAGGGAGGAGTTATAACTTTCGACATTCGAAAGAACTATAACTCCATTGACTAGACTCGCTGGTTTTTACATTTACTGAAGTTTGGTTAGTGACAATGGCAACAAGTGAGATAGTTTTTTTCAAAACGTATACATATTAAGCGTTCCAACTTAATACTAGAACAGGGCCGCAAAATTGAAACAACTGCGCTACCTTGTGGACGGAGGGCATAATGCCAATGCGCGCGCTTTTAGGATGACGTCATTAGGTATGACACGAAATCTACCATCTGCTCATTTCCTGAGCATATTTTGCGAATCTGTACTCAGTTAGGGAAGCTGTGTATCTTGTTTAGCAGATTTATTTCCAAATATTTTCGGTACAGTTTGTTTTGATACAGATATGTATATTTAAAAAAAAGAAAACATTCAAAATACCATATTAATTTCGGGAAAAAAGGAATTAATGCTTTGTAGCAGTAATTCCTTTTCACCCGATACCTAACTCTATCAAAACAAACTGGATAAAAAATATTTGGCAATAAATCTAGTAAACAAGATACACATTTTCCCTGACTGAGTAAAGTTTCGCAACATATGTTCACAAAATGTAATTATAATTTCCAGCAATAAAAATTACCAGCGGAATCGTGCGAAGATTTCGCACTACAATCTAATATTTTTTGGAAATATCTAATATTTTTTAGATGCAGGTTGAAACTTCAAAAGAAAAATCAAGGATAAAAATATTTGCAAAAAGCATTAGTCAATCTAGAGTATCATCTCATTTATTCCATCAAAGTTACAGTAAAAACTGATCGATGATACCAAAAGGCACACGTTCACAACAACAGTTTCGATCTGTTTAAAATAATAAAACAATATGAAACGCATTTTAGTGTTTACGGACCATTTCATGTTTCCTGTTAAAAAAGAAAATAATAATAATAATAATAAAATAAGTGTTACGTACACAATAATTTATTATAGTCAGCTAATACAATACACAAAAAATCGCACAGGTTGCGACCAAGGGCTTTGTGGATTTCTGAATTTTGCACATTTTTAGATCATTTGCTTTGATTAGATTTTAAGTATACTTGCCGGATTTATTGACGACCAGCAATTAATCGCCAGGTTTGGCTCAGTTTATCGAGAAACAATATGCAATCACAAAAATATAACCAAAAGAAAATAAATAAATGTTTTGGTAATTTTATGTCCGCAAATCTTGCAAATAGCATTTTTTTCTCGCCAATAGCAGTTTTATGGTTTGAGTGAGTGTACAAATTAAAAACAATAATTTGATGTTCAAATAAATTGTTTTGGTTTCTGTTATTATTTGTTATTGAAAAAAATTGTATTTTAAATATAATGGATGAAAAGAGCATGTGTTTTAAATGGATGTATTATTGATTTAAAACTATGCTAGAATCCTAAAAATTATGTACACAGATATGTTTTCGGTGACAGTAAAACAGTTTGATATTTTTGTAACTTAATTATAAATTCATAAATTAATTTTATGGAATTTTTATGTTATCCGTGCGCAGGTGATAAGTCACCAAAAATTCTATACGATTGTTACAACTGTATACGAGATTCAACAATGGAAATAATTATGTACTAAACCACGATCTCTAAAATATGTCAGCTAGTTGTGAGATTGCAACAATGAAATATTTTAAACACTAAAAAGTAGAAAATACAATATTACATGTTACAAAATAAAATACAATAAAAAGAAAATAGAGTTAAAAGAAAAAGTGTAATATTTTTTTGAAAAAAAAAAATACTTCAAAACAAAGTTTATTGGTATTATTAAAAATTCGCTATAAATATATATGTTCATGTGAGGCATGTGGAATCAATATAACGGCTTTAAAAACGTATTTGCCATATTATTTGCTATACCTGATTAATGACCATTTAAAAAATAAAATACAACTTTTCTGTAAGTAAGAAATTGTATTTTTGGGAATAAATTAAAAGAAGGTTTTTTTAAAAATACATTTTCATTAAAGTTCCATTAATATAAACCACAGTTTTTATTTAAGTACGGCGCCTTATCTTGACGTATATAAAAAACAATAGATATAGTAGAAGTGCCACGTAAATAGGTTTTCAAAAATTAAGTTGCAGAAATAAAAATGCATTTTTTAAATAATGGGTAACAGCTGATACATTTATGCCTGTTTTTTTTTTCTAATTTCATCAGATAGTAAAACAGAACGTCAAAGATTTAATACTAACATTATGAAATAAAACTGAATATACTTTTAAAGGTACTTCTAACACATTATATTTTATTTAAATAATGAAATATGTCCTAAAACAATCTTGAAGAACAAATAAAAATAAGACAACAGTCTAAATATTTTGCGAATGAAAAACTCGTTTGCTTTTTGGTTTGCCCATGCGCAGTTATTTCATAGATATTACAAAAATTTTTTGAACCTCTAGTAATTCACCCTCCTTCCGCTACGTGGCGTACGACCTTCATTGATGTGACCTCGGTGGACACCCCTGCCATATATCTTAGAACGCTTGATATGTATACTTTTTTTTTTTTTTTTTTTTTTTTTTTTTTGCTGGAACTAGTTCAAAGCAGTGTGTGCGTCTATATGGCGAAGTGAATTCTGTTTAAATTAGTGAAATATTTTAAATCTCAAGGTTGTGTATGTGATCTCAATGTTAGTGTTGTTGATGGTTGTATACATTTGTGATACATCGACCAATTCTTTGAATCTACATACATAAAGAGATGATTAAGGGAATCGGAAGTATGATTCCAAAATTTTATTAATATATTTATTTACTGAATCACAAAGTAAGTGAATTTTAAACATGCATTTTCATCAGATAGCAATTACTTATGCTTTTCTACCGCGTCCTTTTTTGAGAATATATATTTTGTAAGAGTTTCGAAGTATCTTATTTAAATAGATAAGTGTTTGAAGCACTTGAACTCATCTCTTTTATTTAGAAAGAGAGCTCTCATGTTACCGCTTGACAACAACGCTAAGATTGATTTACACAGTTTCCTTTTATTAGAAAGCTCGACGGTCACCAGATAAATCTTACTAGGGTTCTTTGTTTTGTGAAGCTTTTGATGCAGAGGGTTTTTAACTGTAAGAATGAGCTGTAATAAAATAAAAAAAAATTATATCTATTAATCTATTTGTTTACAGTCAAAACATCAATATCATTGCATATGGTACTTATATAAATTTAATTATACATAAGTTCATCTGTGCATCAATTTATGCAGCAAAATTTGTATAAATCAAACGTCTTTCACTCATTTTCTTGATATCAGAAAGAAATTTGAGTTTTTACTCATTTATTTATTATAGGAAAAGTAAATTTTAATTAAATATTAAAATGTACCTAGAAACTGTCATCAAATAAATAAAATTATTTGTATAAGAACATCACAAAAATGATAAGTACAACAGATCTGACGCATGAGGAAAAGCACTTTGCCTCCTGCGTTTACCTAGAACCACATTTGTCTTTGCACAGGATACCATTTATATGATTCAAAGTAGATCTGTTGTGGTTATTTTATAATTTTTATAGTACTCTTATACGAAGTTCTTAAACCTTAAATAATTGTTCAATTAAATTCTTTTACTCGAAATTTCTTGTAACTCAAAATACATTTCTATATCGTAATCATTTTTATATACATAATTTGATGGTATAAATATATTTTTATATATAACACAATAGAAAAAATTAACTTCCGAAAGAAATATTTATTTGGAAGCTGTTGATATATATATATATATATATATATATATATATATATATTTATATTATAAATTAAAAATATATGTAAGGTGTTCCAAAATTATTAAAAAACTTCGAGGGGAGATAGCGCACACTTCAATAAAACGAATTTTGTATTGGAAACTCGGTCGCAATCTATTTATTCAGTCAAAAATTCCAGGTGTCTCACTCTAATGCAAACGCAGAGTTTCGTTCAAAAAATTAAAAATATTGAAGGCATTTTAATGACATTTTCAACAGCTTTATTTTGCTTTTCGTAAAATGCGATAGCATTACGGAAAGTTCTAGAGAAACACATGTAATTCGCACAGTGACACCATATGTTATGTGAACAGCATTCCGAAGCATGGGGCATCTGATTCAGGGGTGTTTGGATGCAAATAGTGACCATTTCGACTACTGTTTGTGATATCGTTACATTTTATACAAATAAAGATAACTCTTCTGAAAATTTCTTTAAAATATCTTTATTGCTCCCAACGCTTTATGACCAAAAACCGTGTTAGGATTGGAGTTAGATATCCTGTATTTTTGATGGCATAAATGAATTGTGACCCTCATTTCCAATACAAATATTGTTTGTTGAAGTCGGCTCTACCTCCTTTGAAAGTTTGTACGTGGAGTTCCAGGACACTCTATGTATATCGGTACGAAATTAATTATAAAAGCGCCAATTATCCACTTTTGAGACCATGCACTTTTGTGCATTTATCTGTTTATTGTATTATTTTAATTATGATAAGTAAATCTAAGTTTGTGTCTTTAAGATTTATCTACATGTTATACATGTGACACCGGTAGATGTCCAAAAAATGGAACCTTATGTCTAAAAATTCGATTTTGATGTTTTGATGTTTTAATAACATTGAATATTTATCCTTTAAATGCACTTTACTGAACAACTCCATTTTTTTTACAAAGTAAATTATTAGTAGTTAAAGATAGTAACTTTATTATTTTTTTAAAATAATGTAAAATTAAAAATGCACAAAAACAGAACAAAAGTGAAACGTTACATCTTAAACTCTATTATTTTTTCTTTTTAAATATAGAGGTTTTCGGCTGTGTTTTCATTTGTTTTTTCGGAGCTTTCTTCATTTTCACCACTTTTTCGAGGTTTCTTTTATTTGGTAGACTTTATTCAGATTTCTGTACAAAGTGATCTCTGTTTGCCAGATCAGTGCAATGTGGGCTTATCTGCTTGTATATAGGTACTACTGTCGCTGTTACTGACAAACCCTCCGCCTCAATTTTTGTAGGCGCACCTTGTGGTACTGTGTGACTGATATGAAAACAATTATCATCTATATTTTATAATAGCGGCCATATGGGAGAAGACACATTACAAACGTATACGAACATTATATATCATGAAAACAAGAACAAAAAAGAAAACATCAGAAATAATACACAATGAATCACATTTCATATTCCGCATAAAGCGTACAGTGGTGTATACTTTAAAAGCATTTTTATCGAAAAATTTATTTTAGACATACTGTCCTTATTTCGGGCACTGTCCACTGTCACATATATGCAAATGAACGTAGGTAATGCCCATTTTAGGCAATTAATTTATGTACATGTTCTGGTCCATGAAACCTCTTTTTGCTTGTGGTGATATAAGAATTAAATATCATACCGATACCATTTTAATCTCAAATTTTCAACTTAAATATGCACTTAATTTTTTTAAATATAGTTATCTAAAAAATAGGTAGATGAATTTGTTGCAAAAATTTACTGTACAAAGGGATGATCTGTTTTTGCTATGACATATTCGTCCCGTTTTCATACTTTTACGGATGATCCATTTTTGTTTTTTGATGCAATTTGTAATATCAAACGTGCTTACAACAAGGTCAAATAACGGAATGCAGTGGATAATGATTAGAGAATGCAATGCTGAGCTTTAATTTACATTCCCAGGATTTGTGGATTGTCTAAATCAGAGGTGTCCAATTTTTTGATTTCCTCTGACCACATTTCAGGGGAAAAATTTCACTTGCTCCGTATTTCAAGTAAAACAAATTATCTCAGGCCACACCTATACTGTTATCATATTAACGATAGTTGTTAGGCAAAAATGTCTTGAAATATTTGACTTATTTTCTAATAGCAAGTATTTAAAAATTACTAAGCAGATGAGGCAAAATATTAATACTACATATTGTGTTCATTCAACTTAGGCATAAAACTAAATGGCCATGGTAATTGTCCAAAGGTAAAAAAAAAAAAGGATGGGAGACTAACCCCCACAATATTTTATCGCAAAATTATCGCAGAAATATGCGAGAGATGCCATTCGTCTGGGAATTGTGCCATCTTTCCAGAATGAATTCAGTTTTTGAAATAGGTGTCTTCTGCATATTAAAAATTATATAAACCTTGATTTTTCAAATAGTAACACGCACCTTTTACACCATATTTTAAACCCAGCCAGATAAATTTATAATTTATATACTTTTTCGTGAATCTTCATAAAGTTATGGAAGAAAATGAGTTACGGGTTTATCCATAAATTTCGGAAAATTAAATTAAGATCGTAGACGAAACAGAAACAAAAACACTCAATTAGTCATAAAAAAAATTATACAGAAATTCTAATTATGAAATAAACTCACATTATATAAAATATAATTATACAAAATTTTTCTGGTATGCTTCTGAGATTTTCTTTTCTGTGGATCTTTTGACAATAGAAGACGGCTCCCTTAGATGGTCGAAAAGTTAAATTTCTCTGTAGGATGTTGGGATACCACCGCACAAATTTTGCTGAACGAGAATCCTTGCTCTGATTACATGAAAAATGCCTAAAGCACTATGCCTTTAAAACGTACAGTTTTCCAGAAAAATGTGTAAGAGAAAAGTATGACGTCACATCCAAAACGCCGAAAATAAGCTTCATTGAACCTCATGGAATTGCAACCTGGATAAGAAACACAAGATTTAAAAAATAAAACACTTTAAATCATAAAAATTGTGCACCGTAGGCTTGTGCAAGGATCTCGCTGACTTTTGACAAACTTTAGCAATTTGGCTACTCAGCAAGAAAAACCTATAATTAAAGGAAAACAAAAACGAAACATTATGCGTCAAGCATACATTATGAAACACTTTCCAACACACTCAGAATAGTGTAAAAATTGTCACCCTATAAGGTGAAAGATGATGTCTGTGTAAACAATTTGGAAAAGGCATAACACAGTTCAAAACCCTATTTCAGCAATTACCAACAAAAGTCAGAAAAATATCCGTTTTCTTTGCTATCGATTTGTATATATACTACACAGAGCTAAGGTTTAGCTCAGTTAGAAATCGCATAACTCAGTTGAAAATTCCCCTTCCCCAATGTCTGTAAATAAACAGAAATGTACTCAAGATCTTTTGTGCAGCCCTGTATATGATATATAGAATTTATACACACCTAGTAATATGCAAAAAATTAATGAAAATTGAAAACGCACTTCCATTAATTAATGTTCACAGACAGAATTCTAAATGAATTCTTTTGTGTGTCTCTGTAAATAAACGATGAATGCTATGCACACCATATTCTATAGTAAGCATCTTGTAGAGTGCACCTCAGTGATATAAATCAATTTTAATATGTTTAAAATACTGTAACATCATTAAAATATACTGCAAACGGTGGTTTTTCCTCATAGACGGTACTGTAACGGAATTATTTTGAATGTCCTTGTAAAAGAACTATAAACGCTACACACTTCATTTTCAATACAGAACATGTCAGAGTAAACCACTACATCAGTGTTTCCCAAACTTTTGGGCTCGCGGAGCCTTTTTTGGGAAGAATTTCTAAAGTGGAGCTCCTTAACCCCACGGTACTCTATGGTTTACAAATTAATGTTTTTTTTATGCCTATGTAGTAGAGAAAGATCTCCTGGATAAGAGTCCGAACCAGTAGTTTCTAACATGGGGCCAAGGTTCTCAGTTTGGCCCTTTTCTTGATACAGAAATTCTGAATTCATACTAGAAATTTTGAAAATCAAATTTTCTATTATTTAACCCCGTAACAGTTATATTTAATATTACTATTATTGGACACAATAAATTAAAAATAAGGACTAAAAACCACTCTTTTGTATTAAAATATCTGCCTTGTAAAATCGAGATATGTCCGCCAAATAGAGCAAAAATTAGTAGTTTGTGAAAGCTTTTAGTAACGAAGAAAGCAAACTCTTCTTACCCGACCGACGTTCGAACAATACTGTTAAGGGGTTAATGACATAAATTTTTAAAATTAAAAATATTCTTTGAGGATTTCCAGTATGAACGCGCAATTAAAGATCAAAATGGTAACCCTGTCTGGGTCATGTATTGCATTGGAGGCTTACGTGAAATTATTATTATTATTTATGGCGAAAACCACACACACAGAAAAAAGGTAAGTTGTACAGTTTTCGTTTACAAATAGAGACTTCTGTATAATTCCAATAGGCTACTCGCAAAAAGAAAGAAAATGCTTAGGCCCTGTCGCCCATGAGTAATTATATAACACGTTTTCGCTAGTCCCGCCCACTCGTAATAGAATAATGCGATTACGGATTCTTTTGTCTTTCTTCTTTACGTTTCTAGTACTTCTAAACATGCAACGAAACCGAATCGCCTCCGAGCTTCTTCTTTTGAACCATTTTTTAAAATACATTTAGAAGCAGATCATCGTATTAGGGTTTAAGTGGGCGGGGCAAAATATATAAGCTGTATTGATAGGTGCAGCATCGTTCACTTTTTTGGATGTTTCATTTGAAGTATGTAGCTATTAATTATAGTTTTGAAAGAAACTTTCTTTCACCATTGATTTTGCCTAAAATAGATATATGGTAAAAACTACACATGCTAAAAGAATTACAACTAGTAGAAAAACTTTACTAACAAAACCGGTTATATTGGTTGGGTTAAATTTATATCAGGGCGGGTACTCACTGACGAAAAGTCTAAGCAAGAGGTGCAACTGAGCAAAAGTTTAGATTGTTAGTGTGATGACAAATGTAAAGAACCAATATATGTTTTTTAATTTCTACAGCCTTATTTCTGATAGGTTGGTTGGTTGGTTGTATAAGGTTTAATGGCGCAAGGTCCCATTGGGGACAAGCTGCGCCAATATTTCTGAAAGGAAAACGTGGCGTCATAACATAAGAATCTTAGCCAATGCCGATACCAATTTAAACAAAATATTAAAGAGGGTTGTTAAGTGATACAATATGTTAAAAAAATGCGTTTTCAGCAACATACATGAGAATTTTTAAAATACATTAAATGCAAATACATAAAATAAAATAAATCAAACCAAAATTGTTATACAGAAAATAGATACATGTATAATGCAAATTTTTGTACAATTAAAAATACATATATCAGTATTTTTCAACCCAGTGATAGATGTATTTATTTTTGACACATACACACACAAAAATTCCTAGATACTTTCGAAAAATTTTCCCATGCAATATGCTAATTTCTTTCATGTTTTGTTTCTGGAACGCCATGGAGCTCCTGAAAAATATAGGCGGAGCCCCAAGGGCTCCGCGGAGCATACTTTGGGAACCTCTGCTCTACATGATCTATCAATTTCATGGCAATCCGAGTATATTTACGCGAGTTAGAACACGGACAGACAGCAGACAGACAAACCGAATTCATAAACACTTTTCAACTTTGTTGGAAAGTTTTAAAAACTGTTAGCAAAATAATACTGAAACATGGATCGTTCTATAACCTCCATTTTTAATCGGATTGGCACTCGGTGCACGGATATCGCAAACATAACCTTTGCTGCAAATTTGGCTGGGGGTAAAGTGCAGTGATGTTGAGCAACGAGAGAGTAGGGAAAAGTGAAGTTGAGCAAAGAAGGGTAAGAGCAACCAAACTAAAAACAAGAAAGGAAATACCTGTGTCAAACACAGATTATGAAACACTTCCCAACACTTCTAGAATACTGAAACATCATTTCACCGTTTAAAAAGGACTCACTTTGATTGTGCCCCCCCCCCCCGAAGCCACCATGGTCGCGTATTTTCGTGATTGATTAAGTAAGATCAATTATATATTTGAATAAGTTCAGCTTGTAAGAAATTTTTAAGTAAAAAATGTCACTGCCTCCCGGACTATGAAATTTCCGTTAAGTAAAACATTTTACTGACTTCTGCAGTTTCGTTAAATAGAGTTGGAATTACATGTATCTATTTGAATCAGCAATTAAAATATCTTTTTGATGAAATGGCAGTTCTTATTTTTGGGGTTCAAATAAGTTTTTTAAAATAAATTTAAAAAAGAAGAAAATCCATTTAAGAATGGTTATAAGTTAACATTTTCGATAAAATGTGTACAAATTACAAATATCTATATATAAAATTGTGATAATGTATAGAAACTCTAATTATCCAAACTAATGTATTCTATTCGTAATCTGATTAAGCAGAAATCCGAATAATAGATAATCATAAGAAAATAAATATGTAATGTTGGCAAATAAAAATTACTGCCAAATCGCTTTTGTGTAATAAAAGGTAGGCCTAATGTATTTAAAGGTAGGCCAACATTAGGCTTACATTTTAATAAGATCACTCTTACCACAAACATTTAAAAAATGTGTGGTACTTTCATACTTTTAGATGTGTAATTTGAACATGTTTAACAAAGTTAATTGTTTTGCCGTCAAACGTAAATACCGACTTAGAATTGTCTAAATATAGACCAATTAAATATAAAATTTAACATTGGTTTTAGAAGGAATTACAAGAAAATTATATTTTTAAGAACAAAAATTTACAATTCACATTTGTTGTTTTTCCTTCAATACATTTCTTTATTTCCTTATATCGATCGTATATTTGGTAATCTGCATGACTAGAGTACAGATAATAAGAGTTTTACTGTATTTTTTTTTTACATTTGGGAAACTGGTGTCATCTTATTGTTAATTTGCTTCAAGGAATATTGAAAAAAAGTACATTAAATTTTTAAGATAAGTATACAATTCAACAGTAACAAATCAATTTTTTTAGTCGTTAATTTTGTTTTAATTAAAATTCTTTAATTTTTTTTTTTACAATTAAAATTATTTTTTTTTCAAAATTTTATCCCCAAAATACTATTTACTGCATTCCTAATAACAACCAACTGAAATACGAATAAAATTATTAAATATAGAAGGGTCTATAGTTCTGCGCAAGTAACCACGAATGTAGTGCAAATACCACGTGTGCAAGTCCCACGGCACCACAAGAATCAGTGTTCAAAACTACAGAACAAGCCACAAAGTTGACACAGTGTTGCCATTTATCCTTATTTAAGTGGGACATCCGAATTTTAGGGTTTCTAAGTACCGTCCCGCGGAAATACTGTGTGGAATGTGAATTTTTCTGATGCACGAACTATTTTCAATTTGTTCTTGTTCCATGCTATTCTTTAGTCTGTATCGAGTGTAATTTACAAAATATAGAAATATGAACAATAAGGATCTAAAAACATTACTGATAACTTCCTATATTATATAAATTTTAACAACGTAAACTGATTAATTTCACCAAGCTTTAATTGATGATTTTTTTGCGATTGATGACTGCTTAATTCTAATGTACGTTTGATTTACGTTTAAATTAATCTGTGATTTCTTAGGGCTTATGTTTGTGTTGAAAATTTGTATAAAACTACCAAATTTCAGGCATTATAATATTATTAATTAGTGGGGACACTGTTAAAAATTAGCTGTAAACTGTCCAAGCTTAGTCATTCGACTGTTTTTGTAGAAAATCGTTACCTAACCATAATTTAACCCTATTCTGACAATAATATGGTCAGAATAGAGTTTAATTACCTTTATGTAATCGGTTTCCATAAAAGCGGAGGAATGACTGGACAGTATACAGCAAATTTTTAACAGTGGAGACTAGTTCATTTTTAAGTAATAACTTTGAATTTTTGCCATGTTAGGCAACTATTGATAACTTAGAAACCTTGATATTGTCTGAAATGTTCTTAAAAGAGTGTAAAGCTTAAGACATAAAGAGTAAGAACTTTTTTTTTAAGACTTGAATTTTTCTGATAAATGTTTGATCAAGATTCTATTTTTAAAGAAACATGTATGTAATTTGTACAAAAATAAGTAAAATTGTGAGAGTTGAAAATACATTTTAGTGCTTCAAATTCACATATAATTATTGAGTTTCATTCCTTATAATGTTAACTAAGAAAGATCTGCCAATGTATATGTAGAAAAGTTGAGTTTGTGCTATATTACAATATTTATGTCCTTTAATAAGATTCATTTACTAACACTGATGACTCTGCAAATGTTGGTGATTAATCCAAAAATTTTAATTAATTGTTGAATTACCTACATGCTGTGTCTCTTCGAAATTATTCAGTTCTCACAAACGTTATACAAGGACAGAAAACTCTATTTTTTTTAGTCCCGATTTAAAAGATTCTTTCCCGTTTTCTTTTAAATATTCTGGGTTCGTTATTTGTATTAGTGCCCAATGCCGGCGATTTTTTTCCATAGAAATATTTATTATTCTTTGTCTATCCTTTCTAGAGTACTGCAAATAATAATGGTCATTTTGAATTTCTGTAAAAGCTTGTGACAGACGTACAATTCATTATTCTTCTTATTTTTGTTCTAGACTTTAAAGAGTGTAAACATTAATTTGCAATACCCTGCATTTAGCAATATGAAATTTGTGTTTTGTAATGCTGTCATAATCTGTGCAAGGGCATGATTTTTATGCTTGTTTTGTTTGTTATGTGTGCAATTATAGTGTTCATAATAGTTTAATAATCTTTTACATAAATTTGCAACTTTATAGTTGTACAATTGACTATTCCATAATAAAGTAAAACGTTAGAAACCTTAATTGGGTAAATGTAATTAACCTGTAAGGCTGAATTACTCATAGATTTAATCGGAAATTCCTTTACAGTAAAAAAAAGGGCAAAGAAATTACAAATTGATTATTTTAGACCAATATTTTCCCGATCGTGTATTTCTAAAGCATTTTTTGTGAGTCATAGATGAGATAATAATTAGTGAGATATTTTCCTGTTTGTACGACCTCAGAAATTTATTTAGCTGCTGATTATGTTATTTTAGAAAATAAAAATAAAAATACGATAAATTCAGCGTGATATAAATATTTACATAGATTATACAAGATTATCTTCAAAGCTAAATTTAAATGATCACGTAAGAGAAAATATTGTTTTTGTACTGGTACGGCGTGTGATTTAGATCAACTTAGACATTTTTAAGCAAAATATTTTATTAATGACCAACACTGTTTTTGAAGTATTTTAATTTCATTGCATATGCTCTTAAAGATGGGATACAAATCTAGATTTCCATTCCATTGTTTTAATAATATGACTCTTATTGACTGAATTATAAGTTCATAAATATTTCACGAATCACCAAAAAAGTTCGAAATATTGCATTTTACCGTCATACAAATTACAAAATTAGATTTGTAGATTGTTTTCTGAATTAGAGACCGATTGTAAGCAGTAATGTAACTGTTTCTGTAAATAATTGGATGCTACATTTACTTCTTTTTTAAGACAGTATCTCAGTCATATGTGAGTTTCATTCATGCATACATACATATATATGAAGCGATAGTTTTTTAATTTTCCCATAAAAATATTTTTCTTCATGAAACTTCGCCTAAATGGAATTTTGAAATCGAATTTCTAAGTCACTAAATAGGAAAAATTTAAGCGACTAATAAAGCATAGTGAGTAATATACCACATGAAAAGGTAAATAAAAAGCAGTGTTCGGTTGTTGAAAATCGGGATTAGAATTCTTGACCTGCATGGAAGAATGAATATTATTTCTAGGCTTCGAACAAATAATTCTGCACTTTTTCATGGAATTGTTTTCTTTAAAATGTTGTGAAATTGAAGATGTAGACACTTCATTAACATTTATAAAATAATTTATCATATATATTATTTCTGTTGTCACCATCCCTTTTTCTAAGCAAATACAAAACACAGAACGATAAATGAGATATCACATGAGAGGATTTTGAACCGGCTTCTGACATAGTACACTTACATTTCGTTAAAACATGTTTTTAGATAAAAATTGCAATTAATTAAAAATTAAACCAGCATTGTTTTCATAAATAAAAAGAAATCTCTAATTTTTCTCAAATCAATGTTGCCACAAAAACAAAATACCGCATTATATCGTGCTCAACAATAATTATAAAAAAATTGTAATAAATTGTTATTTTATATTTATGATTAAAAAGAAAAAAATAAATTCAAATGCTCAATTTATTTTTCTTTGTCCCATGTTTTTTTCAGAAACAGATGATGTCATCCTCTAATGAAGTTAAAATACAATTGATAATTTTTTTTGCCTTCGCTATCAGCGATCAGTTTTTACTGTAACGTTGATTGAATAAATGAGATGATATTCTGGCTTGTTGTAGATATTTTTAGTCCTTATGTTTTATATATAAATTTAAACCTGCATCTAAAGAATATTAAAATACAGTGTGAAATGTTTTCACGGGTCCACTAGTATTCATAATTTTTTTAAACTCTAAAAGCGTAAATTTATGTTTACTTACATTGAATAAAAAGTTTCGTCCAAAAGCGCATTTATTGGAATCAAGAAAGATTAAACAATGACAATATAATGGCCATATCAGCGCTTCTCACAATCCGGGAGATTTTCTAAAAGGAAATGAGTTCGTGTAATTTTATCAACATTGAAATTGATACATGTAACCAATCGACAACAATTCTGAAAATATTTCAAGCAAAAATATGTTGAACTTATTTTTGTGCTGTTTAATTTTCATCACAAGGTAACTTATTTTTAAAGTGTCTTCTTTTCTCCAGAACTCCCAATTATTTGAAAAGGCAGGAACTTTACTCGGATATACAAGGTGTCCCCTTTTATGACTGTTCAATAACTATTTCATAAACCGTTAGAATTAGAGGTATAGTTCCACGTACAAAAATGTTTCAAATATCTTCATCACATTGTAATAAACTCCGGTGGGATTAATAAATTGCGATCTGGTAGCCGTGACACCCGGAGCATTACAGTAGTCGATCTTTTAGAAGAAATATTTTTTTTATTCGAAACATCGAATTACAAAGCATTTCTCCAACAGATTTCAGTATTATAAAAAAATAATAAATGCGTAAGTACTGTGAATAATAAACAAAATGCAATAAAGTTCTCTAATCTCTCCTTCACGATCTCTATTCGAGACACTCTGATTCTAATAGTGGGTTCAGTCTTTTTATTCGGCGATGCTATTAAGTTGGACCGGGTGTCCAATTGAGGTCGAGCCGAATGCTCTTCGGGACTCCTCTGTCACAGTCTGTTCGTTTCCGTTTTCACCCGAGACCTATCTGCTCAGGTCTCCCCTTCGCTTCCCTGCCACACTCGGCTTCTCAGGGTTACGTCTCACCCTCTCGCTCCAAAACCAATTCTCTTCTCCCCGTCCTCTCTCCTTTCCTCAAGCCAAAGGGGGTAGGGAGGAAATATTCATCCCGGCCTCCTCTACCTTCAGCAGCCTACCCTGGGTGGCATTCAGTTCTTATTGGAAGGCTAAAATGACCTCCCTTGGCGTCCGATAGTCTGGGAAAGCTTTTCCCATCCCGACCTCACAAGGAGAGCAATAAATTTGTTAATGTCAGGCCCGGCGCCATGCAGTCGCAGATATTGTTTCTAAAATGTCCAAACCATTCAGTATAGGAGATCGATCGCTTCTTTAGATTTGAACCGACAACTCAGGAGGTCTGTGGTAACGTTTAAACAAGCTACCTTCGCTGGGATATGAGAAACTGTCACAGCAATACCCCCTCGAGCCGGTGAGATTTTTCATGTACTGGGAAAATCTTTAATCATTGCTGGTGCACTGGCGTTCCATACACACCCAACACACATGTTAATTCTCAATAGAGGCTTACCTTAAACATTAAATTCACAAGTTTATAATACACTCTACAGACTCACATTGTTATATTAAATTTCAATATTCATACACAATTCAAATACTCAATTATTTCAATTACTAAATTAAAAACTATATACAAAATTACTGAGTGGAATGTTATTTATTCCATTCTACTTAATAAGTCTACATGTGGAATTTGGCTATCCCTGGCCGACATCCTAAGGATCTGCGAATATCCTGCCCTTTTCCAAAATCTCTAATTAATCGGAAATCATTTCCGGCGTCGTTTTACAACTGTTTGACATTGCTGACTTTAGTTTTGTGTTGCAGCGATAGGAATCCTGGGGTTTCTAAACAATTAGATTCGAAAAACGTTTTTCGCTTCCTTCCTAACGCACAATAACGGTTCACCCCTTTTGTGGATTTCCGTCCCGAAGATTTGAACCTAAAATCTTCCTTTCGCTTTAAGACTGTGTCTTTACTTTTTTCTTCATCCTTACTTTCCTGGATTTCATTCCTTAAATAAACCACCCTCACTCTTTCTTTATAATCCTTTTCCTTCACCCTTGTTTTGGGTGCTGCGATGACCGGTGTTGTAGCGAATTTCGTGTTAATGGGAGACCCACAATGCGTTTCCCCTGCGCTTTGGCTAAGGGGGAAGGTAAAAACTAATTAATACTGCTTTCAATCTCTACAGATTATCGCATAATAGACCTGCCATGCAGGCCGATTTGATAGTTCCACAGACACTTGGCACAGATTGACTGCCCACCCGCATGTGCCTTGCGCTCGTCTAAACATGCCTGTACGGCTATCCTGCTGAACGTGAAAACCCAGTTTTCACCGACGACCTAGTTTGTCTTCCCTCTCACTCGTGCCGTTCGTTTATTCGAGTCCTCATCCTCTACCAGGAAGACGTGCCAGCTCTCGCCCCGTCCTGGATTTGAGCCACTGCTCTTTAATTGGTCCTTCATATTTACATAGTTCTGCAATAATTTAATTAATTGAGTAGCTACATCAAGATATTTGCTACTTTTTACACACTGATCCATTGGGACGGTTAGGCCGCCGCACGAGAGCGGCGTTTATTCACATGTTAGACTTATTAATCTTGGTTATATATAGGATAGAAAAACATTAATTATTTATTTATTTACATACATACAATTTTTGCCATTTATTAAACTTCGCCTTTGTCTTCTCTCTTTGCTCTTCACTCTTCTCTTACTTCTTCTGTCCCTTGAATTCATGTCCTTTCTCTTCACTTTCTTCTCTCTTCGAACTTCACCCCTCACCAACTGTTCTTACTTACCTGGACCAAATTTTTAAAGGTTTCGCCTCAGGTGCACTGGGTGGGACTGCCCAATAATGGAGCCTATCTCAAGTGCGGCTCCATTTCCTGGAGAAAAGCTGTGAGTGCTTTCCTCCCTTCCGGAACCACGAAATAGTTCCGGACAGTTGAAGCTGTGAGCTTCGGGCAGAACCTGTCCCTGAGAGGCTGTGTTCCTATGCATGCCACAAGTAGATGTTCACTCGTGGCGGGATCTGGGTCTGTGCAAAATGGGCATCCTCGCGTAAGAGTTCTTACCTTGAATCGGTGGAAGTATTCCGGAAATGGTCCATGCCCTGTAACCGCCCAGTTAATGAGAGGCGCAGTCCAGGTGCGTTCTTCCGATACTTTCGGAATTATGGTGAACACATTTCTCCCTGTTTCCGCCTCCTCCCATCGACTTTGCCAGAGGGCTCTCACCTCCTGGCGGATCCTGGTCTTCACGGACCGGGGCGACAGACTTAGAGGGACGTCCATGACATCTAAACCTGCACCTGCTTTCGCAAGGCGGTCTGCCGTTTCATTGCCGTGAATCCCTACATGGGCCTTTACCCAGAACCATCTCACCTCAAGGCCTTCTCTCGCCGCGTGAACACGTGCACATAGTGGGTCTTGCGAGTACGGATTTGCTAGTGCCGTCAGCGACGATCTAGAGTCGCTGAACAATGACAGCTCGCTTCGGGCTCTGCACAACTCCAGCGCTTTGATAATGGCGACTAGCTCGGCCTGGTACACTGTCGCATGGGGCGGGAGGTGATAGGCTTGCTCTTCAATCAATTCCCCACCGTCATAGATTGCTACGCCGGATCCTACACCTCCTCCAATTTTTGACCCATCAGTAAATACTGATATCCCCTGCTGGCTGTGGGGTTCCCCGTTGTTTTGGGGTGCTTCTTCCCAGTCAATGGCAGGTGCCTTCGCAGGGTGTACCGACCATCTCTCCATCCGTTTTTGGACTTCGTCCGTTCTAATAGTTGTTCCACCAACTTCGGCATTTTCCCCTAAGCGGAGGACGCGACTCTGGTTGAACTCCCTTTCCACCATTAGATCCAATGGCAGGGTTCCGGCGAGTACCTGAAGCGCTACCGTACTAGTTGTTCGGTAACACCTGGTTATCGCGATGAGGGCTAACCGTTGGGCTGTGATTAAGCTTTCTCTCATGCGGCCGGTCCCCGACCACCAGAAACTACAACCATATGTCGCGAGCCTCTCTATGCCGTTTTTGTAGAGACGCTTCAGTACGGTCCCTTTGAGACCCCAGGTCCTCTGACTGAGTGAGCGGGTCGCTCTCACGTAGTTTGCCAGACTTTGTTTGACGTATGCGCAGTGTGCCATTCCGTTCAGCTTATCGTCCACCATCACTCCGAGGTATCTAGTGTTTTGTGCGACTTTAATGGGTCTTCCAAGGAAGGAGAGTCTGGGAGCCGTTTTAGGGTTCCTTTTGTAACTCCCCAACCGGCGCACTTTTCGGAAGTAGACCAGTACGGTCTTTTCCGCGGAGAACTCGAGTTTATGCATCGCCGCCCAACGAGCTATCTTCGCTAAGGCAGGATTTGCCCGCTTCGCACAAACATGGGCGTTTGGCGCTTCGACTAAGATGGCAAAGTCGTCGGCATAAGCGATGATTTTCACGTACTCTCCCAAATCCAACTCCAACAAGGAGTTCGCCACCAAGTTCCAGAGAAAGGGACCTGAATTCGAGCCCTGAGGGCAGCCTTTGTCATACATACGTTCCAGGGACACGTTTTGCGTTCGAAATTGGATTTTCCTCTCCCTTAGGAAACTCCGAACTAGTCGATAGAGATTTTCAGGGCAACCCATCCTTTGCAGTTGAGCATAGATCGCCGGCCACCATAAATTGTTAAAGGCGCCTTTAACGTCTAGCATGATGAGACAACAATCTTTGTCTCGTGCGTGGCAGTCTTCGACTGTCTTTCGCACTTCATGCAGGGCATGCTCTGTGCCCTTTCCTGGAGTAAAACCGAATTGGTTTTGGTGGAGGAACCCTCGTGACTGGGCATGGAAAACCAGCCTGTTTGTCACAAGTTTATCCAACACCTTACTCCAAGCTGTCAAAAGACAGATAGGACGGTAGGCGCTTGGGTCCGAGCGATCCTTTTCAACCTTATTAAACAGAACAAGGTCTGCTATTTTCCAGCTAGAGGGGAACTCTCCTTCCCTCAAGCACTTATTCATGAGTGATATGAATAGCGGTTTGTTTGCCCTGTAAACTAGTTCGATTACCTCCATGGGTAATCCATCGTGTCCTGGCGCTTTCCCTCGGTTCGCGGTCCTGAAAACGGCTTCAACCTCCTTTTGGGTGAATTCCGGATCGTCATCAGCCAACGGGTGTGTCTCTGCCCGAATTTCTTCGTGCGACGGCTCATCATCTCCGTCTACCGGGAAGTGGTATTCCATCAGTTTCCCGATGGTAGCTTCGAAGCTCGTGGTTTTCTCCTCGTCCCCTGTCCCGACCATTTTCAATTTCAGATTCTGGGAGGATTTACCTCTCATCCAGTCAAAGTGCGGGCCAAAGGGTTTCCCCGGCTCAATCTCTTCGAGAATGCGCCGATAGTACGCCCACTTGGCCCTTCGGACCGCTCGTCTGAACTGAGCTCTTACCTTGCGGAAGAGTCCCTCATACTCTTTCCGCTGGTCGGGATCCTCACATTGCCGGTACCGCCTCCTTGCGGCACCCACCTTTTTCCTTTCTCCGAGGAGACTTGGAATCCACCACGGCTCTGCCTTTTTACGCACTTTCCGGGTACGCACGTACTTCTCGCAGAGACCTTGAACGATCTCTGTGAGACTAGAAACACACTCGTCGACCGACTTCCCTTCCAACCAGTCGACCGACATGTCACCTATCCTTCCGGACAGGGCCTCCCGGAGGTTGGGCACAATCAAGTCCTTGAACCGAACCCGGTATTTGGGCCTTTGGGGTGGGATCTCTGTTGAGATCTCCGTAGCGATACGCATGTGTTCCGTGGCTGTCGCTCTGGACTCTACTTTCCAACCAACAAGAACTGTCGGTCTCAAGGGGGAAGGTAACAAAACCTTTCTTTTCCTCCCTTCCAGATTCCCTCACCTCGTTCTTTTGATAAGCCGGAACTAAGCGGTTCGTGGGGTTGGGGGGAATTGAGTGGTCACTCCTGTGCTTTTTTTTCTGTGCCGAACTCCCAATGCTAACAGGCGGTTTTGGTTTCATTCTGTATAACAAATTTTGTGTTTTGCTTTCCAATAAATAATAATCCATTACTACCTCTGCATCAACAACGCCGGCGTAAGTCCTAACTTTATTTCCTAAATCACACAGATTAAGCTCTATTTCGGCGAGGGGTAGACATTTAAACTCATTTTGTAATGGCTGTTTTACCCATACGACTCTCCCTGTGTATTGTTCTTGGGTTACCTGGTTGGCACTAATTAAATCTAGCGACGTAGCCATGTCTCTAAAAATTTTCATTTCTTTCCCATTTATAATCCCTTGTCTTAAATAGGGCTGGAACATTTCATTTAATTCATCGAGGTCGGCCAACCGATTAACCACTTCTGGTAGCCGTGACACCCGGAGTATTACAGTAGTCGATCTTTTAGAAGAAATATTTTTTTTATTCGAAACATCGAATTACAAAGCATTTCTCCAACAGATTTCAGTATTATAAAAAAATAATAAATGCGTGAGTACTGTGAATAATAAACAAAATTCAATAAAGTTCTGTAATCTCTCCTTCACGATCTCTATTCGAGATACTCTGATTCTAATAGTGGGTTCAGTCTTTTTATTCGGCGATGCTATTAAGTTGACCGGGTGTCCAATTGAGGTCGAGCCGGATGCTCTTTGGGACTCCTCTCTCAATGACTGGGCCGTCTGTTCGTTTCCGTTTTCACCCGAGACCTATCTACTCAGGTCTCTCCTTCGCTTCCCTGCCACACTCGGCTTCTCAGGGTTACGTCTCACTCTCTCGCTCCAAAACCAATTCTCTTCTCCCCGTCCTCTCTCCTTTCCTCAAGCCAAAGGGGGTAGGGAGGAAATATTCATCCCGGCCTCCTCTACCTTCAGCAGCCTACCCTGGGTGGCATTCAGTTCTTATTGGAAGGCTAAAATGACCTCCCTTGGCGTCCGATAGTCTGGGAAAGCTTTTCCCATCCCGACCTCACAAGGAGAGCAATAAATTTGTTAATGTCAGGCCAGGCGCCATGCAGTCGCAGATATTGTTTCTAAAATGTCCAAACCATTCAGTATAGGAGATCGATCGCTTCTTTAGATTTGAACCGACAACTCAGGAGGTCTGTGGTAACGGTTAAACAAGCTACCTTCGCTGGGATATGGGAAAATGTCACAACATCAAAAGTCATTTTCGTCACAATAGTTGTTTTTTGTAAAAGTTACTAAATTTTTATGTGGTTCCAAGCTCCAAAAATGTTATATTTAGAAAACTTTCTCCACACTGTAATAAGTGAAACAAAAAAAATTCCAATTTTTACTATCAAAACTTGACACTTTTAATTTAACGAAATTTCATCATTTTCTGATAATTACTATATATTATTCTAATTCTGATAATTATATATATATATATATATATATATATATATATATATATATATATATACAGTATCCCCCTAAAGTCCCTTGCCACTCTCTTAACTTCAGAACGGCTGCTGCTATATTCATAAAAGTAGTGTCTAGGTATAGTAAAGTAGCCTGCGCTACTCAATGAAACCGCAAACTGCGCCACCTGGTGAAATGCTGTGGAGTTAGCATTCCTATCTCGAAAACGGGAAGAGATAGAGAAAAAAAGTGATTTACAAAGTTGTAGAGCATCATCGATTTAGTACAAAAAGACACATTGTGGGCATTAATGCGAAGAATAAAACGGTTAAAATATGCATTTGTCTTTTCGTGATTTCCTACACTGTGACGTGACAAAACGATGTTAGAAAGAAAAAAGGAACTAATTATAATAATATACCTTAATTTTAGATTTTCAAACTTCTCACCGTCAGCTGCAATGCATATTTGGAGGATTGTTTGAATTTCACGTTGCACACGTTGGAGCATAGATGGTGACACGTTGGCACAAGCGTCCGTAATAGCGTCGTTTAATGTCCTGCAATGTTTGTGGAGGGGTCGCACAGACCTGCTGTTTCATAACTGGTTGTTTTTTTCTTTCTAAGATCGCTTTGTCACGTCACAGTGTAGGAAATCACAAAAAACAAATGCGCGTTTTAACCGTTCTATTCTTTGCATTAATGTCCACAAAGTGTGTTTTCGTACTAAATCGATGATACTCTACAACTTTGTCAATCACATTTTTTCTCTATCTCTTTCCGTTTTCGAGATAGGAATGCTAACTCCGCAGCATTCCACCAGGTGGCGCTGTAGGCGGTTTCATTGTGTAGCGCATGGCTACTTTACCATACCTAGACACCACTTTTATGAATATAGCAGCAGCCGTTCCGAAGTTAAGAGGGTGGCAAGGGACTTTAGTGGGCATACTGTATATATACATATATATATATATATATATTGTAATTAATGTTTTTCAAATATCAAATTATCTTTAAGAGGTGGAAACATCTTAGAGAACATTTACAAAGATAAATTTTCTTTAAGCAAAAACTGAATAAATATCCTTAGAAAATTTTAATAAAATCCTAATGAATATTAAATATATTCAGATAGTATATAACAGAGTTTCTTAAACTGTGGTCCGCGGACCCCTGGGGGTTCGCAAGCTTGCAGCCGGGGGTCATCAAGTGCAGCGTTGAATTCACATTTTTTTATCGGCAGGAATTTCTGTAGCTGCGGCGGAGAAAGGGGGGGGGGGAGGATTGCAGGAGTAAAACTTCTAGGCAAGGACCATTAAGAAGCATAAACCACTAAATCTTCCGGGGGAGACATTTCTGTGCCCGAGAAGGCGATTCTTCCCCTTTTCTCCAAGAGCCGAACTCTGAATTTATCTGTGCGCAAGCCATACATTTTTACCAAATATTATTTTCTGGAACATTGGAACAACGTATGCATCTCAATGGACTGCCTAATTGCAGATCAACTTAACATTCACCTCAGTTAGCTTCAAATATGCATATTGTTTCGCGTTGCCATAGTTGCATATTCACGTTAATAGTTCGATCAGCTTGATTAAAGCTAAAGCACCACATAGGGCCTGATTACCAGTGGACTAAACATGCACCAGTAAAAATAAATAGAAATTTTTGCCTCAATTTTGACAAAAATTCTGCATGATTAAGGTGCTTAAATAAGCAAAAAAATTCTACTTAAATTTATTGGTAGAAGTTTGCCCCGCCACTAATCAGGCACTGGTACTGCATGTAGTTTGGACACACTGTCGTATTCACCGTGACTCAGTAGTTGCTAAAAAATTGCCGGGAGATTTGAAATCTTCATTCAACGAATTTGTTTTAGTAATAAATTATATCAATGCTCGTCCATTGAATTCTAGACTTTTTAAAATTTTCTGCGAAGAAATTGGTGGTCAATACAAATAGCTACCCTTGGATACAGAAATTAGGTGGCTGTCACGGGGAAAAGTCTTAAATCGAATTTTTGCACTGCGTGATGAAGTAAGACTGTTTTTAATGGATTCCACATTCCATTTGAAAGATTGTTTTAGTGATTCCTTCTGGCTTGTCAAGGTGGCGTATTCGACAGATATTTTTAGTTTTCTGAATGAAGTGAATTTAAGATGACAAGGAATATCAGTACACATTTTCAAAGTCTAGGATAAAGTAGAAGCAATAAAAAAATATTGATTTGTGGGCAAATCGACTTGAAAATAATATTTTTTTCACCATTCACAACACTATTCGATTTCTTACAAACATCTGTTGATAATAATTTCCTCTGATATCATTAAACATTTTGTTGTGCACTTGAAGCACTTAAAATAAACTTTCAGACTTCATTTTTCTCCCTCGAAGTCACAAAATGAGTGGATGAGGGATCCATTATTCATTTCATTTCGAAGAAATTAGTGAAATCAAAACATTGACATACTTAGAGCAGGAACAACTTGCGGAATTATCATGCGATGGTTCCACGAAGAAAATTGCTTTCAAAGTAAATAGCCTTCCTAATTTTTGGTTGCGTGTGAAATGCATAGGCAGAACTGGCAGAAAAATATATCAGGCAATTATGTCCCTTCTACACCACATATTTGTGTGAAAAGACTATCTTCAGCCTTCTGCACATGAAAAACAAATATTGAACCAGATTTACGGATACAAGTCTCAAACATTAAACAAGACAATGTACATCTGGTAGCAAAAAAAAAAAAAAAAAAAAAAAAAAAATGTAGCAGCAGCATTCTCATAGGGTTGTAGTTGGTATATTTTAACGGTTTTAAAATGTACGCGATTTTTCTTATTAATGTCGCTAATTTTTTACAATAACTAAACAGAGAATATGTGTAATGAACAATAAATAAGGTGCATGCATTAAAATAATTTCTTATTTTATATTAAAAAAAAAAATTGTTGGAGGTCCCCGAAATACATGTCCAGTGGCGTAGCTACATATTCATCGCCCTGGAGCAAGTACATTTGGTGCGCCCCCTTCTCTACAGGAAAAGGTTTACTAAAATTTGTTTTGTGGTTTAAAAAAAAAAACCATGTATAATACATTAAAACTGTAAAAACCGAATCTGCCTATAAAGACATCCTAAAAATTTTCATGTGCTGATAGAAGGAATGCTATATAATTATATCTGCTAAGACTAAAACCTGTTTAAAACGGAATTTCTCGCAGTCGTTCGTGATTCCGTCTTAATAGGCTTCATTTTATTTATTTCAAATTAATATAACTTTTTTCTGAAAAAAGGACAAACAATGCACATGAAAGTGCCCTTATTTGTGCTTTTAAGCATTCTTTACAATTTTTACAAATTCAGACGCATAAAATATTAAATTTATAATGTATATTATCTGAAATAAAAATTTTGATAAATAAAGTTCAAGGAATATTGTAGTTTCATTTATCTAATTTTTAATACAATAAAATCTGCTGAAACAGAATCACAAAACATTGGAAAAAAATTCCGTTTTAGACAGGTTTTCATGTTAGAAGGTACAATCCTACGAAGATCACGAAATATTTTTGTTAAAGCAGGATTCCGCTTTACAGGTTGCTGTATATTTTATAAAAAACCTAGCTAAATAAAAAAAATATATATATATATATTTAGACTAATATTTTTGCAAATATTTATTATGTTCCTTTGTAATTCTGCGCCCTTATGATTTTTGCGCCTGGAACAATGTGCTCCAACTGCTCCAAAGTAGCTACGCCCCTGTACATGTTCCATCAAAGAGGGTCCGCGAGATCGCAAAGTTTGAGATACGCTGGTACATGATATTAACACAGTCTATCAAATTTACCAACTTTTATTTTATTAAAATATAGCGAAAGACAAAATACTTATTTTTTGTCAATATTTTTTCAATTAATAAAATATCGAATTGGTGAGAAAAATTTTAATTTATTTTTCTGATAATTTGTATTTATACTTGTCTCACTGCTCTCTAAAATGAATACGTATAATTTTTATTGAAAATTTTCCAATTAAGATAATTTAATTTGAGTATTTGGAACTTATACATAATAATCATTCCGTGACAATGCGTCAGGTTATTTAAAATATATACATTTAAGAAATCCTTAATTAAATATAAAAGAAAAATAACTGGAATTTAAATTCAAACTTCAATCAAAAATAACAAAATACTATTTCGTTCTTTGGATTTAATATTAGCCCTTAATGCAATACAGCGTATAAGCTAGTTTGAAGCAAATAACAAAATTTAATTTTACTATGTAATTGAATTTCTTTCTATGATGAACTATAGCGTTTATTAATTTAAATAAATGAGGTCAATTAATCTTGATTGGTGCTTATTTCTTCCATTGTTTGAAACCAAGAATAGAAGCCACTGTAATCAGGCGATCGATAATGTTGGCTGTTTAAAGTTGTTGTTTCTAACACTCATTTGAAATGCATAAATATTTGTTCTGTAATTCGCAGTTGTTAGTGAATAAAGTTTGCATACAATAAAAATAACACTTTAGTTGAGTCAGTTGTTTAAGACTGACGCCATGGAATTAAGACAATAAACAGAATCTTGTGACCCTTGTGAGTGTTTTTATGGGAATATTCCTTCTTTGCCTATAAGAGTGAATGAACAGAAGGTGTGCATAGAGAATGCACCGATATCACGTCTTTAAGAACATGCTTCACAATATGTGGCACGAAATGGAGTGACTAATTGATTGGTTGATATCATGGATGTTCGACCGCCGCTATTCGCGGAACAGGTGGCGCACGGTCTTTCCCCTTCCCTTCAACACTGCCCCCGGAACGATCGTAGACCCGATCACGGAAGATGCCACCGGAAAACTTTAAAATCTAAATTCAATAAGTTTAAGATGTTGACCAGTGGATTTGGGCCGTCCGGGGCGTTTAATACATCAGACAACCTCAGCGACTCGAGATTATTATATCTCTCGGCGGCGGTCAGGGGCAGATGGGTGGGGCCGACCATCGCTACTCGTGGAACAGGTGGTGCGCGGTCGTTCCCCTTACCATCAACACTGCCCCGAACGGTAGTGAAACCGATCACGGAAGATGCCACCTGAAAACTTTAAAAGCTAAATTCAACAAGTTTAAGACATCGACCTGTGGGTTTGGACCAGGCGCGGCATTTAAGTTATCAGACGACCATGGCGGCTCCCAGATCATTATAGCTCTCGGCGGCGGTCGGAGGAGGTTGGGGGGGCGTACTTCGAAAAAAGAGGGTCAAGCGGTGGACGGATGGGTGGGGCCGACCATCGCTACTCGTGGAACAGGTGGTGCGCGGTCGTTCCCCTTACCATCAACACTGCCCCGAACGGTAGTGAAACCGATCACGGAAGATGCCACCTGAAAACTTTAAAAGCTAAATTCAACAAGTTTAAGACATCGACCTGTGGGTTTGGACCAGGCGCGGCATTTAAGTTATCAGACGACCATGGCGGCTCCCAGATCATTATAGCTCTCGGCGGCGGTCGGAGGAGGTTGGGGGGGCATACTTCGAAAAAAGAGGGTCAAGCGGTGGACGGATGGGTGGGGACGTCCATCGCTACTCGCGGAACAGGTGGCGCATGCTAGTCCCCTTTGCCATCAAAATTGCCCGGAATGGAAGTGGACTCGATCACGGAAGATGCCACTTGAAAATTTAAGAATCTAAATTCAATAAGTTTAAGACATCGACCAGCGGATTCGGCCGGCCGGGGCATTTAATGCATCAGACGACCGCGGCTTCGAGATCATTATAGCTCTCGGCGGCGCGGCGGTCAGAGGCGAGTGGGTGAGGACGACCACTGAAGTTTAATACATTGAGACTATCTTCTGGAATTTTTTAAAAAGGAAATGCGAAGTGTTTATGAAAATCTATTTTCAGTAATTTATTATGAAAATGTTAAAGTAGAAATCCGTAATTTGGTTTAGCTGCTATATTAAAAAATGGCGGCTTTACAGTTGGTGGACGAGAGCGCTTCGAAAAAAGAGGGTCAAGCGGTGAACATTTAATTTCATAATAGACTTCACCTATAACAATGTAACAAAAGAAAAGCTTTCTTAATCCAAAAGCCAGGGAAATACGTAGCTGTTTTAAAAAATATGCATTTTTAATGAAATGGTATAAATTCAAAGTAAAATGTAAGTTTCCAAAAAAATTCCTTTATTTAAAGTTACACAGAACAGCAAGATAACAATATTTCGAAAAACTCCCACGTATTTCGCTAGAAAAAAAATGGTGACAATTAATTTTTAAACATGTCAAGCTAAAAAGCTGTTCTGACACCCCCCCCCCCCCCCCCCCCCCGCCAAAGGAAAAAAAAAAGCTTACAGTTTTTGTGAGAAAACAGTAATGAGTGTTTTCGAGCTGTTAGCTCGTTATTCTTTCTATAGGTCCAAAATTACCCTTTAGCTTTCGCTATCGATTTCTAATTAATGAAATATGATTTTTGTGTGTATAGACAGTACTTTAAACGACAAAAAATAAATAAAATTTTATTAAATTAAAATAGAAATTTTGAACCCGTCAATTCAGTTTTATCCCTTAAGTTGTATTCAAGATCTAAATTTTCTGTAATGAAGGCATTTGTAAAAATTAATATTCCTAATATTCTTTCTTTAACAATCTATCATTATTATTCGATTATTTGTTTTTGACAAAAGTACAATATCAGTAAAGTCAAATTACAAGATGTCCGAAATTAATGTCCGAGAGGGTTACAGAAAAACACTATTCATTAGATAGTCATAAAATTTGGGGAGTGCCGTAAAGATGATGATGGAAAGAGATGATGGAAATGTTTTCTAAAGCTTTTTAAAAAAAAGCTTCTCAAATACTTGGTCGACCGTTATTCCATAACATCTCTTCTCTGTCCGACCTTAAGGACAGCATAGCACGCCACACACGTAACATTCCAACGTATTATATTCTGTATAATGATGCTATGTTGGTGATTTTTGGAACTAACTTTTTTGTTCAACAAAAAATTCTCATCAGCTCCTTGCGACACTCCTCAACTTACTGATGAATAGTTTTCTGTAGCACTCTTTGAGTTGTTTTGTTTAATTTGGGAAACATTGTTTTTATGAGTTGGCGCTGATAGTCATTTCACATTTTAAAATAATTAGTATTCTCTTACTACAATTAAAGAATAATATTTGTTTGGAAGGTATTGAGCTCAATTGTAAGGTATACTTTGACGGTGTGGAACTCAAGGTAGGAAGGTATTGAAGGTATATTTGGAAAGTATGGAACTCAAAGTAGGAAGGTTTTGAAGGTATATTTGGAAGGTTTTGAACTCAAATTTCAGTTGCTCTTTAGGTTTTAAAAATAACTTGTATGGTTAAAATGACGGTTGTCCGAAGCCCAAGTTTTAGCTTTTGAGTTGAATGAAGCAAGAAATCTCCTTAGAAAGTAATTAGTAAATATAATTTTTAAAGGTGGAAAGTTTAAGATATAAAAATAAAGTCACTGAAACTCTACATATTTTTAGAGTATTTTTCAAACATCAATAAAAAATACCTTCCAAATTAAAAGATGAAGGTTTATCATAATTAACTAATTACATTTCTATTGTTTATTGTAATATAAATATAAAACTTAAAATCATAAATTGGTTTTTTATTATGATCCAATTTAAGAAATGAAATCAATTATAAAATTAAGCAACAACAGAAAAAAAATACCGTTTTTTAAAAGTGTTTTTGTGAGTTAATACGCTATTTTATAAATAATAAAAATAATTTTTGCTAACAAAAATATTAAATATCTTTTGAACTAAAGCAAAATAATAATGATACTCTTTTTATTGCTCCTGTACCAAAAATTGTTTTGATTTTTTTTTAACTTAACCTATTCGATTCTCAAATAATAAAAGTATTAATTTTAGTGTTATGAGAGTGAAGGATATTATGTTTTGTATGCAAGTACCTATCTTGAAATTAAAAAAAAATCTTTTATATAATACAATTAGTATAATAAAATATCTTTACATTTTAATGCTTGATTTTTTAACATGTATACCACGTGAAATATCATGTGTAAAATGTTCAATGGGCTTTATTGGCGTGACGTCATAAACCACCATCATGTGATCTCCCTACTGTGTTTATATTTGTTTGTCTATGTATCACATGCATACATTCAATTGGAAATTCCGATGGTAAAATACCACCAACATCACGTGTTGGTGGTATTTTACAATCTCGAACCCAGATTCCCAATAAAGCCCATTGTTGTATTTCTAATAATAATAACAAAATAATAATTTAACAATACAATTTCATTTGAGGTAATGAGCCCGCTTAAATTGATTTGTTTTTGCTCATAAAGTATATTTTTTATGAAAATAAAACACGTTAAATCGATATTAACAGTGTCTGTAATCATGAACAAAATTAGACTCCCGATGCTTTTAGGCAGAAACTAAAGAAGCAACATATTTCTAGGAATTAAGCTCCAATTATTTGCTGTAATTGGTTTGTTTGTTATAACTTTATTACATTTTTTATATACTTGTATTATTAAATTTAAAATGTACTAATATTTTTTCAGGTAATGAGTCCAGCTAAATTGTTTTGTTTTGCTCATAAAATATATTTCTTGTGAAAATCGAATCAGTCAAAGAAACGTTAACAGTGTCTGTAATCTTGAGTAAAATTAGACTCTAGATCAGTGTTTCATAACGGGGGGCGTACGCCCCACAGGGGGGTAATTTGACTTTTCAGGGGGGCAATTTAACTTTTCAAGGGGACAATTCGGAATATCTGTGAACCCATACTTTCTGAATTGTTTTTCTAATAGTAATGTTGTAGACTGAAAATAAAAGTTACACATTCAAATTTCAAAAACAAAATTAAAAAAAATAAGTTTTTTATTCAGTTTTTAAAAAGTATCCATTCAAAAGTTTTAAATACAATTCTACCAGAATAATTATAGATAAAACTTTTAAAGATGTTTAGATACTTTTATATATTTAAAAAGTCTTTATAATTTTTCTGATTTATAAGTATTTTAGAATTTTAAACAACTTTTTCGATTATTTATTGAATGAGTCGCACTGCGATATGTCACATAAAAATCAATTTTACACATGACACTATTCAAGTGTATATTTATCAATTGCTTGACGACCTTCATTTACAGAATATTTTATCACGTTTTATTCTGATTAGAAATTGTTGCGTAATTTAATCGCAGAAATTCTGTGATTAAATAAGAAAAAAATTGTTTTATTCAAAATTATCGATTTTTCTAATCAAGGATTCTGAGCACTCTATGCATCACGCATACGTGGCGACCGTGTGCCAGTAAACTACGAGGAGTATCAGATGATTATAAAAAATATTTGATTCATCCATTACCTTCGGCACGTTTCAGGATCAATGTTAAATGATTTTTACTCTACCAGGAGTAAATTCTTTTAAAATTTTATAAGAATTATGTGTTATAGAGGGGGGGGGGGCATCATCATTTTAGAGATGTTTTGGTGGGGCGCGGCTAAAAAAAGGTTGGGAACCACTGCTCTAGATTCTTTTAAAGAGAAACTGAAGACGAAAACAACATATTTCTATAAATTAAGCTCCATTTTCCCTCTTTCATCTAAAGCAGAAGTATCCAATCCTCGGAAAGCGGGCCACATGTGACCCAGTTCTGTAATCAATATAACCAGATAGAGAATCGAAAATTTCCTTAAAATATTCGAATTTGAATATGGTTATTTCAATTTGTGAGTTCCATAATACATTTATTAAACATATTTCTGCATGGTAATGCGGGTATTCTTTTTATTTTTTATTTTTGAAAGATTGCTTTCAATGAATTTCTTTCCGGTTTTATACGGATGAGACAAAATGTAATGCAACCCCCTCTGTGTCCAAATGACTGCGCCTGATTGACATATAAGTGCTCATGACAAGTTAGGAAAGATATATAAGATATCATTAATTAGCTATAATTTTGTTGAATTAGTGTAGGGTTAATGAAGAAGGCTTGTGATTTTAATGTTTTAGATAAAGGCCAACTTTGTTGCCTGAAGGCTCAGAATGAGTATAACTAACTGAGACGGCGAAGCTGTCTTTGGTCAATATTATTAGCTTTTAAAATTGGAAGAACAGTTTAAAAATGAGTTGTAGGCGCAGCAGCATCGGACAACCATGATTTATGAAATGTGTGACTAGATATAATGTTCTGGTTGATGTGCTCAATAATTTTAAATGCAATTGTAAAAGAAAAAAGTAAAAAAAATCTACGACATTCTTGAATTTTTATCGCATTGGATGTTATACATTTCCTAACATTTTTAGTTAATAAATATCGTTACTATTACAGTACAGTGTACGTACAGTGTACGTACAGTGTACGTACAGTGTACTTGCGGCCATAGACGATTTTTCCCCTTAAATGTGGCCCGGGGAAGACGAAAGCTTGGACACACCTGATTTAAAAGAAACTACCCGAAACTGGAATGATCCAGGCAATATATTCCGCAAGAACTTGAAACGTGTTGCACGATCATCTATTCGATTATTACACCATAAAGAGCACACAGAAACTCTGAACAGATTGGGAGCTTTTGCCTCTTTCAAGTAATTTATATTTAATTACACTGATAGAATGTGATGCGAAATTTTATCATTTTCATTTTTCAGTAAAATTTTTTAGGCGAATACTTCTACTCTATTGGAATTAAATTACAATGAATCACAGTATTTTATCTCGAGTAATGAGCATGCTATCTAAAATTATATTTATCATTTTGTACGTCATTCTAGAAATAATACTAATGTCAAATGAATTCGGAAACAAATGTAATCTGTGACGAAAACTAGTGTTAAAAAATTTCCGTGATAAAAGACTGTCAAACAATCGTTAGATAAATACAATTTTCATTAGACATCGTCTAAAAGCAAGCGAACTCACATTTCCTTGCAAAAATGTAAAATAGAAAAATTCCTTTGGCCTCCAGAAACTCCATTTACTGTTACAGATGTGTTAAGCGTTAAAGAAAAAAAAACACGCTTATCGTGTGTTGTCAGCTAAAGTCGGTAAAAAAAAAAATAATAAAAAGCAAAACTTGCTGACAAGGGAATTTTAAAATCTTTTGATAACGATGATCGAATGAGACAAGTTTTCGATGATAAAACTTCTTTTTTTGGTTAAAGCACTGTTATATATAGAGAAAATACTTCTATTTAAAAGATTTTTAAAATATCGTTATAATGTAATTTATATGGAAGCATGGATATGCACATTAGATTACCTTTCAGCTTTGAGGGTTCAACGACAAAAACACAATATATGAAAATGTCTGTACAGTTTTTTAACCTGTTAGACTATTTGAAGGATACATTCGTGGAATATTAATCTTTCACTACATGATGATATTTGATATATACGCATAGATATTATGTATTTATCAATGTGCCACAAATATACACAAACCGAGCCTTGTTCCACGTAGAAGTATTTGTAGCTACCATTAAAAACCTAAAGAATAGCAATAATCAAGCTAATACTGCCCCATTCAGATTGTTTTCAGGGTATAATGGGCTAATAAATATTGCCAGCAGAAATATGCCTACTTTATATGTGCCACTTCGAGCCACTCTTTTCCCTCTTACGCATTCCTACCTTTCTGTTTGTTGTCATTAATGGAACTGCGCATTATCGCCCTCTGCCACCTAAAATTACGCACTCCCTTTCGACAGCGTACACTTCTGCCACTTGTGTGCCATCGGTGGGTGGTGTGTTGGTACAATTCTGGTGGCATGTTGACTGCTACGTTCGCTTTTTCTGGGGACGTATCAAATGATACCAGTTGTGTTGTCTACTTGACGTACAGTGGCGAAATTACCCCCCCAAAAACTGGACAAAAGGCGGGAACAAAAGTTACATGCTTTCTACGCACAACTTTGCATAATTTTATATTAATGCCCTTATTTTTAGCTCATTTTTATTGCACAAAGTAAAGACATTAGTGTTATTTTAACTCGTACCATTGTAATGCCGAATATTAAAAAAAACAATGATCTTCATTGTTTAAAACCTAACACTGAAAACTAAATTTTTCCTGCGATCATTTTTGTGTTTTATGATGGACTGTATTTCAGGAATGATGTATCAGTAGGTTTTGATCGTAAGTATTTGTAAATTTTTGAAAAAGCTACAACAGAGTGAGCAAGATGAAATTTCAGTACATATCGCTATAAAAAAAACGCTTGAAATCTAGCCGAATCCAATCAAATTAATAAATGGAAGAAAGAGTTAAATCATACTTTTACAACATTATTAATTTTAAGTGTTATGCTTTGCTATTTTGAGACAAAACTGCTATTTTCTTATGTAATTATTTCTCTCAATAGTAAATGCACGAAATGGCTTTATGTTCGCACTGAAGTTCACAAAAAAGCATTATATAATTATATAAGCTATATATATATAAGCACACGTGTTAACTCTATGTTTAAACAAGAAAGTAAAATCATGCATCAAACATAGAATATGAAATACTTTTCAACATTTCCAGAATACTTTAACAAATCTTCGCCGTTTATTAAGATAAATAAGATACCTAAGACACGTGAAGAGATTTGTGAAGTTATTAAGGTAAATAAGATACCTAAGACACGTGAAGACATTTGTGAAGTTATAGCAATGTCCCTGCTTACATTTGTGCTGTACAAAAAGTAAAAATGCGAAAAATCACCTGTTCTCTTATCTAACAAATGCGAGAACTTTCTTAAAAGTATTTTTGCTTTTTATCAATATGCAAGGAAAATTAAAGCCACGTGAAAGATACAAAACATCACTTGTTCTCTTATCTAACAAACAGGAGAACTTTCTCAGAAGTGTTTTTCTTATTTTTAAAATGCAAGGCTTGGGAGAGCTAAAAAAGATTATTTTTTCCCCTCAAAAGTTTTAATGTAAAGTCTGAAAAAAGAGACGTTGTTTTGATGCATAATTAAAAAAAAAAATACTTTTCAATATATCCTATTCAAGGCTGTGAGATTTCCTCCTCCTGCAATTTTTTTTGCAGAATCAATCCACAAATGCGGTTACAATACTGTAAGAGTTATTCTATAAGCATTATTCAAAGGAAACGCAACGAAAGAATTGTGTATAACGACATTCCAGAAGAACAAATACTTCCATACTGAATTTCACTTTTAAGTCATTACAGAATGAATAAGTTTGCACCATTTTTTTTTTTTTTTTACATTTAAAAAGTTAGTAGGCTAAACAAATTTGCGCAATTACAAGGAAGGTCTCCATAATCGCATAATAAAAAAATGTAAAAATTAGTAATGTTCATTTCGCGTGAATAATAAAAACAATGTCTGAAAACTGTTTACAAAAATGATTTCTGCGTATATTCTCAATTATACGCCCGTAAAAAGAATAATGTAAAATTTAACAAAGAACAAAATTTAAGTTTTTTCAAAAATTTGAAACTCAAAATTTATTAAACATATGTAATAAACATATGTAAAATTTACGTAAAACGGGGAACCGCTGAACTTTCAAAAACGCATTGAACGGAGGGTTAAACAAGGATGTAACATGAGTGTTGAAAATAAAATAAACTCTGTAGCAAAGAAATTTTATTTCTTTACACTCATCTAAAATATTTGTAATTATTTTTGTTTCAAAAGTATATAGAATTGAAAATATCAATCGTAAAACGAAAGTAATTCTAAACAAGAACGAAAAATCATGCGTCAAGCATAGATTATGTAACACTTTCCAACGCTTCCAAAATAATTTTACAAATCATACCGTTTAATAAGCTAAAAGATAACATCTAAGTAATCCGAATACTTTTATTCAGCCCTGTATAGGATCTATAGATTTGTATATATACTACATAGGATGTTAAATTTTAGTTCAGTTAGGAAACGCGTAGCACAGTTTAAAATTCTCCGTCTGGAGTTAAATAATACGGAAATGTGTTCGCGAACTTTTGTGCTTCCCTGTATAGGATATACAGAATTTATACACACCACATAATAGACAAAAAGCGATTTAAAATTAAAATCGCGATCAGTAACTTAAAACGCATTTCCAGGAATTATTGTTAACTTACAGTAGAGAATTCTTTTGTGGGTCCCTGTAAATGAACGATGACTGCTGTACACACACTATTCTGTAGTAAGCATCTTGAAATACACCTTAGTGATATATATAAATTTCAATGCGTTTAAAATAGGGAAACATTATTTAAATAAACCGCAGACGATTTTTCTCCATAGACGTAATGTAACAGAATTCTTTTGACAGTCCCTGTAAAGTAACTATAAGTGCTATGCACACCCTATTCCATATTAAGCTTCTTCTAATGCACCTTAGTGATATATATACATTTCAATGCGTTTAAAATAGTGAAACATTACTTAAATAAACCGTCAATGATTTTTCCCCATAGACCGCAATGTAACGGAATTCTTTTGAGTGTCCCTGTAAAAAAACTATAAGTGCTACACACTTCCGTTGAAATAGGGAACATGCTATAGATAACGACTATAACATATAAAAATTGCAGAGCAATCCGAGCATATTTACGGGAGTTAGAGCACGGACAGACGGACAGACGGCAGACGGCCAGACGGCAGACCGCCATACGGCCAGACAAACCGAAGTCATAAACACTTTTCAACTAGGTTGGAAAGTGTTAAAAAGAGAGGAAGGAAAACATACGCCCTTAAAACAAGGAAAATGACAGATAAAAACAGATATTGTTTTATGGACATACATTTTACTATAGAAGAAAAGCTTTTGTGCACTTTAAATTTGTATAACTATTATTGATTTACACGTTAAAATCTCTTGCGTATAGTGATTTTTCTAACGTTTTCTATTAAGAGTTTTGTTAAATTTATAATAATGCCAAAATCAAGTAATCTGGCTGAATATTAAAAAGATACTGTGGAATCTTTAACATTGCCAAGAATGAATTGAGGGGGTCGGGCCAAAAAAAGTGCCAAGCCACATTTTTGGTGAAATAAATCTGACACTGTTTAATATTGTAAATTATAATATTCTACATATTATTTTTTTTCTAATGTCACTAGGTCCCAGGTTTCGTTTTTGTCCCAGATGTTTCTAAAACTTTTTTTTTGCCAGAAATAAAGTGTATTTCATTAAAGTAATGCCATATTGTTATTCAGAATATCTGAAATGTTACAAAGAAATTTCCAAAAAACTTTACGTTTTATATGTTGATCTGAGTATTTGATCTGAATTTCAAATTGATATATCTCAGAAGTTCAAAAATGTGGTTTAGCACTCTCTTGTCCCAACCCCTTCAAATGTCGGTCTATTGCAAAAAGATAGGAAGATCTAAATGCGTCATCAACAATTTTTTAAGGTTAAAAGACGAGTATCGGAAAAAAACCCGCCGGAGGCAGACCTTTGCACGTAGAGATGAAAAGATAGTTTTAAAGTTGGCATCAACTTAAAAATACTCAAATAAAAAAATATTACGAACGACTGCGTTCAAAGTGTGCAAGAAAACAATCTGCAATACATTTACTCGATCTGAGAATTTCCACAGCAAAATTGTGTAAACCTGACTAGGCACAAAACCCAGCATTTATAGTTTGTAAGACAAGTGATGACTTGAGACGACAAATGGCTGCTGGTTATTTTCTCCGATGAAAAGAAATGGAACTTAGATGGTCCTGATGACTGGAGGTACTGAGATGATTTGAGAAAAGATTTTTTTTTTTCTAAAACGTCAATTAGGTAACGGACCCATTATGACATGGGGTTGCTTTTCATTTAACGGCGTGGGGTCAGTTGGATTTTTTTCAGGAAAATTTAATTCAAAGGCATATGTAAAATTTCTTTCTGACCATTTCACCTGTTGCAACATTTCTGGTCGGGGAAAAATGGATTTATCTGCCAGATAATGCACCTATCCACACAAGCCTTAGAACGAAACTCAGGTTCCAGAAGAAAAATGTTCAACTTTTGCAATGGCTACCTCGAAGTCCTGAACTAAACCCCATAGAGAACTTGTGGGGAGATCTAGCAAGACGAATCTACAAAAATGGAAGGAATGTTCCCTCAGTTTCAAAATTCATATCTTCGATTGCAGATGAATGGCACAAAACCAGTCCCGAACTGTGCCAAAAATTAATAATGCCCATGAAAGATAGAAAATTTGCGGACATTAGGAGCAATGGTGGATGCACAACATATTAAGTATTTATTGCTTTATTACTGTACTAGCTAGCTACGCCCGCTACGCTGGTCAATTTCTCTTAACGAACTTTTAATCAAACAAAATATTGACATTTCATAATTCACTCTTATATTTTAACAGAATAATATGCGTACTATAATTTGGGACTCCTGCCAATGTACACGTCAGGACACGTCACCCTTATCATTATCTTTTTACACATGAAAGTTTCGCTATGGTACTCCATTGTAAAATTTGGTAATTTTTGGAATTCAATATTTCAAAAACGGCATAATCATTAGATTTGAAATTTATATCAAGAAAAATACAATTTTTTACCTTTCAAACTCAGTTTGTCTAACAATTTTCTGACAAATACTTTTCGAGCTAATTTTTTTTCAGCAACTCGACTATTAGGAGTTTAATTGCATAATACGACTACATTAAATTTGGAGATATTTGCCATATTTTTTATTCGACTGCTGGATGGAGCTAAAAAATTAGCAGTATGCAACAATAAGTCGGACAGGATTATCTGTGAGGAAGGCTCTTCGAAAGTAAACAATAATAAAAGGTGCTTTTGTTCGATGTGGCAGTTGCTGATACTTAGTTTTTAATTGCTTTAAGCGTAATTATTTCTTGTATGAAAATCGTCTAGCTACCAGAATTATGTCAATGAATCTTGGAGTTCCCTGCAAATTGTTGAACGAGTTTAAAGATCGGAAATTAACAATCAAAGCCAACAATGGAGAAGTTTATGGAGTATGGTTCACAATGTAAAAATAAATAAATAAATAAATAAAAAATTGCTTGTGTCTCTTGATGGAATGAAATCCAGTATTTTCGATTAACCTTCAATGTCAAAACTGGACTCTACAAAGGTTCGGAACGATTGTGAGTTATTTTAAAATATTTTTTTTCTTGTTTTTTATTATTTATCTATTATTTTTTCTTTAAAGTATATGAATAGAGATTTTATTTATTGTTAAAATAAATATAGTTATTTATTTACTATTTTGTTTATTTATTTATTATTTTATTATGATGAGGCAGTGTTACAAATTTAGATTTTTATGTTTTTAAGATCAGATTTTCTCAAAGAGGACAGAATTAATTCTTTTATTAAATTAAATGAGAATACAACCATGGCGGAACCAAAATTTATAGCTTTTGATCCCGATTCAAGGATGGAAATTCAATCATGGTTAAGATATTTGGATAATGTGTGTGAAAAAGAAAATAAAGATGTAGATTGGAAATTTAAGTATATTTTCCAGAATTTAAAAGGAGAGGCTCGTAAGGTTTATATTAATGAATGTCTCAACTGTACTAAATATGAACAAATTGCTGGTATTTTAACTGAGAAATTTATTGATCTAAATATTCCCAAATTTTCTGATTTCTCCGCTTTGAAGTTAGATAGTTTGAGTAACTTAGAAAATTATTTTCGTAAAAAGAATTTTCGCAGAAAGTTACATTTATGTGAGACTATTTTATTACAAGGATTAACAGTTGGTTTAAAACCAGAGTATCAGAATTATCTAATTGTTAACCCTCTTGATAGTACAACAGAGTGGCATAGACTTGTAAAGCATTTTGTGGAAGTTTCTACCCCTGCTGTTACAAGTCCATTATTACCAAATAAACCTAATCAACCCAATTTTAATATTTCTCGATATAGTGTGCAGCCTAATAGACAAATTTTTCAGCCATATAATACTCCTAGACATTGGATTCAGCCAAATTGGCCCAATAATCAGTTAAATACTTCTCAAAATTGGATTACTCAACAAAATTATTATGTTCAAAGGCCTAGAAATTTCCAAAATAGAGTACAAAATAATTATTTCCAAAATCAGTACCCATCTAGGCCATGCAGAATTCGTGTAAACAGAGGAATAACAAATGCTTTCCACTAGGAAAGGTAATGTATTTTCCGTACTTATTCATTGCCATCTGATACTCCTCCAAATAATTCTCAATCTAGTAATAATGTCTGACAATTAATATTGTATGGACATGCTAATAATTATAAACTACCTTTTGTTGTTTATACTGGCTCAACAATAGCAATTTCAGCTCTTAAATTTGTATCTAAATTAAATGATTAGATTAAAAAAAAATTCTCCTATTACTATTGGCCAAGCTAAAGGATTTTTGCAACTTAATCAAATGTGTAGTGTTTTTCTTAAAATAGGTAAAATTCAAAAATATGTCAATTTTCTAGTATGCAATACTAATTTAGAATATGCTATATTAGGTTTGAAAGAATGTAAGAATGTTCAAAATTTAATTTCGATATTGATTGTAAAAATTGTACGGTTAGTCAAGGAAAGAAAATTATAAATAAGATCATATCCATTCACAATGAGAGATTTCTCCATTTCAATACTATTACAGAAATGGATACACAACAAAATTGTGATCATTTAATAACATCTTCTAATCCTAATGAACTGAGAATTTCTAATAATGTGTCATCAAGTTATGATTAGTCATATAACAGCTCCGGACTTTCAGGAAACAAATAGTTATGACTTTAATGTACAGCCCGATTATGGAACTTACATAACTTCTCAACATTTTTATGAGAAACGACCACAACATCAACAAACTAAAGTTAAGGCAATAGCTTAATTATAAGAAAAAATCTTTTATTTAAAATGCTGATTACAATAGCTAGTAAACGACTTTCTTTTCGACATTACAAGTATATCCTAGGGTGCGCAACATGGATATTTACTTCCTTGAAGTTTTTTTGTTTAAATTAACTTTTTTATGCAGGCATAAATTGGTTATTTTAAGTTTAAGAACGTAAGTTAATGTTGAAAAATGGAGGTAGTTTACTTAACTTTGCATCACAATAACCCCTTTGTTAAACTCTTAATTTAATAAATTACTTTTGTCAATTTTTTAATCAATAAATAATAAAATTTGCATTAATTCCTTTTAATAATTATTTTAATAATAAAAAACTAATTACAAACAAATCAGTTTTTTTTCTTTTTCTTTATTTTTACTCTTCTTATTCTTCATTCCATTTTTCTTATTATTTATTTGATATCTCAGTTACAAACCACATGTAGAAAAGATACAATTCTACATCTTAGAGTCAAAATTTGATATTGTTGATATGATATTGGCTGTGAATCCATTGTATTTATATTAATCCATTGTATTTATTATTATTTATTTTTTTTATCTTTCGACTTATCATAATTTCTTTCTTATCTGAAAAATACAATAAGAAATTAAATTCCATGCTATGTAAAATTTTTACTCAGCCAATATTATTGAAAAAACAATCAACTGTTACTAATTATTGACTGTGATATTATATTTTATAGATTATTGCTATTATTGTTATTATTATTATATATTATATTATTTACTGTATATTATATTGTTATTACTAGTTAAAAAATTATTGAATTATTGTTACTATTACTACTGAAGGAATATTATTATTATTACTAATGTTGATGAGATTATAAAAGTACTCATGTTAATAAAGTCTGATTATTATAAATAAAGTTACAAAACAGTTTGTGAGACAAAAAGGAATTCCACAAAAAAATAACAAAGAAACTATGTAGTAATTAAATAGCTACATACTTAGTTATTATTTATGGTAGTATACCAGAGAAGTTGTGAAACTAAGAAATTATACAACCACTTGAAATAGCTATTCAGTGGTCAGGTAACTATTTTATGCATGGAATGTAATTTGGCATCATACTGGCATTTTTCATAGAATATTCATATGGCAGTCATATGGAACTATATATATATATATAAATTATTGTGTTTGTTAATATTTTAAATTTTATTTCAAGTTATATCTTATTATTTTTGTTAATTTAATTTACTATTTCTGTTGTTGTCTGTTTTCTATTGTTTACATTCCCTATTTCTATTATTGTTATGTACTATGATACACTTACAAATTGTAAGTGATTATGCAAACTGTGGTTTGTATATTTTCAGGGAATGCTCTCCAAATTCTAAAATTCTACTTCTATTAAAACTACTCTCCCAAATTCCAAAAATATTTTTTTTTGAAAGTGATTAACTAATTAATACTACTTATAATTTTCTTACTATAGCAACTTCTATCATCTAACTTATAATCTTTTTACTTGCCTGAACTTGTAGTTCTAAAGAACTACCAAATTCATCCAAAATTTCAGGGAGAGGGGATTATATTACAAAATTTAAAAGTTCATACCCTATTAAATTTATTGTATAAAAAATTCCTTTTATTAATATTCCATTTACAACCTTAGTTTATTAAAATATTCCCTTTCTTAAAAATATTCCAATACTGTCCATATTTAAAACATTTTTTATCCTAATCTACTTAATTTCACTTTTATTTCCCGAAAAATAAGATGTAAAAATCACATTTCATAATAATATTCTTCTTAAAAAGTGAATTTTCTTAAATTATTTATTATATTAAATACTTCATATTTATTCCCGTATTTAATTCTGTTTTATTTCTTTTAATCTGCGGAAATTCACCATTCTCCCTTTCCTAATAGTCTAAAAAAATCATTCTTTAAATTTTTTTGCTATCGAGAATCTTATATTCTCAATACGCAAAAGCCGAAAATTATTCTATTAATGTCCTGCTTTTTTAATTTCTACGATGTTCTAGAAAATTCTTTTCCCGTGAGAAACATCGGAGAAAGTTATTTCTTCAATATTAATTCACAGATAAAAATATAGTGCGCGGAGAAAGCTGAACATGCATTGGTTAAAGTAGATCACGTGTTACGAAATTCTGCTTGCGCGCTCTTCGCTTAAAACGGATTGACAGAGAGAAGAGGATTTTTGCCGTCAAAGTGAGTGTTAAAAAAATGCTGCTGGCCTTGTAGCGTTCTAATATGTTTCAACCTAGAGATTTTGCCGTCGAATTGGTGTCTAATAAAACTTATGTTGTTCTTTAATATGGAGATTTGTTAAGATTATAGTTATACGAGAGCCCTTCCCCGAAATTTAACGATGATTGGGTTTAAATAAATGGATTCGAGTGCAATCGTGTCTCTTTTTTCCTTCTACCTACATTTACTCGGCTACTACTGGTTAAATTGCATAATACGACTGCATTAAATTGAGAGATGTTTGCCATATTTTTTATTCGTCTACTGATGGAGCTAAAAAATTATCAGCATGCGGCACACACACACACACACACATATATATATACACACTATATGGCCATTAATGACCGGCAACTTTCAATTTTAGACATTTTGTCGAATATTTTAAAATATACTTGTCAGATTCTTCTGAAATTTTAGGATTAAAAAGAACAGGCTTGACTTCATATTTATCAATGTCGATTTGATAAGGAGGACAATTAGGGGGCCAACAAAAAATTAAAGAAAAAAAATAATACTTGGGATCACCCTGTAAAATAAAATGCACGAAATGATCTATCGCTACAGAATATACATAGGTAGACATTGTACAATATGTCATATGTGTATTCATTTGTGTAAGAATAGCATGCATATTAGTAGAGATATTGTTTTAAAGAATTAAAAAAATTCTTGCATGTTTTTGCTTATAACATACAGGGTTTTTTAACAAAATTTAACGCCAGTTTAAGACAATTTGACAAAATGTAGTAGAAACAATTTAGTGCAATTGGAATATAAATATATTAAATATTTAAGGCAATATGGACAGTTGTATAAAATAATTTTTATCTGCGCATGCGCGAACGATAACAATGAACCTTTTACATAATTTAATAGTCAAATCTATGGAGCAACTTATTAAAACAAATCAGTCAAATATCGAAAAAATTCAGAGATATATCGTCGTTAGAGTGAGCTGTTTTTTAGTTTCTCACTAAAACTCGCTGAATGATAAGGGATTGTCCAGAAATTGTTAGTTTTAAGTTATCTGACAGCGTTCGGAGCAAGTTTTATGAAAAATCTATTTACTTATACACTGCTCAAAACAATTAAAGGATATTGCAGTTTTAGGTGGATTTTGTATCTGGGAAACTTTTTAGCTGATTGATACATGGTCGACAGACATAGTAGGTTATATGAGAATAAATTACACATGTTTGGCAGAAAAAAATGCATTTTATTGCGCATTTGTGTACAAAAGGAAAAAAACACAATTTGTGCATATGAGAAAAAAAGAATAAGAAAAGGTGTTTTCTTCAAAGAAAATCATTTTCAGTAGGGGGTATGGTTTCCACGGGCGGCCAGCAACGTTGAACACCTTTGAGGCATGGACTCAATGAGGCTATTAATGACGAGTTGGGGGTATTCTGCCCCACTCTTCCAGAAGAGCTCTTTCCAGTTCTTGGAGAGTTTGTGGGGGTTGTTGGCGGCCAGAAACTCGTCTTCCTAGAGCGTCCCAAACGTGCTCGATTGGATTCATGTCTGGAGAACACGCTGGCCATTCCATTCGAACGATTCCTTCCTCGAAAAGGAAATCCTCCACCAGGTTTGCACGATGTGGCCTGCAGTTATCGTCCATTAAAATGAAGTTATCTCCGATTGCTGCAGCGTAAGGGACTACAATAGGTCTCAGGATCTCATCCCTATATCGGCGACCAGTCAGAGCTCCATCTCGAATGATGTAGAGGTCAGTGCGCCCGTCAATGGAGATGCCACCATACACCAACACTCCTCCACCACCAAATCTGACACTTTCGTGCACGAACGCAGGATTATTCCTACTACCACGGTCCCTCCAGATGGAAATACGCCTATTATCCGGATGCACAGAAAAACGGGACTCGTCAGAAAACAGAATATTGCTCCATTCATTTCTCCTCCAGTTGACATGCTCGGTTGCCCACTCCCTGCGGTCGCGACGATGCCTTGATGTTAATCTAACACATACCATCGGTCGGCGAGCATACAGACCTACAGCATGGAGCCGGTTTCGGACAATCTGAGTTGAAATCGTGGTGCTTGTAGCCGAGCGAAGGTGTTGTTGGAGAAGAGTAGCGTTCATGTTTCGGTGTCTCCGAGCTGTTAACGCTAAATACCGATCTTCATTGGGCGTTGTTGCCCGTCTACGACCTTGCCCTGGTCTTCGGCCTGCACATCCACTCTCCAAAAAACGGTTCCAGATCCTGGAAATGACACTTTGTGACACTCCAATGGCTTGCGCTACTTCGGCTTGAGTTTGGCCCCCTTCTAACCTACCAACAATTCTCCAAGCTTCTGAATCTGTCAAATGACTTCGCTGAGACATCGTACTCATCGAAACAAAGCAATCACTGAATGCCGATCATCCTTGTCTTCATTCTCTTTTATCCAGTTGAAAGTCAAATTTCATTCGCTGCCGCTGAAGCGACGTTTTTGACGTCGAACTCAAAATTTGCATACTCCACAGTTTGAAAACCAGAAAAATTTGCATTTGTGATTCTCTTCTTCTATTTTCGGCAAAAAAAATTTCGTTTATATCTTTATTTTATATAAAACTTCAAATATCCTTTAATTGTTTTGAGCAGTGTAGTTTACGGTTATGTTTAGGAAGATTTTGACTCTAAACTATGATGAAAAGGAAAATATAGTCCATACATTGACTACATTTAGGTAAATTGAGGAGTTTATGGTAAAATTTTGTGAAATTTAGCCCAATACGCCAAACACTCTACAGTAAATTCTATCGCATGTATATGTATTTTATGTATACACGTAATTTAGTGGTGAAGATAATAAACTAAAATGTAAGATATATTATACATTTTTCATGAGTTATGAGTCAATAACATGCAATTTGATTTTTATAGTGATATTTCAATAGCTTTTTGAGAAATTACGTTTTGCGTATGGAATTGTCACAGAAAAGTGCATTTTCCATAAAATACATTTATTTACCTGAAACATTTACGTTTCAAGTACGAAACAGTTACTATTTTAAACTTTACTTAACATTTACTTAACAGTTATGTGAATTGGAATTTTATTGTATTTATCGATCAAGGTCTTTCTTTGTGCCGTTTATATCTAAAAGACAGTTTTGGCAGTTTTTGTTGGAAGAAAAAAAAATTAACGCTGGAACGTTTGGCACTTCCGGTTTCATTCACACCTATCAAGTAATTTTTAAATTCTGATGACTTTTTTATAGTACAATAAATGTAAGCGCAGATTTGGAAAGGTAAAAATGTGGGCTTTAATAAAATGTAATACAAAAAAAACGAAAATTTTAGACAAAAATCTCATTTTAAACGTAATCAGATATCCTAATTTGTATACTATTATTATCTTTTATTGATACCTTATTTCCCATTGTAAAACCAGCATAATGAGCCTATTCGAATAACAAAGAGTTATCAAAATCAAAGCATCCGTTTCAAAACAAATAATTATCATTCATTAAACAGTATATAGCCAATCGCCATTGGACACCCCTTCAAAAGCACTTTGGAACATCCATACATGTCATACGCTGGTCAGATATGCTGTAAAAAGCCGTTGAAAGGTTAAAATATTGTCAGAGCAGCTATTGCAGTGAATATGGACTAAAGACGTGAACTTAATGTGGAGGAAAGAGGAATGATCATTGTACCTGACAGAGCATTCAATCGAGCATTTTTGAGCATTCAATCTCTGATATTTCCAAAAAATTCAGATACCCCGCTCCACAGTTAGCGATGTGGTTTTTACGTGGAAGCGAGGGGTTGTTTTAATATGTCAATCAAACCGAATAAATTGATAGATAGGGACCGTCGATGCCTAAAACGTGTAGTGAAATGAAACCGAAAGGCTTCCTTAGAGGCGATTGCAGGGGAATTTCGATCGTCTACGACTAATGATGTCCTAAAATTCCAGAAGAATCTGACAAGTATATTTTTAAATATTCGACAAAATGCCTGAAATTAAAAGTTGTCGGTCATTAATGGCCATATAGTGTATATCCAATCACCAGCTGAAATATGCCACTAATTGCATGTAAAGGTATAGAATAGTAAGGCGGATGCACATTTACTAAAGAAACTAACACATGCAACCAAGGTACATTTTATTTAAATAAGAAAATCTAGTTAAGTAGGCAATGTGTCCACTATCCACAGCAAAGCACCATGCATTTTTTTGTGACCTGATAGTGGTCTCATTGAGCATACGTAACTGGACTTTATTATTAAAATGAATTATACTTTGTGAACATGACTTAGTTTTATTAGTAAATGTGCATCTGCCTCATAATACTACACTTCTGCATGCAATTAGAATCAGTGGCATATTTCATCTGGCGATTAGATATAAAATAATTACATTTTAAGACTTCTAATAAAATTATGTTTTCAGGTAAAACATCATTTCATACTAAATGGAGGATTCTCTATAACTTTGTAGTTGTCTTTCCCACCTTATCTTGTACCGTTTTCAAGATAGGAACGTTAACTCCACAGTTTATCGCTAGGTGACGCTGCCAGGTACCACTCATGTAGCGCATACCTGTTCACTATACCTACGGTTCACCAGTTATTTGAGGCAAAACGGAATTAAGGAATCACCCTGGTGCATAAAAAAATTTAATCAAAATATTTTAAATTGATGTAGTATTAACGATTGGGTAAGTTCGATGGTGGGGGGTGGGGGGGATTTCCAAATGCGTAAACTGTGATCTACTATTCAAAAGTAAAGATCAAAAGCAGGCAAATATGAATCGAGGAGATAAATAATTTATTTGTTTATTTTTTACACACATAAAACAAATACTGCCCAGCTTTTCACCAGTTGGAAGGCATTATAAGAAGACTCAACCTGCAAATAAAGAAAAAATGATTTAGAATTACATTGAAAAATATTGCTTTTCATTAGTTGTTAAATCTATTTTGAAATGCATGTTAAGTAAAACAAATGAAAAAAAAAATACTGCCACTTATCAAGAAAATATCGCAATCTGAAAAGTTGTTGTCAATGGCTGTAAACACAAAATTTCAAGAATAATCAAAGATGGAATTTCAGTAAAAGCAGTAGTAATGATGAAAATGAATTAGAACTATTCTCAAGGGTTAGTTATAAAAATATGAAGAAAACTAAAAGAAAATTAAGTTCCTGGCTCATGTGAATGCATTTAGTTTTCATTTTTTCTTTCATAAGAGACAAAATTTTATGAAATCCTTACTAAAACAGCAATATGAACACAATATAAGATGATTAAAATCTGAGATATTCTTTGACAGTTATCATGATTCACATATTTGTTTTCACGGATTCTCTTTTAAATGACAAACGATTGATTTACGATTGACAAAAAGTTATTTAACATGAAAAAATATTTGAGTGCGAAACTTAACGTTAAATTGCGTTGAAAATTTATGGTGGGCATTGTATTTCTTGTATAATAGCCAATGTATAATAGCTCTCTTTATCATTGTATAACAGTTAACTTCTAAACTTTTACTTTTAGAGGTATCCTTTAATTGTAAAAATGTTTCAAATGATATTCTTCATTGTCTTAGAAGCCGTTCACGTGAAAATAGTTAATTTTATAAAAGTTGTAAAATTAAAAATTTATACGGTTCCTGAAACCTATAAGTAATATTTAGAAGAATATTCTCCAAGCTCTGCCAAGTAAAACAATCAAAGTCCCTTTTTTGGTACGACAAAAATTACAGAATTATGATACTTTGAATCTTACGGATTTTCGTGGTTCTCTAGCACAAAAAAATTGTAAGAGGTGTTTTTAATATCAGAAAAAGCTGCAAATTCATACAATTCAAAGTATGATAACTCGGTATGCTTTTATTGCAAATGAGTGGAATTCAGATTTTTTTTTTATAGTCAGAGCATGATGAAATTTTTCTATATATAATATAGAAATTTTCTAAGCAATATTTAAATTTTGTTACGTTTAAAAAAATCTGAAAACATTTGAAACAATTTTGCAATTGGAAGCACACCTCTAAAACTAATGGTTTCAGAATTAGCTGTTGGACAATGATAAAAAGAAATACTCTGTATAATGCTGTTTTTGTTTCTTCATTTTGGAATATTAAATTTTAGAACTTCATTCAGCAGTCCGAAAAGGATATCAGATTTTCAAAAATAATAAAGAAAATCATTTTTAAGATAAAACTTATTTTATATATCGTTATTATTCAAACATCAATTGCCCACAGAAAATAATACATTTGAGTCTACTAAATAAACTATGTAATCTCTGATTAATACATCCTTCCATATCCAGATTCTTTAATTGGTTTCAGCTTTTGTTTTGAAGTAGGAACAATCTGCGGACAACATACTTTAATTCCGTGACTATCTGGATATTCTTATAAAAGATAAAGTGGAAATTGGCAGGTAGATGCTTTTATCTGAGCAAGTGTATCAGAGAGTCTTTAGCTATTGTTATAAACTCAGACGCTTTTCTTCCTTAGTGTTGTAATTGATTGTGGACATTTTTCACTAACGCTATCAAACATTGAAACTTAAGAAAAAAAAAAATTCTAACACAAGCACTGGAATTTCATTTTGATATCAGGAACACTATTAGACTTGATAATTAACATTGTAGCATCTATTAAACTTCGCAAACGGACTAGAATTTGGTCGATTTGTCTCAAGCTTGTTTTGGGGCGGGATATTTTTGATCATTGAAATTTTAGTTGATTTTCCTCGTGGATTTCTTTAATTCTGTGTACATTCCTTTGGAAAAAAATCTTCCCTTATCTTCCTGTGGTGGTGGCCTGTGTGCAAACTTGTCTCGATTTTTTGTCATGATTTGGTAGTCGATACTATAGAGCAACTCATATAAAAAGACCAGCCATATATCGCGAAAACTCAAAAAGATACAGGCAATATAGTAAGCTAATTGATAAATGAGGGAGGAACTCTCATAGGATTATATGTGATTTCCTCCCCTATTTATCAATTAGCTGACTGTATTGCCTGTATCTTTATGAGTTTTCACGATATTTGACTGGTCTTTTTATATGAGATGCTGTATATTATTGACTACCAAACCATGATAAAAATTCGTAGCTGTAGTTCGCGCATGCGCAGTTACAATTTATTTCATCCAAATACCCATACGTCATCAAATATTCAATATATTAATATTTAAATTGCAGTACACCATTTCTACTGTTGTTTGCAAGTGTTTGGAAAGTGGTAATAAATTCGGTTGAAAACTCTGCATGCTATTAAAAAAAAAAAAAAAACACATTTGAATTTTTTACAGAAACATCTTCAAGAATATGCGTGCTATTCTTACACAAATGCACAAAAACGTTGAACAGGACCTACATAGGCATTTGCTACAGTGACAGATCATTTTGAGCATTTTCTGCTACTTGGGTGATCGCAAATATTATTTTATTATTAAAATTATTATTGCCCCCCCCCCCCCCTAATTGCCCTCCCGACAAAATCTTCACTGAAAAACACGAAATCAAACAATTTTTTTTACATCCTCAAAGTTCAAGGGCATTTCGAGCATTTCCTCACTAATTTCAGTAGATATTCGACAAAATATCTGAAATCGAAAGTGTCCGGTCACTGCCCCTTAATTTCTGGACATCAGTGTTTATACAAATCTTTAGATCATATACAAGGCTGCACAAAATTACTCGTATATTTTTCCGAATATTGTTGGTAATTCCTGAAATAGTGTTTGTAAATACGTTATGCCTTTCATCTTATTAAACGCTAAAGATTTGTAAAATTATTTTGGAAGTGTTGGAAAGTGTTACATAATCTGTGTGAAAGTTTGTAGATAATTTTTGAACTGGAACAATGCAATGTTTTTTTTATTTTTATTTTTTAATTTGTTGGAGCATTCTACAATAAAATATGAAAAAATGCTTGATTGACGCATGATTTTTCGTTCTTGTTTCAGAATAACTTCATAAATTCTTTTTGGCACTGAATTAATGAGTTTCTACAAGTGTTGCAAGTCGATAATACGTCATTAAAACAAAATTGCTTGTTTTAGTTCACTTGTGGGATTGTATTGTTTTCCTTCAGTATATGCAGATCTTGCAAGTGCTCCCAATAAATTTTATGGGGTTTTAATGAAATTTAAAGCAGGCCACTGAGTAATGTACACACTATTGGACAGAAAACTCTGAAACGTCGAAATTGTAGAGTGAATCGGGACATTGTCTGTTGAAACATAAAACATGGCTCTCAATTTTTGGAGAAATTGGTAACAAGTGGTTAGTAAGAACCTTTTGGTAATCTCTAGCATTCATGTGATTAATTAAAATGAGGATATATGTTTTCCCTTACCATCCAAAGCATTCCCAAACGATTACAGCACTTACCTCCCCTTTGCCGTTTTGAAAAAAAATTGTTCTCTTTGCGAATCTTGCCAACCATTTGACCCATCTAAATTCTTTTTTGTTTTATCAATAATTATTACTCTTTTCCAAAAAAAATTTTTAATGATGCAAAAAAGTTGAATTTAGATGGGTCAAATGGTTGTCAGTTTCATTGGCATGACTAATGAGGAAAAGAACAATTATTTTTCAAAACAGTAAGGGAGAGATTGTTCTGTAATGGTTTGGGCAGGCTGTGTATTGCAAAGAGAAACATGTATCGCATTTTTTAATAAACACATTATTACTAAAAGTACTTAATAACCACTTTGACTAATTTCTTAAGAAATTGAACCATATATTTCAACAAGACAATGCCCGATTCTCTATATAAATTTTACATTTGAGTATTTTTTATCCAATGGTGTGCACAGTATTGCCTGCTTTAATTATTGATCAAAACCGCAAAGAAAACCTGTGGGTGGAAAACAATACTATTCCACAAGTGAACGAAAAAAAAAGTCGAACATAAATGTCTTTGCCTGGTTATTTCCATAATTTTATGACAAGAAATATAAAGTATGCGAAAAAAAAATTGAATTATAACCTATAAATATTTTTGCAATTCATTTCTAGATATCTCTAATATGCATGTACATAACTTTAATTCTTTTAGCTAAATGTTTTAAGTTATGCTTAAAAAGCTATCAACACTACTGTTTGAGGGACAGTATATGCATAAAAAATGACTACCGTATTTACTCGTGTATTCTGCGCACTTTTTTCATCATTTCTTCCGTTGTAAAAGTAGGGGTGTGAAAAACATTCGAGATATTTTATAGTATTTTTTTTTTCGAAGGGCGACTTAGCATAAAAAAATGACATTTTAAGATGAATATACCATTTTAATAAATGAAAAATTATAATCAAATAGTTTCAAAAGTTTGTAGATAATGTTTGAACTGGGACAATATAATATTTTTTTTTTACGTTACTGGAGCATTCTACAATAAAATATGAAAAAAAAATGCTTTTATGCTTTGAAGCATAAAAACTCCTCAGCATCTTCTATGACATGTATTAATAAGATTAGCGGCCACAAAATTAACTTTTAGTTATTTTTCCTTAACGGATATTATACTGTTTATGCTAATATCTAATAAACGTTTCATTCACTCCAAATTTTCCTTCACCTGCCCTTTTACTGTTATATTCAACAAAACACTCTACCATGAATTAGTAATTTTCTGTGTAAACAAATCAGCACTTATGTATCACTTATCTGTTGTCATACCATCTGCACAAAGTTGTCCTGTGCAGCTAAGGGAAAGAAAGATACCGCTGAGGAAAATATAAATAATTTTAGTTTAAATAACCAAACTGAAATATCGAAAAATTTAAACCATGAGAATACATGCGGTATTGTTATCTCAAATTATCTCATAATCTTGATGCGAAAATTTTGCGAATCTTTGCTTTTTACCCAAATTTTCTTTCAAAAGTTCGGGGTGTGTAAAATACGTGGGGGGTGGAAATTACGGCAGTAAATACGGTAATCTAAAAAAAAAACTAGTTAATAAATGTAAAAGAAGTCTCAATTGTTTGATGGACTATTTAAATGAGTTATTTAGCGTTTTTTTAACACTAACAATATTTCCTATTGAAATCATTAATAAAATTTTAATTGAATCTGAACTTTACAATACCGGATTTCACAATGAGACCGGACCCAGAATTCATTTCTCGGTTTTAAATGTTGAATATCTCTGGAAGTAAACTTACAAACTTCATGAAAATTTATATTTAGGCTAAATAAATGGTGTAAATTTATATTTTATTGCGCCAAAGTTTCTTTCTATGGTTTATCTTGTCTTTCTATTGAAAATATTAAAGCTTCTGTTCTGTTTTAATACGGAGATAATCCCGTAAGAAAAAAACTGAAAGTATCAAATAAAAGTAGAATGTTTTCCCAATTGAACTGAATCAGTTTCATTTTCCTACTATTAACTAGTATTTGTGGCGGAATTAGTTGGGGATGATTAATTTTTCCATGTTTGTACCCTTTTAATTCTTAATAATTATGATTTAACTAATTTTGTCCCTTTTGTGAAATAAGGATTGATAATGGTTGAATAATTTTTATTTTCCTTTATATCACAATGTTAATATTCATACTCAAAACATTTTTCAGTATAAAGAAGGACTAATTAGCTATTCATATTTTAAAATAATATAAAAGTGCATTTCTTCAAATTTGGAAAAATTCGTGAAAAATAAAACTATTGATGATTAACGAAAGATAAATTTTCCGTGATATTTTTGTCCAAGCTGAATCAATATTGAGTACATTTTGTTTTGAAATATCTAATCATCATTTTATCGATTGCATCTGAAATGATAGAGTCATGTGCATTGAAATATAATTTCCAAAGCATATTTTTCATAATCTATCTACTGAAAAAAAAAAGAATTATAATGAAAATGAATATTTATCAAATTTTGTATAATATAAAAAATATGAAATCACTTATGAGTGTAGAAAACTTAAAAATAGATAAGGTATGCATTTTTATTTGCAGTTGTATCAGTTTATATAAAATGTACGGGTCTTTTTTTTTTTTAAAGAAAAGAAATGGACAAATAAATGTATAGAAAAACTTATATATATTAACAGACACTTATGAAACATAATTGATTAATATAAGAAAAGTTATTGTGCTTATTATACCGCTCAAAAAAATTAGGAGCAAGCAAAATAGTGGAGAAAAAAATGCGAGTCAGTCAGGCATGTGAACTCACCCGGGCCCCCACCCTGAATTCAACACTGTCCCTGAAAATCAACCGAGACATTGGTCTGGATGCAATGCGTCGTTTAGATCTTTACAAAACGTGCTAGATTGGATTTAAATCAGGAGGGCTTGCTGGCCACTATATATGCTGTATTCCTTTTCAAGCATGTTCTCCATAAGTCGAGCTGTATAAGGTTTGGCATTATCAAGAATTAAAAGAAAGGAATCGCCAATGGCTGCAGCGTAAGACACGACTTGAGATCTGAGTATCTGGTCTGCATACTTTTGGGACATCAAAGTGCCGTTCTAGATAATATGAATGCCTGTACGCCCACCTATGCTGATTCCGCCCATACCACCATCTATCTCGTCTTTAGTATGATCTTTCCTGTACGAACGTGGGGTTATTTTGAGTGCCCTTTTCCTTCCATACGAGAACACTTCGGGTGTCACACACCGGACTGAATCGAGACACGTCCGTGACAAGTACTTTACTCCAATCACATTGCGTCCAATCTCGACGTTCAGTAGCCCAACTTCCTTGGGACACATGGTGTCTTGAGGTCAAAAGAATACACACTATTAGCCCACTTGCATAGAGGTCAAAATGATGAAGCATATTTTGGAATATTTTGCCTAATACCATGAACATAGAGCAGTAGGACTTTTTACGAAATAGCCATTAGATGAAGAAAATCGGCCTCATTTTTTTTGAAATAATTGGCGCTATGTAGCACGGTTCTATGAGTTTGTCTGCTTCTTCATTATATATCATAATATGAAATGTAGTTGGTGACGGTTTCGGTTTGTTGTTTGTAGGTGGCGCTTCCTTAGCACGATTCTACGCCACCAGCCATATTTCACTGTCTAAGAGGGACTGCTCAGACAAGAAGGCCAAGTCTGTAGAGCATAGATGTCCCTCCTGGTACATTTATTAAGGTTTAAAAAATACAAAGTCAGCTGGAGTTGAACACGGCGGTAAGCGCGAGAGGGGGCAGAGTGAAAAGTACAATGGCTTTGGGCCAGAAAAATAAACAAGTGGCTTGTACATACTAGGCCAAGTGGCCGGCCCTGCCAGGTCAGTGACCTCCACTCGACTAGGGGCAGGGGCTAGGCAGAAAAGAAAGAAAATTCACATAACAGTGCCCATTCGCTGGAGCACATAGCCTCCACGCGACAGGCAGTGGATGGGGAAAGTTGTGGTTGTTTCGCTGTAAGACGAATAATCAACAATTCTTAGATAGGCTTGTTCCAGTAAAAACAGTCCTAGAAGACTAGATTTAAAAAATAAATACGCCGGAGCAGTGCTCTCACAGCAGCTACTTGAGAAGTTGTTTACTGGAGACTGCAGACATTCCACTGGACCTCAAGAGGTAAGAATTGAAGGAACCATTAAAAAGTAATAGATTTCCGCCAGTTGACGGAAGAGCTTGGGACGGGAAAGAATATTCTGGAGCCAAGAAGGAGGGGATAAGGGGGGCTTTTTAAGATGCCAAACAGCAGTTAGTGTACAATTGAAATAATAGTGCTCCAGTGATCCTAGAGCGCCACACTCATAATTTTATGTTGAGGATTGATGAAAGTATTTTAGATATATTCTAAAAGAACTGTGATTTGAAAGAAATGCTGTTGTGTGTGGGGAAAGATTTTGAAGTATTCTAGACACTTTAGGGATCAGATTGCGGATGTGACGATTCGTGCTAGAGGAATCCCAGTAAACTTGCCACTCGGGAAGAATTCTAGATATAAGCACACGCCGTACATGTAAGGGAGGAACTGGAAGATAGATTTCCACAGCGGGGCGGGTTGTTGCCTCTTTCGTAAAGGAATCAGCAAGTTCGTTTCCCTCAACACCAATGTGAGCTGTGACGTGACCTAGAGATACTTTTTTGAAGAGAGGAATGAGGGCGAGTTTGATTTGGAGGACTAGTGGATGCTTAGTCCTCTGGGCAAAGATAGCCTGCAGGCTCGACAAGCTATCACTGAAAAGCCAAAAATGGGGAAATGAAGGGAGGCCGGATAACCATTTCCAGGCCTTCAGAATTGCGCACAACTCCGCCTGAAATACCGTATTATCATCACCAATTCTGCAGACCCACCGATGCGTATCGATCTCTCCTTCCATGGCGCAGAAGGCTGCAGCCACACTGGTTTCTGTTGGAGACCCATCGGTGTAAATAGACGGATGCCGGGAGGGAGTGTAACTGTTCTTGGCGGGATTCACATGAAGATTGGACTCCAGCTGTGGACTTTCCTTTGTATGACTGTTTGTGGAAAATATCGTGTACTTGTGGGTGTGTTCTAGATGGAGGATCCTATTTTTTTAATATTCATAGTCAAGTGTTATTGTTATAGGAGGAATACCCGTTAGTACTGTGAGTGCATTCGTGGAAATGGTTTTGTAGCCTCGAGCCATTTGAAGCAAGAAGATCCGTTTGATCGAGGTCAGCTTTTGTTTTAGCAATTTGGTGAGATTTCCTCCATAGAGGCCCACACAGTAGAAGATAATCCTTTCTATTATTGTGTGATACCATATTTTTAGTAAATTAGGTTTTAATCCCCATGATTTTGAGGTTAATTTACTGGAGATGTGATGTAGTTTGATTAATTTAGTTTTTAGAAAGTTTATGTGTTCCGTCCAGATCCGGTGCTCATCAATTATTATACACTATATTTCCAATGATGACCGGTCACTTGCGATTTTAGACGTTTTGTTAAATATCTGGAAAGATACATAAGGAATTATCCTGTAACTTCAGGAGTGTAAACAACTTGCTAAACATCATATATTTCCGTGAAAATTTTTTCCCGAAACCTCATAAGGGGCCGTCAACAAATTGAAGAAAAACGAATATATTTTGGATAACCCTGTAAAAACTAATATTGCAAAAGCATTCAAACTGTAGATTATGATTAAGTGGATTACTGTAATAATTTGGGTTCATTTGTATGAAGATAGCATGTATACTCGAAGAGAAAGTCAGGATTTTATAAAAACAGTCCCAAATTTTACCAAGTTTTTTGCTTATAATTTGCAGAGTTTTGAATATAAAAACAAGTTTTTTTTCAGAAAATATGACAAACAAAATTATACACAATACCCTGCAATCAGAATTAAAAAATAATAAAAATTGTATGAAAAATGAGCAGGTTTACTAAATATTGTTTCACTGCGCATGCGCGGATTCAATCAAAATATACTGTGCATAATATATTAGCTAAATGTATAGACCAACTTTTATGAAAGTCTCAAAAACATAGCTTGAAAATTCTGATAGTAATCGTCGATAGAATAAGCTCGAATTTCGCTGTTCCCAAAATGAAGCAAAAAGATGAGGGGTTGTATCCAAATGTACTAGCTTATCAAAGTTGACATAATAAGAATGAAGTGTCTCTCATTCTATATTTGATACAACCCCTCATCTTTTTGCTTCCTTTTGGAAACAGCGAATTTCGAGCTTATTCTATCGACGATTACTATCAGAATTTTCAAGCTATGTTTTTGAGACTTTCATAAAAGTTGTTCTATACATTTAGCTAATATATTATGCACAGTATATTTTGATTGAATTCGCGCATGCGCAGTGAAACAATATTTAGTAAATCGGCTCATTTTTCATACAATTTTTATTATTTTTTAATTCTGATTGCAGGGTATAGTGTATAATTTTTTTTTGTCATATTTTCTGAAAAAAAAAAACTTGTTTTTATATTAAAAAACTCTGCAAATTATAAGCAAAAAACTTGGTAAAATTTGGGACCGTTTTTATAAAAACCTGAATTTTTCTTCGAGTATACATGCTATCTTCATACAAATGAACCCAAATTATTACAGTAATCCACCTAATCATAAACTACAGTTTGAATGCTTTTGCAATATTAGTTTTTACAGGGTTATCCAAAATATATTCGTTTTTCTTCAATTTGTTGATGGTCCCTTATGGGGTTTCGGGAAAAAATCTTCAGGGAAATATATGACGTTTATCATGTTGTTTACACTCCTGAAGTTACAGGATAATTCCTTATGTATCTTTCCAGATATTTAACAAAACGTCTAAAATCGCAAGTGACCGGTCATCATTGCAAATATAGTGTATTATTACTTGTAAAAGTTTTAAGTGTGGCACATATACTGAACGCTCACCCCATTGACTCTCATCAAGGGTTTGCGCTTAAGCTTGCGTGGTTTGGCAAAAATTAGTGATTGAGTTTTGCTTGTGGAGAGCTGGAGGTGCAGGCGAGTCAACTGCTGACAGAATGCTGGGGAAGCTCGATGTCGAGACGCCGGCCGGCGGCCTGAGAAGATAAAGTTGAAATCATCAGCCTAGAGAATAAAACCTAAATTTTCTAATACTGTTAGAATGAAATTAGCTATTAAGAGCCAGAGGTATGGACCGAGACAGGTGCTTTGGGGGGAGGGGGGGAACCTTTTTGCAAGGGGTGCATAGAAAAATCTGGGGATTTGTTCGAAGTCGCAACCCGACCTTAACACTATTATGACTGAGGTCCTAATACTCTAATGTTCATGCTCGACACCTTCCGTCTGCTGCCGAAAGAAACTGCTATTAAGATGAATAGCATTGTGTTTTTCGTGTCGATGAGCTGTTAACATCATATACCGGCCATCTGTTGCTGTGGTGAGCACGTGGGCGACCTTGCGCTGGCCGATGTGAAACATTCCCTGTTTCTTTAAATCTATTCCATATTCTTGAAATGACACTGCTTGCCACTTCAACAGTATCTACTACACGCCTTTGTGTTTCTCCGGATTCCAGTCTCCTTATAATACGCTAGACCATGGTTTGCGGTAAATCAATTGTTATGACATTTTTAAAACCTTTTTTCTAAGAAAAAACAAACAAACAAATTAAAAAGTTCAACAATTGCGTTTTTCGAACGAGACAGTGAAAAAAAAATAAGCTTCTGTGAAATCGCGATTTCAGCGCTTATATCCTTTTCAACAATCTTTATCAAATTTTCAACTTCGATGATTTCTGTAATTATACCTAACAACATTTAAATAAATTTTCATTTTTGAAAATTGTTTTGCCAAAGTAAGGAATTCTATTTGAAAACCTTATTATACTCGTGTTTGTAACAATTGCACCACCATGAAGGTCTCCTCATAATTGAATGAGACTTATTCCACAAACGATATGTATTGGGACAAATAAATGATTAAATTTACAAAGTAAAAAAAAAAACAGTATTACATGTCGAAAATCAGCATTTTGCGCAGGCACCACGCGTTGCAATAAGTTTTTCTATACGACATGGTATCGCATCTAACGGATTTTAAATCTGCATCTGAGGAAGAGCACTGCAGATTGCTTCTATCCGAACCCAAAATTCTTTTGTATCAGCTACAGGAGGGCGTCACGAGCGAGACGCCGACCAATAAAATCCTAGACATGTTCAAAAGGCGACATATCCGGGGAATAGTCAGGCCAAGGAAAAAGCTGATTCTCTTGTGCTGAAAAGAAGGTTTGACCATTTTTAGCAATATGTGGACAAGCATTATCCTTTTGAAATACAGCACCAGGGTGGCGTTGTAGGCAGGGCACGACTTCGGGCTACAGAATGTCTCTGATGTACTGGTTGCTGTTGAGATTACCCATAATTCTTATTAACTGCTAAGATTGTCTATGATACCCAATAGCGTCTCAAACCCTCACGCTTGGCGTTCGTCCAGTATCACGTTGGATGATACACTCCGGAATGTGGCGTTCACCAAATCAGCGTCTAACGCGGATACGGCCATCTCTACACCTCAAATTAAAGCGGGATTCAAGGGAAAAGACGAGTTGATCCGGGTTCGATCCCCTAGTTGTTATAATGATGCTTTGAAGAAAAGTCGAAATATACATAATATCTATTAATTATAAAAATACTAGGTGTGATTACAAATGAATATCCCAACTTTGAAGGGCTATATCTTCTGAACAATAAAACGTAGGGTTCTATTTCACACATCGAAGTGAGTGAAAAGTTATGAAGTTTCATAAATGTAGAAAGAAGAAGAAATACGAGCCAGCTTGCGCCACCAGCAGAAACAGGAACGACATCCCTTCTGTAGGAGAATTCGTCCCACGCGGTTTTCAGCAAGTCGGGTGTTCGCAATAGCTGCAGTAATCCTCGTTTTCAGTTCAGCAGTGTCAGCTGGTAGAGGCGAAAAAAAAACATATTATCTTTTATGTATCTCGGTGGCAACTGACTGAATGAACTCGCAACGAAACATGCCGGTTCACTTTTTACCTGCCGCTCGTTGCGCCATCTCTTGCCAAAAAAAGAAACTTTACATTTATGAAACTTCATAACTTCTCACTCACTTCGATGTGTGAAATGGAACACTACCTTTTATTGTTCAGAAGTTTTAGCCCTTCAAAGTTGGGCTATTAATTTTTAATCACCCTGTATATTTAATATTCCCAAATACACTAGAATTTGAATGAAAATATAAAAAAAAACCGTCGGCTAAGAATAAATGCTCCAAATGCGGACCAATGTTGGCCGATCTATTCGGGCCAGTATCTGAAAACAGATATCACTCCATTGTCATCTGCCGAAATTAATTGCTTGCTGATTTTTGGCTGAAAGCAACCCGATAACAGCAACCGGCTATAAAAAAGGGGCATTCTTTAATATCGGCTGCCGGCATGACACCAACATCTCACCGATTCCAGTATACACATGCCGATACTAAACCAACATTGCCGACTTAGGCTCGACCGTCTTGCAAAAGGTCTGTGTTTGCTGTGCACCATATGACGCTGCTGCATAAAAAAATGACACATGCTTACAAAGTGACAACTTATTACTTGATATTAATAAGAACTGCTGAGGGACATAAAATACAAGAAGGACTTTAATTTAGTGAAGCGTGCTAAGTGAAAAATGTCAGATAAGGTTTTGTTTTAACGTTTTATTTTACGTAAAAAAATAATTTACCTTACATAAAAGTATATGCGAGCCCAATAATTATGTTAAAGAAGAACAATTGTTTAAATTTCTATTTTGGGAGATTCTTGGACAGTGGTATAGTCGTAAAAAAAAACAAAAAAACAGAGGGCATACGCTATAGGCAGAGGGCATACACTAGAGAGTATACGCTATAGCTAATGAGGGTATACAGGAGTTTCTTTAAAAAATGCAGAAAGTATAAGGCCTATACCATCGTAAACCCTTCACAAACTCCCTGTTAGTGGCAACCCAACTCTTTCGCTATTATGAGTTCCAGAACCTAATTGATCGCGTTGCCCCATAATATGATCCCCGTGCTGCATGTAGTCACGTGTTACTTTTAAAAAAATATTAAATATTAATAATGTAATTTAAAAGATCTAAGAAAATGCCTCTTCTAGCGTTTCCATGATAGCCTCACCCTTGAATGATACAATAATTAAGACAAGAAATGATTAAACTATTTGTCGCAGAGCTGAAATTAAATTTTAAAAATGAAGAAAGGAAAAGAAATAAAATAAAAGAGAAAAAACGGTCATACATTTGTAAAATACAGTTACATGAATTTGAATACACTTCAGATAAGATACATATAAAAGAATAACTGTATCAAAGAAATTGCTGAGTAGGATTCGGCATCAAATATCTCACACTTGCCCACATATGCTCTGAGATATTAAAGTTTATAAGTTAAAAATAAAAATCGGGATTAATGTAAAAAAATTGAGCTTTAATTTGCCTCGTTCTTTAATTCATGCAAATAAAAATATATCATAGTTATGTATAAAATTCAATTTATTTCAATTCCCTGTAAGACGCGAATTAAATAACATTTCTCGTTAGATTTGAGCAGATATTTTTTTTCGTGGATGAACTTAATTTATTATTAAAAAAATATTTCAATTCTTCAAAGAAAGTGAAAGTTAAACAGGAGGCATATAATTTATTTAAAATGTTTTACACGATAACTAATAATATATTTAAAAATCTAGTAGTTTTATTTTAACAAAAATTACGCTTTAATACGTATTTAAGATATCATAAAATAAGAAAAGAATCGCTTTAAAAATTACTTGTTAAAGTAAATATTTTAATTTTTTTTTCACTTTCCCTCGGTGCACCTCGCTACAATGTCATAAAAAATTTCACCACTAAATTCAAGGTTGATTACACATAATATTGTAATGTGATTACAAACTTACCAATGTATGCCTTTTTGTTGCATTGTCCTTCATTCACCACGATTTGTCGAATATCTAAATATTGTGGTGATGCTCCGTAAGGTGCAGCGTAATTCAATGACATCTGTAAATCAGAGAATAAAACATAAGACATTATATATATATATATATATATATATTATAATATTGAAAGTATATGTGTAAACTAAATGGAAAAATATACGTGAAAGAAACGTATATGATGTAATTAAAAATAAAATAATAAATAAAATAAAGAAGGCTAAAATTGAAAAATACGAGATATAATTATTATGAAAAATACACTAATGTATGCCAAAACTGTAAATGATTAAATATAATTAAGCAAGAAGATGTATTATAAATGATGAGCAATGTAAATCCAACAGCTCGCAAAACATTGAAGAAGCAAATATACAAAATAAAAATATTAAAAATTGCAAGATCAAAATTAAAAAGGAAATTTGAAAATGCAAAAATAGAAAACTATGAATGTGCAGTGGAATCGTCAGCGGAGCTTCGCAAATACAATCCATAATGCAGTTATATGTTATTTCATCGAATATTGTTAGCATAAGGCTTAAAAATGACAATAATAAGCTCCCTATGACATATCAATAAGAGAAGCTGAACAATGAATGAACAAATTGGGAGAAGAGGAAGAAAAAAATAAGTAATATAATAATAAAATGCAGACAAAATTTCTGAACAAAAATTAGAGCAGCTTACCTGGAGAGGTTCCGAGGTCAGTGTCACAGAATGCGGTGAACGTTTGTGTATCGATAGAGTATAATTAGTATATAAATATATGAGAGACAGAAAGCGCAATATCCAGGGAGTCTTGAGAAAAAATGTCTCAAAGTTTAAGTAACAGTTTATAATCGGATAAATTTCTTCCTTTAACCTTTTCAGGGGCAAGCACTTGTGCTCCTGTAGCGTTGAATTCCCACCGGAATTTAGGAAAGAATTTAGTTCAAAATAAGAATAAGAAATTGTTCAACTTTTTCTCGTCAAAGCTAAAAAAGTAAAATTTAATTAAAAGTTTCTGGTTTGAATCGGATTAAAATTAGGTGGTATATAATATATACCACCGCCCCTCAAAGGGTTAACAAGCGCCTTCATAGCCTTGTCGCTATCGCTGTGGTTTCGAGATGTTTCAGTTCGAATCCCCAGCTAGGCTTATTTTTTGCAGCGAAAATTTTTATCAATTACTTTTGAACTACAATTGAAAAAATATGCATAATCATTGAAATTTGCTAATTATATAAATTAAATATATGTTTTGTATCATATAAATACAGTTTTAACTATGAAATTCTGAATGTTTTTTCTATAATTTATGTTTTTATAGACCAGAAAATTTTGCTGTTATTCTAAATTATTTACATAAATTATTTAAATAAATAATCTACTATCTTCACAATGAAATAAATCAAAATACGTTACATAAAATTATAATACGCTGCTTTAATCATTTGCTAGATTTAAATGTTTCTGTTAGCATTAAAGGTATTTCAATCATAATAGAACTTAAAACTGTATCGTATTTTAAACAACTATTTTTTTTTATTTTCAATTTTTTAAATCTTGGATTCTTGTGTTTATAATTAGAATAACTATCCATGTGCTTAAAAAATAAATTCTAAAAATATTTTGAATTACTAAAAATAGTTATTACGGAGGCAGTAAAACCAAAACCAAAAATCGGATATTTTAAAAAATCACGAAATATTTAAAATATTTGTATAATAAATTAAAATTAAAATAATATATTATAGATTTATATCAGGTATTTTAATTTATTTCATTGTGAAAAATAGTAGATTATTTACTTAAATAACTGTAAACATTTTTCAATAACAGCAAAATTTTCTGGTCTAAATGTAAATTGTCTATTTTTTTAAAAACTTTTCATTAAATATTTAAACATGCAGAATTTCATAGTTAAAACTGTATTTATATGACACAAAACATACATTTCATTTATATTTTTTGTAAATTTCAATGATTATACATATTTTTTCAATTGTAGTTCAAAAGTAATTGATAAAAATTTTCGCTGCAAAAAATAAGTCTAGCTGGGGATCCGAACCGAAGCACAAGATTCTGGAATCCAGAGCGTTACTGACCAAGTTACGAAGCCGCTTGCCAAAGGAAAAAATTTATCCGATTATAAACTGTGACGTAAACTTTGAGACCTTTTTTCTCAAGACCCCTGGGTATTGCGCTTTAATGCTTTCATATATTTTTATACCAATTATACTCTATCGATACACAAAAGTTAACCGCATTCTGTGACACCGACCTCGGAACCTCTCCTTGTCAGATTAGAAAACGTGGTGAACCATGTGACAGTGTTGCCAGATGGGCAAAAGTGAATTTTCCCAAACAATTCTGAAAATCCCAAAATCAACGATTTTTTTTCCAAAAAGTCCCCAACTTGTTACTACTCAAAAAAGTAAATTTTAAATATTAAATATAGCAATATAAAAAACATTTGATTGTATCAATCTCAAGGTCAAATTTCTAAATTCCATGTTTGTCTTTTAGGGATGTCTGGATTTCAGATATTCGTAACAGTAGACTGCACTTCAGATTAAATATATGTATACGTATATGCCCCCAAGCGTTTATATATATATAATCCATTAAAAAAGTATTTTTGTCTATGGATTATATCTGATTTATGTGTTCAACTATGCAGCTTCTGAGCACTGTTCACATGAATATGTAATTGTCTTTGTTGCTAGTTTTTATAATTAATGCTTATATATGTACGCACACACACACACACACACACACACACACACACACATATATATATATTAATTCCTTATAGCATACCGTGTGAATTATAAGAAAAAATAGGATTAATTAATTTAGATTAAATATATACGCATTGTAACTTCCCACCAATGTAATCTGCAGCCAAAATTTTTCAGATATCCGAAAGATGTTTTATAACCAGAACTGGCCAAAAAAAAAAAAAAAAAAAATAGGGGAGAAAATAAATGGGCCCTATGTATTTTGTGTTTTTCAAATTAAGAATACATTTTCAAAGCTTGAAACAAAGAGGGGTTACCTAGTTTTGTTGGATCTGCTGTAAGCACTGCACCTGGGTGCATTTTACGAGCCGGACCCCTCTTCCCCCGCACGGCCAATTTTGCATATAATGAGAGCCTGATTTTTATAGGAGCGCATGAGAGAGCTGCCCCTGATAGGGATTAGGTAGTACCCTTATGTTCAAATAGAAATCGTCGACTTATTCAAAGACAGAATTTCTGTCATATAAAATGCGAATAATTATATATATTCAAAATTATTTAATATAATCGAAAATTTTGTTATGGCGTGTACCGTTGAGACGTTGGACCCGCTTGTTATGCAACATGAAAGTAAAATATATTTAAATAATGCAATTTAAGATGAGAAATAAAGGTAATTAGAAATCTATGCAAAAGAAATTATAAGACATAAAAGTATTACTACATTGTAACACCAGTTATCTCTTTATAATAATTTTTTATGCAAATTAATGTGAAATCATTCCGAACTTTGTTTTAATAAGGCCAATATTTCTATTCGGAAATAGTGGTGAATATTTGACTTGTTTCCCAAAAATCCTAACTAGGGCCCTGCTCATAACTCAAAACAACAAATTAAACCTCCTCTGGACACTTACCTTCGTTTCCTGACACTGAGTAAGAGGTGTTGCCTAAATATGTTATACCAAAGCATGTCATAAATTGTGGAATCGCCATTAATGCTCACTCGTATGAAATTTAGCTATATTAAAAAATAATTATTATGAAAGTTATTTTAAATCTCATAAATAGTAGCAACAACATTGCTAGCCTCCCTACATAATAAAAGATTTACGAGTACTTTTACTCGTATGCTTTATAGTAAAATTTTTTAGGCTTCATAATAGGTTGCAGAAACATTGTCTTTACGTTTAATCAGAATTTTTTTAATAATGTTAAAATTTAAATTATCGTGCCATTTTCATAATATAATATAACAATAGCTTCACTCTTCATGTACAGCTTTTGGGTAGCCTTAGTTTTATTTATTCACTAGCGGACCCGCCGGCGTTGCCCGAGTCCGTGTAAAAAACTTAAATATCTTAAAAAACGAAACTCTATGGCCCGGGTCTCCAATGGCTTCGGCACAATAAACCGGCATGATCGTACGATCCGGAAAATCTTTTATTTCCACCTTCCACCGCCAGGGGAGCATTCTGTTCAAAACAAACCTCTTTCCGAAAGAACCTCTGACACAGGTCCCCGCTGCCTACGGCACCGTATAGTAGGTGTGCAACAAAACTGAGTTAGTTTGGAGAAGATGGGAATATTATTAGCCGAGTTATCGAATTAAGGCACATTTAGAGAAAATAACCTTGAGGGAGGTGCCGGAGGGGAGGGGATGTTGAAGCGTGCTTCAGCAAATGACTAATTAGGAGGACCCCTATGCATCTTTAAAAATTCGTTAGTTTGGTTAAACTTAATTACAAATTTGGCTTAAACTATTATTTGGAAATAGTGGTAACCGCTACTCAAAAATTTACTTTAATGTTATAGAGGGTGACTATTAAGTTAATTATAATGTTTGGAATCAGTTGTGTTAAAAGCGGAAAGATAGTTGCTGAGTTATGAAAACGGGGCATAGTTAGTGAAAAAACGTTGAAGAAAGGGCCGGGGGGGAGGGTATGTTCAAGTACCCTTCAGAAAATGATTAATTAGGAGGACCACTAGACATCTTTAAAAATTCGTTTATTTGGTTAAACTAGGAACTTAATTAGAAATTTGGTTTAGACTATTATTCGGAAATACTGGTAACTGCTTTCTAGAAATACACCCTAAAGCTATGAATGCTGATTTTTGTGATAATTTAGCAAAATGGAACTGGTTTGGAGAAGTTCGGAACATTATTAGCCGAGTTATGGAAATAAAGCACAGTTTGAAAAAAACCTTGAGGGAAGGGCCACGGGGAGGCGCGCGGTCAAGTGCTCAACAACTAATCACTAACTTTGACTGTTGGTATGAATCAACTAAATACGGGCTGTGTACTTTTATTAGGAACATAAATTTAATTTTTACGAAAACTGTTAAATAAGGAAATGAACTTCTTTTATTAGGAACACTTTTATTAGGAACATAAATTTAATTTTTACGAAAACTGTTAAATAAGGAAATGAACTTCTTTTCATGGCTTCTAAATTCAACACATACAATTATATGTAGGAGACAGGAGGAAGGAGTGAGACGTCAGGAGGAGTGACAACACTAATTTTACTCAGCCAAATGATCCGCGCAAGAGGATAAAATGATGTTCTCTGGTGCTAACAAAAACAGCAATATAGCGGGATCAAAAGATTTATATTCTGTTTTTCAATTCTTTTATAACACAACTTTTGTTATAAACAATAGAATTATATTGTAACTGATATAAACGAAAATGTAAATGATTAAGAAGAAGAGTTAGAATAAAGTGAGAAAGTTAAAGCAGATAAAATTAAGAGAAAGGCCAAAAAGACTAGAGACAAATTTAATACAGCGTCGTAGGTAAATGGGAGAAAACATCGCATATTTGGGAAACGTTTTTCCTGTAAGGTGCTGTTGTGACCTGAAGAAATCGGCGTGTAACCGAGAAAGTCGTTATTAGCCTACGTCATCCGAAGTAGTGAGCCTAGTCATCAGAAGAAACTCGAACGCTAATGTTAAGTCTATGGGAAGGTTCTTGACAGACTTCGCGCTCGCATTTTAATATTTTTAAATGATTTTTTTGGCATAGGATAGCTGAGGTCGATCTCTAACGTTGTTAGTTTTTACTTTTTCGATTTTGGTTACAGTTTTTTTTTTTTTTTTTTTTTTTTTTAAGCGGACATTTCCAATTTTGGAACTGGTTGGAGCCGGTTCTGAAAGCGGAATTACCCTTATATAGAAAAACTGGAACCAAAATCGAAAAAGTAAAAACTAACAACGTTAGAGATCAATCTCAGCTATTCTATGCCAAAAAAGTCATTTAAAAATATTAAAATGCGAGCGAGAAGTCTGTCAAGAACCTTCCCATAGACTTAACATTAGCTGGAGTGTTTCTTCCCGTGACCAGGGTAGGCTCTTAAGTGAGAAGTCACTGAATTTAAACTATAGTCGAATAAAACTCACTTTGAATGCGTTTACTTAGGTGCAACTTATAGTCATTTATTTTTATTCAATTCTCTTTACTGTATCACTGTGTGAGTGTGTGTGTGTGTGGGGGGGGGGGGAGATAAAACACTATTTAAAAGCTATGCAAACAACTTCAAGATCTAAATGCTTAATGTCAAATCTGAAAGAAAAGGGGTGAAAGTAGCGTGGCAGTAAAGTTTGCTGATCCTATCATGTGGACATTTGCCAAGGGAGATGGTAAACATAACAAAAAAAATTTGTGCCAGTTGGCAAAACATTAAAAACAAATAGTTTCACAATGAAAACAAGAGGGAGGGTTCAAAACAGTAACAAATAAATAGAATTTTTCAATTACATTAAATGGAAGTCTGATGCAATAGTTAGTTATGCAGCATACGGCTCCAAATCAACACGGCTTGGTACCAGAAGTTTTGCAAATTTTAGACCTTTTCTTTAAAAAAGTAATCATACATTAAAAAAATGTTCTCTAGAAGTATAAAACAAATTACGCTTTTTATATGTGTCAACTTTTGAAAATGACATTGAGTGAAATAACGCGTGAAAAATATTTCATGCAATTTTATTCATACATTAGCAAACATATGACCAATGTAACTTATTTTTTAAGTAATGCGTAAACGAAGTATTAGGTTTGATTTCAGGCATATAACCGATGAATATTGTTACATAATAAACTGATGACCATTAAAAGATGTTTTGGTATGCAAAATACACACAAAAGCCACAATTTCACCGATTATATTTACTATATTTATTAATGAAGGGACAATAAATATGCAACTTTCATCAAGAGGCTGATTTCAGGGCTCCCAAATGGTCCGCCAAATGAATACCAATATTTTTAACATAAAATTTCATGGTAGGTTTTATCAACATTTCCGCAAAAATTTACCTCCGAAGGTGGCTTCTGCAAAATTTGCAAGAAAAATCTAAAAATAAATTTTTTCTAACAAAATACCAGTATTCAAGAAGCGGACATTTGAGATCTCTCTGATTATAACTAAAAAAAAAAAAAAAAAAAAACTATTGCTTTCTAAAGAAAGTCTGTGCATAAACATATTCAAACCATGACTTCCTTCTGCATTCAATGTAATTTAACATATTTCCCATAGTATTTTTTGGCAATGAAACTTGAAGTTATTTAACATTACTAATTATCCTTTACATTCAAGATTTATCGTTATAAAAAACAGTTGGAAATTAATTCATAAATTTAAGGGAAGAATAATGAAACTTGGGAGAAACTTTGCAAAACTGTGTAAATAAAAGTAGCGTAAGTGTAAAAGTGTAACAAATGGTCAAACTGTGCAAATTTTACACCTAATGTGCAAAAGTTAACAGGTATGTTTTTTTATTTAAGATAAAATAAATATTTCAGTCAATAGTATAAAGTAGACAATGAATTCAGTAGAAACCTTGGTAGAAAAGTGGCAAATGTCATTTTTTTCATTTTCAGTAAAAGCTGATTTAAGGGTTTTTTTTATTATTATTTAATTTTTTTTTGCATTATTGCTCAAAAAATAATTTTTTTGGGGAATAAATTAAAGGGTATTGGTATCTATTTCTGTTCTTCATGATTATGTTGAAGTAGTTGGTGCACAGAGAACAAAAAATAATGAAGTGAGATTGTTACAGAATGGTGATTATTACAGAATGTATTAAAGGGGGACATTCACAATTTTCTATTATAGCATTATAATATTAGATATTTTCTTAATTCTACCACACTAAATAACTGCAGAAAAACTTCCTGTTATCTCAGAAACGTTTACGAAAATTCACTGTAACTTCTCATTTATCCACAATTCTGGAAACATTTACCTTATCTCCATTAATTATTTGGAGTATGATTAATCAGACACCGCGGAAGACAATAGGTTTCCGGGATTTATGGAAACGTTTCTAAAAAATCTGGCCCATTTTCAGCCGAAAATTTCTGAAAAAAAAAAAAAAAAACGTTTCTGTTAATTTCGGAAATCTATTGATGCCTGTGTTTTCCGGTGGTTCTTTTCCTAAAAGTTTCTGAAGATAAAAGAAAGATTTCCAGAATCGTGGGTAACTATGAAATTATATTGAATTTTAAAAAATGTTTCTACATGTTTTTTCGGCAGTTCTTCGAACCGTAATATTTTTTATTCCGTTTATACTTTCGGTTCCGGTTTTTGTTCTTTTAAAAATAAAGTTTTTCGGTTTCATTCCATTCAAGTCATTTCGGCTTTCGATCCATCATAACTGTTTTTTTTTTTTTTTTTTTTTTTTTTTTTTTTTTTTTTTTTAAGATTGTTCCCATTTTAAGCTCTGCTTTTGGGCACATGCGTTAAAGTTCCACAATTCATTCTTATATCTTAGTTCAATGTGGTCCAGCTGCGTCCCGCGTGGAACCACTGTTTTCTGACAGAAATTTTCGCCTTATTTAATCATTCGAATAACCTTATTTAATGTGATTAAAAAAAGCGAAAATTTCTGTACAAAATAGTGTTTCACACAGACCGCTGTTGGACCACACTGCTGTAGTTAATAAATAATTTCATTTTTTGCAGTTTAATTTATAATTTCGGATTAAACTTTTAAAGTGTCTTATGTTAAAAATTTAAAGACCAGAAGAAAATGATATCAATGTCTTTTAGTTTATCTTTTACACAGTTAAAATTTTATAAATAGAATTTTTCAAAATAAAAGTGTTTTTACGGTTGCTTTCCGCAGCAGAAAAAAAAATATTTAGTTTCGGTTTTGGTTTGTTCTCTTAAAAATAAAGCTTTCATTTTCTTCCGGTTTTCGCTCCATTAGAAATGACTTTTTTTTTAACGATTTCGGTTCCAATTTGAAGCCCTGTTTTGGGCACATACGTTAAGATATGGCACTGTTTATACCTAAAACTTAGTTCAGGTGGTCTAACTGCGTCTTGCACTATTTTCCACTATTATCTTATAGAATTTTTCGCCTTTTTTAATCACAGGTTTGAATCATCTTATTTAATGAGATAAAAAAAAAATTCTCTGTAAAAACAGGGGTTCCACACCGGCCGTGATTGGATCACACTGCCGTAGTCAATAAATATTTCATTAGTTGCAGTTTAATTAGTTTCAGTTTACATCATTTCTGATTTAACATTTAACGTCCATTATGTTAAAAAGTTAAAGATCAGAAGTAAATCATATCAATGTTTTTTTTATTTTATCTTTTAAATAGTTGAAATTTCATAAATTGAATTTTTCAAAATAAAAGTGTTTTTACGGTTGTCTTCCGCAGTAGAAAAATAATTTCCGTTCTGTTTCAGAACTGAAAAGATATTAAAAAAAATTCATTTCCGGTCTTCATTCACTAAGAAATAACGTTTTTTGTGGTTTTCGTTTCGTTTCCGGGACGAGAATTCTTTACACATATGTATAAATTTCTGTTTGGTTGTTTACAATCATAAAATTTGCAAAATTAGCTTCTTAAATACACATTAAACTCATTACTTCTGCCTCAACTCAAAAACACTGCAGCATTTCAAAATTGTCTTTAGATGTAATACGATTCTACATCGATTCCACCTGCTTCATTTCACAGATTGATCTGTTAATGTGATACAGTTTATACAAGATAAACAAATTTGTTTGGCTTTGTGAAAAGAGATTACGCTTTAAGCATTTGTTAGCCAATCGAAAATATTCAATGACAAAAATGATATGATTTCCGGCTTGGCTTGACTTATTGCGGTGCTACGATCATCTTTTGCACACGATCACTAAACAGACCGGGACCTCCCATTAAAGTGGAATCCGACTCACTACAAGCATCCATGCCTAAATCGGGATTCGAATTTAGTATCTTTTGTCTAGTATAGCCAGCGCCTTAATCACTATACAAGCCAGTTACCGATATGTGTTTCGGATATTAATTGTTTTTTTTTAATTGATAAGTTATTCTAAGCCAATAAAACGTTCCTTCAAATCTTGATATTTATTTAACTTTTTCACAGGCAAAGTAATTCTGTTCTTAAAATGTTGAAATAATTGTATTTCACAAGAATTTACGTACAAACTGATTGAAAATACAAAAATGATTTTCTTCACGTACATTATAAAAGCAAAAAGTTATTCAAAATTTCTGGTGAAATTTAGCAGTTGGAAATTAAAATTAAGAGGTAAAAATAATATACCACTGCCCTTCAAAGTCTTAAGGTGGCAACAACAGTTACAAAATCACATGTATAATAGTGGATATTGATGTACTTTTTCTCGGAAACTACTGAGGACAATTCAATATTTTTTACTTACCGAACACATAGTGTATGTAAAGTATAGTAATCATGGTTTGTTCCCGCGCGCACGTGTGTGAACAGGATAACTCACTAAATGACACTTTCGGTTGAGCTCCTATTTGGCGAAAATAATATACAACACTGTCTCAAGAATCTCAACTGTGATACTCCAACCATTGGATATAATTTACCTAGTTGAATATACTTTCCTCTATTCATTATGACCTAAAATTGCAATGGTTACACCATTTCTATACTAATGAAAGAAAGTTTCGCTCTGTGTGCGTGCGTGTGTGTGTGTGTGTGTGTGTGTGTGTGTTACGATGACTAGGAAAATCTACCGAGCGCAGAGGTCTAACATTTTATAAGAGGATAGTGCAAGGCAGGTCTTGATGCACCTGAGACCCAGATTTTTATTTTTTGATAATTAGACGAGATATTGATTAAAAGCTCATCAAAAACGTATTCTTTATTCTGAAAATTGGAAGCGCGACCGCGCATGCTCAGTTCAGAGCATTCCGAAGCCGGTAAGCAGAGAAAAAGCAAAGCGCGAGACTTTTAATTTGTCGTTTTTCTTAACGCACTACGACGGAACAGTACACAATACGGGAAAAAAAGATGACATATTCTTAAATTTTGTACTTTTAAAGTTTAAACGCCGCAATTCGTTCGAAAAAAATTGAACGTTAACCCTTTCAAAAAAAGTAATTACGAAACCTCGAATTCATCTCCCCCCCCCCCTCCCCATTTTACGAACCTGACATCCGCCGAATTAAACAAAATACGGAAAGAGCAACTACACCAAATTAAAGACCGTACTTTTCTCTTTCAAATGCAACCTTTGGTTTTAATTTTGAAAAATGTATTTTCCGTTTCGCAATTTTTGCTGTTTTCGCAAATGTTAAAAATCTGCATCAGCGCTTCTAATCAACCTACGAAAAAACTAAAAATGCCAGACCAATCTACTTTTATTTTCATTTCAAAATTTTCAATTTGTTTCGAAAAATACGAATACTAACTTTTTGAATAAAAATTCGTGCGAAAAACCAACTTTAATTCTTTTTTCCTGTGATTTTTAAAATTATGCATCGGCTTCGTAAATGAAAATACAAACTAACCAAAGACACCTAACCACATTTACGTTCATTTTTGTTTACAACAAAGCCATTGGTTTGAAAAAAATATTAATATTATCCCTTTCAAAACGTTCGTTTCCTTAAGTCACTTTCGCGATTTTTTCGATTTCTGCAATTTTTAAAAATCTGAATCTGCATTTTTAAACAAGCTACGAAAAAACTAAAAATATCAGACCCATACCTACATTTTAATCCCATTTTGAAATCTGCAAACTGTGTTTAAAAATATGAATATTAACCCTTTGAGAAAAATTTGTTTCCGAAAATCACTTACGCAAATGCAAATTTCGTTTTTTTTGGGGGGGGGAGGGGGGGGAATCGTTAAAAATTGGCAAAAGTACTTATTTAAAAAATAAAAAATAAAAACTGTCAAGAAACTGCACAGTAAAAAAAAAGATAGTTGTTTCTTAATCCTGCAAAATATAATATAAACACGAACGAAAATATACAATAACTTCTCCCGAGCTACCCACGATTCAGAAAAGCATTCTTTATTTTTAGAAACCTGAGAATCCACTATATTTTCAAAATTTAAAGAAGCATTTATAAAAACAAAGTTTCTTTTGCTGCCACTGATTTTCGGAAAAGCCTCTGAGTAGTTTTTATTGTGTATTGATCATTTTTCTCAACCCCCTTCAGATGCTATTAATTAACAAGTAAACATTTTCATGTTCAATAATCATGTTTTACAGACAGCATTTTACAAATAAATTAACAGCATTAACATTAATATTATTTTGTTACTTTTGCATGTATAAATTCAATTACGCAGCTCAAAATGTTTAATTGAGAATTGATAGTATCCTGAAAACCGATATTCCGTTTTGATAAAACTGATTAATACTATAAAAACTACTCGGAAATATTTCCGAAAATCAGTGGCAGCAAAACAAACTTTGTTTTTATAAATGTTTCTTTAAAGATCGAAAATATATTCTTTTCTGAGGCTTCTAAAGATAAAGAATGCTTTTCTGAATCGTGGGTAACACGGAAGATGTTATTCATAGTTATATTATATTTTCGTAAATTAAGAAACATTTTTTACTGGGTCGATTTTTATTGAAAATTTCCATGTTATGGAAGTATCTAGCTACTCGTTTATGAAGGTAGTCGAGCTTTTGTTGTGAGACATATAAGACTTATGTGTGATATCGACTATCGCAAGTATGAACGTATCTCCCTGAATCTGAGCTTCACAGTTATTTTGGTGTAGTTGTATGCTAATTAGCTTACTGTGGTCAGCTGTCGGGTATAAATACGCTGGTTGGAGTTGAAACGAGAGGATTGGGTCGAGTCCTGCCTTTCAAGGAAAACAAAATTGGAGCTTCTTGCTTTTGAGACTTGGAGATTGCATTGCTGCCCCGTGCTCTGAGATATTGACGTGTTATGTTATCTGAGGAGTTTGCATTTTGGTAAGAAATTAATCTACGTACGTGAATGAAGCGAATTTCGGCGTTTCGAGGATTCAGTTAGTTAGAAACATTTAACGTAATTTGAAGTGCTATTGATTGTAGTGTTTTCAGTGATAGTGATCTTCGCCGTAGTCGTCTTCTGGGGATACGATTTTGAGCAGCCATTTTTCTTACGTAAATTGAGTTTAAATTGGTAAATTTGCATTTAGTGTATTTCAGGGTTAGTTGAATCTAAATTTGAGCATCGTTATTAAGATTTGCTTGCTCCACTGCAACTCTAATTTCTTATTGATTTTAAATAAACTTGTTTGTTTTACGATAAATATTGTCTCAATGGCTGCACCTTTAGTGGCCAGTAACGAGGAATAAATAATTAAATAATTATGAGGGTTTCTCAACAATGTTAATGTACTTTATTACTAATTTGAGAATCTTAAAACAACCAAAATTCTAAAAAGGATGCACAGATTTGTTTTAGTATTTGTCCATTGGACATGTTGACAATTTTGAATAAAAATTAAAACGCATATAGGATTATTTTAAAGACATTGATACCGGCGAAAATGTTGTTTTGAGAAAAAAGCATTTTAACATATGCGTTACGATATATTATTTACATTACTTACCTTTAAGAATTATGGACACACATTTTCTTCTAAGTGTATATATACACTTAGAAGAAAATGTGTTTTAAAAATAAAATTAAAAATAAATTAATAAAGTACTATAGTACTTTATTCATTTGTTTTTAATTTTAAGAAGTTAATGACTTAAAATTAAAAAATCGCAATTCTGGTCGATTTTTGTTCATTTCAAAATCCACAGTCTTTTGTCAAAAACTTCAATGACATTTAACAAAAATTGAATTATTTGGCATATTTATGAAATGCTTATCGTGCTTTGTTTTATAGTAGTATTATACATTGAACTTAAATAGATATAACAATACTTCTGAATGGATTAGCCATGAACTTCTCAGTTTCATATATTACTGTACATTTTATTTCAAATTGAACTATGATATTTATTCTTAAACAAAAATAACACAAACTCACTTGATTAAATTTTTTACGAAGACTCAATTAACTATTTATGATAAAAAGACCATCCTAATTTAAAGAGAAAATACATTTTTAGCTTTTTGTAAATTAGGGTAAAACGACAAATCTTAAATATGAAAATAAAATAAAAAATGTCATACGCTATATGCTTATATTAATGCAAATTGTATTTCCAAGTAAACAGTGGGTTAGCTTGTAAAAAGTTGGTTATAGTCCCACATTTACAGTATCAACAAGTTTTATTTAAGTGAAAATTTGCTTCTAAATGATTTTGACGAGCTATAAAAACAGAAAAGAATAGAAAATGAAAATTGAGGGGGGTAAGAGAGAGAACGAAATATTTCTCTCGAAACAAATTTAAAAAGTATGTCTTAACATATAATACCGCAATGGAAAGTATCTTATGTAGAAAATACACGCCATGTATATATAAATAAATTCATAGTTATGGGTTAGTTATATAGTTATTATTGTTAAATTATTAACTGGCGATAGAAAAGTATATAGAACAAGGCTAACATTTTCCTCTATATAATGAGTAGATATCTTGATTATAGTTTTGAGAGCAATTAATTATGGGCTCTGTTATCAGGCGGAGAGTAGTTAACCTAAAAACGAGAAAAAGGAATTGCCAACAACATCTTGTTTCTCCATATAACGAGTAGATATCATAACTATGGTTTCCAGATAAATTAATTATTGGCTGTCTTCGTCAGGTGATTAGTAGTAGAGTCATCATTAGCAGCAGAATCATTAGTAGAGAGTCATTACTTTTAAACATTAAAAAATTCCATTTTTGTTTTTCATTTCTTTAAAAGTTTATAAAATTCTGAATAGAACAAAAAAAAAAAAAAAAAAAAAAAAGCAAGAAAATGTTCAAATTAGAACCGGATTAATTAGAGTTTGATATGTGTACTTTAACACAGACTCAAATTCATTTTTAAACTTTACTTCCGCTTTTCTGAAAACGGTGTTTTTGCTACTTGCACGTACTGTACAGGAAAAAAATAAACGTTTCCACACAGGGAATTTCTTTTGCACAGATATGTATAAGATGACCATCCCTGCAGTATCCATCTGCTGTTTTGTCAATAAAACGATGCAAATTACATTTGTTGCGTTTAGGATGTGTTTATTTAACGAGATACACTTAAAAGCATTAACTAGCTTATATGGAGAGAAAAAAGAAGATATTTTTCTATTGATAATCAGAGAATAATTTTAGAACTCTTGTAGCTATATCTTTTTCTTATACCGGGTGTTCCACAAGAATGGTCCGAAATATATTTCCATTTTTCCTTCTACGCATAAAGTATGAAAATTGACTAGGAAGAAGCTATGTCAGTGTCACACTCTTAAAATGACAATTAAGGGTCGTATATATATTTTTTATTTATATTTTATATTTATATTTTATATTTTTGTTTTATATTTATTTTTTTATTATATATATATATTTTATACAGTTCCAAAGAAAAATAAATGTCAATTAGTAAAATTTGTGTTCCTACAGCCAGAGCCGCAGCAACTTCATTTGGCGCCTGGTGCGAAACATTAATTTATTTTTCAAACACTCGTTTGTACATCAATATTTATAATAGACAGCACCAACGAAGTGCCTGGTGCCAGCACACCACTGGCACCATCCTTGCTGCGGCTTTGCCTACATGTTATGACGGACGAAGTTTTGTAAAAAAACATTTGTAAAAAAATTCATCAGGATATAGATGATGCTACTTTTCACCGGATGAAATTATTGAAATTTCATTATCTGTGAAAAGGGAAGTGGAAACCATCGACAAATTTAGATTTGTAAATTGTGTTCTTCACATGTTTACGATGGGGACGAAACATTCAATATAAATTATTATTATTATTATTTTTTTTTTTTTTGCTTCAAAATATATCTTATTCTTTTTGAAGAAAAATCTAGTTACTTATTTGTGAGGCTGGCTTTTGCTTTAATGGGACCATAAACTATTTTATTTAAATATTCAGGGTGGGCCAAAAGTCCTTGAAATTTCTTAAAATTCAATTAAAATAAAATCAAGTATTTGACATACGAGAGTGCGGTTCGGAGAAAATATATCAAATAATTGAAAGTTTTTTAAAAGAAAATTAAAAATAATTAGTTCCAAAAATCCCCCTTAAATGGCGTAGACCTTTAAATCCGCAAAAAAGCATAAAAAATCAAACTTAGTAAACAGTTATGGACCAGTTAATCTGTCCAATTTACTATCATATTTCAATTTGTGCTGCCTTTGTATCTAGAACCACATCCAAACGGTACACAATTCCATTCAACACGTCAGAATATGGTGAAAGACTGTTTAAAATAAATGATTGAATTTGGAACTTGGAAGGAGCTCATTAGTCAGAGTCCCTGGAGCCATGGTCTGCGTATCTCTATTAAGATCAATGTGGATCTTAGATTAATGACCCTAGCCGAAGTCCAGAACAACATTTACACTGGAAAAAATTAAATGGGTAAAAAAAGAAAAAAAAATTAAAAAATAACAACATAAAGACCGCTTTCGGGCAGAAATAAAGTATAAATTACATTAAAAATTAAATTAATGATATAGAGATTTAAAAAAAATTAAATAAGCTTATAAAATATTTGCATTTAAAAATAAATCAAAAAAGATAAAAATGCTACATACAAAAGCTATATATAAATAAATAGATACAAAAGGCACACGAAGGTACCCAGCCCTAGCAATAGCTAGCGGCAGAAACATGAGAATTAAGTTATAGTTTAATAACTTCCGGAATGTGGAGTACAACACGAGGCCGCCTATAACTTGCCCATTCATCATGGTCAGAGAGATTGATCAGTTCAGGATTAGGAATAGAATGAATTTTGTCAAAAAAGTTTATTGCGTTATTTTTAATAATTTTTCGAATAGAATTTATTTTAAGGTCACTATAAATTGTTTGATTCCTGCAATACTAAGGGGCTTTTATGTTACCTCTTAGACTATTATTATGCACAACCTGAATTTTTTGGATGTTGTAATTTGCCGCATAATCTCAAATCAGAGCACAGTAGAGAAGTATGGGGTTAAGAGTTGTTTTATATAACAGTAGTTTTTTTGCCATATTCATCTGCTCACTATACATCAGGTGAGCAAGATTATTCTTAGCTCTGTAAAATTTACGGACGTGCGATTTTTCGATGTGCTTGCGCCATATAAGAGTACTGTCTAGATACACACTCAGATATTTAACCTCCCGACCAAAGTGCACTAAAGAGCCATTTAAGTTCAGAGGCGATGGTAGAGTACGTTTCCATGAGAAAAAGACGACAGTAGATTTATTAGAGTTAACTTTAATCCTCCATTTAGCAAAAAAGTTTCAAGTAAGTGTATGTGTGAGTGAAGTTGCGAGTGTAGTTGAACCATATTAGTGTTACATGCCATGATTGTAGTATCGTCCGCAAAAAGGTCCAATAAAGTGTGTGGTGAACATGGTAGATCCTGTATGTTGATCTTGTATAGCCAAGGACCCAATTTTGAATCCTGTGGCACTCTTGTATTAACAGGGCGGGTTGTGGAGAATATATTGGCATAGCAGACAATAAATGTTCTGCTGCGAAGGTATGAGAAAAAACTGAACATAAGTAGTAGGAATTTTAAGTTATAGCAGTTTGTAAATAAGGCCATAGTGCCAAACTGTGTCAAATACCTTCGCGACATCAATGAAAAGGGCACCAACAATCTCCGAGTTATCAATCCATCATGGATGAATTCTACCACTCTAAGCAGCTGATGCTCAGTAGAATGTTTAGGCCTGAAGCCAAATTGTTCAGGAGTGTCAGTGTAGAACTGTTGGAGGCGAGTCATAAAAATATGCTCAGTTAGTTTACTCAGCACAGAAAGCAAACTCACGGGCAACTCTTTGCCAGTGCAGCGTTGCCTTGGCTCCGGGTATCTTGATAGGAATGATAGCAACCTACTTCCAGGAAGAAGAAAAATGCCGAAAATAGAAAATTGCATTAATCAAATTTGTAAGATATGTAGCATATTAAATGGGTAAAATTTTTATTGCGAATTTGCAATCCCGTCAATCCCTGGGGCTTTTCTATTAGGAAAATCTTTGATCACAGCGATGACTTCTTCAGGAATAGTTGAATCAATTGGTCTGACAGCTGTACGGGCCAAAAATTTCTTGATAACACGATTGACAGGGTCAATGGTTTTAGGGTTGAAAACATCATTATGGGTTTAAATTGATTCTCATATTGATCAGCAATCACCTCCACTTTAAGGCAGTTGACATTAGCATCCGTTCTAAGGGGTGGAATGGGAGTATTTTTTACCTGTTTTAGACAGTTCCATAAGAAGTTATCCGTAGGGGCAGGGATCAATATAATCAGTCCATTAATTATTTCTAAATCTCTTTCCCGAAAGACGGTTCATCTCATTGCGGATACACAGGGTTTCTAGATGCTTGCAACAGTCGTCGTAACCGATTTAGGTGTTAATTTTGATTTTAATCTCTTTTGGAAGTTCTTAATAATTTTGAGGAGCATGGTGACATTTTGCAGTTCCAACAGAGTTTTTGATAACGTCGGTAAAAGTTTCAATAGCTGATTCAATATCATGAATCGAATTTAAAACGCCAAATACGGGAGGTGAATCATTAAGAATTGGAGTATGAGCACGCTAATCAGCACTAAAATTCGAAGAAAGGGAGGGGGGGGGGTAGGATAGCGATCAAGATTAATTTGAATAGGGAGGTGATCAGAGATAAGAGCCGGTAATAGTAAAGGGGTACGAAATGTTACCAAGTAAAGCCAGATTAACAGTCGGACTACGAACCTGGGAGCCAAAATAAATTATTTGTATCTGATTTTCTTCGGTTTTTAATGCTTTTTCTGCAGCTCTTAAAATATATCTATGGGTAACTAATTCTTTTGAATTGCTTAATCCAAACTTTTGACTATGAGAAGCATTTTCGTCTAAACTGCAGTCGTATACGCCAAGTGCCGTAGGTAGAAAAATATTTCGGAATGGTTTTAAGTTTTAAATTTTAATACACCGTAAAATGGGGTTACTTTGTGACACATGGTCTAGTTTTCGTATTTCGTATCTCCCGCCCTGTCCGCGATGGCAGGAAAGCAAACAACAGCGCCACCTCCTAGTAAGGTATGTCACGTCACCCAACGACCATTGCCCGAAGCTCCAATACCTCGCTTGTTTTCTCTAGTCGGTGTATCATTGAAAGCTTCTCCTGCGTTGTTGTCTCGAAATCCGTATACTTTGAGCGCTGAAGCCTGAAGCGAATGAGAACCACATAACACAGGTAAATATTCTTTGTTGCTATCGTGTTAATTAGATTGTGGTGTAATATAACCTTTGTCAAGTATATTTATATGCGATATGGCAACATAGCCAAAATACAGACACTTGATGGGGCTACTTTGTGACACACTGACACTGTCACAAAGCAATTCTCACTCAACGAACCTCCAAAAATTTCAGCTGTGGCAGGTCCAAGACCGATCAAGAAGTAATTTATATATACTTTATGAGCTTGGAAAATATGTTAAAGGTTATTCCGTCCAAGAACCAATGGTATTACGATGCGACGAATTTGGTCGGTAACCCTGGAATTAAAAAAGGGGAAACTCGAAGAGGAGCAAAATATCCTGAACAGATTCAAAACGTCGAAGGCTTGTAATTCAATCATGGTGTGCGGAAGTGTTGCGGAGGAACTGGCACCAATTTACGTCACCTACAAATCTGAAAAATTATGGTCCAGTTGGAGGGAGACCGGAGGGAGCAAGAAACAATCGAACAAAATCAGGCTAGTTAGACCGCCAAGTTTTTGAGGACTGATTTGTATCAGTTTTGCTTCTTATTCTGAAAAAGCAAGACGGTCAAAAGACAATCATCGGGAACTGGGTGAAATTTTGTACGAAAGGAACAAGGTTTTATTCATCATTGATCAACCAATGCCAGTGGGCAACCGAGAGCTGTTTGCGACCGAGACTTAGATTAATCTACCAAAAATTTGCAAGCACTATATAAATAAAAGTTCTAATAAACGTTTTATTGGCTAACTTTGCGACAGTATTTTTTTTTCTTGCATTTCATGGCGAAAACACACCTGTCACAAAGTAACCCCACCCGATGGGGTAACTTTGTGACATATTTAAACCTAAATTTCTCAGTTGATATTAAAGATTTAGATTAGCTTAATATGTCTTTATGTAGGAAATGTTTAGCAATAGTCAGTTTTGGGTTACTGTTAAAACAATCCGGCTACCCGTAAGAAAAACATAAAAATGTAACACCGCCTTACGGTAGTATCTTGGAATGTATTGTTTTCATTCAATTATATAATTTATACAACAATATGTCAGTCCAACCTTTGTCTTCCAGAAAAAAAGTTCTTAAAAATGAAATAATTCGATTTTATTAAATAAATAAGTATAGTTTTGTAAAATTTCAGAAGGGGTTTGAACCCCATAACCGCCCATTCCCCTTTGGCTATGGCTTTGATTTTTTATGGCCTGTTATTTAATTTTTTTTTATTTTAAAGTGTTAAGGGCTTTTGGTCCCCCTAGTATATATATATATATATATAATATATATATGTACATGCATACTCTTTGTGGTTCCTTATAAACTTAGACAAGTGCTGGCCGGGGTGCAAAATATTTTTGGATAATTATTTTCAAAATTTAATAAAAATTCTTGTTGGGGGTCTCTAAAATCTCGGTTCCTTTGTGATCCCCTTATGAGCCGTGCATATTTGAGTCATTTGTAACTGCTCTTTTGATTAAGTCTTGATACTCGTCAGGCAATAATTAAAAAAAATAATTAACGGATCTTTGGAAACATTTAAGAACTTCTAAGATAAATAAAACTTACATAGCTAGGTCCACCCCACCAAGATACCGGCATCTCGACAGTAGTCCAGTCTTTTGAATCCGACGTAAAGTTCAAATAATAATAACCATTTGCTACTGTACTTTGAAACACTGCACTTAATTTGTTATTTGATCTGTTTCCAGCAATTTGTGGACCCTTCCTGTATTCCAGTTTGAAACACGTTGTTCTTGAAATATCTGTCTCTCGAGTGAAATGAAGAGTTGTGGACTGCCCACCATCGAGGACAATAGTAGCGTAAGTTCCTGCAAAAAGAAAAATTATAAGTATCATTGTGAAGGAAGTGTGTAATGTTTAATTGTAATGTGTATTAAAAATAGCAGAGATGAAAATGAAAAAATAAGACTTAACTGCAACTTGTATAGTTGCAAGATAAAATTTAAGCTAAAAACTGAATCCACAGTTCTGAAAATGTGATTCGTCGAATAAACAAAAGTTTGTTTTTGAATAGAACTCAGTACCTTAAAAAATATATGTAATTGTAATATTTTATTTTTCGTTCTTATTAAATGATTCATAAAAAAATGAAAATTAATATATATATATATATATATATATATAATTGTGCATGTGTTTTTTCATATCCAATTCATATTTAATTCTCATGTGGTCCAATTTTCCATTGTATATGGTTCATATTTAATTTATTAATCCATTTGTATTTACTTAATTGCAACTCCAATTTATAATTTTTTTCCCCTTTCTCTCTATTTCTTTTTTCTTTTTTCAATATTCTTTAGGTATGAGTAAAATTTGGCCAATTACCATTGAAGCACAAGCTATGGTAATATTATGTTTGCACATGTTAATTATTAGCTATGTGGTATTCTGTATACACAATATCATTAATTATCTCTTTGGAGATTTAAGTAGAATGATAATAGAACTTGATATGTTTTTTGAAATTCATAGATATTATAATTATATATATATATATATATATATATATATATATATATATATATATATATATTTCTAAAAACATTTTTAAGATACAAGGTATCACTACAAATTTTAAAATGCTAGTTCTATTTAAGGTCGATTTTTATATATTTGTCAATAGTAATATAGTCAACAAATTTAAGTATGGGAATTTGATTATGTTTTGTATGAGTCATTATTTAAAAAATACGAAAGGTTAGAAAGAATAATAAATAATCACATATCTCAATAATAATAATAATAATAATAATAATAATAATAATAATAATAATAATAATAATAATAATAATAATAATAATAATAAAGTCATTTTAAGATATTTAAAATATAATACTTAAATCTCTTACGTGTGATGCTCAACTCGATAAAAAATCATATAATTTTGTAAGCATTTAAAGGTAGAATACTTTGGCATTTAAAATACAATAGGAAAAAATAAACAAAAATCCCCACAAACTAAGACATGCATTCAAGAAATTTTCGAATTTTATTGTGTTTCGTACCAGTTTTTTAATTATGTTTACCATCTTTGTCAGAGTTATCTATTTTAATTTTCTTAAAAATTATACCATAGCTCGGATTGAAAATCTCATGTTTGAATTTGGTTAAAAACAGTCTATCTGATTAATAGTAAATTTCAATGAATCTTTCTCAAAAAATATTATTATTATTCATCGTAAATCCATCATTCTATATGTTTCAAATGTTTTACTAATGTAAGGGTGGGGGATACTTAAAAAGAGGGAAAAAGCGTAATGTCTGATAATAATAAACTGATAATTATATACTAGTCCTTGATGTATGACGCAGCATTTTTTATGGTTTAATCTTTTCAGGTGCAAGTATGTGTGTTTCTGTAATGTTGAATTCACACCAGAATTTTCGAGAAGTTTTATTTGAAAATAAGGAAATGCAAATTTACAGATTTTTTCCACTAAAGCTATAAAAGTAAAATTTTGTTAAACATTTTTGGTATATAATCCTGATTAAAATTTAGTGTTATAAAAAGTATCCTACCGCCCTTCACGGGGTTAAGCTTAACTATTTGAAGTATCTGGCGCATCACAGCTGTAGTATCACTTATCATTTCTGAACAGCAAAACAGGTGCTTTCTTTTACGGTGTTTATCGCTTTTGTTTGAACGTAACACTCATCTTTTGGGGTCTTTAACCGCATATAACCTCATGGTTTGAAGTAAATATGCTTTCATATAAAATGTATTGCTTTTTAAATTGTACTTTTAATCTGTCTGAACTTTATGAGCTGAAAACTGAAAACTGTTTGAACGGAACCTTTTTTTTTAAGAATGCAAAGTAACTGTGTAATTTGGGTGTATGAGGGTAACACTCATCTTTTGGAATCTTTAACAGAATATAATTTCACGATTTGAAGCATATATGCTTGTACATAAAGTGTATAGCTCTTTAAATTGTACTTTTAATCTCTTTGAACTTTATGAGCTGAAAACAGAAAACTGTTTGAACTGAAAAGTTTATTTTTTTTTAAAGAATGCAAAGTAATTGTGTAATTTCCAATCACCACGCCGCTATTCACGAAACAGGCGGTACCGCGGCACCTTCAATAGCTACTTCAAGACTACGAATGTTGAGAATGTTGCCAAGATTAAAGAAGATTCCACCGAAAATATTTCAAAACGATTTTAATTAAGTTAAAGACTCGACTGGCGGGTGAGGGAAGGCTGGGGTGTTTATTACAAAAGGCGATCGTGGCAGATTCGGGCTCATTCATTGCATTAATTTATTCCAAGGTAAGCATTTGTTAATCACCATAAGTAGGCATTTGTTAAATTAAAGACTAAGATTAAAGTTGGTTTTAGAAGGAAAGTTATTTCAGAGAAAAGTTTTTAGTAACGAATTAAAAGTAGAGAAGCATTCATCTTCATCGCACTTTTTAATTTAACAGCGGAAAAATGTTTTTTTTTTTAAATGTCTATTGGCAGTAATAGGATTTTTTTATGTTCATTAACTTCAACAAATATATTGAACAAGTACAGTGTTTCCCCAAAAATATTACCTAATAGAAGAATTAAGACCTATCATGATTTTTCCGAATGCTCGTAATATCAGACTTAGACAGAAAATAAGACCAACGCCAAAAATAATTTGGAATAAAGGTAAGGATAAATAGGTATGGAGTGAACTTCATTTTTCACGTTACTTAATCAATATTTAGCGAGAGCTCCACAGGAACGTCTTTCATACTTTGACAGTGATAAAACAAATTTCATTACGGAAAGAAGTTTATTTAAAAATAATATCAAGATGAAAATTAAATATATTTTTCTGTTATTACACAGTCTAAATATAATGTATATACGAATGGCGTCTCGCTAGTACAGACGTACCTCATTTTTTCAATCAGGTCATTAATGCTATAAGGAATACGTATAACGAATTATTTTCAAGATCTCTTTGGTTTCGTTATGAACGTATTTTCTCTGCATTTTTCTGGATATATACATTTACAAGTCTCCGCATGTCAAAGTCAGGCGACCAAGTATTTATTATTATTATTATTTTTAAGTGACTTCATTCATGGCTTTTCTTGTGCATGCGCAAGTTTTTAGCAAATCTATCTTATCTCCTAAACTATATTATAAAGTATTGTTGTACAACATACGCTTTCAGAAAGAATAACAAAATTAACTTGTTACAGATTTTTTTAGTAACTAAAATAGCCTGTTTTGTTGAGTCATAAAAATGAGATTGTTAAGTGGTTAAGTTTGATTACGAATTTTTTTATGCGAAGATAAATAAATAATGAAGGAAACACGAATTAATTTCATATTACACGCCTTAGCAAAAAATAGTACTTTGTCACTTGTATTTTTAATGGCTTCCTTGGTGGGAGAACGGTATCATTCCACAAAGCAATACATAAATCTTTCCAAAGCTTACATAAATTTATCCCTATCAATAATTTTATCCTGCATAAAGTGGCTGACGCCCTGTAATTTGAAACGTTTTACTGCTGTCGATTAATTTTGGAATCACAACCACCTGGTAGAATTTTTCTTATCAACGAAAATGTTTACGTTTTGTAAATGATAGGGATTTATATACTTTTTATTAATCTTTCTATTACAAGTGGGGTTTTAGTAAACATTTCGTCAAATTACAAATTGAAAAAAATAAAGAAAAGAAAGAACCAAATAAATATTTATTTAATATTTTCAATAACGAAATTAGCTTATCTTTAACTGTTGTTAGCGATCTTACAGACGCTGTTTTTTTTCAATTTTCACAGTTTAAATTGTAACTTTTAGTTTAACTACAGATACTTGTAAAATTTGGTTTCGTTTAAACGTTTAGAGCCTCAGTACTATCACTAGAGACTTCTGAATAGACTAATTTTAATTATAAAAATCCTGCACATAAATGTTAGTACAGAAACAGCATTCTATGAGTTAATCGAGCCTATTATTCATCTTTCGATAAAGCGGTCTCGGAGACCTCTCATAGCAATACTTTCTATAACAGTAGTTAATTGTTAAACTGTCTTCGAAGTTAAGCTTAAATTAATGCATTGAGGAAACGTGACGGCAAGTTAATATGCAAATTAACAAGCATAAATTTGTAAATACATAATGCAAACCAAAAAGTGAGAGAGCCATAAATTTCTAAAAGTCCTCCTAAATGGCTAATTTGGTCTGTAAATATATATATATATATATATACATATATATATATATATAGAGAGAGAGAGAGAGACGTGTGTGTCCCTATATTTCACTTTGCAGCCATCACAACTACCCAGCACAGACCACTGGTGTTTGTGTGTAGTAACAACCTCGAATCTCCCATCGTGCACTATTTTTGGTTGCATGTCGGTAGCTGTGGGGGTATGGGAGACATGGTGGTTGAAAGTGGTCAACCTAGGGCATTTTCACATTTCGACCAAAGTGTTCTACAAAATGTTTGGAATCTTTTTCAAAGGGGAATTGGTTCTTTCAACTTAACATGAACTAATTAAGATATCTATATATATAAAAGCCGTTCTTGGTATGTATATATGTTACTTATACAAATCTACAGTTTTTATCCGATTGGAACGAAACTTTATGTACATACGTTTCAGAACACGGGTAAAATCACTGTCAACTTTAAAAATTTCTCAGACCATTCTTTATCATTTTTTTAAACATCTCCCATATTTTATCATTACAGAAATCTATTTTTTCCCCCAATTTCTAATGCAATTTCTTTCCCGTTGCCATTCAAAGGAACTGCGTATGGACAAATATTTTTATAAACCAATTTCACATTAATTCGCTATAATTTAAAATCCGAAACTGGCGTCAATTTTGGCAGATGCATAGCTGCCAACTTTTACGCTTTTTTCCTACCACTAAAATTTGATAGCAAATTTAAACTTATTAAATCGCCGAAATCATGTGATTCAACAAGCCAAAAATTTCTATTAATTTTTAGTGGTAACAAAAAAGCGTAAAAGTTGGCAGCTATGCACATGTGATTTTTTTCGCATATTGCAAATATTACTATAAGTGCTTTAAACGGCATTACATATATTTAAATTTGTTTGGAGAAAAATAAATAACTTAGCTCCTAATTTTACAAAGGAAAATTGTTTCCACTGGTTTGTTAATATTAAAGTAAATTTTCTAAGAAATAAAAACATATTTTTGCGCATTCAAACTTCATGATTCAATTTATTCTACATAATTAAAAATCGTCTGTCAAATATTGACATTTAGCAATCATTATATTGTAACTTTTTTCACCTTGAGCCACAACCAAGGAGGCATATTTAAATTCCTTGAACGCAGGTGGACAGTAGATGCCTTATTAATAAAAATTGGATTTAAAAAAAACAATACAGTGTTTTCCATTATTTTTTCTTCAAAAATGGATGTTAAAACAAATGAGATTAAAAGTAAAATGGTTTATCGGAAAAAAAAAATTAAATGCATTTTTTAAAATATAAAACGTTTATTTTAATTAAAAAAATTAATATACTTTTTATAAGTTCGACAACGTGGCGACATTTTCATTTCACCAGCTTCGAAATTATTATCCAATTCTTAAGAGAGCACAAAATTTTTGAAAAATAATGTTTTGCATCAAAAATCACATAATTTTAAAACGCAATTTTAGCAAATTCTGTTTAAATTACATTGTAAATATAATTTCTGAGTTAAATTTAGCATTTAATAATATTGTTTAAAAATTTTCTACGAGTACAGTAGTATTGGATTTCTTTAATCGCTTTCATGTTTTAAATACAAATATGCATGTGACCTCACGCACTCAAATAAAGTCGTTTTTCTCAATTAACTGTAGGCGAAAAGAAACAATTCTTGCGGAGTTAGTAATTCATAATGTATTATTTCCTGTAATGTATTATACATTGTATTATGTACACATAATATAATGTATTTTAACTATTTGAAAATTACCAGAAACTTGGAGAAACTTCAAGCAATTTAGCTCAACGGTTTGCCTACGTTAAGATGACAAACATGCACATTATCTATAAATATACATGCATATTTGTACATGATTCATGAAGCGAAAGAATTTGTTTTAACTAGACACGTATCAGTTCAGAGGAAAATCTACCCCGGTTAAATTGTCGTCATATTTTAAATCATGTGCCGGTTTTCATTCACTAAATATTAGTATTTTATAGCAATTACACAAAGTAGCGTAATTTCCACAGAATGTATTGGTCGTCAAAGTAAAACTGTAACATCCTTTTACCGTACAATGGTCCAGAATATTAAATTACTTTAAAATTACTTTAAAATCCATAAAAAAATCAGTAAATTGAGATAAACTTTTCTAACTACATTTGAAAGTGCATTTTTTTTTTTTTCGAGTGGATAGTTTCAAAAATGAAATTATGCGATATTTAGTAGTTTCAAATATGCAGTGCAAGCAAAATTTAATGGTTAGGTCGTTGTTACCGTCAATATGATGCCGACATTACTCACGGATATGTTTTTGTTTTATAATATAGATGATGCCATATGAAAGCGAATTTCGCAAAATGTTACAACATTTAGTGATTTTTTTTTTCATTATCAGGAAAATTGTATATTTTTATATTGTATGTGCAAAGAAAATGCGCATTCTCATTTATGAAGCTGAGAAATTTTACTATGGTTGGGTTAAAGTAACGTTTTTTTTTATTGTATTTTTTATCGTTTTATGTTTGAGTATGCACAAATCATATTATCGTCATTGTTATTGTCGTATTATTGTATTTTAACTTATGTTAACCCGGGCAAAGCCGGGTGATTCTGCTAGTAGATAACTAAGGAAGATGATTTCGTGTCCTCTGGAGGTGGAAATTGAAACTAAACAATATTGCAGCGCGTGCGTAGCATGCCTGCTATACAATGCCGTAAGCAGCGGGGACGAGTGCCGGAGATTCGTGAGGTTTGTTTAGAACAGAATTTGCGCCGAAAATGACTATTTTTATTGAAATCGCAAAAGAAAGTTACTGATTTCCGGGCAACGCCGAACGTATGAGCTAGTATATGATAAAATAAATGCGTGGAAGTAAAAATTAGAAGTATCAATTCATAACCATAAAGGATGTTTTGATTTTGAAAGTGAAGACTTAGATTGAGAGTTTTAGGCAAATATATCAGTAACAAAATTAAATCACCAGGAAAAGCGAATTGTAATTGATAAAGTGGATCAGCATTTTCACTTAAAATAATAAATAACATAAGGGCCTTTTAACACTTTCCAACCTAGTTGAAAAGTGCTTATGACTTAGGTTTTTCTGGCCGTCCGTCCGTACTATAACACGAGTAAATATGCTCGGATTGCCCTGCAATTTTTGTATGTTATTGTCGTTTACTATAGCATGATCTCTATTCAAAATGAAGTGTGTAGCACTTATATATATATATATATTTTACAGAGACAATCAAAATTATTTCGTTACATTACAGTCAACGGGAAAAATCGTTTGAAGTGCATTTTGATAATGCTACGCTATTTGAAACATGATGAAATTGATATAAAATTATGAAGCGCACTAAAACATGCTTTTTGTAGAATATGGGGTGCAAAGCATGTATTATTCATTTACAGGGTCACACAAACGTATTCCGTTGTACATTATTTTACGGAGAAAAATCGTTTGCAGTCTAATTTAATGATGTTTCACTATTTCAAGCATAATGCAATTTATATGCATTACTGAGGTACACTATAAATTGCTCACTTAAAAGTATGGTGTACATTGCGTTTATCGTTCATTTACAGGGGCACACAAAAGATATCGATTACAGTATACGTGCAATAATTACAGTTTGTGTTTTTAAGTTTAACTAAACTTTTGCATAGTACGTGGTGTGTATAAATTCGGTTGATCATATACAGGGCTACACATGGGAATTCGTAAGTATTACAGACTATGGTAGTGAATTGCTTAGGGTAGTTTTTAATTGTGTTACGCATTTTCCTGCTGAACTATAGTTAGTAGACTTATAGATGTTTGTGGAAAATAAATATATTCATATACAGGGCTACGCAAAGAACAATGTACATTGTCGTTTATGGTTGCTAATTGCTGGAAGTTTGTTTTGAGTTGCCTTATGCGTTTTTTACCTGAATTAAATTTTAGCTTAATATGTGGTGTGTACAAAAGTCTTTAGATAATATACAAGCTTGTACAAAATATTTCGAGTGCATTTCCATCAATTGGCGAAAATTGCTAAATGTGAATTTTATAAATGAACTAAATTTTATCATGCTATGTAGTATATATCCAAATCTATAGATCATATACAGGGCTGCACAAAGTAATTCCAACACATTTTTGACTATGGAAGGTAATTGCAAAAACTGGACTTTTAAATGTGTTATATTAATCCTATACTGTTTACTTACATATCTTCTTTCACGTTATTTAACGGTGAAGTTCCGTTACAGTTTCCTGGATGTGTTCGAAAGTGTTTCATAATCTGTGCTTCATGATTTTTCGTTTTTGTTTTCATTTACCGAAGGGACACATGAGCCGAAAGCGGCATGAGCAAAATGCATTCATATACACAGAGCCTGATCAACTCCATGTTGAGCCCGGGTAACACATACTATTTGAGGACCCCCCTTCTCGAAATAATCTTGAGTTACAAAATTAATGTATTACAAACATAACATACAACCTTATGGTGCAGTTAAAAATTTACACCATGTTTTTACGTTTAACATACGCGTTATTTACCTTTGTGATGCTAATTGGAATCCTAATGACTTAAATATTCGCACATGCACCTTTGACATAATATTCAATTTTCAGAAATTTGGTAGTTTATTTCAAACTCATTTGCAAACACTGACAAAGCTCAGTGATGACAAATAAGTGAAATACTTTTTTAATGCCAATTTTAAACAGAAATTTTATTAATGTGTAGTTTTCAGAGACCACACATAATGCATTTTGGAGGCCCCTATAAGAGGAGAACCGGGATATGTGCCCCATGTGTCCCTGTGATAATCAGGCCCTGCATATACACTACATGCATTTTCATTTCAACATCTTATTCGGATATGTAAAAATACGGGTGATGTATTATATAAAAGCGATTTTCTCATAATTTTGACTTTCAAGTCCTTTAATAATTTTTATTTTAGAAAATATTCTTGGTTTTCTTTTATTTCTTATATTATAAAACATGCAATTCTATTAATTACATAGCATTTCATGATTCTATAACAATATTAACAAGATAAATAAGTGTTGGACGATTTTGGGGTCAAAATGTAGAATTAAATTCCTTATCGTCTCTTGTCCCTGATGCTGATTTTTAAGTTTCGAGCTGTCTGGATAAAATTGTTTAAAAAAAAATTAATTCTACTTAATTTTTTAACGAAACTGGAACTATTGTTTTATATAATTATGTAGCAAAAGTTAAGCTGCACACATTTTCGAAGTTATTATTATATTTTTAACTCTGTCCCAATATTTTAGACTCCTTACCGTCCCTCTTGCTAAAATTATGCAGAACATAACTCTAGATGCAGCCACAGAGTCTTTTTCAACTTTTTTGATATACGAGGGCTGTTCAATAAGTAATAAGACTAAAATTATAAAGAATACAGAATACCTTTAATCATCATCATTTACATGGTCTTTTTCAAAATAACTACCGCGGCACGTAATGCATTTATCGCAACGTTCCGTTCACTTCTTAAAAACATGTAAAAGTCCGTTTTTTGAGAGCTTTTTCAAAACCGCCTCCGCAGCTTTAACACATGCTTTGTTGCCTGCAAAATGTTTGCCTCGTAACGGTTTCTTAAGTTAAGGAAATAGCCATAAATCGCATGGAGCGAGATCAGGACTGTATGGAGGGTGTGGTAAAATCTCTACGTTGTTCTTCTGCAAAACATCCTGTACGCAACGAGCAATATGGGGTCGGGCATTGTCATTGTACAATAGGAAGCCATTTCGCCATTCTGCGGTCCTTCTTGGTGATAACCGCAGCTGTGTTAATCATTGTCTCTGTGATGGACGTTGAAGGTCGTCCCTCACGTTCAATATCTTCCACATTTTGCCTTCCTTCCTCAAAAGCTTTATGCCAGCGAAAAATACTTGCCCTCGACATTGCTTCATCGTTGAAAGCTTCACGTATCATGTCAAAGGTCTCCGACGCTGATTTTCGGCGACGAACACAAAATTTAATCGCATAACGTTGTTCCAACGACGCTTCCATTTCGACAACTGGCCGCTCTCGTAGGCGCCCGCAAACACTCTTCAGTTCAATCACGTGATACTCAGGAACATGAGCCTGTACACGCCATCTATCGGTAGCTTTTGTTAATACAGACAATACACTTTTTTTATGCCACAGAAATTAACATTCCGATGAGTGATGTGGTTTCGCGGCAGTAAAATTAGTCTTATTCCTTATTGAACAGCCTACGTAGAACTATGCTAGAGAAAAGATGGCTGCAGTTTTTTGACAGGAAATTTACTGCAGAATTTAATTACCGTTCCCAAGATTTATTCCTGAACTTTAAAAGTAAATAATTTTCTTTTGTTATTTAGTTCAATGTAAATAACTGTTGCTAAGAATCAACGAACATTGTGGCTATCATTTAGTCTTAACATGACTTGCCTAAATAAATAGGTGGTAATTTCCCTTACCATCCCTGTTCTATTTCACTATTATATAGATGGTAAGTGTCTCACAGGGATAGTACAGTATTTAACATTAATGCTGAACAAAACATGTTTAATTATAGCTACAAGAACAAAAAAGTCTAAAACTGGAAGTTTAATAATGCTATTTTATTAAATTGAATTCCACAAGATTCTTATTCATGAAAGTTAAAATTATGGGAAAATGGCTTGCATATATTTTTAACTCATCGTTTCTAAAACTTTTGAGTATTGAGACCATCAAAACATTCATAAAAAAGTAAATAGTCCCATTATACTGTTTTATATAAATCTTAGTAACGGATGCCTTCAAAACAATGATCCTATTTGTTTTTTATTTCTTACCTGTGCGAAAAGCCTTTTTATTCAATAGTAGCATCAAAACTAAATTAGTTGAAAATAATTTACTTCTGTGTGTTTCAAATGTAATTCCACAATGTAGAAAGCTTTCAAGCGATAAATAAATGCAGCCGCGCATTAATACATGTTTAAGTTTACTTATCAGATTACATGGGCATCAATACCAATTATGTAATATTTGGTTATTATCATTTAATAACAGATATTTTTGTACATAAGCATTTTATTTTTTCGGATTGACTTCAACTCCTCGTTATCTATTCATATGACCAACAGTTTGAGAAACAATATTCTAAATATTTAATTGTTAATTACTTGCAACAGTCTTTACCGTCCCTATGATATTCTTACTGTCCTTACTCTTATATTTCTATATTTGCAACCATCAAATTCTTAAAGATTTTAAATATGTTTGTAACATTATTTATTTATTTATTTGAATCCTTGTAGGTATATAGAATAAATTACCATGTCTGGAGCCAGTGTGTTACAGGTAAATAATAATAAAATAAAATAATTCAGCATAAAATCATATAAACTGCTAAATTTCAGCCTATACTAAAATTTTGTACTAACAAACTACATTGTTATTATTTCTTATTCAAATGTTTTATGGGTACTATGCAAAATCATTATAAGTAAAAGTTTAGATGAAAATAAAAATTAAAAGAAATAAAATGTCAAGGGTATGGAAAGGAAAATTTTACACACAAGTTCAACTTTGTTCCTCATTTAAATAAAATCTTATTAACAATCATCACTGCTGATCATTTTTATTTATTTTGAATCATTTAGAAATTCTTCCACAAGTTTAAAATGTTATTTTATTAAGTTTAATTTCACAAGTTTCTTAATTATGGAAATTAAATTATGGAAGAAATTATGGAAGAATGCCGCATAAATGTACGTGATGTATTTGAATTGTTTTACTCATAGAAAAAAAGAACAAATTTGTTATTGTATGTGTATACAAAATGTTTCCTCCTAAAGCTAGGGTAATACTAATGATACCATAAGTATTTGAGAATGGAGCTTGCCTGAAACAACCGAAAAATAGAAAGGAGATGAAATGAGTCAGACTCATGGATCGAAATTATTTTTTGTTTTCCGCCATAAAAGTTTTATTGAACGTTCTCAGTTACCGTTCCAGATGCCCTACTGAATCTATGACTGCCTAAAGTAATCCATGTATATGCAATCCTTAGGTAATATCCGCCTATTTGGACGTTTGGATAGATTATTTTTGTATTTCTGCACACGAAAATTACATATAAAAACCAAAGAAAAGCACACGCATATGCATTGCTTCTGCGATTTTTCATTCTTCCTTTTTGAAAATTTTGAACTTAAGAAAGGTCTCTTTTTTTTAAACATTGAAATCGCTCTTATGCTAAATTTATTTTGGATATTTGTGCTCTTCTTTACGTTTGATTTTATACGTTACCATTTTTAGAAACAAACCAGTTTCCTATTCCTATGCTTAATTTTTTAGCTATCTTAGGGGGCTTTTAACGCTTAAATTCCCAGTGAATAAAAATACTACGGACAGTTATAAAACGATCCTTGAAATAGGCAGGGCAGACTGGGGGCTAATGGAACATGTTTTTCATTTCATACTGTAGAAAGTGTAAGTTATAAAATACCCAGATTTTTTTTGTCAACTACTTTAAACAGATTTTTACTAATAAATAAAAGTTGTTAGTCATAGATTAATTAGTGAACGAGAATTAACCTTAATTTGTGGAATGAAATTATATTCTATTAGACCCCGCCTCCGGTGTCTAATACGACTTGCCATGGGTCTAATGGAACACATTAACTTAACATAAATATTTCCGAATTAAACAGTTATATTAATATTATATTAATATATTAATAAGGCGAATTAAAGAGTTGTATCATAACTATTATAAATTCAATGAACAAAATCTTACTTTCAAAATTAAATTTTCTTTCTAATTTTGTGAACTTACAAAAGGAAAGTTGATTGAAGTTTTTATTACTTTGTAATGCTTTTATTGAAAGTCAATTTAGTAAAATGATATTAATTTTAACAGTGTTAAATTAATTTTAACAGTTACATGGTCTTAATTTCTCCCAATCTTAGATGTCCCATTAGGGCTCATATCATTTTGAACTGCATTTAGACATATTATAAATTAACTATTTATAATGAACACAAAACGAAGATCGCAAATGAATAGCATTGGTTAAAGCTTCATAACTATATGTAAAATAGTTAAAAACAGAGTTGATACTTTATCAAAACAATTTATTAAACGTAAAAAAATCCCTCATAGTTAGGATTAGGAATGTTTTGCTTCTTACTTTGCAACCAGCTAATGGGTAAAAAAATGTTTAATGCATGTGGGAATGAGAAGTAACAGCAACATCCGTACGAACTCAATTAAATTTAACAGTTGCGAGCTGCGATAAATTCAAGCATGAGTATGAGTTCAGGATTCAGAAGAATGAAAACACATGAGGACAAATGGGGAGTTCTATAAATTTTAGCCAAAGTAGTTGGTTGGTTTTTCGACGCAAGCATTTTGTTAAAGTTTGACTTTAAGTCATTGTCGCTGAGAGAGAAGAAAGAAAACAGCAACTAGAAGAAAAAAAGGCAGGAAAAGAAGTTAGAAGCAGAAAGAAGACTAGAAGAAAAGAAATTAGAGATGGAGGCAGAAAGGCAGAAAAAGAAGTTAAAAAAGGAAGAAAGAAAATTATAAACAGAAAGAGAAAGAGAAAAAAGAAACCGGAAGAAAATAAGTTAGAGATGGAGTATGAATTAAGAAAAATGGAGCTTCAAGGCAATTTGAAAAGTGTAAGTGACGGTTCTGCAATAGATGGTTAAGGTAAGCCAGCAGATTTAATTAAATTAATGTCACATTTTTATGGAAAGGGTGATATTAGCATCTATTTAGCTTTATTTGAAAGATAAATCTCTGGTATGAATATTGCAAAGGAAAATTGGGTGATGCATTTATTAAGTTTAATTCCGTTGGAAATTGCTAATATTATAGCCCGAGAATCAGAAACATTGGCAAATAATTTACCTCTAACACGCTTTAAAATGACACCGAAAGAATTTAAACAGAAATTAATGTCGCATAAGGAAGAATTTACATCCTCTTGCAAATAGCATTTGAATTAAGAAATTATTTGGAAGAATTGATTAACGGTCTAGAAATATCTGATTTTGAATCGTTAAAATAATTAATAGTGGTGGATCAAATTAAGCGAAGGTTACCTGTGGAAATGAAAGAACATTTTATTGATGATCTTCCAAAAGTTAGAAATGTTGATATATTAGTAAGTAACTTAGACGATTATGTGTCAGCAAGACGTAATGTCAAACCCGTAAATAAAAGTTCATACAACTTTGAGGATAAGGAGCCAAAAATGCGAAAAAATGGTAATTAAAAACCATGGTTACCAGCTCAAAGTTACGATACTTTAAGGAAAAGACAGTTTATAGACAATTCAAATAACTCAAACGAATCTTACAACTTAAACAAAAGAAACAGGGCACAAATTAGGTGTTTTGAATGTAAATGTCATGGCCGCGTAGCTTCTCAATGTAGTAATGGAAATAGTGGTCAAATAGGTATTTTGAGCCAACAAGCTTGCCAAAATTTTCAAGTAGGTTACATTACAGTTGTGAAGAAATCCTTTAGGAAAAATAAATTATGCTACCAATCCCTAAAAAAAAGCGAAGATACCAGAAGCAAATAGTCCACGCGAACCAAAGAAAATGTTGGAAATATAAATCAAAAGAGTCCAAAAAACAATTTCATGATAAATTTCGCACGCGTCGTGAAAGTGGATAAAAGTCATCCAACTCACGAGGTTAAATCAGAAAATGGAAATGAAATAACGAGAATAGGAAAATATTATAATACAATGAGCACGAGAAAAGAAATAAAAGAAAATAATATATAAAGAAGAAATTAAAATAACAAATATTTCATAAAAGTTTTAGGAAACGTGATTGGAGATATTAAAATGAAATGAAAACATTTTATACAAGACAAAAGTTTGTTGATAGATGTCACGGATATCATAAACAGTACAGCCATCTTAAAGGTTTTACTTTTGGCGTGATAGGAAACACGAACCATATTTTCGGATAAATCTTATTGAAAATGATATGAAAACACATCTGTTGGAAGAAATGATCTATGTGACATTGAGGTCAAACATGACTATGTATCTCCTGTTACTTCCAATGCCTATGGGCACAGAGGAGCCAGGTATGAGAGTTGTTATTGTTCGTGTCACACAAAAAACAGAAATTCCTTGCGTGGATGAAAAGTTTACTGAGATATTTTTAATTTTATTTTGCGATTGTTTTCATACATTTAATATTTGCTGTATCTAAATTGAATTTGTGTCTAAATTATAATAGAGAAATGGTAACTGACGAGGTCGCCAGTACAGTCAGGATTACCGTGAATGTGGGAATGAGAAGTAACAGCAACATCCGTACGAACTCAGTGAAATATAACAGTGGCAAGCTGCGATAAATTCAAGCATGAATATGAGTTCACGCTTAACAAGAATGAAAACGCAGTTTTAGCCAAAGTAAATAGTTGGTTTTTCGACGCAAGCCTTAGAAAATTTTGCGAAGTAATGTATTTATTGAAAGAGCAGAAAGCCGTTATTATTCGCTAATAATAATCTAGTTATACTTAGGGGGCTCAGCCCCCTACTCGCTAACGCTCGTCAACCTCCCGTGAATTGCGAAGCAATTCACATTGAAACCGCTACGCGGTCCCAGCTCGCTTTGCTCGCTCGCCCCTTTTTATTTTTCAGCAATTCTAGCCGGAATAAGTTCTACCATAAAACACTTGAACATATGAAATTAACATTTTTTTCTTTAATGTAAAAAAGTAATTCTCCGTTGAAAACAGAACTAAAAATGCATTTAGTTGGCGCTACCAATGGGCATATAAATCATTTAAATACTATGAAAAAAGGATCTTGGAAACATAATTAGTTTAAAACTTACTAGATGGAACCCGTCAAAATTTGACGGCAAAAAACTTGATAGTACCATAAAAATAAAATTCATAGCTGCTTTAAAATGTTTGAAACTTTTGCAGAATAATTCAAATAAATAAAAAACCCACTTTGAATTAAAGCTAGGTTGAAGAACAGCAATTGGCTAAGTTTCACTGGCACATGCACTCGCGGAATTTCTTGCATTTGACACATTTAGCGCTGTTGTGCAAGTAAATGGTAAGTGCCCCCTTGGGGAGGGGGAAATGGCAGGATGGACCAAGGAGATGCATAACATGAATAAGCAGTCAAAGACCTTTCAAACGATATGTAACATGAGGGGTGTGTGCAAAATTTAAAAAAGTACCGCCTTGGGGGGGGGTAAAGTAGGGGATGGACACGGTACATGCATAATATGATTAAGTGGTCACAGACCTTTCCAACGATATATAACATGAGGGTTGTGTGCAAAATTTAGAAAAGTACCTCTTTGGGGGGGGGGCAAAGTGGGGAGATGGACATCAGAGATATGCATATGATTAAGCAGTCACAGACCTTTCCAACGATATATGACATGAGGGTTGTCTGCAAAATTTAGAAAAGTACCCCCTTGGGGGAGGGGGAGGGCAAAGTGGGGAGATGGACATTGGAGATGCATAATATGATTAAGCAGTCACAGACCTTTCCAACAATATATGACATGAGGGGTGTCAACAAAATTTAGAAAATTGACCCCTTGGGGGGGGGGCAATTGGGGAGATGGACATTAAAGATGCATAATATGATTAAGCGGTCACAGACCTTTTCAACAATATATGACATGAGGGTTGTTTGCAAAATTTAGAAAAGTACCTCCTTGGGGGAGGGGCAAAGTGGGGAGATGGACATTGGAGATATGCATATGATTAAGCAGTCACAGACCTTTCCAACGATATATGACATGAGGGTTGTCTGCAAAATTTAGAAAAGTACCCCCTTGGGGGGGGGGACAAATTGGGGAGATGGACATTGGAGATGCATAATATCATTAAGCGGTCACAGACCTTTCCAACAATATATGACATGAGGGGTGTCAACAAAATTTAGAAAATTGCCCCCTTGGGGGGGGGCAAATTGGGGAGATGGACATTGGAGATGCATATGATTAAGCGGTCACAGATCTTTCCAACAATATATGACATGAGGGGTGTCAACAAAATTTAGAAAATTGACCCCTTGGGGGGGGCAATTGGGGAGATGGACATTAAAGATGCATAATATGATTAAGCGGTCACAGACCTTTTCAACAATATATGACATGAGGGTTGTTTGCAAAATTTAGAAAAGTACCTCCTTGGGGGAGGGGCAAAGTGGGGAGATGGACATTGGAGATATGCATATGATTAAGCAGTCACAGACCTTTCCAACGATATATGACATGAGGGTTGTCTGCAAAATTTAGAAAAGTACCCCCTTGGGGGGGGGGACAAATTGGGGAGATGGACATTGGAGATGCATAATATCATTAAGCGGTCACAGACCTTTCCAACAATATATGACATGAGGGGTGTCAACAAAATTTAGAAAATTGCCCCCTTGGGGGGGGGGGCAAATTGGGGAGATGGACATTGGAGATGCATATGATTAAGCGGTCACAGATCTTTCCAACAATATATGACATGAGGGGTGTCAACAAAATTTAGAAAAGTGCCCCCCTTAAAAGGGGGGAAATGGCGGGATGGACCCCGGAGATGCATAACATGAATAAGCAGTCAAAGACCTTTCCAACAATACGTAACATGAAGGGTTTGTGAAAAATTTACAAAAGTACCCCCTTGGGGGGGGGGCAAAGTGGGGGATGAACACCGGAGATGCATAATATGATTAAGCGGTCACAGACCTTTTTAACGATATATAACATGAGTGGTATGTGCAAAATTTAGAAAAGTGCCCCAATTGACGGGGTGGGGGGGTGGGGGGGATGGACCACACAGATGCATAACATGAAAAGGCAGTCGCAGGCCTTTCGAACGATATATCATGAGTGTCAGCAAAGAAAAGTCTCCGCCCCGTGTGGGCAAAACATACTCCCCCCGCCGCCATAATTATTGATGCAGACTCATTTTTTAAATTCGTTCGCACCCCTCTTCTCCCGCAAAATGTTGTGAATTTTAAAAACTCCCCTTCCGAATTTTTTTATACCAAAAGCACTTATGTCCATCGTCTGCATGCAGAGTTTTGTGCTTACAGACGCCAGACACAACAACACACACACAGACAGACGTTTACCGACATTAATAGCAGTGTTTCCCCCAGACAGTTTGAGAAGGGTGCTGCACCCTGCCTGCCCTTTGGTTTGCAAAATAGCACCCTTCTTGCCCCTCATAAAAATAATTAGCACCCTTCTTGCCCCCTCCAGCAAAATAATTAGCACCCTTCTTGGCCCCTCCAGCAAAATAATTAGCACCCTTCTTGCTCTCAGTAAAAAAAGTGCCCTTTCTCCTTTTTGCATTAAAAAATTTGGTTTCATAATAAAAACTGACTCAATGTTGTCTTAAAAAGAGTGTTTTGACTTTGAAATATCAAAAGTGGCTTTAAAAACCAAAAGAATACCTTTAAGCTTTAACAATTAAAAAAGTGCCCTTAAGATTCTGAAAAGTGCCCTCAAAAATCCAAAAAGTGCCCTTAAGAATAAAAAAAGTGCCCTTTTTCTCACCAGCAGCACCTTGCCCCTTTTTAAACCTGGGGGAAACTCTGTTAATAGTATAGATGATACTCAGTGCCTACACATTTCACCCTTTATAATTCAGCCAATGAGTTGACAGTCGTTCATTTCCAGAAACGAAACAATAATTCTTTAGGATGAATTTTGTTTGTTTGGCGTCACAAACTTTTTAGGGCACCTGCAGACTAAAAACATATAATGAATCTTCGCGGGGAAAAAAATCCTAGATTTCGTCAAATGATCACGGGAAAAACACTAATTTCATCAAAGGATCATGTAAAACGTGAATTTTGTTAAAAGGCCACAGAAAAACGTGATTTACGCAAAAGATGAGCAAATTTTGTCAAAGAATCGCAAAACAGGAAATTCCACCAAAAGATAGCGCTTTCTTGCCAAATTTCGTCTAAAAATTGCGGAATAAAATGTATTTTATTAAAAAATCGCTGGAAAACGCACATTTCATTAAACTATCGCGAGAAAAATGCGAATTTCTTCAAAGATTGCTGAAAAAACGCGAATTTCATCGAAGGATTGCTGAAAATTCATGAATCTTATCAAAAGGCAGCAGAGAAAATGTGATTATTATCAAAGCATTGCGAAAAAAGAAAATTTCGTCTAAGGATCACAGAAAAACGCAAATTTCATAAAAGAATCGTGGAAAATAACGCAAATTTCGTGAAAAAAAAAATCTCAGAAAAAACACAAATTTCGTCAAATTATCGCTGAAAAAAAACACGAATTACGTCATAGGATAGCTGAAAAAATTGTGAATCTCGACAAAAAAAAGATACAGAAAAAAATGCGAATTTCATTAAAGAATCACGAAAAAAAATGCGAATTTTGTTAAAGGATTGTGCAAAGAATGTGAATTTTTTGAAAGGTTCGTGTGAAAAATGAAACTGTCTTTATTAAAAACAGCACACACACAAACATCTATACAAACCTCAATACACACAAACATATTATAGGCAGGGCTTGAAATTCAATTTTTCCACGGACGGGAGTCTCCCTACCAACATTTTTAAATGGAGGGGAGTTGTAATGTTTGGGAGGGAGAAAAAAAATTTTTAAACCCCACTATTATTTTACGTGTTATTTAAAGAATTACATTAATGCAGACATGACAAAATACCATTGAAAAAATTAAGTCAACTGAGAATGATTATGTAAAATGTTTATTTTTATTATAAAAAAGGGAAGAAAGTTAAGTTTTATATATGCAGTGTATTTTTCAAGTTCCATTAAATGTGTTAGGGACCCTTAACAATTAGGTTGTTAAATAAATTTCTGACTTTAGATTTTACTTGATTGAGATTCACCGATCGATCGTGGAAAAGACGCAAAGTTCATCGATCTGTCGTGGAAAAAACGCTAAGTTTGTCGATCAGTCGGGGGAAAAAAGCAAATTTCGTCGATCGATTGCAGAATAAACACAACGTTCGTCGATCTGTCCCCAAGAAACGCAAGGTTCGTCGATCAGTCGCTTAAAAAACGCAATGTTCGTCTATCTGTCGCAGAAAAAACGCAAAGTTCGTTGATCTGTCGCGGAAAAAACGCAAAGTTCGTCGATCAGTTGCGGAAAAAAGCAAATTTCGTCGATCGATTGCAGAATAAATGCAAAGTTCGTCGATCAGTCAGGGAAAAAAGAAAAATTTCGTCGATCGATTGTGGAATAAACGCAAACTTCGTCGATATGTCCCCAAAAAACGCAAGGTTCGTCGATCAGTCGCTTAAAAAACACAATGTTCGTCGATCTGTCGCATTCGTTTGATGTCGTCGTTGAAAATTTATGGATTTCTATTATTAAAGTAATTTTTTCATTTTACCGTATTTATTTTATTTTTGTGTTGTATGTATTTTGCTACTTTGAATTTTTTTAAACTAACCCTTTTTTTTTTGGAGAGTGAGAGAGAGAGATTTAGTAATTTGGTGACACGAAGTTCCGCAAATTCTTAAAATCCACAAATCGTTTCCAATGTAAACAATGAAATTTACAATTAAGTTGCAAGTGCAAAATTTCAGTTTTTTAAAATTTTCATGTCATTCTGTACACATTTTAATATGTCATTCTGATCATTATACATATTTAGTTATGCATTATTAATTATTTACTTGACCTTTACTTTTAATATTTTAAATATTTCAAACTTACAGCTGAATGTAATTATTAAAACATTTGAAATACTGCATTCGAAAAATGAAATTTCAGCTTAGAAACGCGACAATTACTATTAGGTTAAAAAAATTTAAAGTAGAAAAGTACTTATGATATAAAAAGAAGAAAAAAAAATACACCAGAATTTATCTGTATTACGAAAGCGGGAGAAATGATTTTCTGTGCTATACGAAAAGATATCCAAATAACTCAATCATAAACATAGAAATAGGTATCGGTTTCTATGTTCATGTGCACTCAATCCAAACTTGAAACTTTTAAAAAGGTCATTGAATGAATGAAATTCATCTCCGCCTTTCACATCCAGAAAACTTGCTGTGTCGCCAATTATGTTTATATTTTATATATATATAAAAAAATAATAATTCAGGCACTTTTCCGTTATACGGACACCATTGTCGCCAAACATACATACATACATACATTTTGGCATAGTGTCCGTATAACAGAAAAGTACTAAAGTTCATGGTTTAAAATCACAATAAAATATCATGAAATTTATTGATTAGTTGTGGGAAAATATCGGGGAAATAATGTGTTTTTCGTGAATTTTTTGTTTTGTTAACAATGTGGTTAGAGAGCCAGGGAGAAACCCAGAAAACTTGATGTGTCGCCAATTATGTTCATATTTTATATATATATATAAAAATAATAATTCAGGCACTTTTCCGTTATACGTACACCATTGTCGCCAAACATACATACATATATTTACATACATACATACATTTTGGCATAGTGTCCGTATAACAGAAAAGTACTAAAGTTCATGGTTTAAAATCGCAATAAAATATCATGAAATTTATTGATTAGTTGTGGGAAAATATCGGGGAAATAATGTGTTTTTGTGAAATTTTTTGTTTTGTGTTGTTGTGTTTAATTGTAAGCATTCATTATAATTTTCAGTGCATTATTAAATTGAAATTTTTGTTTAAAATATGTAAACAAAACAGTGACCAGAAACCTGCACAATTTCTAATATAGATAGATAGATAGATAGATAGATAGATGCATGCATGTAGTACTTTTAATTATTTGGTAAAAATACTGTGATCGTCACTGAGAAAACCTGAATTTAACCTAAAAGTAATTGTCGAGTGTTTAAGCTGAAATTTCATTTTACGAAAACAGTATTTCAAATGTTTTAATAATTACATTCAGCTGTAAGTTTGAAATATTAAAAGTAAAGGCCAAGTAAATAATTAATAATGCATAACTAAAAGTAATTGTCGAGTGTTTAAGCTGAAATTTCATTTTACGAATACAGTATTTCAAATGTTTTAATAGTTACATTCAACTGTAAGTTTGAAATATTAAAAGTAAAGGCCAAGTAAATAATTAATAATGCATAACTAAAAGTAATTGTCGAGTGTTTAAGCTAATTTCATTTTACGAATACAGTATTTCAAATGTTTTAATAGTTACATTCAGCTGTAAGTTTGAAATATTAAAATTAAAGGCCAAGTAAATAATTAATGCATAAGTAAAAGTAATTGTCGAGTGTTTAAGCTGAAATTTCATTTTACGAATACAGTATTTCAAATGTTTTAATAGTTACATTCAGCTGTAAGTTTGAAATATTAAAAGTAAAGGCCAAGTAAATAATTAATAATGCGTAACTAAATATGTATAATGATGAGATTTTTTTTTCTTGAATTATTCAGTGAAACTCGCCTTATAAATGTACGCAAATAATTCACATCAAAATCTTAAAATAACAAAGTTTTCTTTCGTGTTTAGCTATGCTTAATAACCAAAAAAGCTTGATTAATACAAAAATTTTTTGGTAAAAATACTGTGATCGTCGCTGAGAAAACCTGAATTTAATCATATCACACAGAATTACATATTAAGTTTAAAAAACTGAAAATTTTACACTTGTTTACATCGGAAACGATTCGCGGAATTTCGTGCCACGAAATCTCTCTCTCTCTCTCTCAAAAAAAGGGGTTAGTTATAAAAAATTCAAAGTAATAAAATACATACGACTTAAAAAGAAAATAAATACGGTAAAATGAAAAAATACCTTAATAAAAGAAATCCATAAAGTTTCAACAACCGAACAACCAAATGGAGTCGTAGTAATCCACATACGCTTCTAGAGAGAGGAAAAAGCCTTCACCTCATTGGCTGAAATATCGCGTCTGAAGATAGTAAAAGCCTCTAGCTGATTAGCTGAATGCTCGCGCATGCCTATAAAAGGCATTTTTGCACGAAAAACTAAAAAGCAGGTTAGCTTTAAGTATATGGATTGCGCGACAATTTTTTTTTAATGTAAAAAAGTAATTCTCCGTTGAAAACGTAACTAAAAATGTATTTAGTTGGCGCTACCAATGGACATATAAATCATTTAAGTACTATGAAAAAAGAATCTTGTAAACATAATTAGTTTAAAACTTGTTGCACCTATAATATTGTACAGCACGACTTAAATTCATTAGAAAAAAAGAAAAAAAAAGAAAAAGAAACGTGTTTTTTACTTCAATTTACAGCAACAGATGGCGGCAGGTGGCAGGTGCAATCTAGTCAGATATATTTTTTCCCCGATTTTTCAGTATGTGAAATTCGTAAATGAATTCTAAATAAGAGTTGAGAATTCATTTGAAATTAACGATATTACTCATAATTAAAATGAGGAATCATCTCAGACGCTTTGGATTACGTACATGTTATTTTATTTTTAATAATTGCTAGTTTAAGTTTCATTCTATGGTTTCACTCAGGGATATAGAAATAATATCTCTATCTTCCTGGTTTCACTGCTCTCACACTGACCGCCATATTAGAATTGGAGGCGGAGCTGATCTAACACAGTCTACTCTGTTCATTGGTCTGGGCTCTGGAAACTACGGTTGTTGCCAAACCATAAGCTACAAATTCAGCCCTATTTCCGCGCCACGTAAGACAAATATATATATAGATGTTGAATCACTATTTGTATATTTCGTTGTTTTATTAAACCTTATTCTTTATCATTGTATTTGAAGAATCTCTGCTGTGGTGAAACTCCTATTACTCATCGTAATCCCACATACATGTGCTTGTGTAATGCTGCCACTGCTATCTAGTGACAAAAGCCTGAATATTTCCAGAAAATCCAGTTGGTCCGTTAGCTTCCGTAGCCCATTAGTCGCTAGTTTCCCTTATGTTAAATTTGTGCTGGGTATCGTTGCTTCTCTGTTTGTCGAGTTTTACACGTGATGTGATCATCGTATAACAAAATTTTCTGTACAGACCCTCTATTAACAGTGCTTCCACCATCTGAGTTTTCTGTTAATCAAGCTAGCAATAAATTTAAAGGAAGCATTGGAAAAATGGTGTACAGTTCATGCCACTAACGAATTAACCAGTTAAGAATATATGCCAATTATAGTTTCTCCGAGAGAAACTGAAATCAATATTATAACACTGTAAAACCCCTGTTTAATCAAAACAGCCTCAACACTTTTACATGGTAAAACCGTTTGCTGAAATTAATTTTCGTTGCTAAAATAACCGAAAACACATTTATTTCATGATTTTTCTTTTTTTTTTTTCAAATAAAAAGATGATGTCCATAAAAATGCATCTAAGAAATTTGACATAATTTCACAGAAAATGTCATGAAGTTAATTTATTCCAGTTTATTTTTAATGAAAATTTTTCAGACCGGACCTGGTTCTCATTCTTTTCAGGTCTTGTTGGGACGGCATTTTTTTCTTTTTGTGAAAATAAGTGATAATATACACTCGTTTAACCGAATCTTTAGAAAATTATTTTAGTTTATTAAGTCACAGAGAAATATTTAAAAAAAAAATCTTCTTCTTTTTCTTAAGAACTTCAAAATGCTATTTTTTAAACTTTCTTTTTCATTTTACACCATGCTGCTATTTTGGAAGAATATTATTCACATTATTTAATCGCAGAATTCAGCATTAAATGAAGAGAGTAATACTATTCGGCAATAGTGACATTTAAAAGTAAGCACTCCTACGGACCCTATGTTACTAATTCTCATGAGTCTTTATTTGAATTTATATTTCAAGTAATTATTTTTAAAGTATTTATTAAGTAATTAACAATGTTGTTATTTGGTATTTAGTGGTTTGCACACATATCTGAAAAATGTATAAAATATGTATGAAATATCCTTGTAAAAGAATTTTAATTGTAGGATAAAGTTGGCTAAGAGAATATCGTCTCTTTTTAACACCTTTCCAACCTAGTTGAAAAGTGTTTATGACTTCGGTTTGTCTGGCCGTATGGCCGTCTGCCGTCTGGCCGTCTGTCCGTGCTCTAACTCCCGATAATAATTTCGGATTGCCTTGCAATTTTTATATGTTATTGTCGTTATCTATAGCACGGTCCCTATTTCAACTGAAGTGTGTAGCACTTATGGTTTTTTCACTGGGACACTCAAAAGAATTCTTTACATTACGGTCTATGGGGAAAAATCATTTGCGGTTTATTTTAATGATGTTACACAATTGCAAACACATTGTAATTGATATATATCACTAAGGTGTATTACAAGAAGCTTAATATGGAATAGGGTGTGCATAGCACTTATAGTTAATTTACAGGGACAGTCAAAAGAATTCTGTTACATTACGTCTATGGAGAAAAATCGTCTGCGGTTTATTTAAATAATGTTTCACTATTTTCAACGCATTGAAATTTATATATATCACTAATGTGCATTACAAGAGGCTTACTACAGAATATTGTGTGTATAGCAGTTATCGTTCATTTACAGGGACACACAAAAGAATTCTCTACTGTCTGTTAACGATAATTCCTGGAAATGCGTTTTCAGTTACTGAACGCGATTTTAAATTTAACTCACTTTTTGTTTATTACGTGGTGTGTATAAATTCTGTAGATCATATATAGGGAAGCACAAAAGTTCGCGAACACATTTCCGTTTATTAACAGAAACTCCAGAAGGAGAATTTTAAACTGTGCTACGCGTTTCTTAACTGAACTAAAATTTAGCATCCTATGTAGTATATATACAAATCTATAGATCATATACAGGGCTGAATAAAAGTATTCGGATATTTTTCCGAATATTGTATACGTTGGATGTTTTTAAATATGTTATGCGTTTTCCAAATTGTTTACTTAGATGTTATCTTTCAGCTTATTAAACGGTATGATTTGTAAAATTATTTTGGAAGCGTTGGAAAGTGTTACGTAATCTATGCTTGACGCATGATTTTTCGTTCTTGTTTTAGAAACTGAGTAGGGTCTTATTTCATTGATATTTGCCTGATGAAGTGTGAAAAAATAAACATGCCTGGTCCCAAGCTGAAAATTTCGACTCGTGCAGACCTTTATGAATAAACTGCTTCGTATACCACGTGCATAGTTTATCGTAATATTGTAATATGCACATTATCGACCTCAGTAATTAGTATTAATTATTAAAATTAATTATTTAGTTTTATGCTGAATGATAATATTAACATTTAAACATGCAATTTAATTTCATCGTATATAGTAAAATCAGCTTATAACGAAGCTGAAGAAAGCGTAAATATTATTCGCTATGTGCGGGTTTTGTTATAATCAGTTTCCTTACCACATTACATTAGTAATTTTGCGAAGAAATTTAGACACATCTCTATTAACGTATCTGGCCCAACTCAAAGTGCTAATTGTACACAAAAACTTTAGAATAATACATGATAACAAAAACAATTATTTTTGGTTACAAGTTGGTTTACAAACAAGTTTTTTAAAATTAGATTTCCTCAGTTATATTTTAAATTATATTATTTAGTATTAGTTATAAGCATTATCGTAACCATCGCATGTATGACGGTTTGCATAGTTAGTCCCGAATTCACATTTGATACTAATCATCAGTTCCTCCACATCAAATTTTATAGTGATTACTTAATATTGCAGTTTATTAAAGTATATTACGAGCTCCTCAAATTCGAAGAAACGATTATTGGTGACCCTTAAGCTCTTTAATTAAATTATTTGGCAGAATAAATCCAAAAAAGAGACCTTATACCTTATAATGAACATGGGCAGTGATATTACCATTGTCAGTAATATTACAACACGACAACGCCAGGTACATAGACGTTCCGTGGTATTCCAAACCTTAACTATCTGCAATGAGAAATTTTACCTCATCCGGTGTACTCACCAGACATTGCACCATGTGATTACTATATTTTATAGCTAGTTACAAAACAGTTTAGCAAAGCGAAAATTTAAGACTGAAGTTGAGGTTTGATAAACAATTTATGGATTCATAGCGTCCAAAGACCAAATTTTTTTCTTCACGAAAGCCATCATCTGCCCGAGCGTTGGCGAAGGGTATTAGAAGCTAATGGTGCTCACATTGATTAAGGTTTGTATTTTATTTTATTTTATTTTTTATTTTATTTTATTTTTTATATTATTATTTTATTTAATTTTATAAATAAATAAAATTGTTAAAAATGGTAGAATTTTTTTGACACGTATTATTATTATTTTAGCTGTAATATATATATTTTTTTTCATTGATTAATAGAATTAAAACAACCTTAATTAAAAATACACATATGTTCCTAACAATTTATAAACATGTAGTAAAATAACTATATTTTAATACCGAGTCTTTTTGCCATATTTAATTTATTACTTTGATATCAAGAGCATCTTATTTCAAGATGAAATATTCCATAAAGGTGAAAAGTATAGCAAATTATTTTTACGATCAACATATTATACATTTTTCATTCTACCTGTATTCTATTATATTCTATATTATGCATTTCTCAATAAATGACTGGAAGAGGAATTTAAGAAAAACGTTTTAACGTTGAAGCAGTTTCGAATAACATGAGGAAATTATTCAAATTTTTCTGAGTAGTTCTGTAATTATTTTGTATTGCTTAGTTTCTTTTTTTCGTTATTTGCTTACAATTTTGTATTAAAGCCAAATCTGCACTAAAAAGAAAAAAAAATCTAGCAGCAAAAGTTGTCAGACATCGTATCAGAAATATCTGTACATACAGAAAAAGGTTGACACATACAGACTTTTGCTGTATGTACATTTAAAATTAGATAAAAAGTCATAATATACATGTAAAATATGTACAGGAAAAAAATTTGTCAGAAAATGTTGTTAAAAAATTTCTGTGTACACATGAAATATCTATACTTACAGAAGAGGTTTGTATGTATCGATCGTTTTCTGTACAAACAAATATTTCTAGTATACACAGGAATTGTCTGCTAATTTTAGCTACCATAAATTTTTTTTTACAAGTTTTTTGCAGTGTCTATAATCATGTTTTTCACACCGTTCTAAATGTATTCAAGAAATTTTGCTTTATACCTGTTGCAATTTTTCTGGTCTTCCAGTGTCTTGCACCTTCAATAACAAATTCACACCATTCTGTATTCGGATGACCTTCTCTGAAATTACACCAAAGATGAACATTGCCTCGTGGAAATTCTGGCTGGGGTCCATAGGAGCTTACGGTTTCTGAAAAATAGTAATTCAAATATAAGTTACAAGACAAAGTAAATTTAAATAAAGTACAATTTATACAGTAAGTATTTTGGCAAGCATTTACTGCTAAGTCATAGCAATTTTGGCGTTTACAGTAACCCCAAAAGACACAAATGCAACATTATATCTGTGATAAATATGCCAAAACGCAGTGAAGTTTTATTTATGAGCAAAGAGTGAATAGTATAAAAAATTATTATTTTATTTGCATAAATTGCATTTATGTACATTTCCTGAATTTGAAAAACCAAACTTTTAAATGAAAACATTTTGTTCGTGTAGCTCATTTACAGTTTATTCTCTTTTAATCCTGGTAGACTAAAAATATCCATGAAATGACATGTATTTTTATAGTTAATTATATTCTGTTAAATTACGAATATATTTCCTTTTCGATTTTCCAGTTTTCCTTCAAAACACTGAAACTTTACCAATCTAAGCCAAACATTTCCTGAAATCCACCCATCTCAGCTGCATTTTTATCAAATCCCAAGGGTGTTCCGGGCACTTTTCCATTTCAGAAACGGAATATTTATGTATGGCCCTTTTCCCTCAAATCACAGAAACTTCGCGAATCTAAGCTCAAAATTTCTGAAATTCTCCTCTCAAAAGATGGAAATTTCATTAAAATAACAGAAAGCAAACTTCTAATCATGGGTGTTTCGACAACTCTGTTGCTAGTACTTTTACATTTTTTGACGAAATTTTCTTGTAGATTGTAGGATTTTTTAATTTATCTCAAGATACATTCTAATTAATTAGCAAAAGGTAGAAATGTACAGCCAATACAAATTATTTCTACTCAAAACTTTTTGTTGAAGATGCATGAAATATCATTTGTTAGCAGTATGTATTTTTGATGTCACATGTGATATCATAAACGGAAAAATCGACGTGAGAATCGCATGAATCGATGCAAAGTGATACCCACGTCATGTAACGTCGCAGAACGTTATACTGTGATGTCGTCGTGGGTTTACCGCAACGTCACAGCGTTGTATGTTTTGAAGAAAAATAAACCAAACAAAATTAATTTGCTTTATATAGTATACAACTTCAAAATTATCAGTTTTTCACTTTCATTGACTGACATATTTCTCAAAATTTTTAACTGAAATCTTTAAGTAATTTACACGAAAGAAATGTTAAAAATAGAAAAAATAGAATAGCATTTCAGGTACTTTTATAAAATAAGTAAATGTCAAAATATGAATAATTCTTTGTAAGGAATTTAATTCAAATATAAGATAAAACATCAACTAGTAAAAATTTAAATTTAACTTAATGATCTTAAAATTGCATTTCTCATTCAGTTGTTTTCATGTGAGACTTCCAACGTAAATGTTAAACAATAGCGTTTTAAATTTTCTTTTAGATTGACTTTTATATACAGTTGCACCTCCTAAACTTCCAGAAGCAATTGTCTTTAACGTTATTAATTTCTGATAATGGTTCATTGTATGAAGTTAATTTATTGAAGTATTTGAATAATTCGTATACATTTTGCATTGTGACAAAAAATAACCTGGATTAGGTTCAAGATAAAAAAAAAATAATAACACTGCTAAAGACCATCACAAAAATTTCATTATCTAAATGAGAAATAAACTCGGACTTCATTGATACAGGCTGTTTAAGCTTTGCAATAATTGGATCCCAGTAAAACGAAACCTGATGAAGGCATGAGGTAATGAGAGTTCTTTCGGGTACCAACCGGTCTAACTTATATTAATGTCGAATGCCATGAAACAGTTACAACAGCTTGGTCATAATAGGGACATACCAAACCAAGATTTAAAAAAAAACGAACATTCAACATTTGTAGAAAACGCAGAATAATTGTACAGAGGATTAGACATATTCCCAATGATTGGAATAGATCGTAACAAGTGATCGTAAACAAGATGAACATCAACCAAGAGGCGGTTCAACAGATTGTGAAAGAGTTTCTTGGATAGCAATTTTGTAAAATGAAACAGTGCCAAAAAATACCAGTCATGAATAAAGCAGATAGCTCATGATCAGGGGCATAATGATTTTTCTAAAATTTCACAGTCGAACTAGGCAATTATCGACACAATAATTGAATTCGGTAGATGCATACTCTTAGTCTATCAGCTATTATCGAAAGACGGTGTGACGACGCTATCTCGCACGGGCAGTAAAACGAATTTCTAGCAGGAAACTATCGAGTTAGCCTTTTGCTTGCGCAATATAACTCGTCTGGTGTTCCGCGGTCCCTGGTTCGATCTTTGCCAATGCCGCCTTTCGCCTTTAACGGCAAAATCCTCAGTCGATTATGGTTTGGGGTGGGATTTGTACAACTGGCAAAAATGCCGCTTACTTTTGATGATGAAGGCGCCAAAATAAACCACCAAACAAACTGTTAAAACGTTTTGAAGAGTGTTCTACTTTCCTGATTCCAAGTGCCCTTGGGAAATGAAATATAGACGCTAAAGCAAGATTAAGCTTCGACAAGAAGAGCACAAGAATGGTGAAAGTCGCATCTACCAGACTTTTTAAGAGCTCAAGAACGGCAGCTGTGCTCTCTAGATCCCAACCAGATGGATTATTTCGCTTGATCATTTTATAGAGAAGAGTTTATTCTGAATCTTCACATAAGTTTAGAGTACTTAAAAAATCTCTTCATAAGAAATGTGTGAAAATGTTGGTGGATGAATTGAAGCCATAGCTGACTTAAAAAAAAAGCTTTTACATAAAAATAAAGGGTGGCTACTTCGGAAACATGTAGTTTTTCTGTAAGTCACAGATCTATACTTTGTCTATTAGCAAAGTAAATTTAGTTTCTGTAGATATTAAAAGAATTATAAGGCGAAACGTCTGTCGGCGTTATTTCTTGTCACCCTGAAATTTTGATGAAAAATCTTTAATATTTTAAATATTTTCAAATTCTGTTTTTGTATATGATTGAAGACTAAGAATTATTTACCGTATTTCTCAGCGCATAAGACGACCCCCATTTTCTTTTCTATTAATGTTTAAGAAAAATTATGCCAGTACTTTGTTTTTTAAAGAAAAATGTAAACTAATAATCTGATAAAAATCATTTCTATAGGCGCATAAGTCGCACCCCCCCCCCCCCACCCCCTACCTTTTTGTAGAAGAATTTCAGAGAAAAAATTTGCTTCTTATACACCGATCAAACAGAGCTTGACAATGACTTTTGGAGACTCTGGGCACAGGCTCAATAAGCCGTAGCCTATGTGTGTACATTAAGACGAAATTATTTCCATGCGTTTGTCGCTTATATAACTGTTAATTGTAATCAAAATTAGACCTTTTACAAAAATTAGACATAAATTTAATTATTGTGCAGAGTTTACCAAATTATATTTCATTTAACATATTCTCAAAAAATTCTGAAGAAAGTTTGTTTTTAAAATAACAGAATGTCAAATTTTTGCATAAGAATAAAAGTGCACAGTAATATGATATACTCATAATAACAACGAAACCAGCGTAAATGTATTTTAGGCTCTACAGTTAGCAAGCTTGAAGAAAGAAATGCGATTTTTGAGATCTAGTATTCACCCTTTTGATATAGTACAACATAAAATTGAGTAAATCTTGCAATTATATTGCATTTTTAAAACTTTATCTACAGAATTGAGGCCTCTTAAATTTGGAGGCCCTGAGCCCGTACTCCAAGTGCCCTTGTCTTAATCTACCCCTGTGCCCCCCGGGAAAATTCTAAAATATTAAACTATATTAAATTTAGAAGTAATAATTTAAGAAAAGTTTTCAATTCTATAGAATAAATATATAACTTTAGAGAAAAGATAATTAATATGAATGCAACTTACTGCATAAGCCATCAAAATCCGATCTGACTCCCATCAGTTCACATTGCTTACCACAACACGTATTTTCAGGACAATGGCTGCAGGCTGGCCCGATTCTATACATTTCTTGCATGTACAAATTACCCCTGTAAAAAATATTTTTATATGATTAACTTTCATCTCTCTAAGTACCACAACTATGAATCTTAATTAAACTCTCAACTACCATACGATTGATTCTACTGCACCTAAAACCAATCTTTGTACACAGTAATTGAAAACAATAAAAATAGTGCTATAATCATTACAATATAATTTTTCCTGTGTATTTTGTATAGATTGCGTTGTACACTGGCGAGAAAAATTAAAGGACCAACTATAAAAACTCATCGAACTTGAATAATTTTGAAGATAAGAACATGAAACTTACACAAGATCTTTATTTTGTCATGCCTGACATATATTCAAAATGCAGAACTTCCTTTTTCTGCAAAAAATAAATTTACATAAAAACATAGATGGAAAATGTTATTCGTATTTTTTCTACCCTCATTTTTAAAAAAGCTGCAGATTGTCAGAATTGCAATATGTCAGAAAGTAGCCAGTTTGCATTTAAGAACAACCTAACAGTATTTCTACCGGTATCAAGTGGCATCTTTTAATATTTTGATTTATAGTTATTTTATTTGTAATTTTTAAAAGTGATAAGCATGAAAATAAGTATTCAATGTATTAAAATGATCTGTGATTGTTCTAACTTAAAAAAAAATACAAATAAAATTAACATAAATCAAAGTCTTTAAATGTGTCTTTTGACACTGGTAGAAATAATGTTAAATGAATTGCTTTCGATTAATTTTCATTGAAATGCTTGATTAAAAGAAATAGTGCAACGGAAAACCATGCTGGTAATACTCAATCGGTATACGCAAACACCAAAATGAAGTCGCATGGAACGTGGTCAGTGGTTTGATTGAGAATTTAGCCGCCTGGGAACGTTGCATTGACTCTGTGTTGATTTCATATGCCTGCAGATAAAAATCATTTTTGTTTTGAGGTCGGCAGGTGGGAATGCGGTACCGAGACGGAAGAATCCATTCTTCCGGTAAGGATCAAAATTATGGGGAGACATTGAAGCCTGGAGTCAGTCTTCCGCCTCTGAACAGCACCTTGGGGACTTGCTCTGATGTGTCGGTAGGCCAGGGGGCAGAAGTCAACAATAATAATAACAAATACTCGAAAAACAACAAGAAGAGTGGTACAAAAGTGTTGAATATGTGCTCGAATGAGATGCTAAATTTCTCACTTTGTAAAAAGAAAGGGTCTGTGGTACATTATCCAGGGTGACAAAATATCTAAATCCCCCATAGTTTTTCAGTTTTACTGATACCTTGTCAATTTGATTCGCAGATTTTAAATCTAGGGAAAGCACCGAGTTGCATTTTATAAAACATGGCCTAAATTTAATTTCTAGTGGACTTTGTGTTGACTGCTGATAAAGTATAAATGTTAAGATTTGAGATCGAAAGGCTTCATTCTTTGACAAAAGAACTATCTCCTTGTATTTCCAACAACCTTTCTTGACATTTATTTTTAGAATCATTTGTTATCTATATTTGGAAACACTTAAAATTTGTTCTTGTGTGAGTGTTTCTTATCACATTTCAAATGAATGACATGTGTTCTAATAATACTTTTCTCTTCCGGCCAAAAATTATTTCAATAAAGTTAAGGAAAAGAAAAAAATATTTGAATCACGTTACCATCAGTTAAATCAGAAATGTAAAGTGATATTCAGGCATTTATTCCTGTTTTTAGGATAACATTACATACGAAGAAACATTTTAACAATAAAATTCGTCTCGACATAGGTATATAAAACATTTAAGGGCAGTCAGAATGGCTAAGTTAAATTAGTGTACCTTTTCTCTTAAACTACTAAAGATATGCACTTGCATCAAATATATAATTATTAATAAAATAAAGTCAATCTTAACCCTAGATATTTATCAGTTATTATTATATTTTTAAATCTGAAATAGAAACCAGTATTAAATGGTAAAAAAAAAGGATTAATTTTTTGTGAAAAAAAAAAATTAAAAATACATATATTAGCTACAATAGTTCACTTTAGATCAAAGAGAGTAGTAGTCAAATCTGTAGAATGTCTAGGTAAAATTACAAACACAAATCTATAGTAGTTTCTATAAAAAGGTACATCGAAGTTTACAATAAAAACAAGAATGAAAAATCATGCGTCAAGCATACATTATGTAACACTTTCCAACGCTTCCAAAATAATTTTACAAATCATACAGTTTAATAAGCTAAAAGATAACATCTAAGTAAACAATTTGGAAAACGCATAACATATTTAAAAACATAATTTCAGGAATTTCCAACATATACAATATTCGGAAAAATATCCGAATACTTTTATTCAGTCCTGTATAGGATCTATAGATTTGTATATATACCACATAGGATGCTAAATTTTAGTTCAGTTAGGAAACGCGTAGCACAGTTTAAAATTCTCTGTCTGGAGTTTCTGTCAATAAACGGAAATGTATTCACGAACTTTTGTGCTTCCCTGTATAGGATCTCCAGAATTTATACACACCACGTAATAGACAAAAAGTGAGTTAAAATTAAAATCGCGTTCAGTAACTTAAAACGCACTTCCAGGAATTATAGTTAACAGACAGTAGAGATTTCTTTTGTGTGTCCCTGTAAATGAACGATGACTACTATACACACAATATTCTGTAGTAAGCCTCTTGTCATGCACCTTAGTGATATATATAAATTTCAATGCGTTTAAAATAGTGAAACATTATTTAAATAAACCGCAGACGATTTTTCTCCATAGACGTAATGTAACGGAATTCTTTTGACTGTCCCTGTAAAGTAACTAAGTGCTATGCGCACCCTATTCCATATTAAGCTTCTTGTAATGCACCTTAGTGATATATATAAATTTCAATGCGTTTAAAATAGTGAAACATTATTTAAATACCGCAAATGATTTTTCCCCATAGACCACAATGTAACGGAATTCTTTTGAGTGTCCCTGTAAAAAAACTATAAGTGCTACACACTTCCGTTGAAATAGGGAACATGCTATAGATAACGACAATAGCATATAAAATTGCAGAGCAATCCGAGCATATTTACGGGAGTTAGAGCACGGACAGATGGCAGACGGCAGACGGCCATACGGCCATCCGGCCAGACAAAGCGAAGTCAAACACTTTTTAACTAGGTTGGAAAGTGTTAAAAACGACATTTTGAGAAAAATAAGTCAGTGGCGTGGTCAAGGAGTATGACCAGATGCAAACGAATGGAATTGCTTAAAATTTTAAAACTTCTCTTTGCCGTAGAAACAAAGGTTACAGATTGTTAAAAAGGGGAGAAATAAAGTATTTAAAATAGTAAAAAAGTTCAAAAAGCGATATTTTAAAAGTTTTTGCCTTCAAACTGTTCTTAATCTATCCGGTACGGTGCTCGGGGTCCGTCTAGGGCCGAAAGCTAGTGTAGCAGAATTTAGCTTTAAGAGCTTGAATTATATTACAGGCAGCAATAGAAAATTAAGAAATAGAGTTAATTTTACCGGTGTTACTTGTAATAGATTTGCTACGGGTCAGGAAATTTGAATACCACTACTTCCGAATAGTGGAATATTTTTACATTTGCAAGAGAAGTCTACCGCGAAGATTATTGTTTGGATATAGTAATACAAATAAAATATAAATGTCATTAGAGGCACTCATGCCCAATGGAATCATTTAGTTGCCACCATAAAGGAAATTACATTAAAAACTGCAAAGAAAATTAATATCGCAGAATTAATTTAAGTTTCGAACGTTTGAGTGCTATTATGACATATTTGGATCCTTGAGAATAGTTGGTGTTCTTTTCATAATTCAGCCTAATCTGAAGGAGTAGATGCGAAGTACGAACACATAACCTGATTTTAACATAATCGCTGGCAACTACTAAAGTCGACAATCGTACCGAAGTGGTTAACAAAAGTGCAATAGCTAATGCAAACGACAGACATTAAAATGACATGAATCTACTTTGATGTGACTGTATTAAATATTACAAAGAAAAATCGTTATTATTTCTGACTGACTAGTCCAGATTTTATTATTTTCAATTTCCATGAAAGATATAGGTATATACACAAATTAATGTAAATTATTTGAGTAATAAAAAACAGTTCAGGATCTAATTTCACACGTCACTTTAAATTTCACATTTCTTCTCCTTTGTGCCAGGAATTAGTGACTTGCTAAACTGATTAAATTTGGAATTATTTTATGACAGTCAGGTAATTATCATGTAAAGTCAGTGTCCTGATTTACGTGGAACGTGCCGATTTTTACGACCCAAAGACCCGGTAAGTCAACCACGCGGGACACCACAGCCACAATTCCTGGCTTTTCTTAAGGTTTGAATACTGTTTTTTAGACTTTATCTTGCATCATGACATACTTTTTTTTCTTTTTTTTTTTCGGGAAGTTTTATAAAAATGTAAAACTTAAGAAAAATCAGTCAGAATATTTGAATTATTATAAAGACTAAATCTCAGTTGACTTTGCTAGTAGAGTTTTGTGACGGATACATTAAAACTACTTTTATTACGATTTTCAAGTCCCGAAAAATCAGTTTTAAACTGCAGCATTCGTTTAAGCGGATATAAAATTTTCATTCGTGTGAACTTGTAAAATGTCAAAATTTTAAGCATGTGCGAAAAAAAGAATGATATCGTAAAGTGTCAGATAGTAGTGAGATTTTAGAAAAGCTTTAAGCAAAACCGCAGCTATACAGGTTATATTTTATTGTTTAAAATTCACATAGTACTGTTGACTATCTTTTATTCTAATACTAGATGATTTTCGTCCGTCTAGCCCAGCCATACTCAACCTGCGGCCCGGCGACCTTTTCTGTGCGGCCCGAGCCACATAGCAATTAATCCCTAATTATAAAATTAATTCAGATGTTCTTTAAAATTTTAACACATTCGCTGCTCGTTTATATATTTTCATGAGAAGACAAAATCCGCGAGTTATTTGTAATTACTAATTTAAAATCATGTTAAAACATCTTAAATGTCATTTCCTTAGTTAAAAATTCTTTTTTTTCAAGTACACTGTTAAAAATGTGCAGCAAACTGTCCAGTCATTTGACCGTTTTTGTAGAAAACGGTTTCATAACCATAATTTAACTATATTCTGACCATAAAATGAGCAATAATACGGTCAGAATATACTTAAATTATGGTTATGTAACCGTTTTCTACAAAAACGGTCAAATGACTGGACAGTTTGGTGCAAATTTTTAACAGTGTAGTTCAATTCGTTAAAATTCATAAAGATACAACTAAATGTAAATATATTGCTTGAAGGTGCGTAGAAACATACATAAAACATTTAAAATCAAATTAAAGTCAGGGGCGTAGCTACTGTGGAGCAGTTGGAGCACATTGCCCCAGGCGCGAGAATAATAAGGGCGCAAACGTGCAAAGTATTGTAAAAATATGTAGTGAAACCTGTGAAAGCGGAATCCTGTTTTTAACAAAAAATTTTCCTAGTCTTTATGTAATTATACCTACTAATGCGAAAACCTTCCTAAAACGGCATTATTCTCTAATGTTTTCCGATTTTGTTTTAGCAGATATTATTGTATAAAAAAAATTAGATAAATGAAACTACGGTATTCCTTGAACGTGACTTATCAAAATTTTTACTTCAGATAATATACTATATAAATCTAATATTTTATGCCTCTGAATTTGTAAAAAATGTTTAAAAGCACAACTAAGGGCACTCACATGTGAATTGCAAGTTGTGTTTTACAGCAAAGAACTTATATGTTAGTATGAAGCCTGCTAAGACGGAATCGCAAGGAAGAGGGAGAAATTCCGTTTCAGGCAGGTTTGATTCTTAACAGATATAACTGTATGGCATTCCTACTATTTGCATCATAAAAAAATTCCGTTTATGGCAGGATACAATTATAGGCCGATTCCGTTTTTACAGATTTGTTGTTATATATATGCATGTGTCTTAAACCGAAAAATACATTTAGGGAAACCTTTTCCGGTAGAGAAGAGGGCGCACCAATTGTGCTTGCTCCAGGGCGCTGAATATGTAGCTATGCCACTGATTAAAGTCCTTTTAAAAATTCAAAACGTTTTCAACCGAACTACTAGGTCATCATCAGTGAAACACAAGACATTCTTTTCACTGATAATGACCGAGTAGTTCGGTTGAAAACGTTTTGAATTTTTAAAAGGACTTTGATGTGCTTTTAAATGCTTTATGTATGTTTTTACGCACCTTCAAGCAATATATTTACATTTAGTTGTATCGTTATGAATTTTAATTATTAAACAAGGAGAATTTGCACTGAAATTTTAACTTTTTATTGAGTTCTATTCGTGCTATAGTAGTGTACACTAATGAAACATTATTCCAAATTAATTAAATTTGTACTATGTATTTCTACATTACAAAATAAATAAAAAGTTTTTGCATTGAAAAATGAATGATTTATTAAACAAAATCTTTTTTTCCCTTTAGAATTTGGTGATGCTGCATTGTTATATTATTGTGTTGTATATCGCTATCATATCACTTATCATGTCGCTAATAATGGTTATTCGGGTTGACGTGGAAAAAAATGGCTGAAAAAAAAGTTTTATACATTGCTATTTCTAAACAACCATCTTCGCGGCATATTTCTACATCATTTTCTATAGAAATATACACCAAAGTAATTTTTTTTGGAATAGTGGTGTTAAAATACTTTGGGAAACATTCCTTCCACGACAAACGTTCAATACTACTATTACTTACATTAAGTTTTTATTTTGCTTTGTTATACTGCTTTTGTTATCTTATTTTAAGAACCCTTTTTTTTACATTATTATACAAAGTGTGTTGCGGCCCGCGTAACGTCGCAAACATATGTTTGCGGCCCGCGAGAAAAAAAGGTTGAGTATGGCTGGCTAGCCAGTCGCTTCCGTGTGGGGACCAGATGCCTTCTGCAGTGTATATCCCGGACTTCCCTTGGGGTCGAAAAAGTGCATTTTACATGCAACCAGAAAAATATGAATAAAATACTTCATTTTAAATTATTCGAAAATAACTAAAAAGAATATAAAAAAAGCACGTAAATAAAGATTTCGCGACATAAATAATATATATATATATTTTAATGAGTCCCCTGACAAAGACTCGCTCGGCCCTGCCCGTGATTATCTAGGAGAAAAGGAGAGTTAAAGTGTTAAAGGGAGTTTTTCAAATAAAATAAATAAAAATGGGATAGCCTAAGATACATCGCGATCATTGTAAATGGTCTCCGTGGTTTCACTCCCATAAATTATTAATACGGTGATCAAAATAACGGGACTCTGTGTGCTTCTCAGCCATATATCGTTACTACAACGATCCCTATAACGGGTGATTGTGAATTTTGCGTGCATAAATCGTTAAAATGACAATCATAAAGAGACAGTACACCTTTAACAGTCGCAGAACATGCGAAAATTGTCATGGGTTTGACATTTTTTAAAGAAAAAAGTAACGATTCTAGAAGCACCAAAATTTCAGAGTATATTTAGATAATATTGAACTACGTTTAAAAAATTTTAATTTGGATATAATATGATAAACAAATTTTCAGAGTGGGGTGTTTCAAAGTGATAATTAAAATTTTTACGTTGGATAACTTTTCACCATGCGCACGATATCTCATGCAAATTTCATGGGATTTGCATAAAATTTTTCTTAAATTAAACATAATACTCTGGACTATAACTTGAACTAAATCAATATAATAAAATATAACACCTTGTACTAGTATATTACTTTTAAATGCTAAAAGTGTAAAATTAATAACTATAATATAAATTAAAATAACTTTTATTAGTTGTTTTACATGTTTCGACTCTTTCCGAGTCATTTTCAAAAACAAAATGCGAATATTCTAAAGCTGCACGGGCTTTGAAGTTATTATTTTCATGTACTTTTTTAAAAATTACGCACGTTATCTATTATTTTTTTACTTGATTGTTTATTTTCATATCTTTGACCATGGAGTAATTCTAGCCACAGTTTCGGTAAATTAAAAGATGCCGCATAATTTACCGAAACTGTGGCTAGAATTACTCCATGGTCAAAGATATGAAAATAAACAATCAAGTAAAAAAATAATAGATAACGTGCGTAATTTTTAAAAAAGTACATGAAAATAATAACTTCAAAGCCCGTGCAGCTTTAGAATATTCTCATTTTGTTTTTAAAAATGACTCGGAAAGAGTCGAAACATGTAAAACAACTAATAAAAGTTATTTTAATTTATATTATAGTTGTTAATTTTACATCTTTAGCATTTAAAAGTAATTGAACTAAATCTTTTGCAAACGGTTAATTAGTAAAATGGTAATTAACTTTTAATTAGAAAAATTACAAAAACCAGTAATTTTTACATACATTCAACCTTATAATTTTTTTTTCATACTAACTTCATCATTCTAGTTCGTTTTCCTGATTATATCAACATTTAGGTAGGGTAAAAATTTTGAAGCGGCTTCAAACGGTTTCGGAGGTATGCGCGCAAGAGTAAAAAAAGTCAATCTGAGAAAAAGCCGTTTAAAGTTTAAATTGTATTTTTAAAATATAAAATTTATAATAAGAGAAACAAAACTGCAAATTATATAACCTCTTCAGTATTAAAAATAAAGCCAGAGGCTAGTTTTAATTGATAAATATAAAACAGTTTGTAAAATGCTGTAAAATGTAGGAACTTGCGTCAAAAATGGATAAATTTAAATAGTAAAAATGTATCACTTATTCTTGTAAAAAAAAATCGTTTTAAACATAGAAGTTAAAATTTTGTTTCGCATTGACTGCTAAACGAATTAAATATGCGTTTTTTATAAAATTTATTTATTTAATGTAAAATATGGTCCATTTTATAGAAATTCTGATATTTCAATATCTGATTCACATACTTTGCAGCACAAACATCCGGATAGTTTGCTAAAAATAATATTAATATCAATAAATCCGTATCCAAACTGTCGATTGAAACAAAATCACTGTCAAATTTACTACTTTTTAGTTTTTTATAAGATGAATTAGCATCTTAAGACATACTTTTATAATCGCATTTTGTATAGCGATTACCATTAAACTGGCGATTTCTTTCGCGCTATTATGGATAATAATGGATAATGAATACTAAAAAAAAGCAATAATATACAAAATCAGGAAAATAATTTTCTGAAAAGAACAGTTTTGTTTCAAATTAAGCACTTAATAGCGAATAAAATAAACAGCTAAGAAAAATTATGATCACGTTTCAGAGCAAGAGCAAAGACATCAAAGTAAATAAACTTGGCGAAAGTGGAAGTTGCAGTTAATTTTTAAAACTTTCTTATTATTATTTATGGTATTCAACTAAAAACAACGCATTTTAGCATATTTCCAAAGTTGCGATAATGTGAAAGCTTCATAACAATATGTTAACAAGGCGCATGCATTGTCGCAGGACATTTAAATCGAAAATGAAGGAGTGATGTCTACATTTCCCCTAATATCTCAGTAAATAATTATCGCACAATTAAAAGATTGGTATTCAGAATAAAATTATCTTTCTAAAGATGTAAAAATCTAAAAATCGGTTTTTTGACCATTTTAAAGTTCCCCCAAGCGGACCTTAACCATAAAAAAACATAAAAACATAACAACACATAACAGCTGGAACATAAGAACTATGTTAAAAGTTGTGATATTAAACGCTCCGCTGTTGCTAACCATTGCTGGTCTAACAATCATAGTTTTAATTTTTCAGAGGGTTCAATAATTCAGAAGTGCTCATCGATTTAAGACCTTGATTTTTGGGAAGCTTATGGAATAATTCAAGCAACTTAGTTAATGATATGTCCAGTACACCAAATTTTTCAAATGTCTGGCTACCTTTCCTTTAATTCATTTTCTTCACTCCATTCCCCCCCTTTTCCTCCTCCGTACTTAAACTCGTCCAGACTGGCAGAACGTTTCTGATTGGTCTCCTTCGTCACATGGGACTCCTGGCTCCGCTGTTGTTTTTAAACACTCATCGCCATTCCATCTTGGCAAGCATACTTATATGGCCTAAACTTTTAAGTCTGTTTTTTTTTGCACTGATGATAGAGCTTTAGAGGCTCCGAAACGGCTGTTTGCTACTTTATATGTATTTTATTTGTGCTGTTTTTACGTTGATCATTTATTTTAATATAACGGCACAAAGTTCAATCCTCCCATTTTAAATCAGTTAATCTGTTTAGACCAAAAAGGTAGAATTTAAAAATTATATGAAGTAAAATATTAGATTCTACAAACTTAGAAATTGTAGAGTAAGTTTTATTTGTGTCAAAGAAAACTATTTACACAGAAAATTTAGATGTAGTTTGTCTTACAATAAAAGTTGTACATCTTTATGGAAAATCTTGAAGGATCTCTGTTTTTTTTCTAACATTTTTTGAAAAATGTGGTTATAATGTCTTAAATACAGGGGATCCTGAATTTAAGAAAACATCAAATTTATTAAACATTGGACAAACTTTAAAGGTGGTAGTAAATACGAAAACGAACAATTTTTGTATAGAAAACAAGGGTCGTAATCCATTTTTTATTTCAAAAACACAGGGTGTCGCACTCCAATCCGAACATAATTATCGTTCATAACTTTAACTCAAATAAAAATATTTGAAAGCAATTTTTAACAGATTTATCTTGGTTTGTATGAAATGCAATGATACCATGTAAAATAATGAAAGTGTACATCATTTCAATAAGTGAAATCGTATGAACTCTCAAGTATATTTGGAAATATGGCGCGTCTAGTTCAACCTGTTGGTATAAAGATGATAGGCACTTCTACCATTTCTCGTGATATCCCTACATTTCACACAACGAAAGGTCGGTTTATTTCAAATTTTATGAAATATCTCCATTATTGTTAAAGATATTCATTGTTGTTAAAGTTATGATGAAAAATCCGAAGTGAACAACCTCTATTTTTGACTGAATAAATGGATTGTGACTAGTGTTTCCACGTGTCCCGATTTTCAAGAGTCCATTCCCATACTCGTCCTTCGGAACTCCTACGCGAGACGCTAAATGTCCCGCTTTTCTCACTATTCTCAAATTCTTTTAAATTTTTACTAGTAAAAAAAAAACTACGAGTTTAATCTGACTTAAATTTTTATTCTTTAGTTTGAGACGAAACAATTCGGCCACATTCAGTCATCCCAACGACTGAATGTTATGCTGAATACCTTGAATTGTGTATAGAATTCGTGTGCGCTCTTGTCAATTCTCTTCTTCATTCAAGTGACTACAAATTTCAGGCACCAATAAGAAATAAGTTGCAGGAAGAGACAGGACATGTGAAAATCTATATACTCACTTCGATCTTCTTATTAAAAAGCGCTTGGTGAGTATATTTTTTTTTTAATAAATGACAAGTTTAATAATAGAATATAATTAAATAGTTTAATAATAGAATATAATTAAATAGTTTAATAATAGAATATAATTAAATAGTTTAATAATAGAATATAATTAAATAGTTTAATAATAGAATAAATAGTTTAATAATAGAATATATTTATATAAAGAGTTTTCTTTTATTACTCAAACTCTCTCAATATGAAAATAAAAATTACTTCTTTGTTCATTAATTTTAATATACCATAAAGCCCTATTTTTTATAAATTTAATATATAATTAAGAAATGAAAAATATAAATAGGAAAATTATTGTCTATATGCATATTTTATTGTAAACTGTAGGAAATGTATATTTTTGTATGTATAGTAACTGTACTCAAGTATACAAAGGCGAGGTATGATGATGACAGAAAAAAAATCAAGATAATATGAAAACGACGAAATGACATTTCCTTGAAACGACGCACAGTGTGGTATTTAGTCCCAAAACATGGCCAAAAATGATTTTTTTTTAAATCCGTTTCCTACCCTGTATATTATTCCTCAAAAAGTTTAATAGTTACTGCATCCAAAGACAAAACGTGCAATGCGCTAGCACAACACAACGCGCCACGCGATCAGTCCGAAGTTGCCGTTCGCTTCCAGTGGTCCTGTGATTTTACGATGAGCTCAGATTTTAGTGTTTTAAAATCTCTTGTAGTTTTGTGTCTAAACAATTTATTGGTTGTTGTTGTGATGGATTATTCTGAACTGGGTATGTACTTTATCCACACTACATTTACCTAATGAATATCCTGCGGATTTTGTGTCTATATGGTCGACAACTTAGGTATAGTTAATAGTGGCATAAATAATTATTTATAATATTTAGAAAGGATTTTGTTATATTTTTAAACATATTTAAGCGATGAAAACTATTGTGTAATATGCAGTACTTAGTATACAAGGCAATTATAAAAAAATCAGTCGCCCGAAACCACCCCCCTATTTTTAACGAATTTTTTTGTTGGTTCCTACAATTCTTTATATAAATTACTGCTATTTATTTTTTTTATTTATTTTGGTAACAGAGCCTTCTGAAATGAGATCTATGACTCGAAATGAGTTTTATCCCATCATGCAATGCTCAAATGAGTCAACATTTGATGGAAATCATCAATTTATGGAGCAAGAATTATTGAGAAATTATTCTGAAGGTGATCCAAGGATAGCTGAGATGAAGCAAAAGTTCTCCGTTATTAAAAATCAGTTCAAACAAAAATGGGTAGCTACTCATAAAAACAAGGACAATATTTGGAGAAAACAATACTAATACAAAATTAACACAGAAGAATTTGAAAAATATTGCTAAGAGACGGCTGAACTGTATGTGTCGCTATATGGTTTTTATCCCATGTCCCCTACAATGCACAAGGTACTTGGTCATGGAGCAGACGTTATATAAAAAAGCTATTCTGCCAACAGGCCAACTATCTGAAGAGGCTGCAGAAGCTCGCAATAAACATATTAGGTCATTTAAATTAAACTGCAGAAGAACGTTTTCGCGAGTGGGCTGTACATTGATGTGCTGAATAGGCTTCTTTTAACTTCTAAACCCTAATAACTGACATGAAATGCAACACAAACTAGAAAAGAAAGCCCTTATCTTCTGAAGTTTTACATCTGTTATCACAAAGTGATATTACAAATGTTAATATTCTTAAAGACAGTAATAGTGATGAAACTGATGAATAAATGCTTTCATTTATAAATAAGACTTTATTTTACTGTTTTCACTCTACAATTCAAATAAAAAAGAAAACTGCTAAGTTAAACTTCAGGACATTGATATCACACTAATTGTATATTATACTCTTGCCTCTCGAAAAATAAGGAAATCGACTATATATTAAGGGGGGTCATCCCCCCGTTCCCCCCTTTATACTTAACCAATGAACCCCCAAAACTAATCAGAGAAGCGCCTTATCACAATGGACCTATAAACAAAATTTGAAGCAAAATGGTTATTTCTATCAAGAGTTATCGCGTTACGTACATACATACGTACATACATACATACGTACGTACATACATACATACGTACGTACATACATACATACATACGTACGTACATTCAGAACCGGCGGGCACATTAGCTCTTAGGCTTTGATAGCCTGTGAGCTAATAAAAACGTCGATGTGCAGCTTTTAGAGGTATAAAATAATTTTGGCCAGGTTTTGGGACTAAATACCACACTGTGCGACGCATTGAACTATAGTCATGGTTTCCAAAATCATCATATGCCTACATATTGAAGCATTTTTTAAAAAATGTATGAGCTCTATGAGGAAATGCGCAATATGAAAGAAGTTAAGCGGCGGTTTGTAACAAAAAATTATGAAAACTGTGGTGTTTTTTACTTCAGAAAGTAAGTGATTGGTGGCAGCACCACAAAATAATTGTAAGAATTATAAGTCTTCCACCAGCTAGTGCCACCTATCTTTCAGATGTTATTTTTCACTGCAGTACCCGCAGAATGTATTTGTAGTTGTTGTATGACTTGATGTTGTGATGTATGTGTATTTGTTTGTGATGCTAATGAAATGTGTAAAAGTAATTTATTCGTCCACCTCATTTGCTTACTTAATTATTTAATATTAAATATATAATAAAAAAAACATTGAAAATATCGCTGAATTTTTAAAAATCACAATTCCTCAAATTTACTTATAGTATTCATTTATGACGTCAGTGTTTGTTTCTAATGGGGCGACTGCGACAAAAAGGGTATTTCTTCAAACTAATCTGACAAGCGTAATCGTTTAACACTGGATCATGTAAAGACAGAGATTCTAATAAAGACAAATTTCAGAATGATCTGCAAGGTATTTTACGACTATGCAATAACAAATAAACGACTTTTGGAGGCTGTGAAATCTTACCCAAAATATGATCGATAATCTTGTAAAAGACGTTTCAGGAATATTCTTATTGTACACACACACACACACACACACACACACACACACACACACACATATATATATATATATATATATATATATATATATACATATATATTAAAGGTGACCTGCAATATATTCTAAATACTGAATTTTTTATACTGCTGTATGAAATATATCCTTTTATAATATATAACTTTTATTTGTGGTTAAATAAACCTGTATTTACTTAAAACGCATTTCACTAATCTAATGCTATTCATAAAATGTGTGTTTGATAAAATTTTCACAAATGTTATAGCTTTTAGGAATTTATAACAAATTTAATATAATTGAGTTTCTTTATAATAATTATAATTAGTAATCTAGTATAAAAATTGTCAAACTTCAACAGACAGCTGGAGTTTTTGTTATATTGCAGGTGGCAGAATGGAATGTTCTAAAAAGTAATACTGCTTAATTTTCATTTATAAGCTTTTAATACTGTTAATTCAAAAACTCTAGCTGAACTATTTTCATATTACCATACCCTTATGGATATCGTATAATTCACATTACATTCAGTAAGATGAAATGAAACTGTTTAACAAATTAACCTATAACGATGGACTTGCAAGAAATTGGGAAAAAAATGCCTTTTAGGCAAGTTTCACCGATAACAAGAAAACTGTTCTTGTACTGTTTTACCTTGGATTACGACATTTTTACATTTAAAACATGATTCCGTTTTACATTGGTTCCGTTTTTACAGCTTTTACTGTAGGACTTAAGTTGGTCCCGATTTTGAAGAGCTTGTCCAGCTTTTTATCTCATTGTCCCATTCTTGCAATACTGTCATGGCAACACTAATTGTTAAATTGTAACTTAATGGTTTCCAATACAAAAATTGCTTGTTATAGTGTGGAGTACCATCTCTTAAAGTTTATCCAATCTTTTTTTAATCACCATAAATTCTAAGTATACTGCTGGAAGAAAGAAAGGAGAAAGTTATCGCTTTTTATCTTTATTTGTATTTTACTGCATTCATTTCATTGTTAACATCTTTGTATAATGTATGATGCATAATTAAATAATATATATAAATACAAAAAGAAAAAGAGATCCTCAAGAAAACTGAACTTGGGATAATTGCATATTTTTATCATTAAGAAAACTCTCGAAAGAAAATAAATCTAAAGAAAAAGATAAAATCTTTCATAATGCTCATTGAGGTAGGACTCATTTCTGAGTGATTATCATGTTTTAATCACGTGTAAGTAGTGTGGGACAAACAACAGACTTCTGAAGTCATAACCTTTCAGGAAATCACTAAAACTGACATAAAAATAGACTTCCAATCAATTTTACTATGTGAGATTCTTTTTAGAAAATATTTGAAACTGAGAAAAGATAATTCCTCTGAAAATATGGCCCTATAAATTAATCTTTGAGCATGTTTCCCAAGTATATTTTAAACAGTTAGATTGGGGAAACAAAAAACACTTGAAAGCGAAGAAAAAAAACACACACAAAAAAAAAAATATATATATATATAGGAAACTGCGATTCCCTTTCAAAACATCGGAATAGAAAATCCGAAAAAATATTTTTAGAATTTAATATCCATTCTCCATCACTCACTGAATATTGTAATTTGCTTTCTAAAAATTTACATAAACTCAATTCCAATTATTTCCTCTGTGATTAACATGCCAGTTTCTCTAACAGCTACTGATGTATTGACACTTTCTATCTATTGTATATGCTTGCATATATATTGTAATACATTGTATTATAAAGCTAGCTCGAAATCTATATAGAGAAAAGAGTTATTGTAAAGTTATCGAAGCAAGTTTGTTTTATATATATTTGAATAAAAAAATAGAATATTTTTAAATAAAACTGTCTCTTTTATAATTTTTTACCATATTTTTCAAATATATTTCTATATTTCAAACTCTTCACATTTCAATCGCTTTTTCCTTAAATATAATATGTAAATTCTTTTTATTTCTTTTTTTTACTCATCGCAATGTATAGTATTTTATCTAGCTCATTATAGTATATGTCTAAGAAAACTCTTTATTTTATATACTATCTTTTAAATGGACATTCTAAATCGATACAATGCTTTTGAATCGTTTGTAGATGGATATCTATTATTTCGTAGAGTATATTAACATTTCGAAACTATTACTATGCACTTTTATTAATTTCTTTTTCTTTCGCGTATTGTATTAAAAATGTATTTAAAGCTATTTTTTAAACAAATATTTTATTCTGAATCTCGGAAAGCTTCATGTAAAATATTTTGAATTTCATAAAAATACACTGTCGTTACAGTATCAGTAGTGGTAACTGAAGACGCCGATGAAGCGCCTGTTATCGTGATCTCGCGGCACTATCTTTGCTGCGGCTCTTGAAAAATATATCGACCTTTGTCAAGTACGCCCTTAATTTTCGCACCGCCTCAGTTAGAAAGCTTTTCCTGTTGCTCCAACAAGATCATTACAAGAAACTGCTTACTTGCATATTTAAAATTAACTGAAATACGAAACTAGTCGTTGGGGGCCACCGTAATACTTACCCATCATGGATATGCATAATGTAAAATATTAAAATAAAAATGTGTAAACTACTTATAAAATGCATTGCAATTCAAATAAAATCATGGCTTGATGACGTCACAAACTTTAAAGGCTCGATTACTGAATTGCTTGAAAGAGGTTTTTCCTTATAACTCCAAAAATAATAATCCTATTAACTAGCGGTTTATTGCATCTGATTAGGCGTCAAATTTCTAATTAAAATATATCTTTGAAGTGAAATTTGGATGAAATACAGGGTCATGAAAAATCGAAGAGTGTGGAAAACAGGATTCCAAATATCTCGGCAACTAATTATCCGATCGACTTCATGCTTTATTCAAAATTTATGTTTTTTTATTGTCTTTTATATTAATTTCTTAAAATATACAATTTCGAAAATTTTTATATACCTTTCATCAGAACGAATATTTCGAGAGTCCGAAAAAAATTGTTCCGGTTAATCGAGGTTATTGAAATGAAATAGGCTTCTTCTCATTATTACATACTAAGTACATACCAAATTGCAAGTCTCTATCTCAATTTTTTCGGGAGATAGAGCGTTTACAGACACACACACACACAGACACACAGACACACAGACGGACGGTCTGTGTGTAAAGATAGTGCCGCGAGATCACGATAACAGGCGCTTCATCGGCGTCTTCAGTTACCACTACTGATACTGTAACGACAGTGTATTTTTATGAAATTCAAAATATTTTACATGAAGCTTTCCGAGATTCAGAATAAAATATTTGTTTAAAAAATAGCTTTAAATACATTTTTAATACAATACGCGAAAGAAAAAGAAATTAATAAAAGTGCATAGTAATAGTTTCGAAATGTTAATATACTCTACGAAATAATAGATATCCATCTACAAACGATTCAAAAGCATTGTATCGATTTAGAATGTCCATTTAAAAGATAGTATATAAAATAAAGAGTTTTCTTAGACATATACTATAATGAGCTAGATAAAATACTATACATTGCGATGAGTAAAAAAAAGAAATAAAAAGAATTTACATATTATATTTAAGGAAAAAGCGATTGAAATGTGAAGAGTTTGAAATATAGAAATATATTTGAAAAATATGGTAAAAAATTATAAAAGAGACAGTTTTATTTAAAAATATTCTATTTTTTTATTCAAATATATATAAAACAAACTTGCTTCGATAACTCCAGTGTCTGAAACGTGTAAATCCGTCAAAAAAAATTTTCGATTTTCAAAACGATTACAACACTTACCCTATACTACGTATGATGGGTAAGTAAAAGGAAAATAAAGCTGCCTTATACCGCTTTTATCGTACTATTAAAAAGGCTACTTCATCAATAAAAATACGGACCAATCACAAATTGATGATGGCGTTCTTTAGATCAAAAATATGTTAACAATTCGGAAAAAATGCATCACGAATCCATCTAAATAAAGCATTACACTGATAGATATCATGTAAAGAGACAAATGATGGGGTTAGAATGACAGTGGAGTAAGTCAAAAATTTTGAAAATCGAGATAACCATATTTTCACTGAATGTATACTAATTTGTGTTCAATGTGCCAGTCAAATAAGACATAGTTCACTTTTAGGAAGTCGCTAGTCGGCAAAACAAGTTGGACCACTCAATGCAACGGCAATACAACAAGTTTCACAAAACCCTTCATTTCTCAAATCACTAAAGTTTGACTTACTCCACTGTCATTCTAACCCCTTCAAATGTAGTTTCAAATCGTAGAAACACAATAATAATTTTTTAAAAAAAGCAATTCACAAAGTGATATTTCCCATCTCCAGTACATTACTGAACTCTTCTAATAATGCTTCTGTATATGTTTTTGAGTTTTTTCATACTAATATTTTTGCAAGTATCGATTATCTTTTGTTTAATGCCAACTGTATATGTATTATCGCTCTTATTTCTTTTTCTTGGACTATCTTCTTTTCTAATTTAATATATGGTCCCAGATTTGCATATTTTGTAATGGATCTGTAGTAGTAAAAAGAATTCTAACAGACCAATTTTGGAGAGTCGTCTAAAAATTTAAAAATTGAAACTAAAAATTAATGATAGGATTATATCATTAACATAATCTTTTGCCCTACCTTGTTTTGAAGACTTTTGTAATTTACATTCCCTACTTATCTCCAATAGTTAAATCATTAATGCATGTTTACACTTTTTGGGGGCATCCTGTACATATTTTAATTTTTATTTCTTATCTCCAGTTTTTCAGTTTCAATTGAATCTAGAAATTTTATTGTGTAAAATTTAAATTTAATTTATAGTTTATTCGTCATTCCAATTTTATGCTCTTATTTCTTTTCTATTTATTCCTTTTTTTAAAAAACAAACTTCAATCAGAATGATAAAATTAATATAATTATTACATTCTTAAATTAGTATTTTCTTATAATTAATTATATTCTTAATTTCAGTTACAATATGTGCATAAAATTCACATTGTTTTGGCGAAATAGAATATCCTTGTAAATATATTTATCCTACGTCGTTAAAATGTCTCCAATCAAAATAAACATAATCAAACAAATTATATTAGCAGTTAAGAATTTTGGAAATATTTCTCACATTAAGAAAAGAGCAAGTGTTAATAAACTTGTTCATTTTTTTTCTGTTTTCAGATGGTTGTAACAGCATATCTTCAATGTAACGGTCCCTACGAAGTATTTTATGGGCTTCATAGTTTCAAAGATCAGCAGTTGCGTGTTGAGAAACACTAGCAAGGCATCGCAAGCGTTTCTTATCAGAATATTTATTAATTCTTTCAGATAAGATAACTTTATATTTACAAAGGAAAGCTATTTTCTATCTTCTCATAGTGTTTCTTATGAACATTTGATGTATGATATGTGCTATAGGTACGTTTTATTATAAACAATTTGCTACCATTTCATCTGTCAAAATTATTTTTTCCCATTTATTTTAGAGATACTGACAGTTATTCATCTATGAATTACATAGGAAACAGAAAAACGAAAAGAAGTATTTTTCACGGTACTAAAATTATATAAAAATATGTCTGTTTTTAATTATGAAATATTCTTGTGATCTTATAGAGCTATTTCTCATAAGTTAACCTAGTAGTAACTGACCATATTATATATCCTTAAAACTTCTGAAGAAGTTTCTAAAATACTGGTTTTTGAAATTTTGTTAGAAATAAATACATTTTATGGATTTACATTTATTAATTTCAGTTTTCGAAAAACTCGCAGGTGTCATAAAGACATTTTAAATGTCATTAAAATCGTGTGATTTTTTTTTCCATGTGATGTTTTAAAATCTTAAAGTATAATGTTAAATATCTGATATTTTTCAGACGTTATCAGCAAAAACTTATTAAGAATTCTTGTAAGGAGGCCAAAGATTAAAATCCATTGAAATACAGATACTATCATATATATTCGCATAGAATGCAACAAAAATCTACAGAAATAAAATCGAACAGAAGTAAAATCATATTACTGACTTTACTTAGATTTCATAAGAAATACTACCTATTACATTCTCCCCTATATTGGAAATTCTGGAAAATTTTTGCAGATCTACGCCGATTATGACTCTCAGAACCCAAAACCACCTCCAGTTCAAAACTTTATCTATCTATCTATCTATTTATCTATCTATATCACTTTTTTTATGGACACGATAACTTTAAAAATTCTGCACAAATCTCTTCCAAACTGATACATAAAATTAAGGGGCATAAAATCTTGGTCAAGTTCGTTAATGAGCAAAATCGAACCAAGGGGGAGGGGATGGCTGGGTTTTTTGTGGAAACAGAAAAATCCCCATAACTTCTTAGTTATGATACGTATCGAATCCGCTTAAATTTATTATTATTTCTAGGAAAAGGGCCGAAAATTTGTAATAGATTTTTGATATAATTAAAAATGGCCTCAAGGGGGGGAATATGGATTTCAGAAGAAAAATTTTCATAACTTTGTCAATTCACAAGATATCAAATCCGCTTAAATTTATTATAAATCCTCTTAATATTATCTACAACTTTTATATTGACAAGCTTTTTATAGGACTAACCCTTCCGGAAAAAAAGTCCTTCCGGCCTGTACCAGGAGGAAAAGGTAGCTTTCCTATATCTTCATTTTAAAATTTTAGCTAATGTGACTCGAAAACAGCAAGCTAAAATGCAAAGAAACCGTTTACAAAAGATTCGTTAATACTGAATTTGAATAAGAAATTCCCCAAATAATTGAGCTATAGCCAAATTGGCTTCATTTATAAAGACTTATTTTGGTCACCAAATTTGGCGATATTTCGCCAAATGTCGCCAAGTTTGGCGATAATTTTGCGCTAACGGATATGAATATATAGTTTTATGAGTATGATTGGGAAATGATTACAACAATGAAAGAAAATAATTTGCGAGAAATCGCGTTCACTAAAACTCATAAATTAATCGTTGTTTTTTTGTAATGTGCTATCTCGTTTCAAAATGTCAGCCACCCTAGAATTTCAAACTGCTCTATCTCAGCCATTTTTGGAGATAGAGGTAAAACAAAAAATGCTCTGGAATCCTTGTATCAAGGCCTAACACTTAATTAAAAAAGATTTTTGAATTTTTAACTTTTTTGTATATTTATTTTAGTTTTAAAATTTTCAAAGGCCGCCATCTTGTTTCAAGATGGCGGACCAAGCTGTCCAACGAACTCGGTCTAGGCATTGGTGAGCTTAATACACACAATTAGTTTCATCCAAATTAATTTATAAATACGAGCGTTATCGTATACATTGATCAGATATATATATATATATATATATATATATATATATATATATATATAAATCAACATTTAAACGGAGGGTGGTTTTGGGGTCTGGGGGTCATGATCGGTGAAAATATACCAAAATTTTCCGGAATTGCTTTCCTCCGAATGGCTGCAATAGGTAGCTTTATACTTTTTTGTATTGAAAGCTACCTAAAAAAATTAAAACAAAAAAATTCTGCCGGCTCCGACTACTTGACATAAGTAGATTATCAAAGTGGGCGGTTCCAACTGCCACATCATGGAAAAAGGTCATTTCTTCTGCAATTCCCAATAAACAGGCAGCCCACGGTCTGCGTCGTCGAAATCTACCTGTGCCTGTAGATCGAGCCGTCAGGGATTTTTCTTTTTATCCATATCTCATAAATATAAAGCAATAAAATTTAAAAAAATCAAAAATAAAACAGAGAGACAGTGAAACGATGCCAAGGTTCCATCGCTTTGTGGCTTGAAATAAGTACATTTGTTACCACAACTTTAGTTTAATAAATTAGAAATTTAAAGGGAACTTTCATATGCATATATTATTTGATACATATACATGTCTTATACATTTTATACATGTACTAATATATAGCTTTTGTAACGGTATTTTTGTTTTTGTTTTAGGTAACGTTTTGACGAAGTGAACAAAATAAATATTTACCCTTCAATTGATACTTGATATTTTAAAAGAATTATGTTGGTTTAAGTTTTTACTATTTTTTCTCTATGAAATGCATAATAAAATCTTAAAATTACCAGTAGTTAGAATTTCAATTAATTTTAAAATGGAATGAAAACATAATTTGATTTTTTAAAAATGAAAATAGTGATGCATATTTACTACCACAGACAACACAAGTTTAACCATCATTTCTGTACAAATAAACTTATTTTAATGTGTACATCATAGCAGGCCCGCAACAAGGGTGGTGCGGGCAGCGCCAAGAGGTGATTCATCGGCGCTTTCAGTTACTACTATTAATGCTCCGAGAATCAATAGAAAAATGTAAGAAATTTCACTTCTAATTTTTTGAGAAATGCAAATCGTTATTTTCCGTACTATACTTTTTACACTCATAAAAACTTCTACTGGGTAGGTTTATGGTACCACTGGCCCATTTTATTTTAGCCGTTTTTTTCGTAAGCCAAAGACAATGTATTGCCTTGTTAAGGTTTTTGCGCAGAATCAATAGAAAAGCTGCTACTGTGTAAATGGCGCAGTAATTTTCGCTTAACGGTTTTAGAGGCAGAGTATTTTTGTTGTTAGAATGCTGAAATAATTGAATATATGTCTTATTGTCTTGAAAGTAGTGTAGGCAGCATAAGTAAATGAACCGTTGCCATAAAATAAATAACATATTTAATAATCAATGTAAATGTACAGTGGTTCCAAATTTCATCTGTTAATACTAAAACTGGGTAAGGAGTGACTGTGGCAAAATAAGAAGAATATATTTCAACAAGTGACAGCAGCTTCTTGTGAGCAAAGTTTATCAAAGATCAACAATGTCCCAAGAGAGATTAACAACTTTGGGAATTGTTTCATAGAATATAAAATAGTCGAGTCACTCGTCTATGACAGTATAATTAGAGATTTTGCAACCGCAAAAGCAAGAAAAATTACAATTTAAATTTTTTTTGTTACATACGTTTATTATCATTAATTTGATTAATGTATTCTCCTACCTTTTAATTCATTACATGCATTAATTTTCTTAATTTATTAACTTAAATTTATGCACATAATTTAAACTGTAAAATTTTTTACACCTGTCATGAATAATTCTGATTTTCTATCTTGAACTGCCACTAGATGGAAGTACTGTTCCTTAATTTCCTTTCCACCTGTCATGAACAATTCTGATTTTCTATGTTGAACTGCCACTAAATGGTAGTACTGTTCCTTAATTTCTGGTTTTATCAAGCTATTTAAGCTTCATTGACGACTTGGTTTGAATCATTGAGCTTGAGTATTTGTGAGTCATTCATTTATCTTATAATTCATCTACTGAATTGGTAAATATTTTTTGGCAACATGTGAAGATTTGTCAAGTCATGCATGTTTTTCCTTGTTTTTTTTTATGAGGAAATCTTCCTTATCTCTATATTTTTCATTTCGTCTTTTCTTTCATTTTCCGGTCTATTAATGTGTGATTGCCCAAATCTTGTATTATTTTAGCTTATTATGGCTTATACAAGGTTGAAATCGTGCATTTATTGTGGAAACTGTAGTAATTTGGGCGCATGCGCGGTAGCGTATTACTGCTTATTTTACTGTCTATTACTGTTAATGTTACGGTATAATACTGGAAGCTGGGGTACCAGTATTATCTACAGCCGTAAAATCAACACTTTTTGTATTTTTTGCAGGTTAGTCATTCCTACAAAACTAATAAAACATGTTCTGCACATGCAGGCAGAGCATGTTTTTATCCTTGACGGGATAGCTTACATCTGCTATACTATCACCTGATGGTGAGAACTGATAATGACTTGTTCTCAAAACTATAGAGTTATTCTTTGATCATTATATGGAAAAAATAAAAGATTTAACTTCCGTATATTGAATCATATTATGTAATCTAAAGATATCGCCGACTTAAAATACTTCAATTTGTGCAGTTAGTCAACTTATTTTGTACGCTCACATTTAAGGAATGACAAACAATAGTTTACAAACAGGGAATTGGTGAAAAGATTCTCGAGTTCATGGGAAGAGGTACCCCTTACCATTAGAATTACTTTTAAACGACATTCTAGAATCGAAATTATTTCAAGTTGAGAAAAAAGTACAACCTATATTCTGTAAACATCATCGTTATTTATTAATTAGATCCTCTGGTAATGCTTAGCTCCATTTAAAGGAAATTTAATGATATACAATTAGCAATTTCATTTACCTCCTGCCTTTAAGGCAAATTATTTAAGAATAATATAATAATAGAAAATCCGAAAGTAATCACTTTCTTTTGAACTGCATACCTATCCTATCTTTGTTCTTATTATATTCAAGAATGTAGCCAATTTATTTTTATTTCTTACAAGATTGTTATATAAGTTTTCGGATGTGTTCGGAATAATGAACGGAATTCGGAATAATAATTATTTATTTAAAGAGATTACACTTTTAACATTAGCCTTTTCCTTACAGGTATGTTTCAGCATTAATTAAAATCTTTATAATTTAACGATTTTATTATAGAGCTGTAAAGTTTAAATGCACATCCCGTTGCTTGTTTTGAACTAGTCCATTACGTTAAGATAGATGTCCGTTGTGCAATAATTTACTGCCCAACGGACAAATATTCTCCTGGGTTGGAAATGTTTAAAAAATTAACACTTTTAAATTCTTTTTTCAGGGAAACTAACTTGCTTGCAGAAATACCCTAAATTTGACTCCATACGACAGTTATAGAATTTTTGCTAGAAAATGTCAGTAATATATTATTAGCTGTAGTCAAAAGGGAGTAATTACACACTAAACAGACAGAGAGATATAAAAAGGCATGAGAATGAACATTCCTAATGTTCCAGCGGCTCATTATTTTAAACAGCAATATTTCTAGATTTTGTTATTTTTTGTAAATCCGAAGGAGCGTTACAAATAAAAACATCACAACTAGCAAAAGGACGTACAAAAATAACAAAGATCTGCTCTAAGACGAGCAAAATTGAATTTACACCCTTGTGATGCAGACAATCTCAATGGCTAAAATCAATTATAAAGTCACAGAATCAGTCACGTATTTAAAATAACTCAACTTTAACTATACTAAGGTCCTAAATGTGACTTGAAAATTTATTTTAAGCAATTTATTGTGATTTGCTTTTATGTATTACATTAAGCATTTTCTGTTTACAGAAAACTGTTATAACAGAATATTGCTGAAAAACTAATTAGGGAGCAATAAAATTTGGAATAAACATCTCGGTAGAATTTTCACCCAATGAGTCAGATTGTACGGGAACATAAATATGTAAATATTCCGGGTGCCTTTTGCAGGCTATATGTGCAGTGCTTCACGATAAAACAAATTAAAAAGAACGATGCCTATAACTGCAGATCTAATTAATGCAAAAATATATGTACTGTTTTAATTTGCATAATTGTAATCTTTATAACCGTATGTGGTTTATTTTGTCATAAAGGGTACTACATATTAAAAATTACGCCAACTGTCATTTGTTAAATATTAACACTCCCTCTTTTGACACGTTATATGAGTTTTTGCGACCTAAGCAGCCCGGAAACATATAGTTTATGCACTTTTTCTTAAATATTCATAGAGTTGTAAAAGTAAATGTATTAGGGTTTATCCATAAATTTAGACAAATAAAATTAAGATCTTGTAAGGAGAAGTACAGAGTATATTAAATTAGTAACCGTAAAAATGTAAAGAAATTTTAAATAAAAAATAAAATAAAGTTGTATAAAAGAAAATTTCATAAAATTTTTCCGATTTCTTCTAAGATTTTTTTCTGTTGATGCAAGCGATTTCAGGAGATTGTCGAAAGATAAAATATCTCCATATCTTGGAAACTAATGATAGCGGTGAGCTGAAAAAGCACATAACCAGATTTTTCTGATTTTTATTATGTAAAGAAATAATATGTTATAATTTTTAACATGAGTTCATTAATAATTTTCATAATTAACCCCCTTCACTTCCAGACCGTTTTATTCACAGAAATTTAAAAGTTTCCAAACAACTTTTATTTACAAATCTTTAAAAAATACCATAACTTTAGAGATGAGAGAAATTTGCCTCAAAATAAAAGAATAGAGTTCAATTAAGAAAAATAAATGACGTACTGTCAGTATGTCAGGTGTTCATCCACCATAAAATCACGATGTGCTCAGCGTACTGCATAGAGGTAAAAGGGTTAAAAATATGGTTTTGAACTCTATAAAGATTTAAGAAAAAGAGCATGAACTATATCCGTTTCCTTGATGCTTTGATCCAAGAAACTAAATTAAAGTGTCAAAAGTGGGTGTTACCCTTTGAAAAATGAAAGTTGGTACAATTTTTAATATGTAGACGAACTTTTATGATAAAATAAACCACATACAATTATAAAGAACGTTATAGAAATTAAAATGGGACTTTTCTTTTATTCCTTTATAGTTATAGTCATCGTACGGATTTTATTATATATATATATTATATATATATATATATATATATATATATATATATATATATATATATATATTTAGAGTACTGTACAAAGAGACGGAAAGTAAATCTGAAAATGAGATATAGCAGTTTAGTAGTAAAGCAGTGAAAATTTGCATTTTTTAAGTGTATCATTTCTGAATTCCATGATTGTTGATGGAAAATTTATGTCATACATTGTATTTTATGTAAAACAATAAAACTAAGTAAGTTAATATTAAAATATGATTTTCAAATAATTCACTAATTACATACTATTCAATCGAATGTCTTAAACACTCTGAAAGGAGAAAATCTCAAACACTTTCACTTAATGCAGAAATGCATGGCTTATTTACTTTATTGAAACACCTCTTTAAATCTATTTCTGCTTAATGTCCTGGGCGTATGCCCATAAATACATGAAGTAAACACTAGTAAGATCAAAATCTTCGTAAAGTAACTTCTTGCAAATATGACACTTTAGCCCTTTTACCAAGATAATGTTTACTTTTCTCGACAGGTATTATCTCTTCAGCAAACTCTGCCAAAGTAAGTTATTCCAAAGGTACACTGAACCATGATAAACGAAGGGAAAAACAGCATTTTTTAATGAAGTACTCCTCTTGATTTTAAACTCAAATAAGTTATTAAATAGTATGTAACTTTTGTATAATTTATTTATAGAAAAATAAGTAATCTCGGGTAAGCAGTGAATATAATCTAAGCGAAAGGAGCTTGTTTTAAAGTTGTATCTTAAATTTCAGAACTAAATCAACAAATTAGGAAATCTTTAAAAATTGCTACATAAATGTATTTTTTGTAGGTTTTCAGGCTTTTCCTTGTACGAGAACAATAATTCGGGTCACTTTCCATTCAACAGTCCTTATTGAAGACATCTCTCTTGCAGTAATATGGCCAAAATTAGCCGATGCTTAACACAATTCCTCCCTTTAAATTGAAAGGAGATGAAAATTTTTATTTTATTTACCTGAAAATAACACTTTTTTTTGCAGTTATCCATTACCATTATGATGTTGTTATAATTTATAGTATTTTAAATTTATTCTTAATTTTTTGTTTTTAACTTATTTTTCGAATTATTTTGTTATTTATTTTTTATAATCTGTTATTAAATTTTTTCATTTACAATTAATTTTTTAATTTTATTATGAATTATAATATGAAGTTACAACTAACTGAAAAAATCAAATTATTTTATGTTAATGCAGTTCATTCAAGCTATTATTTTTTATTTCTTATTTATTCATACATTTGCATTGTTAATTGTTTTAAACTCTGAGAACTACCGTAAGTATAGATGCTACAGAATCACTTACACGATATTTCCTTTTCCTCCATCAAAAATTCATCTTCAGAATGAATAATTTAACGTAGTTTTACAAATTGGTTCATAGTGCAATGTGTAACATAACTTGGAGGTCGCTGTTTTTAGTATCTTTTGGATACTGATATGCTCATCTCTTCTGACTTGCACTCTTATAGTTATATATGGGTCATTCTTCAAAAAAGAGCATATTTCATAATTTTTTTTATTTAAAAATAAAAATTTTCCTGGGTTTTATAAACAAGTGAAGAACACTAATAAATCCATGGTCCTGTTCAATTCTTTTATTTATTTAATAAAAAAAATATTTAATAATTTACTGGTAACGGAGTGGAGATGTATATTATTATAAATGTATATATTTATTAAAAGTAACTAACACTTCCTAAAATTAACACAGAAAAATTTTATTAAGTAAGTATAGCAGTAATATATGGGTGGATTTTTTATAATGGGCCAAAATGGATACTGACATTTTCAAAAAATAAAATTTAACTTGGAGGGTATTCAAAGTCATTTTTAGTATCACCTATAATGGCAAATTATGTAGTATGAATACTTGAGCCACAGTTTCTAAATAAGTTTGTTAAATCAATTGGGGGACGTTTTTAAAACAGTTGTTTACAAAAATATTAGATGAAGAATGATATATATTCTTAAGTATATAAAAGGGGCTGAATAAATTCTTAAGAAAAAAGTCTTAAAACAATCTACATTAATATATTTTTTCACACTTGGGGATGATCATTCCATAGTAGACACACCATTATTATATTTTAACCCTTTCAGGGGCAAAGTACTAAAATGTTGAAATAAATGATTGGCACCGGAATTTACGAAAACATTTATTTGAAAATAATCAAAAGACTATATTTCTTATTCATATTAAATAGGAAAAAGTTTAGCAAAATTCTGGTGCCATTGTGGCGTTTGAGAATAAACTTAAGTGGTTTCATAAACATACCACTGCTCCTGAAAGGGTAAAATAAGAATTTTATGGGTATAGAAAGGAATATAACACATTGAAATAAAAACAAATACATATACTGCTCCAAAATTTTATATTTTCAAAATGATCAAAAACAAAATTATCAACAATCATTATGAACTCTAATTAATCTTAAAATTATAATAAATTATTTTAAAAATTCTGAATTATAACAGTCATTTTGCACTTTTTTTGCTTACTTTGAGTAAAGAAATTTTGAAAATTAAATCAACAGAGGTAAATTATTAAAACATAGCTAGTGAAAGCCATGAAATGTTTGATAGCAACTAAAATAAAAATCTAGGCTACAGTTGATCAATCCAGTAACAAAAATAAACTAGATCAACATTTTTTATACAATATTACTTAAATAATTAAGTAAACAATTAACTTTCATTTTGATTAATTTTAAGTACTCATATTTAATTTAATCTCACCTCCATTTCACTTTCTCACCTCCGTGGTTAGTATAAGGTAACGGAGGTGAGGGTAATGGAGGTGAGGATATTTCATATAATGGTGCACTCTTTGTAAATATTTGAATTGAAACTAATGTCATTTACACAGGACTGTATGTGTTGCAATATCTTTTTAATTCAAATGTAAAATAAATAAATATAATACATTGCTTACCTTTCACTGGCAGTAATGGAGTGGAGTATCCCAAAAGACAAAATACAGAAATTCTATTTAATTGTATAAAATAAACTTAAACTGAGAGAAAATGGCAGTTCTTCCCCACAAAGCTAACAAAGAGGTTTCTTATCCTTTGTTCTAATACAAATTATTGACAAGCACTGCTATTTATGAATGAATGTTTGAAGCTAAATCTGATAGTAATGGAGTTGAGAATTTCATTTGGGACAAACAAAAGAATAACTTAAAAATGCATTTGCAAAAATTATTCAATTTATTGAAACCAATTTTTAAATTGGCCAAGATTCATTTAAAAAGGAATTAACAATAAAAACTATTTAACATTAATTTATTTAACTTTGTAATAGAAGATTTTTTTAAAATGTGAATAGAGACAAACCACGGAGGTGAGGTTTCACATGTATTAATTAATATTAAGACATAAAATGAAATAGCTATATAATAGTAAATTGTATAAAAAGATTCTCTATTCTTTAAATATTCTTAAACAAAAAAAATCCCAAATAAATAAAGCAAAATTTTTAAAATGATGCTAGGACTGTAATAGACCCTTTTTTTTTTTTTTGGAGAATGACCCATATAAGACTGGAAACTATTGAAACCGTTATTCATTTTACTTCTTTTAAAATGTAGAGGGTTCAGGGGGGTAGGGCCACTCTGACGAAAAATCCTTAGTTCCTTTTTCTCTTAGTGTTAGTGACAACAAAGGGGTCTTTTCAGAGCTTAAGCTGCCCCTGAGTTGTTTCTAGGGGCCCGCGGCTGACGGCGTGCCATTGGTATTGGTCACAGACTTAACTTTTCTTTAGAATGTTAGGCTTTTGTTAAGTTTTTTTAATTGTTAAGTTTTAACTACACCTTTATAGATCCCGGTCGGTGCCGAAATGTCTGTTCCCCAGTAGTTGTGGACCTGTTAGGGTATAGCAAGGGGACTTTTTCAAGACAATACTTTCCGAGCGTACCCTGGAAAACTTCGACTGGGGACAAGCACTAGGCAACTGTAGTTATTTTTTTTAAAAATTAGTGAGCTATATGGCCCTTTTTTGTTTTTAGTTCTTAGAATTTAATGTTAGGTTTGGGCCTCTGGTGTTTCATTTTTTATGGCTTTTCTGTGATTCTTGGCCACCCCCCCTCCTCTCCCATATTCATTTTCCCTTTTTTTTGCTATGATTAAAGTAGTCTGTCAACAAAGTGTAGGGCACCCACATTTTTTGGATGCTCTAGCGCCATTTTATCGAGGCCACGTTGGGCCTCATGTGCTTTCAAACTCTGGAATGACTCCTGGAGTTCTCCACCAGAGTTTGAAAATTATGTTACTGTTTCTGACCGTTAATTTGTTTCTAAAATTAACGTTATGTTTATTTTCATATTTCGTTGGAGATTTCACGTGGCGGTTTTTACGACCGCGTTGGTACTCGTAAGCAGTGTGTTGACTTGACTTTATCGGTTATCAAACTTCGTAATATAACACTTTAAAATGCACCAGGTCTCAATGCTGGGTGCGAGCTGCACCAAAAGTGGTTCCTTTGTTAGTGTTAGTTTTTTTAAGTTATTTAAGAGAATAAATTTTATTTATTTTTTTCAAAAATATCTGATGAAAATTTAATTAAATTTGAAAATACAGGGAGAGGCATTGCCCTCAACCCCTATCGGGAGTCCAGGGTTTGGGTCTTCAGAGGAGTGCAAACTCCTGAGAAAACATTAGGTGAGGGGAATTGCTATCAGTCACGAGTAAATCATATATCCGCTGTCTCGATTTATGTTAAAGATACAAATAATTTTTAAGCCACTACTTCTTTTTAAGTAAAATATTTAGCATAGTTATCCTTCAAACTTTATAAACTTTCTTAATGGATGACCCCTTAGTTGATTTCTAAATATACACCTAATTCTCTTTGTACGGATATATGTTTAATGGTTTAAAGGTATTGAATACCACTATTTTTTAATAGAAATCTTCGTCTTATTTAATTAAAGAAATTTGCGAGGAAATAAGAAAAGATAATAAAATAAGCGGTAGAAATTTGATGGAAATAATAATGCTGCAAAATAATAGGAGCTATTATTTTAAATGAAATAATACATCTAATATAACTATAAATAAAAAATGTTTTATAGATTTCTTGATAAACTCTCCTCTTTAAACCTATAATTTTTGTTAATATCAGTTTAAATATTTAACTTAGTTATTTTATTTGTTGAATAAAAGTTAATGTACTTACGTGGGGCCATAATTACAGGTATAAAGCTCAATAAATTGAAATCTAGGGTCATTTGAATAGCTATGAATGGTATATCCACAGCCTACTTTCCATGATGCTGCCCACAATGCCTGCAAAATAAAGACGATTATATTTAAGGCAAATGAAAATTTTCTTTGAATTGTTAAAATGAGTCCTAAATAAAATCTGTAAATTTTAATATAGATATGTGTACATATAAACTTCCAACTAGTGGTCATCCATTAATTAAAATATTCAAACATCAAGAAGGAAGAAGGGGTCCACAAATTGTGACATAGCATAGCAGGGAGAGGGGGTAGGTTAACATGTTTTGACATCATATCGGAAATATAAAAACAATTGTGAGTTTTACTTCCAATAAGCATAATAATGTTAATAAAAAAGGGTACCCCATTTAAAACAAGTTCCAGACGATGTTTATTACTCAATGGTCCCATATGTATTTATTTAAACGTTCATGTATCTTCGATGGACAATATGTAGCTTCGCACAAAGCTGCTAACCAAAGCAAAAAACAAATACGCTAAAAAGTGACTCTGACTGCTGCAAATGTCTGTCCACCAGGAATCGCAGCTAGTCGTACCAGGGAAGTACAGCACTAGTACACGATGAAAGTAATTGACAAAGAAGAAGTTGACAGTAGCCTTATTGCTAATTCTATTCTGAAAGAAGACAGAGTGTGTGGCATGGTATAAATAAATAACATCGAAGGCCGATATAAAAGCCCATGGATTCAATATGATTAATATATTACAGCTAAGGAATATGTGAGAGTTTTTTAAGGGTGTATTTTAATTTGTTACACATTCATAAAAAATTAAAATTAAAAAATGATAATTTCAATGTTTCAGTCAAACTTAGCCCTAAATTAATAGTTGCTAAACATGTTATGTCACAACGGGGAGGGAGTGTCATTTGAGTGTGACAACCCGTGACATATGGGAAGGGTTGGGTCTTGAAATTTGCGTGACCCAATAAATGGATGACCCCTTATTTGATTTCTAAATAGACATGATTCTGTTTTTACATAACTACATGTTTAATGATTTACGGACATTGAATACCACTATTTATTTAATAGGAATCTTATTTAATTACAGAAATTTGCAATTAAATAAATCGAATATTACTATTGAAAATACTGATATTCATAAACCATTAAATCTATAGACATGTAAAAACAGAATTGAGTGTATATGACATCCATGTCTTTAGTCGTACGTTAATTGCTTTGGTCAACAAGTTCAGGATTACCTAACATTCTAGTTAATGTAATTTTTTTTAATTATAAAACTTTTTCACAGCTATTTAGAGCACAATAAATAGCAAAGAATGAACTATCAAATATTTGTCGTTATAATATAAAATAATATACTGGGTAATTGAAAAGTCAGGATACTGACAATGGTACTAAATATCAGGAACAGAATTCCACTTCAAGTATTCCCGATGGAAATTAAAATATGTAATGCTTGCTGCTTGCGACTACGTGTATTGTTCTTATGAGTCTTTGAAACGACATGTAAGAAACGAACATCCGAATAAAATTAATGATTTGCATTCAAGTTTAAGAAGCAATAAGCTTTATAAGTGTGCTTTCTTCCCATACAACTATGGTGATATAAGAAATTTACGCTATGATTTAAAAAATGCTCGCATTGTAGATGACACCAATGATAATGGCAATACGGTAAACAAAACAAAATGTCCTCTATGCCATTTTAAAGCCGCCAAAAAAGCCTAATGAAAGTGATCTAAGAATATATTCTTACCTTTAATATTAAGTGAATCTAATTTTAACTAAAAATTCAGCACAAATGAAAAAAAATTAAACATGCCAGGATTGACAACTGTTAGTCCTAACCTTGATAATATGTGATGGGAAGTTTTTTTTTTATTTATTTAAAAATAAACAGGAAAGAAAATTGTGTTTGATACACGTATTGAAGTACACATGCACACTTCTAAGCATATAACTTAAATATTATGTTATAAGACATATTTCACTTTTTTTAACTTAAAAAATAAATCTTATTTCAGATTTACTGACGAATGACGTGATATAATAAATTGAATGTTTTAATTATAGTTATAGAAAAGAACATAGTTTAAGAATACTACGTTTTTAAGAATAGTATGAAGTGTTTTTCAATTAATTAATTTTCGCATCTTATTAAGAAACCAGAATAATATTATGGATTTATACTTAATAAAAGAGGAAGGAGAAGAAAAAATAAAATATGAATAACTTTAGATACCAATTACCCTCCAATAATTTTAGCAAAATTTTACTTTTAGATAAAAAAGATTTTAATAAAAATAGTCAAATTTATTCAAAAGATTTATCATACCCATTAATAAGTTTGTAAAAATTTTAGCTTTAAGCAAATAATTTATTTTGATAAAAATATCACCATTTATTTAAATTAATACTGATAAATACTCAAGTAAGTCTGTTATATAACAATTACACAATAATTGTATTACATAAAAGAAAGGAATATACACTTACATCTGGGTAAAAAAAAAAATAGTAAAGTATTTTCTAATACATTATTATAAAATAATCTAAATTTTGTATTTACAACTTTTTTTAAAATCATAGAGCTTAATTCCTTTATCTAATTCAATCTGTATAGTGCAAGGTACATTGGATTAAAAAATATATTAGTAAAGTATTTTTTAAATACATTTTGAAAATGTAATCTAAATTTTGTATTTACAATTTTTTTTCCCCCTTGGAATTAATTCATTAGTCTAGTTTAATCAGTATAGTACAAGATTTTTTTCAACTTTGTGTCGTTCCTTTCAAATCGATAAAGGGCAGCGGCAGCATAATATACTTATCCTTCTTGCTGAAACCATTGACTGAAAAGTTGCACTCTATCGCTATACACTTATTCCGTTCGCGAAACTCTCGTTAAACCTCTTTGGCTCTTTCAACTCTAGTATTCCTTTGTTTACACAGTTTCCTATACTACACTTCATATTGCTGTAGCTCTAAGTGCAATGTTTATAAACTAAGTTAATGAATAAACAATATTAAGATAAATAATAAATGAAATTTAAATAAGAAAAATAAATGCTAAATTTAACAAAAGGAATTAACTTTCACGAAACATACACGTTGTAAGTACCCCATGCTTAAAGGAAGGAAAATTGCACTAAATTCACAATTTGGAAATTTATTTTCTAAACTGGCGATCTTTGAAATGCTAATTCGCAACTGTGTTGCCATACAAAAGGGCGTTTTTTATCAGGCATGTATCCAGTATTTTCTTTTGGGGAGCGGTCATTCGTTTGGCATGAGGGCGAGAGACTGATCTAATGAGGAGTCATAACGTTTCGTCATATGCAACAAGAAAATTTCAATAAATGCACACAATATTTTTATAGAAGTACACACTGATATCAGAAAAATGTTTCATTAACTGATGGGACTCTACCTAATAGTGCTATTATACGGGATAATTTGAAGCGACAAAAGTTGCCACGACTAGTTCATTTTCCAAGCATTTGTTTAGCTGTTTCGGGTAAGGCTTTTACCTCGTCAGTTTTCCAAGCATTTCATTGGCTGTACCGCGCTATATGGGTCCGTATCCATTTCGATGCTACACTACAGGCGACAAAATTGCTCCAACAATAAAAAGTTGCTAGCTTTTTGACCAACTCTTTTATGCCATAGGTTTAACATGGTGTTGTCCAGAAGTAGCGGCAACTTTGACGCCTCGTGTAATAGCCTTTTAATAGGTTATTACACTGAATAATTTGAAGCGACAGAAATGCCGCGAGTCGTCAGTTTTCCAAGCATTTGATACGGGTCAGTATCCATTTCGAAGCTGCACTACAGGCTACAAAATTGCTCCGACAGTAAAATGTTGTTTATTTTTCGAGCCATAGGTCTTTTGAAGCCATAGGTTTAACATGGTGTCGCCCGAAAATAGAGGCAACTTTGACGCCTCGTGTTAGTAGCACTTTAAGAAACCACACGAGCTGTTCTTAAAAAAAAAAAAAAAAAAAAAAAAAAAAAAAAAAAAAAAAAGACTCGACCTTTCCCTGACGAACAGAGAAATTTGTAGTGAAGAAAACGTAAAACAGGAAGAGACTTAAAAAGAGAGCCTTCAAACTTTTGCGATAGAACGTTGGTTGTATGAGTTCTTTATGGCACAAGGTCCAAAAAGGAGAAAAAGTTCCAGGACACGTATGAATGCAGACAAACTACTATATTATATACGAAGTCTATTAACCACATGAAATCAAAGTGAAGTACGTAAAAAATATACAAGTTAAAAACATTTGCCAACAGGAAACTACATTCAGATGAAAATTTACACTGCCTAATATAAAATATAAAGTATGAAGCAAAGTCGTTATATATAATGGTAAAAACTAACGTATTTGGTGAAATCAAAATGTGCCGAATGAGGAAGAGCACCTAAAAGTTAATTCAAATCAGGTTGTATTGTTTGATGCGATAGAACGAATCTACACGAAAGTATGCAGTCATGAGTAGCTAATGAAAAAGGATCTGCGCAATCGTTATAGGAGTATCTTAAGAAAATATTAAAATTTTGAAAATAGTGACAAATATTTGGCTAATTTATCTTATAGCAATCTATTGTGAGATTATTGATTGTTTTATATATAGTTGCTCGTATATGTTTCTTTAATGACAAATGACGATACAGACTCTTCTTTGCTAACTTCGTTCTGCTTTTTTATATTTTTTACAAGATTCTTATTACGGTTCAGCAGCTAATTTTTACGATTTCAACTTATTAATACATGCACATTCGACTGTATTTCTTTTTCATCCAAATTGACTTTAATATTTTTAATATTTCTCTTGTTAGACAGATTGGAGGAGTGACTTGACGTTTGGAAAACTTCAAGGCCCCACAGCTGTCATCCTTCCCATTTTTATTTTGACTCAAATAAACTTTGAACCAGAAATTTTTCTTAAAATGAATTCAAATATTTAGCCCATAGAAACGTCACATTATTAAATAATTTTATTGAATAAATTGAAAAAAACATGAAGGTTTGTAGATGTGACTTTTTATTATTCTTCTGTGAAAAATATTGTGTAGCAAAATAAATAATTAGTAATTATATATCGTTAGTTCATCCGTGCTCTACGTAGTTTTTTCAGTTTCAGACAAATGTTTCTAAGCGGCGGACGGTCTCATGTGACAGTGCTATAAGCAACTGACCATATATGTACTAAAATACAAACGAAAAGAGGTAAAAAATGCTCGAAAAAATTGAAGTAAATAATAAAATAAATGTATACTTCAGAAACTAAAAATGCACTTAATTTTTAGTTTGATAAATATTGAAAACGAAGTGAAAATTTTGATTCTTTTATAAATAGAGAAATTTTTAAAACATCCTTCTAAAATTTCAAAAGGGGATTCAGCCCTCTGGGATTGTTATCTGACTTCGTGCCTGCTTTACTATATAAAATTATAACTTAAAACTATCAGCGACAGAGGTAACTGCTCGAGAGAAATAATCTCATGTGTATATCAGATCATTAAATCTAAAATTGTTTATTTGCTTCAGTAATCTGTTTTACAAACATATTAATACTGTTAAATATATAATATTTAAATTATAATATATATATATATAACTATTCTCACTAAATTGTTTGAGCTTACAAAACAAAAAGATAATTTGTATAGCATAAAAAATAGTTTTCAACTTGTCAATAATATTAAAAATTTAAATAACATAAAATACATGAAGACGTTTGATTTTAATGACTTATTTAATAACATTGATATTAATGATATGTTCAAGATAGTAAATTTATTATATAAGGAATACAAGGATTCTATTAAATTAAAAAATAAAATTTCGTTAAATTACTTTAAAACATTAACTAAATTTATTCTCCATTATAATTATATTATTTTTAATGATACTATATATATACAAAGCTGTGGACTCCCTCAAGGTGGCATTGTTTCTTCAATTCTTGCAGAATTGTATTTATATTATTATGAACGTAACTCTAATATTGCTAATTGTAAAATATACCGTTATATAGATGACATTATTGTCTTCTATTTTAATAGTAATTCAAATTATTTATTACCTATAAAATATCATAAAAATTTAACTTATAGTTTCAATGTTATGGCAAATAATGAAATTAATTTTCTTGATCTTAAGATAATTCTTAAAGATAATAAACTTTTGTTTGACATTTATGACAAGCGAAATGATTTTACTTTTAAGGTTAACTTATTTACTAACTATTTGTCATGTATACATAAATCAGTATTTGTAAATATTTTACTAAATTTCGCACATAGAATTAATAATCTTTGTTCAAATAACTTTAAAAATCAAAATTTAAAACATATACTTCAAATTGCACAAGTTTATGGATATCCTTACTATTTAGTTAAATCAATTTTACACATATAAATATAGATTTAATTTGGTTAAATGTCTGTATTTTTTTTTTTTTTTTTTTTTTGTTTGTTAAAATCTCCTTGATAAAAATCATAATCAACTTTTGATTGTTGATATATTTGGCTAAACTATGAATCCTATTGTGTGCGTTGCTGCATAGGATTATCCTAGTTTAATGTCATTCATATTTTAAAATTTAACGTTAATTTTCAACTTTTGACTGTTGATATATTTCGCTAAATTATAACTCATATTAAGAGAATGTGCTGCATAGGATCATCTTAGTTAAGTCATTCATAAATTAAAATTTACATGTGGGCGAATTCTATAATTGTTGTTATGATTATATGGAGTTAATATTATTGGGGTTGTAACAAAAGTTAAAATTATCAAGGATGTTACAATGGGTTAATGAATACAATATAATATTAATATGTTAAACATATTTAATTTTAGTAAATATTAAATATTTATTAAATATAGTACACTAATAAACATATCTCTTAGTTTTATATTATTTATTTTATTTTATTATTAGATCATTTAATTTAATTAATATTTATGATTTTTATATATTTTTTTCATGGTAGATATTATTTAAATAGCTGGATTTAAATTATAATAAGTGCATTGCCATATTGAGTAATCTATGTTATTTCTAAGTATAATACTAATTTATAAAATGAAAGCATCATATGGATTCTACATTAATGTTTGGGTTAAATTAAGATATATTTTAAATGGGTTAGTTAAAATAGAAACTATATTATACTAGTAACTCTTATTCTCTATATACAGGGTGATTCATAAAAGATGGGCAGAACTTTAAGGGGTTATAGTACACTTAAAGACAAATAATATTAAATAGGAGACTAAGGGTCCCAGACGTATTCCCAAGGAGATAGGGGGCATTAAAGTTTAGGGTCCGAAATTTCAAATGATTATAAAACATGGAAAAATTGGTCGATTCGTTTGCGGTTTTTGCAAAAAATTTTCTTTATGCCAGTATTTTCTTGAAATAAAATTTTAAAGTTCAATTTCAAAAAATGCCGATAGGGGGCGCTTTAGACTTTGGAGTAACAAACAACTATTTTTTAACGTTATTTTTTGTATTTCTTTAAATGATTTCGAAAGCTTAGACTTAAACTTAAATTTTGATCTAAAAATCTGAGTCCTAACGAGTAGTTAAGTAGCGTAAACTGAAATTTGAAATTTGAAACCCTTCTCCCCCCAGAACAAAAATCAGTTATTCCCGATCTTTGTGTCGTAGATTAGGCTCTAACTACTGCCGCGTTTTGCTAAAATTATTCTTTATGTCAGTATTTTCTTGAAAATAAATTTTAAAGAAAATTTTCAAAAAATTCCGATAGAGGGCGCTTTAGACTTTGGAGTAACGAACAACTATTTTATACCGTTATTTTTTGTGTCTCATTAAATGCTTTCTAAAGCTTAGACTTAAACTTAAATTTTCAGCTCAAAATCTGAATCGCTGAGCGTGGTTCAGTAGCGAGGGGAGGGGGTTCAAATTTCAACTTCTGAACATAGTTCAGTTTGCACTACTTAACCATGCCCAACGATTCTGTGCTGTGATACGAGGCAAAAATACAACTTTCGTCAAGGACTGCATAGTCGGAATTCACTCATAAAGGCACTGGCACAGTTGGAAACGTCGCTCATGCAAACGTTAAAGCTCCATTCCTGACGCTAGTCACCGGGTGAAGAAGGAAACAGAAAGTATGCAAATGTCAAATGGGGAAGAAGAAGAACACGTATGCAAAATTTCGACACGATTCAGGCATAAAAACCACTGAACGGTGAGTCAAGTGTAAGTCGCTGTAGTAATGAATCGGAAGATGGTGCCCTTCACGAATAAGGAAAAGGCTGAGATGCATTTAATTTACGGAGCGGCAGATGGAAATGGTGCAGAGGCACAACGAATGTACGGAGAGCGATTTCCTAACAGGCGGTTGCCTAACCGCAAAACTTTCGAGCGCTTGCACAGACAGTTGTGTGAGACGGGATCATTTCTCGCTTCCCGGTCGAATGCAGGTCGTGCAAAAAAGGACGAATCAGTAGTTGTTGCAGAAGCCATTCTGGATGTAGTAGCGGCGCAGCCAAGTACAAGTACACGAACAGTGGCTAGCCAGGTGGATACCTCACAGTCCACGACTTGGAGGGTACTGAAGGATGAACATTTGCTCCCGTTTCATGTGCAACGAGTCCAGAAACTGTCTCCAGGGGATTATCCAAATCGTATTGAATTCGCCCGCTGGTTTCTGCAGCAGAACGCGCTAAATCCACATTTTGGACGAACTGTGCTTTTCACCGATGAATGTACCTTCACACGTGAAGGTACATTTAACACACACAATGCACATGTATGGGCGGATGTCAATCCACATGCTACGTATCCACATGCTCATCAGAGACGCTTTTCCATCAATGTTTGGGCAGGAATCCTCGGAGACCACCTAATCGGACCGTACCTTCTTCCTGAACGCCTCAACGGTAAAACATACCTCACATTTCTGCAACATGTGCTGCCAGACCTGTTAAACGTTGTTCCTCCACGCATCCGGCGGGTCATGTGGTTCCAGCACGATGGAGCGCCAGCCCATTACGTACGAGACGTCCGCAACTATCTGGACATCACATTTCCGAACAGATGGATTGGTCGAGGTGGTCCTGTTGCTTGGCCTGCTCGCTCGCCAGATCTTTCACCCCTCGATTTCTTTTTTTGGGGACGATTGAAGGCTCTTATGTATGAGACACCCATTGAATCCCCCGAGGAACTGGTCGCCAGACTTTCCGCCGCTGTAGGGGAAGTGCTCGAAAAGCCTGATGTTTTCGCGAATGTTCGCCGTTCCATTCGTCGCCGTTGTTCTGCGTGCATAACCTCTGGTGGTCACAATTTTGAACATTTATTGTGATTACATGTTAATAAATATGCTTTGGTAACATAATCCTAATTTGTGTCTTTTTACCTCGTATCACAGCACACAATGTGTGGACATGGTAAACTGAACTGTGCTCAGGAGTAGAAATTTCAAACCCCTCTCCCCAGAAACTTAACCACGTCTAACGATTCAGATTTTGGGCTGAAAATTTAAGTCTAAGCTTTAGAAAGCATTTAATGAGACACAAAAAATAACGGTATAAAATAGTTGTTCGTTACTCCAAAGTCTAAAGCGCCCTCTATCGGAATTTTTTGAAAATTTTCTTTAAAATTTATTTTCAAGAAAATACTGACATAAAGAATAATTTTAGCAAAACGCGGCAGTAGTTAGAGCCTAATCTACGACACAAAGATCGGGAATAACTGATTTTTGTTCTGGGGGGAGAAGGGTTTCAAATTTCAAATTTCAGTTTACGCTACTTAACTACTCGTTAGGACTCAGATTTTTAGATCAAAATTTAAGTTTAAGTCTAAGCTTTCGAAATCATTTAAAGAAATACAAAAAATAACGTTAAAAAATAGTTGTTTGTTACTCCAAAGTCTAAAGCGCCCCCTATCGGCATTTTTTGAAATTGAACTTTAAAATTTTATTTCAAGAAAATACTGGCATAAAGAAAATTTTTTGCAAAAACCGCAAACGAATCGACCAATTTTTCCATGTTTTATAATCATTTGAAATTTCGGACCCTAAACTTTAATGCCCCCTATCTCCTTGGGAATACGTCTGGGACCCTTAGTCTCCTATTTAATATTATTTGTCTTTAAGTGTACTATAACCCCTTAAAGTTCTGCCCATCTTTTATGAATCACCCTGTATATCATTAATATTAACTAGTAAAATTAATATATTTACACTACATTACAGCTGCATATAAGTAATTAAACATACAATATTAAAGTTTTAGTAGAATATCTGTACACCAGATGTCAGCAGCAAAAGTAAATTATATAATGAATTTGATAGTATGCTAAAATAGTCTAATATTTTTACAATAGATGGCAGTAGTATAGCTTATTTAAAATATTAAAACTTGGAAATTTAGTATGGAGGTAATAATATCTATGAAATACTTTCAAATTATCAAGTAATATTATATATTTTAATTTATTAAATTAAAATTAAAGTAAATTAATTAATGGTTTTTATTTATATGTATATCATAATTTTTTTTTCTACATTTTTTAAAATGTTGTAATCTATGTAGTTAAATAAAAATAACTGTAACTGTAGGATACAATTTATGATCTGAAGGATTCTCTATTTAACTGTGAATTTAACCTCTTCTTTTGGATACAATTTTGTACATGTGCTCACAATATACTAAATATCTTGGGATATTATTAATATAAGTAATATATATTTTTTTTATTCTTTTTTTTTAATTCTTTTTCACACTCCTTTTCAAATTGTATGTATAATTTATAATATTCCATTGTAAAGGTCTTGTTATTCAATATTGTTTCAGCGATTGTTCGGGCGAGATATGGCACTATATTTAGCAAAAGCTGATGTCATATACAGAAAACAATCGTTCTTTGCTTATAAATGTGATTATCTTGCCCTTGAAAAAGTAAATTACTTTATAAGCTTTTATTTGTGTATATACTCGTGTGGTTTATATTTCATTCCTTATTTTCTATTTATTTAATTTTTTTTTTCTTCTTCTTAATTTGAATTAATAATGTTACATTTATTAGGACTACAATTTTAATTTGTAAATTGACAGGGCTCTTTGGTATCGGGATTTCAGTGTATGTGGTCAGTTTCTTATGTTTCAATGGTTAAATTTTACTTAAAGTTTTATATATATATATATATATATATATATATATATATATATATATATATATATTATAATTTAAATATTCTATATTTAACAGTATTAATATGTTTATAAAACAGATTGTTTGGTTATATATATATTATATATAAATGGTTATACATATATATATAACCATTAAATAAACGTTACAACCACCAACAAAAACTGTGAAATTATGAATAAATTAAAATAACTAATTGACAACAAAACAGATCCCCCCAACAAACTAAACATAGATACCAAAAACATATATATATAATATAATTATATGTTATTAATAATATATAAATTATTTATATTTGGGGATAATATATAAATTATTCATCTTAAGGGACTTGGACGTATGGGAATTTTCATTATTATTTTAAATAAATATACTGCATCCTAAATTCCTTTTTAATTGGAGTAATAGTATAGTATATTCATATATCTTATTTTTAATACATTTCAGTTAGAAGAAATAATATTTTGTGCAAACATTTGCTGAAACTTAAGTTTTAAAAATCACATATAGTTATTACAGAAAATTGAATTTGGTCTTTAAGTACTATTATTGGAAAGTGTTTTTAGAACTGTTAAGACAAAAACATAATTCATCCGAAAATAAAATTAAAATTTCTTCCAGAGAGAGAAAACAATGGTAGTATTGGAAATATCGAAGGTCTAAATCAGAAATGTCAAACATGTAGCCCGCGGGTCACAACTGGCCGGCCTACAACTTCTCTGTGGTCCGCCAAGCCTTTGGCATTTTATCTGTGTTTAATTCAGTTGTTCGAATACGCATGCTGAAAATACATATTGCACGAACACACTTACACCAACCATGGTCTTAAAGACGCCAAACATTGGAAACATATGTATAGTATTGCCAGTTAGGCGGATCTTTCTTTTGTCCAAAATGCTACTACTATTTTTGAATAGTAATTATTGTCTTATTTATTCCATCATTAAATAAGGGGAATACTTCTCTTCAGAATCTGGTAGCATTCTGAATAAAAGAAATCTCGCTCATCTGGCAACACTGATGTATATAACTAGATTAATTTTGACACAATTATTCAAATTGGTAAAGAAATCATGTGAGATGTAATTTTTTCAACTGGGCGAAAAAGTCCGTAGATCATAGCATCTGGTCTGATATCTGAATCAGCTCAACAGAATTGAGCTGATTCAGATATCAGACCAGATGCTAGGATCTATAAGGCTAACTGGGTGAAATAGATCCACCAGATTTATCCGGGATTGCTCAATTGGTAGAGCATTGGCAGCTTCAGCCAAGAGGTCCCTGGTTTGAATCCTGGCCATGGCTGTTTCGCCCAGTTGTGAAAATTACATCTCACTGATGTATATATACAGATCTAACTCAATTTAAAATTTAGCTTCAAAAAACTGCATATACAAAGACAACTAACCGGAATGTAGTAAAGCGCGGGATCTTGAGTCTGGAAATTTAAGGATTCGTAATATTTTTGCAATATTTTATTATAATGTATGTGCGTTTTATGTTGAAACTGATACTTTATTTTACTACTCTCTCCGATTTTGCATATGCTGTATTTATTAAGTAAGAAATGTATTGTAAAATTAATAAAATTGGGCTCTAATTAAGAACAGTTAAATTGTATAAAACATCAAAATATAAAATTAAATATTTTTTTAATGATTTGCTTTGAAAGAGACACAAATTATCAATTTGTGCTTGACACAAAAACCCGGGATACATCCAGAGTCTTCACTTAGACTTAGTCGAACATATGAATTTTGGATTTAAGTTCTTTAATTAAATTCATTACTTAGGTTAGTAATTGTGTCATTGTTAATGAATCCTGCGTGATCTCTTCCCTTCCCTTTTAACACTTTCCAACCTAGTTGAAAAGTGTTTATGACTTCGGTTTGTCTGCCGTCTGGCCGTCTGGCCGTCTGGCCGTGCTCTAACTCCCGTAAATATGCTCGGATTGCTCTGCAATTTTTATATGTTTTTGTCGTTATCTATAGCATGTTCCCTATTTTAACTGAAGTGTGTAGCACTTATAGTTTTTTTACAGGGACAGTCAAAAGTTTTCCGTTACATTACGGTCAATGGGGAATAATCATTTCAGGTTCATTTTGATGACGCTACGTCATTTAAAACACAATGAAATTGATATATAATTATGAAGCGCATTAAAACATGCTTTTTGTAGAATATGGGGTGCAAAGCATTTATTATTTATTTACAGGGTCAAATAAAAGAACTATGTTACACATCGTCCTATGGGGAAAAATCGTCTGCAGTGTAATTTAGTGATATTTCACTATTTCAAACATAATGAAAATTATGTGCATTACTGAGGTGCACTATAAACAGATCTCTTGTGTGCAATTCGTTTATTTACAAGGACACACAAAAGATATTGGTTACAGTACATGTGCGATATTTACAGTCTATGTGTGATAAGTGCGTTTTCAACTTTGGTTTGCGTTTTTAAGTTTAACAATTTATTTTTCATAGCACGTGTGTGTTTATAAACTCGGTTCATCATATACAGGGCTACACAAGGGAATTCATAAGTATTACAGACTATGGGAGTGAATTGCTTAAGGGTAGTTTTTAATTGTGTTTATGCATTTTCAAGCTGAACTATATTTAGTAGACTAATAGAAGTTTGTAGAATATAAATAAATTCATATACAGGGCTACGCAAAAAAGATACATTGTCATTTACGTTTGGTAATTGCTGCGAGTGAGTTTTAAGTTGCATTTTAGCTTAATAGGGGGTCTGTACAAAAGTCTTCAGATAATATACAGGGCTGTATAAAAGATTTGAGTGCATTTCCCTCGACTGGCGAAAATTGCTAAATGTGAATATTCTAACTGAACTAAATTTTATCATACTATATATCCCCATCTATTGATCATATACAGAGCTGCGCAAATTAATTCGACTACTTTTTTGACACTGGAATGTAATTTCGAAAACTGTAATTTTCAATGTGTTATATGTTTTCTAAATTGTTTACTTACATATATTCTTTCACCTTATTTAACGTTGAAGTTTCGTTACAGTTTTCTGGCTGTGTTGGAAAGTGTTTCATAATCTATGCTTGATGCATGATTTTTCGTTCTTGTTTATTGATATACACACTTTTTATTGACATACTCACATACATCCCTGGATTTATTTATTTTTTTAAATTGAAGTTCTTTACCAGTTGGAATAATATGATCAACTGAAGATGAACAACGTAGATTTTTTTAAAATGTGATTTACAATAACATTATATTAAAAGGAAAACTGAAATTTAGTGTTTGATATGTAAGACACTGTTAGCGTTTTAAAAGAATGTAACATTAAGAGGTGCTACATCACAAAGTATAAAAAAACTCAATAAAAATCTGACCAAGCATCGGAAAGATAAACAGTCAGAATTGAAACTGATACTTCTTAAAAGAGAAACAACGTGCTTTCACGAAGGTTATTGAAGAAAATGCATTTGCTTTATAAAACTAATTATTGTATTTATTACATTAAATATCCCGCAGGTCGAAATCATTCACTACGAAAGGAAGAAATGATGCTCAGAGCAGTTTAAGAAATTTGAGAGTACTATAAGCATAAGTACCATTGCTAAAAAGTATTATATATAGCCGGTTAGTAGGCCGAAAGTATTATATATTATATATAGATTTATAAAAGCCAGATATGTGCTTAAAAGTTATGCTGCTTATAAACTTGTATTATATTTGTACGCACATGCTTAAACATCGCAATCTAGAAAATATCTTGGAAATATTCGAAGTGAGGAAAAAGAGGATCTACCTTCTTATACAGAAATTTGACGGTTTTCCATCATAAAGTTTTAACTGTTAAAAGTTATTGTGCTTATAAACTTATATTTTATTTGTATGCACATGTTTAATCATCGTCAATCTAGAAAATACACTGCTCAAAAAAATTAGAGGAGAAAGTAACGAAGTGGAGAGAACCGTTTTAGACAGCCATGCATGGGCATAAAATGAAGAGTACACGTGTATCAATGCGCAATAGAGAAAAAAGACGCAAGAAAATTTGTAAGGGAACTTTAATGCTTTGGAACTATGGAAAGAAGATGAAAAGATGTTATAGGGCAACAATTTGGTTACTTGTAAATGACAAAAAAGTACTGTTTAGAAGTGGTGCAAGATTTTTAATGCGTGTGGTCCCCTCGAATAGATAAGGCTGTTGCACGTCTGTTTTCCATGGATGCGATGATGTTTTCAATAAGACTTTGGGAAATACTGTTCCACTCATCAAGAATTGCAATCTCAAAGCCCCAGACAGTAAAAGAAGGCCTTGGTCTCGCTGCAATGCGTCGTCCGGGTGTGTTCTAAACATTCTCGATTAGATTCAGGTCAGGAGAGCATGCTGGCCATTAAATACGCTGTATTGTTTCAGTTACGAGCATGTTCTCCACCGGATGAGCTGTAAGCGTATGCATGAAAACAAAGGAATCAACATGACTGCAGCGTAAGGTTCGACATGAGGTCTCAGTATCTCGTCTGAATACCGTTGGGCCCTCAAAGAGCCATTCCGAATTACATGCAGGTCCGTACGTCCATATATGCTGATTCCAGCCCATACCGTTAACCCACTTCGTCTGTAATATGATCTTTCACGAACGAATGTGGGTTTATTTTGAGGGCCTCTATCCCTCCATACCAGAACATATCGGGTGTCACACTCCAGACTGAATCGAGACTCCTTTGTAAACAGTACTTGACTCCAATCTCGTTGCCTCCAATCTTGATGTTCAACAGCCCAGCTTTTTCGGATCACACGATGCTTGAGGTCAACGGAATACAAACCATTGGCCTACGTGCATAGAGACCACCCTGATGAAGCCTATTTGTACTGTTTGGCTGGACACCCTTCGTCCTGTTGCCCAGACCAACTGTCTTTTCAGCTGCGTAGCATTGCCTGTTCTGTCTCGATGAGCTGTTAATCGGATATATCGGCCATCAGTTTCTGTGGTAGCACGTGGCCGACCTTTAACTGGTCGACGTCTAACATTTTCTGTTTCTTGGAATCGATTCCACAGCCTTGCAATGGCATTTCTTGTGACTCCAACAGCATATGCTACACTTCGTTGTGTTTGCTCGGATTCAAGTCTCTCGCTAATACCCAAGCCATGGATTCCGGTAAATCACGTAGTTGTGACATTTTCAAATCACCTTTTCTCAAAACAAAAGCTGAGCAATTGAATTTCACAACTGAGACAGTGAAACAGACATTTCTGTGAAATCCCGATTTCTGCACCTATCTCCTTTTTCTGGTTTTTGGCGTCATGAACTTCGATTTGCAGTTGAAGTTTTATTTTTCTGTTTTCCGCTACGCTTTAAATTATGGATGTTTTAATTTAAGTTATTTATTGGTGTAAGTATTTGCCTAATTTCGTTAAAACCATGTGCTCCCCTAATTATTTTGAGCAGTGTATCTTTGAAATATGAGAAGTGAGGGAAAAGAGGATCTACCCTCTTATACAGAAAATTGACGGTTTTCCATCATACAGTTTTAACTGTTAAAAAGGATTACCATTTTCATTTTAAATTGACAAATTATGAATGTGAATTTTTAAAGACCACCAATAGACAAAGTGCTAGGAGTTTTTATTTGAAATTACAAACCACCTGAGTAAACTTCATAATACTATTATTTTATTTAAAATTATTAGAGTTTTCAAATAGAATTTATCGCTTTAACAAAACAACCTTCGAAAAGAAAATGTATTTCATTTTAAAAGTTACCAGGCATTATTACAAAAATCATCGAAGTGGAAATTTTTAGGATATACTAAAAATAAATTTAAAAATGAACTCAAAAGATTTTTGAATTTCAAAAAATATTAAAATCTGTTTAATCTATTTACTTAACCTCTAATGATTGGTGTTAAAATTGTTGTTTAGAATTTAATGCTGCAGTTAATCAAAATTCAGTGCGATTCCATATTAGACCAAAAATATATGGATATGGAGTTTCCAAATTTCAGTAACTATTTATCAATCGGTCGATTTTTTTTAAAGTATAGTGTGCAATTAGGCATATTTTAGTTATGCTCGGTAGCGCACTTTTGCACGACATCTTTGCGTAGCTGCCAACATTTTGTTCCAAGTCAAATAAACATAATTTGAACCATAAAATGTGTTTAATAAATGAAACCAAATAAACATAGATACAAGACACAATTTATTAAATATATATTTTTTTCCAAAATATTTGTTTTGTTGTTGTTGTTTTACTTGAAAAAAATCCGGAAGATTGACAGCTATGCCTTTCTTCGATAAAGATTAACAGACCAGCGTGTACAATCAAGCTTAAAAATAAATACAATTTTTAAAATACCATTAAATTTTGTAGATTTGGTTTATAAATGTAATATAAAGTATTTTTTCGAAAAATAAGATAAAATAAACTATGAATAATAATAACTTTGGAACTTTATGTGAATATTTCTTTAACAAGGCTGTCTTTTGTACGTACAAATTTTATTCTATGTATTGGTAATAACATTATCTACATTTTTTATGTGGCCCACGCCTTTGTATATAATGCTTAATATGGCCCGCGGCGATAAACGCGTTTCACATGATTGGTCTAAATGATCCCGAAGAAAATTCTTTCTTATCCAAACCATGTATATTTCATTGGTATTTATTTAAAAAATATGCATTATTTTTCAGCATATTTTGTCTTCTTTTGGATGCCTGCAAGAACATCAAGCAAATAAAGGACTCGAATGTTTTCCATCATTATTCCAAATAAAAAGAATCACGAAATTAGTGGGTAATTTTTGTGTCATTACGGGGTCAAGCTGATTTTATCTAAAAAAACTGCTCTAACGATTTCGACAATTATTTTGTATCCTACCACTTTGGATTACGAGAAGACCATTTGGCTGGATCATATGTTCGAGAAAATTCGATTAGTGGGTCATTTTTGGGTCACTGAGAGTCAAGCTAATTTTATCTAAAAAACAGCTCCAACGATTTTGACTAAATTTTGTATCCTACCAATTTGGATTACGAGAAGATCATTGGCTGGGTCACATATTCAAGAAAATTCGATTACTGGGTCATTTTGATGCACTACGGGTTAGAGTCAAGCTAATTTTATCTAAAAAACAGCTCAAACGATTTTGATTAAATTTTCTATCCTACCATGTTGGATTACGAGAGGACCATTGGTCTAAGTCACATGTTCCAGAAAATTCAATTAGTGTGTCATTTTTGGGTCACTGCGGGTCAAGCTAATTTTATCTAAAAAAAGCTCTAACGATTTTGACTAAATTTTGTATACTACCGATTTGGATTACGGGAAGACCGTTGGGCTCGGTCACATGTTCGAGAAAATTTGATTAGTGGGTCATTTTGAGTCACTACAGGTCAGGGTCAAGCTAATTTTATCTAAAAAACAGCTCAAACGATTTTGATTACATTTTGTACCTTATCATTTTGGATTACGAGAAGACCATTGGTCTAAGTCACATGTTTGAGAAAATTCGATTAATGGATTATTTTGGGATCACTAGGAGTCAAGCTAATTTTATCTAAAAAACGGCTTTAACCATTTTGACTAAACTTTGTATTCTACCGTTTTGGATTATGAGAAGATCATTGGGCTGGGTCACATGTTCGAGGAAATTCGATTAGTGGGTCATTTTTGGGTCACTATGGGTCAAGCTAATGTTAAGTTAAAAACGGCTCAAACGATTTTGACTAAATTTTGTATCCTACCGTTTTGGGTTACTAGAAGATCATTGGGCTAGGTCACATGTTCGAGAAAATTCGTGTGTGACTTTCATTACGGGTCAATGCATTTTGGATACAATGTGACTAAAGGTTGAAACAGTTATTAAGTTGTTGAGCATTTGGGAGTAAACAAAGTCGCAAAGTTGCAAATTTTTGGCAAATATCGCTAAATTTAGTAAAATGTTGACGACATATTGCGCGAAAGTCGACTTTCTAGATTACCAATGCTGAAACACATGCTTGGCGCCAAATAACAGAATGTTGCCAAGTTTGCGACTTTTCGCCAAATTTTGGCGACATTTGGCAAAGAAATTGTGTTTTAGAATTTGAAGGAATTTTTTAGAAATTTCCAATAGGAGCCGAGATACATGATTCAGTCGCCGATTCGAGTTGAATACTAAGCTAATTTTAACCGAGCTCGGTCTTTCCCACTGGTAATAATTTTATACAGGGTGGTTATAATTAAAGTCACACTACTCAGACCAATCTGGAGCCCGGTTTGGTTGACGGATTTCGTTAAAACTTCGTATATACGTTATATAGACCATGGGGAAGACAAATATCCAATAAAAAATTGTTCTAATTTCGACCACTAGGGTAAAAGATGGCGCATAAAAACCGGAAACACAAATTGGAAGCATAAAAATTTTTAATCACAGCATTTGTTCAATGTGCATTCCATTTGTGTCAATGACATGTTCAAAGCGTGTTAAAACATGTTCAACAGAAAGCAAGCATAACACACCATGTCGCTTGAATTCCTGAAGAATCACTTTGTGCTTCTGTTAAACATATTTTAACATACAGATTTCGTTGAAACACCCTTTGAACATGTTATTAACACAAATGGAATGCGCATTGAACAAATGCTGTGATTAAATAAAGTTTTATGTTTCCAATTTGAGTTTCTGGTTCTTTAGGCGCCATCTTTTCACCTGGTAGTCGAAATATGAACTATTTTTTTATTGGCTATTTCTCTTCCCCATGGTCCATATAACCCATATACCAAGTTTCAGCGAAATCTGTCAACCAGAACGGGCTCGAGATCGGTCTGCGTTGCGTAATTTTAATTATAACCACCCGGTACATGCTGTTCTAAAAGAACGAAATTTGTATAGGAAATGTAGGGGAATTGTAGGGTAAAAACGCGTACCTTATTATTGGTTACTTCTTGCGGAGCAGAATTTCCAATAGAATTTAATGTAGCTTTGCGTACATACTCTGCACTTGTCCTTGTACTATAATATCATTAAGATTAGTTCATCACTTTTTTTAATTAATAAATTATTACTTATAAAAAAGCAAAATTATCTCACCGCACCGGTGAGATAAAAACCACATGAATATGTTATTCTTAGAGGAAATGAGAAAATGTATACCCTTTTTTTTTATATAAAAAGAACAATGTATTTTATTTTACAACTTTAATTACACTGTAAAAAAAAAAGACAAATGTTCCTTAATCAACAAAAATATAATATAACCACAAACGAAAATATACAATAACCTCTTCTGAGTTATCCATAATTCCAAAAAGCGTTGCATCTCTCGAAACCTCGGAAAACAAAATATTTTTGAGATTTAATTACAAAACCAAAGTTTTTTTTGCTGCTACTGATTTTCGGAAACGTTTACGAGTAGTTTTTATAGTGTATTAATAAGTTTTCTCAAACAGAACTAGTGGTTTTTGAGATATTATTAATTTTCAATTAAACATTTTCAGCTGCGTAATTGAATTTAGGGATGCAACTGAAACAAAATAATATTAATTTTAACGTTAACGCTAATGCTATTAATTTATCATGTTTGTCTGTAAAAAAAAAAAAAAAAAAAAAAAAAAAAAAAAAAAAAAAAAATGCTTGTTTAACATGAAAATGTTTACTTGAGAATTGACAGTGTCCGAAAAACCTATATTCCGGGTTGAAAAAACTGATTAATACACTAAATAAAGTACTTGGAAACGTTTCCGAAAATCAGTGGTATTAAAAAAAACTGTTTTTATGAATTTTCTTTAAATCTCAAAACTATATTGGTTTCTGAGGTTTCTAAAGATAAAAAGCGCTTTTCGGAATTGTCCATAACTCGGAAGAGGTCATTGCATATTTTCATTCGTTGTTATATTACATATTTTTTAGATAAAGAAACATTTGTCTTTTTTTCACAGTGTAAGGAACTAAGCTAATAATATTTCAGTTAAAAGTTTGATGATTTAATATTTACTGACAGAAGTATAACTATATTCATTACAATTTAAGAAATTGCAGAAAAGTGTAGTTCACCTATTTATCAGCTTTATAAAAATCATAATCACTCTTGTCCATCTAATTTTGACGGATTTTTCTTCAATCATTGTTTAAGGATTCTTCAATTAATATTTTCTATTGCCTTACAGGGGGTATCCGGTTACTGCAAGATAATGTGGGTCGGAAAGCAAGCCGTAAAAATGCTCTTTTAAATGCTAGCATCAGTTTCATTCTGGGAAATAAATCTTTTTTAAATATGCTACACGTAATACTATAAAAAGTTTCAGAAACTTCAAATGCGTTCATATTTAAGAATTTTGAAAACTAGAAAAAATTAAAACAAACAAAATGATTAAATGAACTTTTAAACACAGAAACTGCAAATAAATGACAGTATGAAGATATGGTAATGCCCTTTCTCCTTCTGGCTTAAAGCTAAGTATTTCAACTATTGCCATCTAGAAGACTGCTCAAACTGAGTCAAAACTGAAATATCCGATTTCCCTCGACTATACGGTTTTACTTTTTCCCAAATCCTTATTAAAAAATGTAAAGTACATTATACCAGTCTCATTTAATATTAACTTATAATATTTTTTGTTGCATAGGCATAATGGAAATTTGACTAATTATGTTAATTTAATGCAAACAAAATTAACCAATCTAATGTGTGATTAAAATAAAAAAAATTCCCCATAGCCAACACAGTGCATTTATTGCGTATTTATTATTATTATTATCATTTATTTGTTTACATATTTTTCATGTTAGGTTTTTTCCAAGAACTCTGAAACTTTATTCAATATTAAAAGCTAATAAGTATAGAATATAACATTCTATAAACAAGAACAGTGACAACAAACAAACAAAAAAAAAAGAAAAGAAAGATTTCAATTATTGTTTGATGAAAGAAATGTTGTAAAATTAATCTAGTTATTGTTATACGAAACGAGAACATTTTTATCTCTAAAATTTTTAAAGGAATTTGATAAGATTCGATAACTTATTACACAAAGAAAAGTATTTCGAAACAAAGACTTCTCGAAGATTTCCCACTTTCATTTGCTTTCATAAATGCTAAAACCTATAGTCATTGGCACATTATGCACTGTAATCTCTGCAAAAAAAAAAGTAATTGAAGTAACAGTTGTACCTAGAGTTTGACGTATCTATTCATGCGCGCTCGTGTTTTAAATTCGACAACTCGTTAAAATGCACAAAGTTAATTAAATATATAAAGATAGAGAATAAATCATTAATTCTTTAACAAAACGCTTAGAAAACAATGTAAGTGTAATTTTTATATATACAGTTAATGAAGTTTGTGATGCCATTTTGTTTATGCATATTAGTGTGCAAAGTAAAATAACAGTACCAACTACTCTCAATAAATAACGGACAGATATTAAGGCTTGCAATTTCAATACATGTTTGTGCAAATCTAAAAACAAACAGAGTGTATCAGAAATGTCTTGAAACCATTCCTGTAATTCATTTTATCAAATTTATCAATTTCATATTACATTTTTATAAGGCAAAATTTATCCACTCAATTCAAGCAAGGATATTTGTATTATTTGCCAATAAAAATCTTGTAATGAAGCTCGAGCATAGTGAGATTCTCGTGATAGTATTGCAATCGCTTCCTTCATATAAACAGTATAATATTAAAAATAAATAAATAAAATCCTCATTAGCAGTTAAAATCTGAATAAATGGATTGTCGTTAGTCACCTTATTTTTGCCTGATTACAAATCGAAATTACTTAATTCAAAATATGAATTTGATATGTGAAAATGAACTTCATTCTTATTTTAAAATGTGTCGATTAGAAGGCCATAAGATCATATTATAAACTGCTCTTTGATTACGCATAGAATGAAAGTGTTTTCCATGTAAGTATAAATCATAATAGTAGACAAGAACACATTCCAATCAGAAAGCAAATGAAAGTCTTCAGTATTAAAAAGTATTATATTCGCAAGATAAGGAAACCAGTGCGTTTAACTAGAGATAGTGTTTTTCTTAAGATCATTTCAAAATACAGGGTGTTTCTAAATGAATATCGGGGTTTTAACGCTTTGTAATATCTGTTATATAAAACTTAAAATTATACTTAATACATAAAATGAAAGAGCAACTCAAACAGTTTGTTGGTACCTGTGCATGCGCATGCGCACACAACGTTTCTTCCGTCATCTGTTAGAAAGCTCTAGTAGCAAAAATGGCGACTAGTGAGCAGAAATCATTTTGTGTTCTGCGGTTTGCAAAGACCGAATCTGTAGTTACTGTGCAACGTGCGTTCCGGATAAAGTTCAGATGTGATCCCACAAATTGAGACAGCTGTTGCAACAATTACCCACAAACACTAATTAACGTTTGGGAAGAACTTAGCTATCAACTTGATGTGTGCCGAGGCTAACGAAAAAGAAAGGATACCGCGGTGCTTTACGCGTATGTTTTTTTACAGACCGCCGGAGTCACGTGATGCTCGAATGCACCAATGCAGGTGTACGAAAAGAGCATCACGTCACTCTAGCGGTCTGTAAAAAAAGATAAGTGGAATGCACCGCGGTAGCCTGTCTTTTTCGTTAGCCTCGGATGTGTGCCGTGTGACGAAAGGTGTTCACATTGAACACTTGTAAGCTTGTAGTTAAAACTGTTTGAGTTGCTCTTTCATTTTATGTATTAATTATAATTTTAAATTTTATGTAATAAATACTACCAAGCGTTAAAACCCCGATATTCATTCAGAAACACCCTGTATTTTGAGCTGAATGGCTTCTTTCCTTACCTTTTCTAATTTTCAGGAGAGACTGCGACTCTCGACAGAATAGATTAATTTCATAGAAACAAATATCGAGAATAGATATTAGTTGAACATAGTATAGAAAACATGATCAATGAAGATAAGTGGACAGTGAGAAAATATCTAAGAAGAGATTTCATGTGTTTTAAGGGGATGGTGGAGGTTCAAATTAAGAATTTTCTCTTTTAATTTAAAAGTTTTATAAATTATGACTGATGTTAAGGAAAGATTTTATAGGTGCATACGGCATGTTTTGAAATGAAATATATAAATTTTCGGTGCGAGAAAAATGCTCTTTAAAGAAAATAATACATAAGAAATTCAAATTTAAAAATGCTCCATGCGATTTCTAACTGATATAAAATCAACGATAGTCTCAACGTTTAAAAATAATCAAATCTGTGTATATGAGTTTTGTTAATTATTACTATAATTAATTATTATTATACTTTGTTAATTATTAATACTCACTATTATTACTATTAATACTAATTATTACTATACTTTGTTTAGTTTAGTTAATTATTACTATTAATACTAATTATTACTATACTTTGTTTAGTTTAGTTAATTATTACTATAATTACAACATTTTTTTATGCATGTTGGGCAAGTTTTTTCGATTTTGTCCTGCATTTGACGCTACTAACTTGGGTAATTAATCCTTCTTTCGCAAACGGATACCCATTCTTATATATTAAAGTATATAAACGCTACGTCTGATTATTTTATTTACTATATAAGAACACATGTTATTTCAAACCTGAAATAATGTGTGTTCTTATATTGTAAAAAAAATGTAATCAAACGTAGCGTTTATATCCTTTAATATATAATTAATTACGGACCGATGGATAATTATTATCCATCGTTGCTATTGTCATCTGAAGCTTCAGATCTGCTGGCCGATGACTGTTTCCAACATGTATAAACGTGAGAGTTGCCGGGCTAATATATCAACCAGGGTGGCTTAGAGGTAGATCAGAAGCACTGAAGGTCCCAGGTTTGAGTCCTGGCCCCGGTCAATTTTTCACTCATGTTGATTTAGAGTATTTAATTGTCTGTAATAATGTGTGTTCTTATATTGTGGATACCCATTCATTTAAAAAATAAAACCATTTACATGCTTGGAAAATACAAATGTGATTGGAGGAAAATTAGTCCGCATGGGACATTTAACCTCTGGTTACAGATGAGTTTTTAAAACTGCGTAAAATTAGTTAAAAACTTGATTCGATTGAAATCACATTCGGACTGATTTAAGGTGAATAAAGATAATTTATCAAGAAAAAATTTAAATCAAACACTGTTTTTTTTAAATTTAATTGATATTTTTAAAATTTGATTTGTTTTCAAAGTCCAATATTCCCTTAAAACTAAATTATCTAGTCAATGAAGGATGGAGAATACAGTTCAGCAGGGCTGTTTGTCCAACACGACACATACAGGGCCTGATTAACTCACAGGGCAACTAGGCCACGGCCTTGGGCCCACTGCTGATGAGGGGCCCAAAATGAATAAAATGATTTAGAAAAAGTTTCTTAAAAATGAAGTTTTCTGCAATTATTTTCTCAAAAACAAAACAAAAAGATTTTGTTTAACTTGGCAATTGTATCACAATATCTAATAATAACCCTTGGAACATTTTCTAGATACTATTTTAATTTGAGGGGACCCCCAAAAAGTTGCTGGGCCTTGGGCCCCAGATAACCTTAATCGGGGTCTGGACACATACAGGCACCATGGCGTGCTCTGAAGATTTTCTTAGCGCTCTTAGACACCGTATTCAGCAGTAAGCATGTTGTTGTGCACCTCATATATATACTCATATATATATATATATATATATATATATATATGCACCTCAGTGACGTATATTTCAATATTTTTGAAATAGTATAATATTATCAAAGTACTTTGCAAACGATTTTTCCACATATACCATAATGTAACGGAATACTTTTGAGAGTCCCTGTAAATGTACTATGAATGCCACACACTTCATTTTCAATATCGAATGTTCCGTAGTAAATCTCAATAACATAACTCAGTTACATAGCAATCTGACTATACTTACGCAAGTTAGAGCTCGTACAAACTGACAGATGGACAGACGAACAGACAGACAGACAAACAAACCGAATTCATAAACACTTTTTAACTAACATTAATGTTTACATGTTTTTCTTTGTATCATATGAGACAATAAGCTCCTTCTCCTGCAAACATTTTTGAGATTTCCCACTGGTAGTGGGTCGCGAGTGATGTTTTAGTGTGCTATGGCACGGTCAGTAAAATCCTCAAAAAGAAAATATAATTAATTTTATCTGCTGCAATAATATAATACAAATAATATGTTACAAATTTAAAGTAAAATATCATGAAAAGAGAACAGATGTAACGAAATAAATTACTTTCAGAAAAGGAAGTGTTTTACTAAACTTTATGTAGAAAGCATCTTGAGGCTAAAATTAAAAATATTTTCAATCCCGACGCAAACTTTGTCGTTCGTATAAAACAATACCATAAATCGCATTGCCTTTTAAACTGTATTTTTCTAATACACTGCTTGACAATTGCTAAGACACAGAAACATTTTTCGTCATAACTAATTGTAGAGATCGTTTAAAGAAATAAAACTGTATATATTTAATAGAGGTCCTTATGTATCTTTATTATGCAAAATGATACAGGTATTATCACATGGCAAAGCAAGATGCGCAAAAGAACAAAATATGATTCTTAGAGCATTTTTCAACAGCTACGAACAAAGGCTTGTTCTACCCAAAAAAGGAACACATATAAGTCAGCGGGTATGGAGTATGACCTCCTCCGACACTGGTGCACATTTTACATCGTTTGTGCATCGTTTCTTTTTAAACTAGTCGTTGGGGCCACCGTAATACTTACCCATCATGGATATGCATAATATAAAATATTAAAATAAAAAATGTGTAAACTACTTATAAAATGCATTGCAATTTGAATAAAATCGTGGCTTGATGACGTCATAAACTTTAAAGGCTCGATTACTGAATTGCTTAAAAGAAACATCCTTATAACTCCAAAATTAATAATCCTATTAACTAGCGGTTTATTGCATCTGATGAAGCGTCTCATTTCCAATTAAAATATATCTTTGAAATGAAATTTGGTTGAAATACAGGGTCATGAAAAATCGAAGAGTGTGGTAAATAGGAATACAAATATCTCGGCAACTAATTATCTGATCGACTTCATGTTTTATGCAAAATTTGTTTTTTTATTGTCTTTTATATTCACTCCTTAAAAATAACAATTGCGAAAATTTTTATATACCTTTTATCAGAACGAATATTTCGAGAGTCCGAAAAAAATAGTTCCGGATAATCGAGGTTACTGAAATTAAATAGGCTTCTTCCTATTATTACATACTAAGTACATACCAAATTTCAAATCTCTATCTCAATTTTTTCGGGAGATGGAGCGTTTACAGACACACAGACACACAGACGGACGGCAATTTTTTTTTTTCTAAAAATATGTTTTTCGGAATATCTAGTGTCTGAAACGTGTAAATCCGTCAAAAAATTTTTTTCGATTTTCAAAAAGATTACAAGACTTACCCTATACTACGTATGATGGGTAAGTAATAAATCGAAAAAGTTAAAATAAAACATACGCATGGATGAGTTGTGTCGTTTTTCTGAAAGAATGTAAACGAAATGTAAAAGAACTATGAAAGGTTACCTGTGTATAGTGCCCTGTCATAGGGTACTTAGGAGCTCTAAAAGGACTTATCCATTGCGGATAGAAATCTTTAACTTCATCATATAAACTTTGTATTGTCGATTCCCAATCAGGAGTGGGTAAAGAATTGCCAGTCTTGGCCCTCGTTGCAATATTTTGGCCAACTGAGAATGCTTCTGAAATAGTTATAGGAAAAGTATACATAGTTAGAAATTACAAGCCAGTATAATGAAGGAAAACGTTTCAGATAAAAAACTTATGAATTATAAGTAATTGTACGATAAAAAAATACGTAAAATGTACAATTTAAATGTTTCACTGAAAAACTTTTCCCCCTAAACAAGGAATTAAATGGTACCTGTAAACTTACAAAACTAGCTTTTTACTACCTGCTTCTTTTATATGTTTTTTTTTTTAAGAAACATTTCTTCGTTTTCATACAAAATATTTAGAGGTACCATCTGAGTTTTCTATATATACAGGATGTTTCAAAATATGTATACACAATTTATTCCCTTATAACTCTCATGTTCTTTTTTCCATACATGTTTAACAAACTTAAAATAATGGCTGAAACCAGACTAAGCTTTGATCAAAATAAATTTATCCTAAAGTGTTACTGGAAGTTCGAAAATTAAGCTCAAGAGCAGAGAGAAAATTCAAACGGATTCCCTACACGACTTACAGATGGAACTGTTAAACATGTTCACAAGCAACGTTTGGGAAGGCTTCGGTCATCAACAAGCCTCGTAGAAAGACTGGTTGATACCTTGGTTGAAACATATGGCGAAAATTCAAAGAAATCTGTTCGGCAAGCGGCTCATGAATTAGGACTTTCAGAACCAAGTATCCATCGTATTTTAAAGGACCTATGTTGGGAAAGTTACATTCCAAAATTAGTCAACGTTCTCAATGAAGATGATCCGGACCAGAAAGTATAGTTGCATCAACATTTTTTTAAAGACCCTGTATATACATTTATTTTAATTATTATCTTATATATTTTTTCCTCATTGTCAGCAGCAGTTCTGTTGCTGTCTTGAAGAATTTCAGAAAAATTTTGCTCAAAGAAACTTTTTTTTTTTTACATATATTTATAAGCAAATTCAAATAAAAAAAAAATCTATTTGAAGTAAAGACTTTGAATGGTGTCATATGCAAACAGTAAGAAAACAAAATTCTACATTTAAAAAAATATATTTATTAATATTTTCTTATCCATCAGTCGAAAGGACGTTGGAAAAGTGTTTTTGTCTACAGCAGCTTTTACATTATGATTTTTATTGCATTTTGAAAACGCACTTTACACTAGAAGAGAAATTAATCATGAGAAATGTTATGCATGAGACTTATTTTTTGCATAGAAAAAAAATTATATTTTGTTTTCAGTGTCCCATTGTTTAAAGTCCAACTTGCAAAGTTTCCCAGATGAACAGTTAAAGAACTTTGAATATAAAACGAATGGAAGTATGACATATTTATGTAAAGAAAGACTGGATGTATTTTTACATTTACTGACGGATTTTAAATAATTAGAGACTCGACTTCTCCTTGTTCAACAAGATGTATCAAGCAGAACGGTCGTTCTGCCAAGTCAAGCTTTAAAATACTAATCCCGCCAAACGAACAAACGCCCAGAAACAAACATCAGACCGCTTACTGCTTACTTGCAGTAGAGAACTTCTCAATGTTAATTCGACCAGACATGCCAGTATAAAATATCAGATATCAAAGGAACCAAGTATCGCAGATAAATAAAGCGAAAAGTAGTAGAATAATCTAATTAAGAAGTCCTTTAATTTGAGACGAAACATCTTTATAAGCGAATTATAAACATAGATACAGAATTAAAAAAAATCAGTTAAGATACTGGAAATCAACTTTTCGCTTTCTTCGTCAGTTTAAATTTTAAAACAACATAGAGACATGAATAATGGACAGAAAGAAGTAAGGATTGAACTTTTAGACAGGTAATCACTTAAGTTACGTACTTTTATAAATTTCCATTACAAAAATTAATATTTCTATTTTTAATTAGTCTGTTAATTAATTCTAAAATTAACAAAATACTCCAAAAGAAAGGTTAATACCGCCAAACGACTGTGTACTATTATCTACAGAATATCGATAAATTTACCATCCATAAGTCTTGTTGCTGAATTTACATTAGCTCAAAATTGCATCAATATTATTTGCATATCACGTAAATTAATTTATTAAATGTTTTTGTAAACTAATAGGTAAGCCTGTTTAATATTTATAGGTCATTTGTCTAGTTTTTGAACTTGAGAGTCATTTGCCATCATCCATGAGATTTTTATACCAATTAAAGATTTGTAATGCCTATAATTTCAAGAAATGTTGCAGATTGGATTTTACACTTTTCATTGTTTGAGTGATAAGTAACACTTTTGAGTACATTTTTTTTGGATGAAATAATAGGTTAGCATCTTTACTGTATTAGACTAATTACTATGTCTATTTTTTGTTCCAGAATTCATTTTATAAGTATATAATATATAGTAAATATTTCCACATTTCGATCGTGTACTATTTTCTACAGAATGTCGATAAGTATTTCAAATTGCACAAATGGATTAGCAACAGTATTCCACAACTGGATGTTACTCAAACAGATCGATATAACAAGGTTTATTTTTATAATAAACTTTAAGTATTGGGCAATTTTTTCCGGCCAAAACTGATTCAGTTATTATAGTATATGGCTTTAATAATAGCCTACAGAAGACAGTCACTTTAAGGGTATTTGAAAGTGTATGAAAAAGTAAGGTGTATGAAAAATTATTTTCATATGTATGCAAACGGATATGGATAAACATAGTCGAGTAAAATTACATTTTTCACCTTTCTTTTTTACAACCCGATGTGAACAAAGATGGCAGTTTTATGGATAGTTTATTTCTTTCAATTTTTAGATTTTATTAAATTAAATAATTTGTTCTTTCCTCGTGTTTTAGACAAGCCATTATGGATGAAATTGAAGAATCAACCAAATTTTTAATCTAATCTTTGATTCTCTGGATCTAGATCATTCCTGTCCAACCTATAAGTAAGCAGGGCGCACCTCAGCTAGGTGCAAACAATGACGGGCGCCATTATTCACGTGATTGAAAACATACATCAATATTATCTGACTGTAGTAATGGTAGCGATAAACGAAGTATTGTCGACATTCATCATACACATCTGTCTAAAAAAATAACCATAATACCACTAAAAAATATAAAAAATACATTGTAGAAATAAATATAAATCATACTAAATTTAGCAATACATTTTACTGGTGGGATTGAGGAGAGTGCTATCAGAGAATTTTTTGCAATGGAAGAAGCCAGAAAGTTTAATGCGATTATCACTAAAAGGGGGAAAAACATGCATACATTAATGATTTTAATGTAAGTATATTTTTTAAAATAAATATTTATTTTAAATAAAGGCAAAAAACAAAAAAAAATGTTTGAAAGGGCGTCAAGATAACCTTCAAAGGGCGCCATGGTGCCCGCCAGTGCTTCATTGGACAGCTCTGCTGTATATGAGCCGCGCTCGATCCTTGGATTAGTCATAGGCGCTTGCAATGGCAAAAAAGAATATATATATATATATATATTGGAAAATGTTTTGCAAAAAAAAAAAGTTACACTCGAACAACCAAGTAACACACCAAGTACAGATCTTTATTTTATACCAGCTCCATCTATTTTTTACTTAATTCCTATCCATCATAAAAAAAATCATGAACATATAAATAAAAAAGGCTTATCTTTTAAGAAAATAAATTGATTTTCTTTACTTTTAAATGATTAATTACTCTTAGAAATGAATTATATGTAAACAAAATGTATACGTATTGTGTTTGTACCTTGCAGAAAAAAATTCTACGAGCGCTCATGTTAATTTCAGTGAGTAGATTTCTTAAATTCTATAAAATGTTTTTTAAAAAAGAAATGATATCTACGAAAAACAACTTTTAAATATGAAAAAAAAGAAGAAGAAGAAGAGTGAAAGTTGTGTTTAAAAATGGTGTAATATCAAATTTCCAAGCTTATATTCTGGTACTTATTTAACATTTTTCAATAACTAAGTTACCATATGTAAGTTAAGTGCCTACGTATGATATGTTAATAGAAATCATTTTATCCTGTACTAAATCCATCATAACGTGTTTCTATTTTTTTTAAATGTAAAAAATTATGCATGATGGGCTTGGCGGCCAGCTTAAATGCAAAAAATATATAAAGGAAAAGCGTAAAATGTTTCTTGAGTAACAATTTCGAACTTTCAACTTTCATTAAGTACATCACTTAGGTGTTTAGAAATTTTTGTAAAATATGCAAAGATGGCCACCAAGCCCATCATGCGTATTTTTTTAATTTAAATTTTCAGACACACGTTATGATGTATTTAGAAAAAGATAAAAGAATTTCCATCAACATATCATATACGTAGGCACTTAACTTACATTTGGTAAATGTTAAATAAGTAAAAAAAAATCTGTTTAACTAATTTTTTTAGATCTGATATTTGTATGCCTCAATGTATTTTAATTTCTATGTTTCTACTCTCTCATTTTTCTTTTACGTTATAGAAGATTCTTATAGAAGTCGCAGAGGATATCTCATGGATTATATATATATATATATATGGAAAACAATATTATAGAGGAAAGGCGTGGATTGCTGAACAAATTATAAAAAAAATCCACAAATTCAAAGAATTTCTCCCCCAAAAAATTATAAAATCAAAGTGCTATTAAGGAGGGATGAGGCGGGACTGCTAAAAAAAGATACAAAATTTCATTTAAAGAAAAAAAAGGCGTGTTTCAAACATTCAACAAAATTATTTACTCGCCATAAATAATACATTCATCATTTTATTTGCACACTGTCTTCTCATACATGATTAATTCTTGTTTACTACCTTCTTCCCATTTCATCTTTATAACTATCTAAATTTTATTTACATCCTTTAGTCTTCACCACTTTCTAAATTTTATTTACATTAATTACTACTTTGTTTAAAATTTGTTTTATGCCAAAGCTGTTTGTAGTTCAAGCATTTCCTTGTTTTCTAATAAATGGTAGGTCCTAATAAATAATAGTGCTAATAAATAAATTTTATTTACATCCTTTAGTCTTCATCACTTTCTAAATTTTATTTGCATTAATTACTACTTTGTTTAAAATTTGTTTTATGCCAAAGCTGTTTGTAGTTCCAGCTTTTCCTTTTTTCCTAATAAATGGTAGCACCAGATTTATCCTTTTACAGCAGTCTGTAGTTGCAGCTTTTCCATTTATTTATTAGTGGTAGATGGCAGCACCAAACATTTTCCTTTTCTTTCATCACATATTTTAATGCAAAGAATAAGTGTTTTAAGCCATTTTGAGTTTCTTGGTGAAATGTAGCAGTTATTGCAAACAATTTTAATCCTGATCAATCATCTTTAGTCTTCGTTTTTTGGTGAGTTTTGTCCATTTCTTTATGATCTAATTTCTATTGCTACTTACTAATGGCTTATTTATTTAGTTATTTGATCACCTGTGGGTTTTTTCTTATATATGTTATAAGGAGCTTAATAGTGTCGATTTCATGCATAATGCTGACAATATTTGATGAAATAACATATATTTACTATAAATTATTCTTATGAAGCTCCTTTGAAGATTCCATAAGTTATTTATAGTTTTTCATTTTTCATTTTTCATTTTTGATTTTATTAAGTTTAATTATTGCAGTATCCTTTCCATTGATTTTTATATCTTATCCTTTGTTTTTCACATGTGATTTCATTATATATATATATATATATATATATGCGTGTATGTATGTATGTTATATTATATCTTCTTATTTTTCTGGATATTATTCAAACAGGTATGTGTTCATATTTCCATTAATGATTATTCCGCCATATGTGTATGATTTTTCTGTGTTGTCTTATAATGGTTATATATGTGTCGTCTAGTTATAAAACCGGCCAACTCCTCAAAATTTCAAAATGTGTTTTTTCAGCTTTTTAAGTTCTAAGTAAACCTTTCTACCATCTGGAAACAATAAAAAAGCCTAAACCGGTCAAATCCCTGTGTTATATGCAATGTGCTGCAAAACCGGCTAAATCCATCAACCGGTGAGGTTCAAAAGCGGCCATCTCCATATCCGCTAGATGGCGCTTCTGCTTCTAACCAGAATAACCTCTCACTTGTTTATTAGATTAACGTTATCGTGTTTTCTCTCGCCTGAGACTGCTCCTCCTTGGTTCATACAAAGTTTCTAATAATTTAGTTTCGTGTTTTCTCCGACTATGGAAAAGTTTGAGGAAGAAGTATCTCCTAATCAATGAAGGAAGAGGAAAAGTGACCCTACGACGTGGAAAAGGAACAAAGCCAAAGTTCAACGGTAATGTACACCTTGTGATAATCAGGGGAGGATTAACATGTTTTTATGCTCTAGGCCAAAATACTTTTCTGCGCCCTTCCCCTTCGCTTTCATAAAACTATAAGTGAATTTTCTCTGATAAATTTAAGAATTTTTTAATCTATTTAATTTTTTAATAAAATATTCTTCTATTTTATTTTTTTTATAAATTTTAATATTTTGAGGATTGTAGATGGAAATGAACGGGCTTTTGTTACAGTTAAAATATGAGAATACATTTGTGATTACATTTTCATAATTTTTGGCATTAATTTTTTTCAGATACTGCTCTACTTGTAATCCAAGATATCCAAGCTCTGGGCACTCTTCAAAAGCATACCAATGCTCCTCTCTATTGGTGAGCGAGATCAAGAAGTTTCCTGCAGATTTTTACGACCAACCTGATAAGCAAATTCAAGATGCATTCATCCTAAAAAACGTCTAGCCTCTCATGATCAAACGTCCCCGAAATAATGGGATGCGTGAACCAAAAACTGTCAGCATGGAGTACTTTATTTGTGCAAGATCTCTAAACAAGTTCCTGTATGCAGGGAGGCATTCCTTGGTGTACTAGGGATAACAAAACACCGAGTAAATACAGTCGTGAAAAATTTTAAGGCCTATGGTACTATGCCTAAAGAAAAGAGAGGAGGAGACCATACACCCTAAAAGTTTATTGAAAGAAAATGCTGTGATTGCATTCATAAAACTGTTCCGGTGCATTGAATCTCATTACTGTCGTAGTAAGACTGTTGTGAGAAATTATCTCAGCTCGGATACTGAAATTTTTTTATTAACTAAATAATATTATAAAAGTTAATAAATTAATAATTTATGTTAATTATTCTTTTAACTTTTCCTCCTCATTGTAGCCACCGTCGTCTTCAACCATTGGATGTTTCTGTTTATTGGCCTTTAAAGGCAATGCTGAGATCAGTCCAAGATGATTGGCTAACAAATAATCTTGGAAAGCATATTACAATTTACAACCTCTCATCTTTTGCAAAGGAGGCATTTTTGTGAGCTCTTAGAACTAGCAACATAAATGGAACCAGTGGTTTTAGGAAAACTGCCATCCTCCTTTTTAACAGCAATACATTCACTGAAACTGATTTTATACCAACTTATGCGACTGACAGACCGCATATCGAACATTTTAGACAGACCACATTTATTGTGTTACTGATATTTGCACATCCGTGCAACTTTAACTTTGTAATTCATTAAAAATTTCAGTTAGAATAATATAATATAAATTAAAGTTTTTTAATGCATAATTAACTGTGTTTTCACTTCTTAGATTACTAACACTGATATATAACAGCCATAATAAGATCATATATTACAGATATAATTACATATAAGTTTATAATTATAAATTTTAATTTGGTATCATTGAATACAGAGAGGAAAATATTTGTGTCCAATCAATCCCTGCTTTGGAGATGATTGGGACAGAGAGGAACTTTTTTTAAATTTCATAATATATTTCTGTAAAATATAATCTGGAATAAATATTGTGTATAAGATGTAGAAAAACACCTAATGTATGAAATGCGATATATAATATTAATAATAACTTAAATAAAATATTTAAAATAAATATTTTTGTGAAAAAGTCCCATTCAGCCCCTATCTCCCCTAATCCCTAATTTTGCTCTCTACAAGTTCATGAAGAAGTCATAGCTATCCTTCCATTCTCATTTATTGACAGCGAAAGTAAACAAAAGAAAAAATCAACCAATACGTAATTACATTAATTGAGGGGGTCGGGGCAAGAAAGTGCCAAGCCACATTTTTGGTGAGATAAATCTAACACTGTAATCTGCTGCTTAATATTGTACATTATAATATCCTACATATAATTTGTTTCTAATGTTACTTGGTGGCATTATATGTCCCAGGTTTCGTGTTTGCCCCAGATGTTTATGCCCCCAATGAAGATAGCTATACACTGTAAAAAAAATATTTCCTGAAAAAAACGGAAATTGTACTGGCAATCGAGACGCCAGTACTATTTCCGTATTTTAACGGAGAAAAAAATTCCGTAAATTCCAGGAAATTTTCCGTGATTTCTGAAATATCCGTTTTTAAATTTCCGTTTTTAACAGATATCTTCCGTATTTTTTAGATATTTTTATATCGTTAAAATAAATTTTATAGGACCAAAAAAAAAATATCTCTCTCAAGGAACATCTTATAACACTTTTTTTTTTCTTTCATTTCAGTGCGAGTTTTCAGTAAATAACCAACACTTGCCATGAAGGGGCTCGAACGCGGAAACTTCTGTGTAGTAAACTGGCGGGCTGTACCATTACGCTCAGACCGGACACATCGTTCCCTCAAATGTTGTTATTTATTTTACATCTTTTTAATGATGTAAAAACTTAAAGGTTTTATAGTTAGATGGATTTTTTTTTCATATTTTATTTTCATAATTTTTAATATCTTGCTTTATTATTTGATGCTTTATAACAGATAAATTTTAACTTTTTATGTATTGTATGCGTAAAACATTGTATTATTACTAATGATTGCTTCTTTTTGCAATAGTACATATACTTTTTAAAATTATTTGTCTGTTGATCTATTTATCAATTCTAAAAACAATAATTATTTTAACTAGACGTAATTATTACATGCTATTAAAGTAAATTTTCTTTATCTCTTATTTTAAAAACTTATGTGAATAAACAATTTTATAATAAATTAAATTATTATATTTAATCTTTACTGAGAGCTTTTGTGTACGATTCTGTTAAACTGAATAATTTAAAAAAAAATAGATTTTTAAAGAAAATTTTGAAATTAATGACCTTAGTTTAAATTTGGTAAGTTTAAATTTGGACTTGATAATTTAGTTTAAATTAATTTAGTTTAATTTATAAAATTATAAGCTAACGAAATAAATTATAAACTTTATAAAATTATAAACTTCATTTTTATAAAAGTAAACAAAAAGTTATTAATTATTTTTTATAAATTTAAAGAAAAAATATGAACTTCGTAAAATTATAATTTATAAAATAACAAATTTTAGTTTAATTCACAAATTTATAAGACAAATCAGCTTAGTTTAACACCTACATACCGATAATTTTCGAAAATATTATTTTATGAAACCTTAAAAAAAAAAAAAAAATAATAGTTTTTTAGCGAAAATTTTGAAATTAATGACCTTGGGATAGGTATGTTTAAATTTGGATTTATTAATTTAGTCTAAATTAATTTAGTTTAATTTGTAAAATTATAAACTAACTAAATATATTATAAACTTTATAAAATTATAAACTAGCTAAATATATTATAAACTTTATAAAATTATAAACTTCATTTTTATAAAAGTAAAGAAAAAATCATTAATTATTTTTATAAATTTAAAGAAAAAAGTATAAACCTTCTATAATTATAAAATTATAAACTAACTAAATATATTATAAACTTTATAAAATTATCAACTAACTAAATATATTATAAACTTTATAAAATTATAAACTTGATTTTTATAAAAGTAAAGAAAAAATCATTAATTATTTTTATAAATTTAAAGAAAAATATATAAACTTTCTATAATTATAATTTATAAAATAATAAATTTTGGATTAATTCACAAATTTATAGGACAAATCAGTTTTGTTCAATACCAATAATTTGCAAAGATATTATTTTACGAAACCTTCAATAACCTAATATTGCCTCACGTTAATAAAATTAAAATAAAATTTTAAAATGTCAGTGAAAAATATCATAATTTGAAGCACTATAAAGAAAAAAGAGTAGATTTGAAACAAAAAAATTTCTGTAATTTATATAAATAAAGTAAATTTCTAAAGATTTCACTAATCATTATATCATTATCACTAATCACTATATCATTATTATTTTCAAAAAAAATTACCGTCCAGACGCGGGCCCGGTTAGAATGAGCTCCAGGATTGGCCCGAGTCTAATGACAGAAAATAGGCCCACGGGTAGGACCGGTCCAGGCCTGGACCCTAGAAGACCCTGGACCCTAGTAAATACAATAAACTTAATTCGCATTTCAAACAAGACGATATCTGTATACAAACCTCTGAACGTTATTTCCGGAAATGGGGAAATACGGACATTGTACTGTTTTGAAAAAAAATCCATCAAATTTACGGAAAACTTTCTGCATATCTACGGATTTGAAATCTCCTTTACGGAACTAATGTCATTTACGGAAATTGTACTGTTGTTTTGGGAAAATGAAACTTTTCCGTAAAATTTTACGGAAAATCTCTTGTATTTTCACGGATTTTAAACGTAATAGTAATATTATTAAAGTAATGTCATATTGTTACTCAGAATATCTCAAATGTTACTAAGACATTGGCGAAAAAAGTTCATGTTATACATCTTGATTTGAGTATTTGATCAAATTTTCAAATTGAAATACCCCATAAGTTCGAAAATGTGGCTTATCACTCTCTTTCCCCAACCCCCTCAATTATTCAGTCAAAAATGCACGATGTTTTACTCCAAATGGAACTCAGTCAGAATAGCTATATATTCAATATTTGATTAAATATAAGCATTTATATGAAACAATTTTTAACTGCGCATGCACGAACGTCGCAAAAGATATGATTTCATGATTTGGTAGTCAGCTTTATAGAGCAACTCATATAAGAAACAACAAGTCGAATATCGTAAAAATTCAAAAAGATATCGGCGATAGAGTGAGCTGATTTTCATTTGCTTTCTAAAAGTAGCTATGGATGATAAGGGAGTTTCTAAAAGTTGTCATTTTTACTTATTTTTATTTTAATTTTTTATTGATGCTTTAGCTCTTCGTGGAAACCTACCAGAACGAGCCTATTAAAAAAAAAAAAAGAAATATCAAAATCGAAGCATCCGTTTCAAAGTTTCTCATCGATATTCATTAAATACTAACTCCTTTGTGGTAAATCATTTAATAAAAACAACAATTTATAGAAAATCCCTTTTTGCGGCTACTTTTCGAAGGCAACCGAAATTTAGCTCACTATATCGTCAATATCTTTATGAATGTTCAAGATATTCGGCTGGTCATTTATTATTAGTTTCTCTACAGAATTGACTTTCTGAGAGTGAAAAATAATATTTGGTATAATTCGCACGTGCGCAGTTAAAAGGTAATTTAAAGAACTGCTCATATTTCATTAAATATTTAATCTATACATATTCTAATTGTACTATGTTATGTGTATTATATATATTGTCAAATATTTCTGAAACTGGCGTTATATTTGGTTGAAAACCCTGCATGCTATAATCAAAAAACTTGCAAACATTTCTTGAATTTTTTAAAGAAATCTTTATATCTCCATGAGTATAAATGCACTATTCTTACACAAATGCTGTACAGTATCCACATAGTCATGTACTGCACCAGAGTTATCCCAAATAATTTTTTTCTTTAATTTGTTGTTGGTCCTCTAAATTGCCCACTTAATCAAATATTGGTTGAAAAATATGAGGACTATAAAAATAAAACACCTCTATCTTTATATTCCCGAAGTTCTAAAAGAATTCGTCAAGTTCGATAAGAAGTCCAAAATCGAAAGTGTCCGGTGATTTATGGCTATATATAGTGTAGTTCGCCAATACGGCACCACCGAAATTGTCTGGAAGACATTGATATTCCTCACTCCATTTCTTCCCTTTGAAATAAAACCAGTTTGTGCGATTTTTAATGCTGTGTTGTCAGGGCCTGATTATCGGAGTGGCAAACTTCCACCAGTTTTTTGAGTAATCGTCACCTTATTTAAACACAGAATTGTACTCATAAATAAGGCGAAATTTACTATTTAAATAACTGGTGGAAGTTTGCCACTAGGATAATTGGCCTTGAGTATTGTACGTCTTTCATCAAATTTTCATCGTGCGGTCTCTCCTGCATATAGATTAATTAATTAATTTTTAAGTCACGTTTTAAAGATATTTCTGTAATAATGTAATTGATATGTGTTACGCTGAGTTATTATTTTGTTGTACATAGTCTAATGAAATATATTTAGTATAATTTTTGCCGTTGTGACCTCAAAACCAGAAAAATGAGAAGATATTCAAAATATATCTGGGACAATCCAGAAGAATCAGTTGAATGTAAAAATATTTATATTGGTAACGATAGTAAAACTACAAAGTGGCGTACAATAGAATATGTCAAAAGTTCAAATACGAAAAAGTTGTACATAGTGAATGTTTATTCGGGCATATAAATTTTGCAAAAAATATGGAAGATGAAAATGGATCTATTTTTGAAAATAATATGTCTTTTTTGAAAATAATAGATTTTGTTACCTTCGTCTGCTTGCATTAAATCGTACTTGATGTTGTTTCTTTTTTTAATGAAATAATCTTATTGTTTCATCGTTTATAAATGGTGCTTACCTTCTTTAAATGTATATCTCTCGATATTTTTTCTATATATTTGCAAATATTATTAAAATTTATTTTCTCTATTATTATGTGTATTTTCTAATCTTACTATTAGGAAATATCTTGCATTTGTAACAACTTAACTAAACAAAAAACTTGTGTCCTAAAAAGTACGACACGCGCCCGCTCGTGAGAAAATTTATAGTGAAAGGTTAAAACGAATTCAACGAACTTTATTTTCTAGTAAGTAAAGAACTTTTAAGTATCTCATTAACCAAACGGTAGACAGTGACGACGGAGCCACTAGTTTTTAACCGAGCAGCTAGATCAAAGGTTAAAGACCAAACGAAGCAGCGAGGTATCGGCTGTACCTGTTAGAGGATACTCAGCTAAGTTTTTTTATCACTTGCCTTTTAAAGAGTCTTAAGATAATGCTGAAACACTCAGTATTTGCGAATAAATAGGGAAGATGAGTGATTTTCCGTAGATGGAATTTTGAATAAAACATGAAAATTAGAAAGGAAAACCGGGAAGAACCGGATAACATCGATTCTGTATCAAGAGAAATGAAAGACTCTTTGTTGAAAGAAATTACTGAATTAGATAAGTTAATGAACTCCTCTTATGCTTGTATCTTTCAAAAATGGAAAATTAAGAGGCAATGATTTGTTTCACATTATATTCAAGATACATTCTGCAATTAATTCTTAATTCAGGTAAAGATATTTATTTAAGGCTAATTTTATTTCTTTACTCATGAAGAAAAGGACAATATTAAGAATGCGCTGTTTTCGGGGAAAAAATATGGAATATATTTCAAAGCTAAAAGGATAGAGAATAGGTAAAGCTAATCTTATAAGTCTTCTACGTTTTCTCTAATATTATGCGGTCAAAGAAGAAAGCGGATACCCCCCGTAACTAACTCTACAGCAAATCATAGTATAAAAATGCGATTGATACCAATCAATTAGTAATAACGTCCCCCAATGAATGCTATACTTAAATTTTGTTTATGTGGTTGTCTACATATAGAAATTGTAAATTAAATTGTTAATTAATTTTTCATGTACTAACACCTAATTGTGACATCATAGTTGGATTCTTCGATAATTTTACCTTCGGATGCCAAACGAGAATCCATTTAGTCAATTAGTTTAGAAATTATTCAATTTTAAAGTAAAACTACCTGGCGAAGTGATCTGTAATTTTGGATTCGCATATTTGAAGCTTCTACAAATAGATTTCTATTCAAAAATTCATAGGTTACAATTCACATTTTTTTAAATTAATTTTAAAATATATATTTGTTCGAAATTAATTTTCGAAAAACGTATGAATTGTAAATTTTTTAACAGAAATCGATTTCTAGAAGCTTCAAAAGCGAATTTAAAATTATAACTCATTTCCTCAAGTATACTTGAGGAAATGTATGAAGTTGGTGAGCTTTTTTGATGATAACTAGAAAATGGAAATTAACAGTTCAGCTCATACATAAAGGTAAATGTGATGTTTTTTTTTCATGAAATACCAGTTTTCCAATGAAATCCAAATGAAAATTAAGAAAATTCATATCTTTTGTACCCAGCATTCGAAAATAATAATTTAATCTAAGTAAAAGGGACAACTAAATCGAAATAGCAATTATTATTTTAAATAGGCATCAATGTTTGTTTGGTTGGTTATGCGTAACACAAACGTACACTTCGCTCAAATGCCAATGAAACTGTAACGTTAACTGACTTTATCTCAACATTATGTTTGTTTAATTTATAATACAGTTGAATATTTCTTTCAGTAAAATTTTCGTGAGTATATTTATATCTACTAGAGCTGGGCGATATACCGATAAAATCGTTAAAACCGATATAAAATGCATATTGTGATACCGATATGAAAAAATCCTACCCAACGGTATATCGCAAATATCATAAATCTGACAAAAACCGTGAAAACTATGATATTAAAAGCGCTTCCTCGTCTTCGAGTATTCAAGAATACTACGGTGTGAATTCCCCCAGCCTAAACCACGATACACCGTATTCATGAATACTAACGGTGGGAATTTCCCCAGCCTAAACCACGATATACCGTATTCATGAATACTAACGGTGTGAATTCTCCCAGCTGAAAAGGTTTTTGAAAAGAGTAAAGGGTGATTTATTCGCTATTTATGTGATGAGCTATAAATATCGTACTGGCTTGTTTACGGTTTTCACCAGCTACCACAAACAGTCGGTCCCTAGGTCACATGCTAGGCTTCACAACGGCTCTTGCTTTCTCACGGCATCGGATCATTGACATGTATGGAAGGACAAGCAACTGGTTCATCTTCCGTGGGTCCTACCCAACGGTATATCGCGAATATCATAAATCTTACGAAAACCATGAAAACCACGATATTAAAAGCGCTTCCTCGTCTTCGAGTATTCAAGAATACTAACGGTGTGAATTCCCCCAGCCTAAACCATGATATACCGTATTCATGAATACTAATGGTGTGAATTCTCCCAGCAGCAACCACTGACAGCGGATGATATATCATTTTTATGGTATTGACGGTGCAAGCTTAAACTCTGAGCGCAGGCGTTGAATTTCGCATATGCTTTCATTTCATTATGATATTTAGATTTCGGATGTGGTGTGGATGAATATTTGCTTTTTGTTGTTGAATAATGTGTGAATTAGGGCGATAAAGAAAGGAAGTATTTTATTTACAACAGTGGATTTAATGGGACAAATGAACAAAGAATAATTCAGACATGTTTTTATTTGTTCTTTTTCATTATTATTTTATGAAAAAAAATTAATTCCTGAGCAATATTTATTAATGCTTATTCTAGGGTAAAGAAGGATTTTTAAAAATGCAGATATTTTTACTTCTATACCACGAGTTTTTTCTCCCAGAATTTATTTTAAAAATCGCGTTCGCGTGTTATATGTGAGTATTTGGTATTTGATTGCCTCTGTATGTATGACCATTGGTCACTGCCTAAAATCATTTGGTGGTAATTTTAAGCATTATTATATTTTGTTTGCAACGGTGGAAGTGAATATTATGCGATTTGCATACGAAGTGTTCAATTTTAATAGAATAAAATATGTTGAAATGACCCCCTTTCCCTTCTTCACAAATGAAATATTAAAAAAACAGTTTACGCGATGGCGCGGCAACGCGTTGAAAAGAGTTGATACTAGCCTTGAACAGCCTTGAACATAGAAATAGATAAGGACTTCTAACGAAATAGTGTTAATATCATGTCACGACTTTCGAACTCAATGGCAGCTGCGCGCACGACGAGCATCTCTGCTAAGGTAGCTCCACTTACAACAACAAACTGAAACTGTATATCGGATATCCACAAGACGATGGCTATCAAGCAAAAGATTTGAAGAAGCAGACGAACTGGTGATGTATAGAACAAATGTCCTACACAGGAGCCACCTGTTTGAAACATTTTTCAAGGAACGATTTTTTTCTTTGAAAGGCTCTTTCGTTAGAAGTCCTTAACTATTTCTATGTTCCTGGTACTGGCACCTCAATATATTGAAATGCAGGAAGATGCATCATCCTCAGATGTGTTGTTGTTTAAAAGGTGGCGTGATAAGGCAGCATTGAAGAATTGCAAAGTTGAAAAACAAATAAATAATCACAACATAATTTGTAAAGAAATGAAGTGCTGTATGTGTCTATGCAATAAAATGTCTGCATTTACGCAATGGTCAAATCAGTAAATTGACGCTGTTTATTTCATAAACAGTATGCTTGTTTAAAAATAAAAATTTTCATATTAAAAAAAATAGTTTTAAGGTCTTTCGGTTAAGCCTATTTTCGGATAACCGGGATTCAGATAATCGGGGTTCTACTATATTTAGTTTTAATATCACGGTATATCGTCATATCGCGATATTTAGCTGACGATAGATCACGATATTGAAATTGAGATATCGCCAATATCTACATTTGCATGCTGCATGTGATTCCTCTGACACGTTATTATTCATTGATACCGAAAGCAGCCAAATTCAAGATTTCGGTGGCTTTCATACTAGAGATGCAAAAGCAAAAACCAGTGATCTTTTAAATTATGCAAAAGAGGCAGTGAATGCTGCATCTGCATTTTTAGAGGAACAAAATTTGGTTCAATGGTTAGCTTCTGAAAGTTAGCCTACTATAACTCAATTAGAGACTGATGGTGAAATTATAGCTATTGTTTTAAACCACACTAAAAACGACATTGATAATCACTAAGATAACTTATGTACAGGGTTTAGAACTGGGATATAAATATTTAAATTTCCTTGAGCATCAAAATTTTATCTCAGAGCACGAAGTAATGAGTGTTCATAGACTACAGAAAAAAGATATTGACAACATACCAAAACTTAAACTACCAATGTTTAAAAAAATTAATAATCAGTAAAATTTGTATAGTATATAATTTATTTTTTCTTTATATTAATTTAGTTGTTGAATATATTAAACCAATTTTGCATAATATTTTTCTTTTCCACTGTAATTTTTGTGTAATTGTTCCTAATTTATAGTCCAACTTTAAAAAATAAAATGTAAACAAAAGGATGATATATAATCCACAAAACCCTCGGTCCCTAAGTGTGCGGATTTTACAGAGTTGACTGTATACTGGCATTACTGAAAGTGAGATGTAAAATAAAAGCACATTTACTTTGTTCATTCAAAATGAACAGATTCTGTTAGGGGTTCGTAAGTGGAGAATAATTAGTTAAAGCGCTTCAAATAATCAAGTGTATACTGCATAAAAGGTGTTAAACACACTTATCTATTATGCATGTTATTCAAGTTTTTGGACTAGATTATGCATAAATACCTATGTAATTTACATCCTTTATTGTATGCTGTTGGGAAATGGTAATTTTAAAAATTGTTTTATGTTCTTCATTGAAAAGACCATCAAAGGTTTTTTGATTTTCTAAAAAAATTAAAACTGGACTATTTTCAAACCCTTTGATTGATCAGCTTCATGCCTATGGTTGATTTTAACCCCAATTGGCCAAAGAAAAATGAATTTTATGCCTATGTGTGTACAAAAAACTCTGTGTAAGATGGTAATCTGTCTAGCGCGTAAAGAATTTAAAATCCCACAGAATGATTTTCAATAATATAAACTCTATCTAAAGCGGAATACCATCTACAGTAGAAAATTTTCTCAATTCCGCCTTGGACAGAGTTTTTTGTATTTCTATGACTTTATAGCTCAGGATATCTTTTTACGGTATTAAAAACTAACGATAAACTATCTAATCGGTTTCAGCTGGATATCGAAGTTGAACTAACAAGTTACCTCTTCAATCGATGAGATGGAGAAGGAAATTCAAGAGGGACTGCATATTCAGATTCTTGTATAATCCTGGACCTGGAAAAACTGATGCAGCCAAAAGGAGCTACATGGAGCACAATTACATTGGTATTTTTAAATTTATTTGCATATGTGTTACATATTTGTGTTCCCTATATATAATCCATTACATACATGTTGCTACATTACATGCCACTACCTTCATAATTCTTTTTCATTAGGCACTATATTCACATTTTAATATTAATACTAATTAAATATTAATTATTTTATATATTGGGAAAACAGTAGGCTGGTTTATCGCATAAATTTTTCAAAATGGAAAATTTCACAAAAATCAAAAGCATAATTCGCGTATAGAAGTATCCCTTTCTTAGTACGATAATTTTTTTTAGATGTTCCCTTAATTAGTGTGGAGAATATTAAGATTCGTGCACAAAGCACAAAATGGGTAATGCTTTTTTCCTATCAAGATGGCGCCAAATTTTTAAAAATGAAACTTGCAGAAAATGTCGGAAAAAGAAATAACATTAAATAAGTCTAAGAAGCTTTTCAAAAATCAGAATTCCTCTGACAACATCTGACAACATTTTGATTTGACATCAGTGGAATTATGCAAGTGCACAATGGATTGAAAAATAAAACTTTGTGTTACCTCAACATGTATTCCAAAATGAAGAAAACTGTTTCGATTCGAAAACTGCGATTGGCAATTTATAACTTTTCACTTAAACTATTTTTTTTAAATTAAGTTTAAAGTAATCAAATTGTATTACAATAGCTTATAAATCAAATTTATAACATAAATAACCTAAAGAATTGCAGTATTGCAAAATTAAAATTGACTTTTCAATGTTTCTCGATTGTTGCTTATTAAATTAGTTCACACGTTTATGTTAATGGAAGTTCATGGAAATTGTATAAACTTTTCTTAAATGTTCAAATCAAGTTGTAATATATATTTTCTAACAACAGTACATCAAAAACAATATCACAGTACATTATTTTATAATAGTATTATCAACTCACTCAAACTGATTGATAAAGATATTATACGAATTGGCATAAATGCGTCCAGGCCGAGAGTCTAAATCAAGACCTTTGGATACATTGCCTGTCTATTGAGCTACCTGGACCGATAACCAGAAGACACATTTCACTCAGATAACATTATTGGCGATAAGGTTAGCATCCATTTTTAATTAAGTTCCATTTCCTGTAGTATATTCTGTTGAGCTGTCTACATGACAGACCAGAAGTTTATTGTTAACCCCTTGGGGACGAGCGACACGTATACGTGACGCATAAGATGTCCAGAATCCTCGATTATTCCAACCAGTTATTTTTTATTGGAAGCTTTGCCTTACATAATCGTAGCATTTCTGCGATTCAATTAGGCGAAAATTTCTGTTTTGAAAAACCGGTGGTAATAGATTAAAAATTCAGTAAAGAACGTTAGTCGCGAAGGGGTTAATAAGATTATCTGAGTGAAATGTGTAGACTGCTTGTCTGTCCAGGTAGCTCTATAGGCAGAGCGTTGTCAATTTAAGCGAAATGTTTTGGGTTTTACTCTCTACCTGAACACCATTTTAGTCAGGAGTACTGTATAGAATTATTTTTAAACAGGTATTAGAATTTGCTTATGATCAAGTATTAAATATTTATATATGAATTATTTTCTTATAAATTTCTCCCTAGGGTGAATATACTTCTCAACAGAAGAGACTTGCTCCAAGTTTTTTTCTTTTGGAAATGGTAGCTTGTTACTCTGTTTTGACCAGCTTGTATATTTAGAATATAATTGTTCATTAGACTGTGCAACTATTTTATTAAAATTTATAATACATTTAAAATTTTCCTGCAGCTACGGTCAATTTAATGAATAAAGTATATTCGTATTTATGTCTTATATTTTTATTTTCCCATCTATTTTATTTCATTTTATAGCATATGTTAAATTCTTAGGCATCAGTAATGACAAGAATTTTTATGTTCTTTCTTTTGTGTCAGGATATAATTTTTGAGGGATAAAAAAAAACATCGGAGACAATGGTAAAATAAACGTACAATGATGGGAGCATATATATAAAAAAACTTTGACATCCAGTATAAATTGAGCAAATGAATAAATGTGGCCGCTGAGACACCAGTACTCTGTTATGTTATTTATAGTGTGCTTATTCAGCAATACTATTTTGTTTAACATTGGATGTTCTTAAAGGGTTGCATTTTCCCCTGTAACGTAACTCATTTTAATATCTATCTGAATGACATTTTCAAATATAAAATTAAACAGCTTTTAAGTTTCGTATAAGTGTAGTACATCTTTGATTATACAGTAAGTTGCTTACTACAGACTATCTTTATCTTATTGTCGTGTCCAAAATTGGTTTAAAATGACAACATTGGCAGTACTTTCTAAGGGATGCTTTATCTTTATAGGAATAATAATAAAATGACTGTCTGGAAGAACTAGGAATTCCAAATAAAATTAAAGTATTTTTCTTAATAATTTGTTTTATTTGTGCAGATAATTAAATAATTATGCTTAATTTAATATGCAAATGTATATTTATTAAAGACACAAAAAAGTTTTAAAACTTTTATTTGCGTAAAATAAAAATATTGTTTCTGAATGTTTGGTTACAATTTTAATTTAATACTGTGTATTTTCAAAATGCAACGCATCTCTAATTTTAATGATAAATCATTTATTTTAAATGTTTGTTGTTTTATTAAAACCAATTTTCCATGTTCTACCCTTCAACTGTCTGTAAAACGATTTAACTAAAAATTGGTAATTTTTGTCAACACAAATAAATGCAGCAGCAACAAGTTATATGTTAAGAATAGTTTATGTTGTAAACATTATACTTCATTTCTAGCATGTTTGAATTAAATGTTTAAAAAAAAAAAGATAGATTCATTTAACCCTTAATTGAAAATATAAAATATTTTACACAAAAAAGTAATCCTGTGACATTGCCTGTGACATTGCTAATTTGTAAAAAGTGCTGGAAAACAGAAAATACAACAAATCTCCTAATAATTTATCATAAACTGGATATCTATATTTATTCTTCATTGGCAAGAGCAAATTTTTTAATGTCACAGCGAAAAAAGAAAAAAAATGATTTTTGTAAGAGTTAAAAATGTAGCAGTCTCGCAGACTGTTATTCCCAGTTAAATGTTAAAAAGAATTAGATTAAAATTAAATTAAATTAGATTAAAATACGATTTTTAGTTTAAAACAATCACAAATCATTTTTAATACACATTAAAAAAATTATGCTTTTTAACTTTAAAAATTATTTATAAAACAAACAAATAAAAAATTTAAAAGGTATCATTTGACAGCGGCAGAAATAGTATTAAATACCATAACCTCTCCTCTGTCTAATGTGAAATTGATCAGGACTATGAAACGTTTTTCGTCGTAGATATTATTTTGCCTTCGGAAAAGATTACTCTATGTCTATGAATTCACTGGGACTTGAAAATCTTCCTGCGGTAGACAGAGTGTACTGCAAATGTATAAATTTATAAGTATACAATATAATTATTTACATGCCTTATAATGAATATTTCCAAATGAGAGAGAGGGTTAATAGGATGAGGGATGAAAATTATTTAAATTAAGCAGATGGTTGATGTAAAGTGATTTTTTATGACAGCAAAGTAAAAAATCAGATGTTAAGATATAAGCTCTTAAACTTATTTTTTGATTAAATCTTAAACTGAAAAACATTAATTTGTAAATTAAAAACTTTATATTTTTATCTAAAAGAAAAAACAATTTAATGTAAAATTGTGAAAATAAACGTAAATCATAAGATTTTAGACTTTTGTTATTTGTAAATCTAATTTCTTTTATCCAAGGTGTTCCTCTTATTGTTGTCCCATACCCAATTCCTAAAAAACTTTAAAAGTATAGTTCTAATTTCAAATGTTTAATTTCAAATGTGTCATTTGGTGCCAACTATTACGCTTGGCGATATTGGTGTTGGTATAACGAAAAAGTGTCTTTTTTGTTTTGTTTTGTTTTGTTTTGCATTTGATTTTTCAATTTACTTTACTTAATTGGCATAAGTAATTTAAATGAGTAATCATTGACACATGTTTCAGCCATTAATGCTCGTTTCCAAGATATAATGATCTTTACAGATAAGTGTTAATTTATATACTACTATACAGCACCCCCCTCATTTTTATAAAGGTATATTATAAAATATATATAAATATGCTAATATTATAAATATCTAACATTATAAATATGCTATATAGAAATTAACATAAAAATGTGGAAGAGCTGTGAAGTTTTGTGGAACAATTTTTTAAAAAGGTAACTTCAGGTAAAGAATATTGCATATTATTTTTGCATAATTTTTTGTTCATGAAGTGATTGCAAAAATCAGCAAAACACTGGATTCGACCCTATCTTCCTCGTGTCAACCCTCTTACCTCTTCCATTATTATATAGCGTACAGTAATTCCATTTATCCATAAAAAAAAATACATTCTATATGTGACAGGGTTTTCCGCCACTCCTCGACTGGCACATGAAGCAATCATATCTTTATAGAACAGTAGCATTTAGGAGAGGAGAAATGGAGAAAAATTTTCGACAAGCGAAAAACAAATTTTAATCGCTGGCAAACTAATTGCAAAAAAACAAAACAGAAATCATAGTTACAATTGGTCAAAAGTCATATTTACAATTAAAAATCTGACACTTTTCATATCAAACATTACAGCATTTTGATAAAAAGTAAGTGGAAAAATTAAAAATATTTTAGAACAATAGGACTTTGCAAAATAGCAATAATTTACTAAAAAGATATGAATTTATGTTTAAAACAAAAATTAAAATGAAATCACACATTGTTAATCCTATAACATCCATATATTAAATAGTTATTAATGAAACTTTAAATGTAACTAAAATACAGTAAACAATACTGTTTGATTAGATTTAAATTCATTAGCAATGAATACTGAGATCTAAAGATTTAAAATTTGAGTTACACGCGATAAAAAAAAGAGAAAGAAAACATAATTCGCGTACATCACGAGAATTATTAAAATGTTAAATACAACTTAATGGGTATCTGAAAAGAAATAAATAAGATTAACTGATTAAGATTTTGGTTAATTACTTGTTCTCATAGGCATTTTAAAACTATCACATCTTTATAGGACATGCAATGAAAGCAAGCACAATAAAGATAAGTTTGGAATAAAATATTTTAATTTATTTCTGTCAGTAATCTAATTTAATTCATATGTAACTTTAATTGAATTTTTCCTTAAAAGTTCAATTACTGTTACAATCTATGAATTAAATAAATATTACCAATAAAGTATTTTTTTTTCAATCTTTACCACGCTTGTGTCTACTTTCATTGCATGCTCTAAAAGATATGATTCTTTTAAACTGCCCATAAAAGCAACATAAAAAAATAATTCACTCCATAAAAAGTGAACATTTACTCCTGTGAAAGAATGGCTATTCACTCGTGCCAGGAGTTAAAAAACGCACTCCTTTGCATGATTGAATAGTCACTCCTTTTGCAAGAGTGAATAGTGACTCCTATGAAAAAGTGGCAATTCACATCTATCAGGGGTGATAAAACGCACTCCTTTTGTAAGAGCCAATAGTCACTCCTCTGAAATAGTGATTATTCACCCCTGTTTAAAGGGATTATTCACTTCTCAGGAGTGAGAATTCACTCTTTCAGAGAGTTAACAATTCCACTTTTGCCTAGAGTGAATAGTCACGCTAAAGAAGTTGGGCAAATTTCTACCATGATAGAGTGAATATTCACTCCTCCGGATGGATAGTCACTCTTTTTTATTTAGAGTGTAGTTCAAAAGTTATGCTTAAAAAAATTTCCGCATTGCAATGTATTTTGCAACGATTGAAAATCAATTTTAACATTAGGAGTTCCAAACTTTAAACCTGCATTATTACTACAACCTAAACTACTTAATGATTAAACCTGATAAACCTACAAACGAATTCTCGTTTGGCATCCGAAGGTCGAATTTATCGAAGAATTCAAATATGATGTCAAAATAAAAAATTTTAAAATTTGGTACAATTTCTATATGTAGACGACCCCTAAGCAAAATTTAAGTATAGCATTGATTAGTAGACGTTATTACTAATCGGTTGGTACTAGTCACATTTTATACAATGATTTGCGGAAGAGTTAGTACGGGGGTTTCCTTTTTTTTCACGACTGTGCATGTGCAATGTGTCCTAAATTAAAATATATATTTTAGACAGGGCAAGAACTATTCATCAGAAAGTATATGGTGATAATGGGATTTTTTTCCTGAGCTTCCTGCTCCCCCCCCCAAAAAAAAGGTTCTGAACGACTTTATCTATCATGATACCATAAGATCTTTGTCCAATCTTATGGTATCACAGGCAGCACAGCACACATGTTCGAGACATCCCGACGCATAAACGCATTTAACCATTGAAATTTCTATATTACGATTCCAGAGTGTAGAAGACAATGCAATGGTGACCATCGTAATGAACATTCTTTGTCCTCATTATACGGATAAATTCGGATAAAGTTCAAGTTATAGTCTGTATTATTATATTCTTTATTATTTTTTTAAATATTTAAAGTCAGCTGTCTAAAAGGCAAATGCCAAATTTAATAGAAATCTCATGCATAGATTGGAAGTTGCTGAATGCATTATTGTGAACAACTAGTTTCAACATCATTTGTACGAGTAATTTAAATCCACTTTCGGTTGCTTTATTTTTGGCATCGCATGACGAGTCCTGCTCATAAAATTATCAGAAAGGATTAAAATTCTGGCTAGTTGGTTTTATGTTGTAGCTTATTTGGCAGGGAAATATGTGTTTTTAATAGTTATTATGCAACATATGTTGGGAATCCGAATGCATACCTAGAAATGCTGACTTGCATGATTGTAAAATTGATTATAAAATTACGAATTTCGCAACAAAAAAAATTCTCTCATGGTTTTGAATTTTTTTATTTTTACATTTTACATTACAGTCAATATACCATTTTTTATGCAAGTCATAAAATTCTTAAAGCAGTCTAAATGCATTCTAAATTCTAAATGTATTTTTTTTAAAGCAAAAGAAATATTACAAATTAAGAAAGAGTATTTAAAATGAATAATACACCAAGTCAAATATATTAATCAACTTTCGAGTTGTTTCTGTGAAATAAGCAATCTTCATTTAAAGAAAATGACAAGTACCCATTTCCTGTTTATATCTGACGAAAGCCTTCCAAAGTATATTCCTCGAGACATATTTATAAAATGTTGACAACTTTTGATTAAGAATTAGTTAAAACAATAAAGAAGTAAATTTGCATTTATTTTGTTCTTAAGCTGCCTTAATTGTGCTAAATGTGCAGTGGATCTAAAAGGTAAATTAAATGAATACCAGTCCCGCAGTGGCGCGGACGGTAAAGCTCGGCTCTCGTAAGATCTCCGAAAGCCAAGAAGCATCGACCACGGTAGTAGAGGGAGAATGAGAGTTCTAGTCCAGCAACAGCAGCAAGCAGGCGGCGGCGGAGGTGGAAAATTTTTTGTCTCCCCTACCTCCCCCCCCTACCTCTCCCCATCCCCCCCACCCCCCACCCCCCCTTTTTTTAATTTAAAAAATTTAAAAATTTTAAAAAATGTCTTATAGTACGAGGTATCGGTGATGGTAGAGTACGACCACTACCCCCCCCCCCCCCAATTTTTTTTTTTTTTGGAGAGATAAAGTTTAAAGTGGTGTCGCCCTCTATCGGTAAGTATGAAAATTATGGAATTTAAAATGACTGCTTCTGAATTTTAAGTTATAGCATAGTATAAAATAAAGTAACTTACCACTGCTTACAATGGAAATATATAGTTATAGAATAGCACTTAATAAATAATTTTAAAATGTGTTACCATAGTGCTCGCAAAGGAATATGAAATAGAAATTTAAGTTCTAACATAACGCTAAATAAATAATTTTAAAGTTTCTTAGCAAACTGCTTACAATGAAAATATTTAGTTAAAGCATAGCACTTAATAAAATATTTTAAAGTTTCTTACCAAACTGCTTACAATGGAAATATTTAGTTATAGCGTAGCACTTAACAAAAATTTTAAAGTGACACATCTAAATAATTATAGTTATAAACCGAGATATAGGCAGATAGGCAGGCACACAGACAAGCAGGCAGGCAGGTAGGCAGACAGACAGACACACAGTGAACTATTTGTTACGTATACAAGCATGCATATACGAAGTGAACTAATTGTAATAAAATACAAGACGTGCATACGTTTTAAAACATTTTTTTTTCTTCACAGAAATTAAGAAAATATTAAATTTCGACTACAACTTTCACTTTGAAATAGCGTACTCCCTTGTTAAAAATTATTAGCTTTTAACAAACATGTAAATGAAGCGGGGTTCGAACCTCGAACTTGACAAAATGATCTCATGATGTGTTGATTTGCAGTAGGTTTAAACGAACACACTATGAGACCATGTTTATTAGACGCGATTTAAGATATATAAGAAAAGGTGTCACGTGACTGAACATATTGGATTATTACTATACAGTACTAATGATATTATAAATTTTGTAAAATAATTTAAGCTTTACGATAAACTTTAATGTTTAAACTTACAAACACATTGGAATGTATTTATAACATATAAAATAACCTTATAAAAGGTTGGTTGGTTTGTTGGTTTTATAAACTTGCAAAGCAAAGCGTATCTTACCAATTTGCATACAAGAGATTTTGTAACATAAATTATATAATACAGCAAATTTTAACTTACCAAGTGAGGTTTAAGGATACTGTAATAGAATTTTTAATTGTATACTTTAAAAAAGAAAGTTTAACTTACCATTATGTTTATGCTTGGATTCGAACTGTCAACCTTTTGGCTAGCTTTCCAATGCGCTCCCAATTACGCTACGATGGCTCCGTACAATTAATATAAATAATGAAACCTAACACAATGTTACTTTTTTTTCCTAAGATTTTCAAGTTAATAAAACAGGATATGACGACATTTATAGAATAACATCCTGTTTTACAACGATAAGAATAGCAATATAAAAAGCTTGTACACCATAATGAATTTACTGTTTAAAGTTTTGACTTAAACGATTATTCTTCTAATTACTTAAAACCTTGCTGTATATTTGCTTGATCACCTATCTGTTTACCCTGCTTTTTGGATATTTCTAAACCTGAAAATGACTACTTCGCTTAACACATCTTACTATGAAATTTCAGAAATCAGCGAATTTAGTAGAATATTTCAGTATTTTGACGTTTTTACCCCATACCATTGGGACTTAGGGGAGGATACGATTGTCGAAGTGCAAATGAATAAGGACTGTGAGTTAAACGTTCACATTCAAAAATATAAAGAATTTGAGAATAGTGGTAAAATGTACCCTACAAATGAAGGAATTACAATATCGTGCGCAACCTTTGATAAATTTGAAACGAGAATGACAAAATTTAATTTTGACTCTGCAGAAAAAGAAACATTCGTATCTAACAACGACTTACTAACGATTTATGTGGATAAGGAATCATGCATACTGCAAAAACTATTGAAACCTGATTGTTTACTACTTACAAAAGAACAATTTCTCAAACTAGAGAAAAACTGTATTGAAATTAGCGAATGTCTTATTCAAACTTTTTTAACAAAACTTTTACCTGTTTATGTTTTAAAAAACGTAAAAATATGTAAATGTTCTCACTTTACAGAGGAAGAGGCGATAGACTATTTTTTAGAATGCTTCGATCATGAATTAGAGAGATCAGTATATCGCACGTTTGACAGTTATTTATGTTCAATCGGCCAACCAGTAGAAATGGATAATGAATGTATGAGATATAATTTAAGAAAACAGTTTAACTGGTGCGCAGACAGTGCTTTGTTAAATTTCAACATTAAGGAATTTGTGAAAAACCTGCTAGAGAAATGTACATGTAATTATACTTATTTATTTTTTGAATCTATGAATGTAGACTTTTATAATAAGCATTTGAGCAATGTATTTATAAATTAACGTAGAAATGTTTTATATTTAATAAATATTTGTTTAGTTTTTCATCATGTGTCTGTTTTTTATTTATGTATAAGGAATAAATAAGTTTAGTTTTCGGAAAGTTTTACAATTTTTATTCAGAAAATGTAGAAACTTGTTTTATTTTTCTACAAAAATTAAGGATTTTATACTATTTCATTAAACATGTGTACCATTATTATAATATAACTTACATATTGTATACAAAATACTACCCTTTACTTGATAAATTATTTAAGATTTTAAACCAAAACTGAGCGAATATTATAAAGATTATCGAGTTTGAAAATAGATCTGTTGTCTACCAGAGCAAAAACAGGAAACTACTTATTTGCGGATAACATCCCTGTTTTCTTACTGATAGCGATACTTCTTGTATAGTTTAAAGTATAAAAATTCTTTCACAAAATTGAATATTATGTTTTTTTTTTCGTGATATGTATCTTAATTAGCAATACCATATAATGAACGAGTATTTTCACACATTTAAATTTGCATTTTAAGCCATGATGAATACATAATAAAACATTACTTGTTTACTTTTACATAAAATATGGAAAATAAATTTGTACTTAACTTATTAAATCACCCACTGTATAATAAAAGATACTTTGCTAAATTACTTATGTTAACATACAGACTAATTTCTGTATAAGATATATATCACGTGACGCTATTTTTAATTATTTTAAGCATGCGCGCCCTCTACAATTAAATAAATATTCATGAAAAGTTTTATTTGAAATAATATACATACTGTTTCTATGCCGTTAAGACGTTCTAATTTTTTCTCCGTTTAAGTGATCTGTGATTTTAATTGATTTAAATTAAATAAGTACAATGCAAGACATGGTGTTAGACGAACCAACCAAGATAAGAAAAGCCTTGACATCGGAGTTTAAGGAGCAAATCGACTCTACTATTTTAATGAAACCTGTTTTGAATAAGGAACCGATGACCTCTTCATCAGATCAAGTCGATCAAAAGTTACCTTTTACATGTGATACGTGTAAAAAAGTATTTACTAAAAAATATATGTTATTAAGACATATGAACTTACATTTAGAAAAAAACCCTCCTAAGTGTGATAATCTGTTTACTACAAAGAGTGCTTTACGGGATGATATGCTAACTCATCCCAAGACATCTGTCACATATAAATGTGAGAAATGCAGTAACACTTTTTCGCGAAAAAATGTGTTAGTTAGACACATGAAATTTCACTTAGAAAAGAAACCTTTTAATTGTAAAATGTGTTCGAAATCATTTGTGCAGAAAAGCGACTTACAAAAGCATAACTTAGTACATTCTAAACAAGGCGTTATGCATAAATGTAATGAATGTGATAAAAAGTTTTTACGGGAAAAAAATTTAATAAATCATACTATGATTCATAACACCCCTCAGCAAAAGAAAAGGAATATTGAACCGTTTACCAGACACAATAAATGTGTCGATTGTTCTGAAATATTTAATCACAGATTTGACTTAGTGAAGCATAGAAAAATTCATCTCTCGCCCAAAGAACATATATCTGAACAGCGTACTGAACTTTTAAACCATTTACAGAATTTATTACTACGTATAGACACTTTACAAAATGCTATAAAAAATGAAACTATTCCTTTTTGAAATATTGACCTTACCAATTTATTTGAACTATACATATTCTTGTATATACTAATGTATGTGTTTAAATAATTAAATAAATAATAGCTAAGTGAAAAAGTTTTTGTGTTTTATTTTTCAATATGATTATATTATATCACTATTATGTGAATGAATGGACTTGTAAATTTAAACCCTATGTATAAAAATAAATTTCTTGCACTTTTACAAGAAGTAAAAATTTAATACAAATATATTTCAGATTTTTTAAATATATTATTGATTCACATATGATAGTTAAATTAATATGCTATTAAACATATAATTTTGTATAATCTATATTATTAATTTTCTTTAACACATATTACTTTTTTACAATAAATCGATTTAACTAATTATACATTTGTGTAATTAAACAAACTTATTTTACTAAATATACGTATCGATAATTAATTTTTATTATTTACATACACATGATTATACTTTTTATCGTACGCGATTAACTATTTATACATTTAATAAGCGTTGCCATACCCGCTTTTATAAATAATTAGATATTATAAAGCATACGGATTTCACATAAACAAGCAATATATATTTTCGTTAAATGAACAACTTGAATCTTTAATCTATAACGTCATACTTACTTTTAAACTTGCTTTTAACTGTAACCATCACTCTTTTTTAACCTATGTTAGTAACTGTTTAGATATAATATAATCAGTTTACTGTTGAATTTGTCGTGACTGAACCTTTTACTGTTTGTTATTTAAAAATGGCTTATGAATTAGATAGGATTAAACGGTCGTGTGAAGAAATGACTTCTTCAACAAAGTTTCAACGTTTAGATAAACCTATGGAAAATTCTGATTTTTATAAACATGAATTTTTACCCAAATCTAATATACAGGAGAACTATGAAACACTATCACCTACCATGGACTTGTATGCTGCAGAGCCTAAGATTGCCAAGGATTCTACAACCCCAATATTTACTAACTGTGATAATGATGAAACGTCTTTCCCTGACACCTGCTGTGAGTCTACCTCTGCTACAGGCTTTTTGGATACAATGTTTAAGGATCTAGATTTTAAAAATTTGGAAACATACCTTACCTCACCGACTACAAGCGATTTAATTTCTTCAAATAAACCATCAACTAGCATTACACATAATAGTGAACAATTATATGACATATCCCCTCCCATCGCATGTGTGAATAACATTTCCAAAACCAAACATGGTAAATCTCGCATTTTTGTCATGTTTCGGATTAAACTTGCTGATTTTATATTTTTAACTTTAAAACGACATTATAAACAGTTTTATGTACATATTGAAGAGATCAAACACAATGTATTTACAAATGAAGAAATTTCATCAACAAATAGAATTTTTATGGATATTTCAACATGGTATGAATTCCAATATAAAATTTTTGGATTTAATTTAAAATATAAAAGTTCATCGTTTATTGCTAACAATGCAGTATTAGTGTTAAATTATAATAATTCTATTATGCAAATAAAAAATTTAAAGAATTATACACATTGTGTTTTAAACGATTTTCAGTTAGAAAATTAAAAGAAAAAGCTATTGATTTTAATAGCAATCTTATTAAACACTTGTATACAGTTCATCTACCGCAGTTAATTAAGCAAAAATGCACACTCGTTAATTTACCTTCTGAAATCGAGCGTGTTTTACTAACGAAACTTATCTCTTCTATTGAGGATAATGTACTGACAATATTAAACCAAATTTATGAATGTGTAGGATGTATATTTAGACACCAATCCCAAAGTCTACATACATGTTTCACCTTTAATAAACGTGAAAGATTTAATCACTTAGGGGATATGATTTTAATGCTTGTAAATTTTGATTATGTTATTTCAAGGTTTTTAAACGGAGTTGAATGTATCAGTGAAAACTTTTTACGTAACATTAATGTGGAATTTATTCGAAATCTATTATTTAAGTCCTGAAAATAAAATATTTTTCTTTAAATCTGTGTGTTTATTTAAACAAAATGTGTGTGTGTTTATAATATTGTTTAACTTGCAATTTAAGATTAATAATTTCTCTTATATGTTTATAACAGAAACATGATAACATAGTATGTATACTAAATGTTAGTAACATACTACACATGTTAGTAAATGTATTTTTGAACTATTATAAAAGTTTTTAAAATTTTACAAGATAGCAAAATTATTTTTCAGTTAAAAAAGTTTTATAAATTTAAAACTTAATAAAAGTATTTCATACTTTATCAATGTTGATTCGTCTTGTATGTTAATATTATATAATGGTAACATACTATATAGTTGTTATGTTACTACATATACTTATAAAAATAATTTAAACATGTTATATTATTGTAAAAGTTTTTTTAAAAATTACAAACTAACTTAATTAAATTAAAAAATTATAAGTAAACAAAATAATTATTTTTTTAATTAAAATAAATTAACAAAAATGAAAAGTTATCAAAATTATTTTATAAATGTTTTAAAATTACTTAATTTTAATAAATTGTGTCTATGTATACATATATATATATATATATATATATATATATATGTGTGTATGTACCTATATACATGTGGAACTTTAGTTAAGTACTAGAAATTCTCAAACTTTGTCATTAGAAACCCTATATTCTGATAATTAATAACAATTAGCTTTAAATTAAAGAAATAGATTAATTTATACTTACAAATATAACCCACTTATAATAGCACGCCCATCTTACATAGTTACTTCAGACATTATGCTTGTTACTATCCTAGCAACAGGATGTTTTTGTCGTACCACGTGATTTCCTGTAAAGTCACGTGATCATGAAGATAAGAATTAAACACAACGTGTTTGACATTTTCACTTCTGCTATAGAAGAGGCTTGTTTGGTAAGTTATAATGTCCTGTATTCTTTATTTTACACTTTATTTTACAATTTATTAAGAAGATCTAATTTAAATAACGTTTATATTGCAAACGTAAGGTAAAAGCACTAAATTATTGTTTTAAAAGCATTTTATTTTGTAATTCTATCGACAATAAGATGATGTAAAACATTTAAAATCTTACTATTGGGTTTTATTTTAGCATAAACATTATTTATTCAACTGGCTATTGCTTTTAGAAGTAACTTAATTTTCTTACACAAGCGGAAAATAATATTTCTTCATTAATATATCATGTTTACAAAATTTTTAAGTTATATATAATATAACTTGTAAATACATAGTATATTTTTATACTATAAGTATCTATAAGTATATGTATACTTACATGTTATTTAAGTATATATGTATACTTATGGATTTGGTATATAAATATACTATGTATTTACAAGTTATATTATATATAATTTAAAAATTTTGTAAACATGATATATTAATGAAGAAATATTATTTCATTATATATTAATGTCTGAAGTAACTATGTAAGATGGACGTGCTATTATAAGTGGGTTATATTTGTAAGTATAAATTAATCTATTTCTTTAATTTAAAGCTAATTGTTATTAATTATCAGAATATAGGGTTTCTAATGACAAAGTTTGAGAATTTCTAGTACTTAACTAAAGTTCCACATGTATATAGGTACATATATATATATATATATATATATATATATATATATATATATATATATATATATATATATATGTATACATAGACACAATTTATTAAAATTAAGTAATTTTAAAACATTTATAAAATAATTTTGATAACTTTTCATTTTTGTTAATTTATTTTAATTAAAAAAATAATTATTTTGTTTACTTATAATTTTTTAATTTAATTAAGTTAGTTTGTAATTTTTAAAAAAACTTTTACAATAATATAACATGTTTAAATTATTTTTATAAGTATATGTAGTAACATAACAACTATATAGTATGTTACCATTATATAATATTAACATACAAGACGAATCAACATTGATAAAGTATGAAATACTTTTATTAAGTTTTAAATTTATAAAACTTTTTTAACTGAAAAATAATTTTGCTATCTTGTAAAATTTTAAAAACTTTTATAATAGTTCAAAAATACATTTACTAACATGTGTAGTATGTTACTAACATTTAGTATACATACTATGTTATCATGTTTCTGTTATAAACATATAAGAGAAATTATTAATCTTAAATTGCAAGTTAAACAATATTATAAACACACACACATTTTGTTTAAATAAACACACAGATTTAAAGCAAAATATTTTATTTTCAGGACTTAAATAATACATTTCGAATAAATTCCACATTAATGTTACGTAAAAAGTTTTCACTGATACATTCAACTCCGTTTAAAAACCTTGAAATAACATAATCAAAATTTACAAGCATTAAAATCATATCCCCTAAGTGATTAAATCTTTCACGTTTATTAAAGGTGAAACATGTATGTAGACTTTGGGATTGGTGTCTAAATATACATCCTACACATTCATAAATTTGGTTTAATATTGTCAGTACATTATCCTCAATAGAAGAGATAAGTTTCGTTAGTAAAACACGCTCGATTTCAGAAGGTAAATTAACGAGTGTGCATTTTTGCTTAATTAACTGCGGTAGATGAACTGTATACAAGTGTTTAATAAGATTGCTATTAAAATCAATAGCTTTTTCTTTTAAATTTTCTAGCTGAAAATCGTTTAAAACACAATGTGTATAATTCTTTAAATTTTTTATTTGCATAATAGAATTATTATAATTTAACACTAATACTGTATTGTTAGCAATAAACGATGAACTTTTATATTTTTAATTAAATCCAAAAATTTTATATTGGAATTCATACCATGTTGAAATATCCATAAAAATTCTATTTGTTGATGAAATTTCTTCATTTGTAAATACATTGTGTTTGATCTCTTCAATATGTACATAAAACTGTTTATAATGTCGTTTTAAAGTTAAAAATATAAAATCAGCAAGTTTAATCTGAAACATGACAAAAATGCGAGATTTACCATGTTTGGTTTTGGAAATGTTATTCACACATGCGATGGGAGGGGATATGTCATATAATTGTTCACTATTATGTGTAATGCTAGTTGATGGTTCATTTGAAGAAATTAAATCGCTTGTAGTCGGTGAGGTAAGGTATGTTTCCAAATTTTTAAAATCTAGATCCTTAAACATTGTATCCAAAAAGCCTGTAGCAGTGGTAGGCTCACAGCAGGTGTCAGGGAAAGACGTTTCATCATTATCACAGTTAGTAAATATTGGGGTTGTAGAATCCTTGGCAATCTTAGGCTCTGCAGCATACAAGTCCATGGTAGGTGATAGTGTTTCATAGTTCTGCTGTATATTGGGTAAAAATTCATGTTTATAAAAATCAGAATTTTCCATAGGTTTATCTAAACGTTGAAACTTTGTTGAAGAAGTCATTTCTTCACACGACCGTTTAATCCTATCTAATTCATAAGCCATTTTTAAATAACAAACAGTAAAAGGTTCAGTCACGACAAATTCAACAGTAAACTGATTATATTATATCTAAACAGTTACTAACATAGGTTAAAAAAGAGTGATGGTTACAGTTAAAAGCAAGTTTAAAAGTAAGTATGACGTTATAGATTAAAGATTCAAGTTGTTCATTTAACGAAAATATATATTGCTTGTTTATGTGAAATCCGTATGCTTTATAATATCTAATTATTTATAAAAGCGGGTATGGCAACGCTTATTAAATGTATAAATAGTTAATCGCGTACGATAAAAAGTATAATCATGTGTATGTAAATGATAAAAATTAATTATCGATACGTATATTTAGTAAAATAAGTTTGTTTAATTACACAAATGTATAATTAGTTAAATCGATTTATTGTAAAAAAGTAATATGTGTTAAAGAAAAATAATAATATTATACAAAATTATATGTTTAATAGCATATTAATTTAACTATCATATGTGAATCAATAATATATTTAAAAAATCTGAAATATATATGTATTAAATTTTTACTTCTTGTAAAAGTGCAAGAAATTTATTTTTATACATAGGGTTTAAATTTACAAGTCCATCCATTCACATAATAGTGATATAATATAATCATATTGAAAAATAAAACATAAAAGCTTTTTCACTTATCTATTATTTATTTAATTATTTAAACACATACATTCCAGGTATCTTGTACTAACAGCAGCTGCTCCATTTCCCTTTACCATGATTCTGGAGGTCTTCGGTTTCGTGGGGATGATTTAGCGGTGCTAAACCATCTGGGATTAGAAACAACAACAAATGAATACCATTTTAAGAATATGAAATCGTAAGGCTTGGAAATTTCTCTTCAAATAAATTATTTCAATATCCGAACTCCAGCAATAAAATTTAGCATGTTCATATAGTTGCTTTAAAGACCATTTTAAATTTTATGTTTGTTTGACTGAACATGTAATTTTCGTAATGCATTCAGTCTTACTAAATAACAGTCTTCTTTTAAAATAGAAATCTCTTGTATAGAAATGCATATATTTTTCGTGCATATAGGTATTTATATGTTTCTTTATCTGAGTTGCTAGTCTAAACATTCATATAGTATTTATGGAATATAGCACAAATATTTAATACTTTCATGCATGGGAATCTCATATGAGGTTGTAGTGATAAACAATCCCTGCAAAATGTGCATACTTTTTTATTCCTGTATCACATTCCTGTTTTTATTCCTGTGTCACATTTAGACTTCATATGAAGCTCTAAAATTCTTTAGAAATACAGCAATATATATCAGAGTCATTTCCATTCCGAATATTCAGTTGAAAAATCCGTCTTCGAATTTTTTTTTTCTGTTCTGCACGATAGAAGATTTTCCCAAACAATTTCTGCTCTTGGATCTAAACAAAAACATGACCAATTTTTTTTAACTTTTTATTTTGTGGTAAGGTGTCCAATGTTAATACTATTATTTAATAACTCTTAATAATAATTTCGTAGTACTTGTAAACGTTATATCAGGGTCATTTTGTAACTTTGTAATAATTGCAAGAGTTTAAAGCAACATTACTTGTTTTTAATAATCCATTTTAAATCTATTTTAAGTGCGCAATATGTTTTTCATCAATTTAAAAATAATTCATGCATGAGAATGTAAAGAAATAATTTTCTTAAACTCCAATGTATGTTGCATTTTATATTTACATTCAGTGTTTCATCTGTTCATTCTAAATACTTGAAAGACATTTTGACTTTTTTTCACATTGAGACGAGATCATGGGTTAGAGCAAATCAAAATGAACAACGATTCGGACGGAAGATTTAAAGGGGACTTTTGCGCTTTAATATTTTCCTTTAGATTTAAAAGGCTTCTTAGATTGCAACGCTGTGATACAATCAATTACTTTTGTTGCAAGTCCAAATGAATCAGTGATATATGTTGCTTTCGTTAACCACTCCGCGACGAACGTCCATTACAAAATTTTTAATCATTTATCACTGATTTTTAAATACATGAAATTTTTCCTAATTGCATCGCAGAAATTATTATTTGATTAAATGAGACAAACTTTTGAATAAAAAAATTACTGGTAGGAATAATCAGAATCTGGGCACTTGATACGCTGATAATTCAGCTTATTATTGTTAACGGATTATTCTCATGTATACTTGACGCTCATCGCGAAGGGATTAATAATTGTTAAATCGCCATATAAAGTACGCCAACTTAAATGTTTAAAATTCTCCAATTATGTGTAAATTCGGAAGGACATGAAACATATGAAACTGGATTTCTGTTAACCTCTCATTCGAGAGTCATTCTATTTATTCTTATTGTGTCTCGACTCTCAAACAAATCCGTGAATTGACGCGTAATTTTTTGTTGATTATATTTCGTTAAAACGCAAAAATGCCCGCTTTGATTTTCCCATTTACCACCAAAACACAGAAAATTCACCAATCTAACGTAAAAATTACGTGAAATCCTCCAACCTAAAGCTGCATTTTCGTCAAATCACAGGGGTGTTCCTGCAACTCAGCTGTCTAGTAGTTTTTAGCTCACAGGCTATCAAAGCCTGAGAGCTTATGTGCCCGCCCGTTCTGTATGTATGTATGTATGTATGTATGTATGTATGTACGTATGTACGTACGTAACGCGATAACTCTTGACAGAAATAACCGTTTTGCTTCCAATTTTGTTTATAGGTTCCTTGTGATAAGGCGCTTCCCTGATTAGTTTTGGGGATTGATTGTTTAACTATAAAGGGGGGAACGGGGGGGCTAACCCCCCTTAATTAAGATAAATGGTTTTTTCATGCAGAATTGTCCAATTTTCTTCAACTTTTGTATATAGGTTCATTGTGATAAGGTTCTTTCCTGATTAGTTTTGGGGGTTCATAGGTTAAGTATAAAGGGGCTAACGGGAGGGGGGAATCCTCCCCCTTAATTTAGATAAATGATTATTTCATGCAGAGTTATCCGATTTTCTTACAATTTTGTTTATAGGTTCCTTGTGATAAGGCGCTTCCCTGATTAGTTTTGGGGATTGATTGGTTAACTATAAAGGGGGGGGACGGGGGGCTAACCCCCCTTAATTTGGATAAATGGTTTTTTCATGCAGAATTATCCAATTTTCTTCAAATTTTGTATATAGGTTCATTGTGATAAGGTTCTTTCCTGATTAGTTTTGGGGGTTCATAGGTTAAGTATAAAAGGGGTAACGGGGGGGGGGTTAATCCTCCCCCCTTATTTTAGATAAATTATTTTTTTCATGCAGAGTTATCCGATTTTCTTCAAATTTTGTATATAGGTTCATTGTGATAAGGTTCTTTCCTGATTAGTTTTGGGGGTTCATAGGTTAAGTATAAAGGGGGTAACGGGGGGGTTAATCCTCCCCCTTATTTTAGATAAATGATTTTTTTCATGCAGAGTTATCCGATTTTCTTAAACTTTCTACATGGGCTCATTGTGGTAAGGGACTTCCCTGATTAGTTTTGGGGGTTCATTGGTGAAGTGTAAAGGAGGGAAACGGGGGCTACCCCCCCCCCCCCCCTTAATTTTGATAAATGGGTTTTTCATGCAGAATTATCCAATTTACTCCAAATTTTGTATATAGGCTCATTGTGGTAAGGCACTTCACTGATTAGTTTTGGGGGTTCACTGGTAAAGTATAAAGGGGGGAACTAACCCCCCTTGATATAGATAAATGGGTTTTTTAAGCAGAATTATCCGATTTTCTTCAAATTTTATATATAAGTTCATTGTGATAAGGCGCTTCTCTGATTAGTTTTGGGGGTTCTTTGGTTAAGTATAAAGGGGGGACGGGGGGCTAACCCCCCCTTAATTTAGGTAAATGGATTTTTCATGCAGAATTATCCGATTTTTTCAAATTTTGTATATAGGTTCATTGTGGTAAGGCGCTTCTCTGATAAGTTTTATGGGTTCATTGGTTAATTATAAGAAGGAGAAACGGGGGATGGTTCCCCCCTCTTAATATATTGTTGATTTCTTCATTTTTCGAGGGCTTATTTCAAATTCTTTGAAATAAGAATATAATTTACAGTTAGTGTGAATAGCCTGTGAGCTCAATGCCGTCAGTTTAACTGGGCAGTTTTCTTTTATTGATATTATAAACGGAGTTTTACCATATGATTTTTTTCCCTCAAAACACTAAAACATCGTCAACCTAAGGTAAACATTTTCCGAAATTCTCCAGTCAATATATGGAAATTTCTTAAAATAACAGAAAAATCTATCTACCAATCCCAGGGATGTTCCGGCAAATTGTTTCCTGCACTTTTACATTCTTTAACGAAATTTTCGTGAAAGTGTATACATTTCTTGCGATAAATATACTGTGCTGAAATCATTGCTTTGTAAGTTCAAAGTTAAAGTAATTATCCCGATAGAACCCCACAATGCAAAACCAGCAGAAAAGAGTGACAGAAGGATTTAATATCACATGTATTACATTAAATATATATTATAAAGCAAAAACATATCCGTGAGTAACGCTGACGTCATAACAACGGTGGCAACACTTACCAATTAATTTCGCTTTTACTGCAATTTTTTTAACTTCTAATCATCGCACAATTTCAATTTTTACACTGTCAGATAGAAAAAAAAAAGCTCTTTCAAATGCAATTTGTTTGAAAAATATATCTCAATTTACTGATTTTTTTCTGGTTTTTTAAATAATTTCAGTCATGATTTTTTTAATCTATCTCAAACGCATACAGCTCGATCACAAGAAATAATCTGCTAGCACTTAAAACAATATAAATAGTTCAGCATTTGTTTCCGGATAATGTTCCATAACAAAATTAAAACTTCATCAATTAATCAATAAATAAACATAATAATTTAAATAAAACTCAAATTTTAATAGGTATAAAGCTACGCATTTAAATCACTGATATAATCAAAACTAAAAAGGCTGCTGTAAGTAGCGAAATGTTCCGCCATTTCTTCGGCTATTAAATCCTGGCATGTGGCTAATATGAAAGTACCGCTTTTAATAAATTACAAAACTTTATTTGGATATATAATTGATATTTAATGCTTTTGGTGTTGTTAGTAGGCAATCTAAAAATATATATTAAATGTAAAAAATCTATTAGAATTAGTGCTCCCGATGCGATACGTATTTCAGTTATACGTTTAACCGATATACGTATATACGTATAATACGTATTTAAGAAATACGTATACCTAAAAATATACGTTTAAACGTATCCAGATACGTATAAGCGTATATCGGTTAAACGTATAGTCCAAGTATACGTTTAATTCAAGTATACGTATATTTTAAGTATCGTATTTACTTTTAATGCTAATGGATCTCATCAGTGTTACGTCACTGAAAGGAGAAGGAGTTGGAAATCGGTGGCGTTGCTTTAGTAATCTGTATAATATATTTCATACATAGAATCTTGTTATTTTCCCCTATAAACAATTATCTATATATATAAAAGCCGTTCTTGGTATGTATGTTCCTTATACAAATCTACAGTTTTTGTCCGATTTGAACGAAACTTCATGTACATACGTTTTAGATCACGAGTAAAATCACTGTCAACTTTAAAATTTTCTCAGCCGAATCATTGCCCCTTCTTTCAAACATCTCCCATAGTTTATCATTACAGAAATCTTTTTTTTTCTCAATTTCTAATGCAATTTCTTTCCCGTTGCCATTCAAAGGAACTGCGTATGGACAATATTTTTATAAACCAATTTCAGTTTAACTCGCTATAATTTGAAATCCGAAACTGACGTCAATTTTGCCAGATGTGATTTTTTTCGCATAGTACAAAGATTACTATAAGTGCTTTAAACGACATAGTACATATATTTAAATGTGTTTGGTGAAAAATAAATAACTTAGCTCCTAATTTTACAAAGGCAAATTGTTTCCACTGGTTTGTTAATATTAAAGTAAATTTTCTAAGAAATAAAAAGATATTTTTGCGCATTCAAACTTCATGATTCATTTTATTCTACATAATCAAAAATCATCTGTCAAATAGGACATTTTGCAATCATTACAGCGTAACTTATTTCAGCTTGAGCCTCAACCAAGGAGGCATATTTAAATTCCTCGGATGCAGGTGGACAGTAGATGCCTTATTAATAAAAACTGGATTTAAAAAACAATGCAGTATTTTCCATTATTTTTTCTTCAAAAATGGGTGTTAAAACAAATGGGATTAAAAGTAAAATGGTTTATCGGGAAAAAAATTTAAATGCATTTTTTTAAATATAAAACATTAATTTTAATTTTAAAAACTAATATATTTTTTATAAGTTCGACAACGTGGCGACATTTTCATTTCACCAGCTTCGAAATTATTATTCAATTCTTAAAAGAACACTATATTTTTGAAAAATAATGTTTTGCATCAAAAATCACATAATTTTAAAACGCAATTTTAGCAAATTCTGTTTAAATTACATTGTAAATATAATTTCGGAGTTAAATTTAGTATTTAATAATATTGTTTAAAATTTTTCTATGAGTACAGTAGTATTGGATTTCTTTAATCGCTTTCATATTTTAAATACAAATATGCATGTCACATCACTCACTCAAGTAAAGTCGTTTTTCTCAATTAACTGTGCGCGAAAAGTAACAATTCTTGCGGAGTTAGTAATTTAAAATGTAATACCTACGCTTTTCCTACGCATAATATAATGTATTTTAACTATTTGAAAATTACGAAAAACTTGGCGAAACTTCAAGCAGTTTAGCTCGACGTTTGACTAACATGCACATTATCTATAAATATAAATGCATATCTGTGCATGATTCATGAAGTAAAAGAATCACGTATCGGTTCAGAGGAAAATCTACCCCGGTGAAAGTGTTGTCATATTTTAAATCCTGTGCCTGTTTTCATTCACAAAATAGCAATTATTTATTAATTGCAGTGAAACGTATTTTCAAAATATTTTTAATATAGAAAAAAGTATTCTTAAATAAAATAAAAGTATGTTTAGTTAGTTATTTGCTACGGCCGATTATCGTCACTAGGGATATAGGCCGGTGAGGGGAGTGCCCTCTGTGGGGTTCTTTAAAATAAAAATAAGATTATGTAACTTCCCAGGAGTTGGATTAATCATTGTCAGTATAAAATATGAAGTCAATGTAAGTTTATGTTCTGCAATACTAATGTTTCGGGCGAAATGTCCACTCCATAAATCAAAATAAGCTATGTGCGTCTGTTACAGATATGCGAAAGGTAAATCATTTCATAATTAATAGTTTAGATTTGAGGGTGAAAAAAACAAAATCTAAACTGAGAAAAATATATTCCGATTTGTTTTTTTCAAGTACCGACTGCACAGGACACAGCGTGTGTTTATCAAAGTCTCTGATCCACAGACCAACAGGAGAAAGGCATAATATTTTAAGCAATGAACGAAATCCGTTTAAACGTTGATACGTTTAACCGCTGGTGTAAGATCCGTATATACGATGTACCGTATAATACGTATAACCGTTTTGGTCGTATCATACGTATCCAAAATCTGCACCCCATATAATACGTGTTATACGTATACTCGTATAAAAGTTTAATAGGGAGCACTAATTAGAATTTTCATATTTTAAAAAATGGTTTTCACCTATATTCTGTAACCCGGGAGGCCTGGGTTGAATCCGCTATTTATAATAAAACAGCAATAAAAAGGAATTTTAAAAACACAATATTTTATTTTTCTTGTTTGCGAATGTTTTTATATACAATTTAGATTTTTATATAAATTAAAATTAAACATGTCCCCATTTAAAATAAACACTATTCAACCGCTGCGCCGCTAGTTGACATGTGAGTTTGTATGTTTGCATGTCACCTTTAGAAGGATCTATTTGTTGATTAAGGTGTCAACTAGTACCAGAATCTAGTAAAACCCACATTTTCTTTATAATTAAATATAAAATAAATAAATAAATAAATTTTATTAAATAATATTAATAATTATTATAAAGAAAAATTACTTATTATATTAATTTAATTACTAATTATTAATTATTAATTAATAAATAGTATTAATTAATAAAATTATTTAAATATTATTAAATAAATCGTTTTCTTCCCCACCTGTGTCACATTAACTACATTCTTTCCCGCAGCCAAGCGAATTCTTCGAAAGCTCCATCTCGAATTCATCGTCTTATCATAGCCAAAGTGTTATCTAAATTGAACTGTTTTATTTTATTTATTTTTAGGATAGAAGTGGCAAGTTCGGTGAGTATGGCAGCTTTTCGGTTTCAAAAAATGATTTTTTTTCTTACATTTCTGGAATGTCTCATATTTTATAATTTTTCTCTCGAAGCCTTTAAAAAATAAACACATATAGAAGAAATAGCGATTCATATCACACAGACACAGTGCACGAACGAACGGTACTTGTTGCAGACATTTTAATGTGATTTTCTTCAAACTATGTTTTTCAAGTCTGTACCATAAATATCTCTTTAACGGATGAACCGACTTCCTTGGTTTCTTTCTTTCTTTTTTTTAATGAAATGTTATATATTTCCTTGATTCTTGACCAGTACTTTTTTTCAATTTAATTAATTTATTTATTTTTCTATTTTTTAACAAAACAAAATCAGATAGTTTGTTGAAAACTGAAACATTAAATTTCACAGTCCTCCATTTTGTTAAAAATGCAAAATTTCAGAAAATTGTTGATCAAGGACTACATAATTATATATACAAGCTAATAAGAAATAATAAAAATTTCGTGTTTAATATCAGGATATAAATTGTTGGAATTTTATTTCGCAGCGTATAATACTGAAAAATTAAATGATGGAAACTAAAAGATGCAATTTTATTTTAATAATGATAAGTGGAAATATATGGTGTTTCATATACAACCATATGAGTGTTTCTTAATGAGACACTCACAATAATAGGTGTGATGCATGTCCGTTTAAAGTAATTTAGAGAAAAGAGATGGGTGTGCAAGTCCGTTTAACATAATTTAGAGAAAAAGATGGGTAGAGAAGCATTGATTTTCGGCCACCCGATTGGAAAAAAAAAAATCTTTTTTCAAAGACAGTTTAATTGCTTTAATACATTTTAGTATCGCTATTTACTTCCTCTCTGATTGAATTTTGTTTGAAAACTGTTTAAATGTGTCATACAAGATTATAGACTCGTGTGTTTATTTAGAAATATTCAGTGTTTTCAATTATATTAAGTCAGCAATCCAATCCTGGCTACCCAGCTTAAAGATGTCGGATATACTGCCCGAAGCAACAGAACGTAGGTGAAAATCATTTTTAATTGAAAACTCTCTCTAATAGATTTTTTATATTTAATATATTTTTTTAGATTGCCCAACTGCACCAAAAGTATTTTTGGTACTTTCGTTTTAGCCGCATGCCAATGGTTAATCGCGAAAAATTTCTGTATTTATAGCAGCCTTTTTTTATTTTGACTGTTTCAGTATTTAAGTGCATTTTTCGATTACAAGTACATTAAATTCATGTTTTATTAATTTATTTGGAAAGTTTTAATTTCGTTTGCAATTTAGTTACAAAATATTATGTTGTGGAGTTTTGGGGTTCTTTCTAAAACACAACTTACTTAAACTTAAAAAGCTCATTTATTACTCAATCTTCACTTGACAATTAAATATTTAGAAAAAAATAAGTATACCCTGATTAGCTCCACTGAAATCTGTTGCCATGGAAAAGGTAGCAAATTATATTAAACTAATCAAAATATCAAAACTTAAGAATCCGAATAGGTTAATACAACAATGATAATTTTGAACTCATCATTTTAAGACAATATTAAATGTAGTAAGGGGCAACAGATTTCTAAATCAAGTAGCATACTGGATTGCATAAAGAACACCCAACTCCACTCCAACCCGATCAAGCTCAAATCTCCATACACATTAAATTAACAAAAGTGTAATCATCATATAATTTGGAAAAATGCAGACAACCTGAAATTCCTCCAATATGAGGACCAAAAGGGGAAAGAGTTAAATCCGTTAATAGAATAGGGATATGATGATGTACTAAAATTTTAGAACAACCATAGAGATTCTGAACAAGATCCGATCGGTTAACCAAGAATCGTATAGTGGTGTATAATGACTGGATATTTTTTTTTTTTTTTTTTTTTTTTTTTTTTACTTTTTAAAATAAAACAATTTTGGTGTATATTTTAGAAAAACAATGTTTCTGAAAGAGGAGAGTTAAAGCTTAATTTAACATTTTATGAAATTAAATTTAATATTACTGTTTCACTTATTAATCTATCCATCCTTAAATCAAGATCAAAAATACGATTGTATAACATTGAGTGAACTTCAATTTATGTTCATTAAAACAGTCAGTTATGAATTTAAACTTAAGAAATTTTAAAGTCCTAATTTAATAAAGTTGAATTTTCTCTCCCTTTTTTTTTTTTTTTAAATTAATCACAGAAAGGTTAGGCCATTCTTATAGGTCTACTGTGAATATAAAAAATTAATTATTTAGAGATTTATACAAAGAAAAACATACCAACTTTGATAATAAACAAAAAAAAAAACACAATTTATTTGAACATTTAAAATAATGAAGCAACTAAGTTATCAAAAATAATCTTAATAAAACAATATAACAGCTGATCTTTTAAGTTGAAACCACTCACTGGTTACTTTTAAATTACACATCATATTTTTAAAATTACCATCATATTACCATTTAATGGTCGTTCAAACATACAAACATTATATATTAACCTACAGACTATTTCTGTTCATAATGTTTATTCTTATTGAAATTATCCAAAGATATTCATTTCACTTTTAAACTCTGGTATAGCAAACATATTTTTTTTTTTTTTAAAAGATGTACAAATAAATAAAAAGAAAAACTATGCAAATAGTACTTACAACAGGTAGAGAGTTCTACAATTTTAGTCAATGGGCACTTAGGAGCATTTCCTCCTTTTTCAAAATCTGATGAAGCACTTAAGCTGGAGTATTCAGGCTGGGGAAAAATTCAGACGTGGTTTCAAGCTAACATTCATCAATCCTCTCATCTCACTGCATCACTTGCCATCAACTACTAGGTCCATTATCTAGTCCGGAGGGGAAAATCGTTCTACGGTCCAGAACTTCACCGTCGGAGTCAGTAATTTCACCTTCCTGAAGCATGTGTTTTATTCGAAGATAGCCATCACCGTAACTCAGAACACTACGACTTCTAACGACCGGTTTAGTTCAATATCTATGATCACTTCTGATGGTTAAGAAGTCATAATCTTGGAGCGCCACTACGCCAAAAAAAAATAGGCTACACATATCTTCTTCTTAATTTCTCGTTAACAGTTATAGATCCGCAATTCGAAAATGCCCTTATAGCCTCTTTTCATCATAACATCATGATTTAGGATGGTTAATGTAGGGCCATCAATGCCCCACTCTCAAAAAAAAATCTTCCAGAAACCTGTCCGCCTTCAACAACTTCGCGATCCAGCCCACAGGCCAATCTTCGAGCCCCGTAATAAGTCGAATTTTTTTTACGAGTCAAACGACAGGTCTCTTGGCCAAGCAACAAGTGTCGTAAACATTCATTCTCCCGTGCTGCTTGAAAAACGGGACCGATCCACTCTGCCAGGGGTACGGGAATGGAAACAAAAGGAAAAATGGACTCATCGTGAAGACTACAGCTTGCCGCTCCACTCTGCCGGCCGCTTCATGGGGGAAGGAAACCATGCATCACCCCCATGGAGTGTGCTGAAGGGGGGTCCTGTTAGCCTCTGTTTACATGGGCGCCAGCTATCCGCCTGATAGCAGAGCCAATTGAAGCCTGACGTAAACTTACAAAGCCTAATTGCGTGTATAGTACACTCATAAGATAACGTAATTCTTATACAGGGCGGTCGGTCATTCTTATATCAAAGTCAGACTAGATGACTCCAAATTTTCCACCTGTGCAGTCTACTGACAAAACATCCCTCCCCTGCTGTCTGCTTTTCGTATTTGAAAAACAGGAAGCTACGTTAGACTATAAACGTTGAAATTACTTTGCAAAAAGAAAAAGAAAGAAGAAAAAATAAAAACTGATTTTATTATAATTATTACAATTACTTTTATTTATTTAAATTTTTATTAGAAACAGAAAAAAAGAGTGCTTTTAAATAAATGTTGAGAAAGTGATTTAAATAATTCTGTCAACATGGACAACCTGACAATTTTTGGGATTAGCAACTAGCGCTATTTTAAAATTAACCTCATTTAGCTTCTCAATTATAGTAAAAGGACCATTATTTTGCTTGCTTAATTTTTTTGTATTACCAGGGGCGACTGTGGGTGTAAATAACCACACAAGATCTCCTATTTTAAAATTTTTATCAACAGCTGTCTTTTCACGGTATTTTTCCTGCTGCTCAGAAACTTTAATTAAATTACTATGTACTTCAGTGTATACTTTTTGAAGAGCTGGGATTAAGAGTTCGCAAAAAGAGGGTGCATCATTATAATTAAAAGAAGGTGGTTGAGAAAAGATATTATATGGTAGATTCATATTTCTGCCATACATAACTGCAGCTGGGCTAAGTTTAGTTGAAGAGTGGACAGCTGAACGCATAGCTAGTAGTGCAAATTTTAGTTTTGTGTCCCAGTCAGATTGATTTTGGTTGACTATGTGACAAAGTGCATTTTTAAGAGTACGATTCTGTCTCTCCACTTGCGAGTTGCCAGCCGGGTGATAAGATGAGGTCTTAATATGATTAATACCAAACATTTTATATACGTGCTCTATCGCATCTGAAATTAGATTCTTCGCATTGTCCGTCGTAATAAAACAGGGCGCTCCGTAGCGTGAGATGAAATCAGCTAAAGTGTCCGCAATGACATCTGAAGTGGTTGAACTAACCGCATATGCTTCTGGCCACTTAGTAAATGAATCTATATATGCGACAATATACTTATTTCCCGAAAAAGTTTGCGGTAAGGGTCCAATGAGATCCAAATGAACCTTGTTCATGGGAAACTGGGTTGTCGGCATACGTTGCAGAGGGGCGAGCTGGTTCGCTCTATAAGCTCTCTTCTGCTGGCAACTAATACATGACTCCACTAGATGCTTGACATCTGACGACATTCCTGGCCAATAGAAGTGCTCACGAATGCGATCAATGGTCTTTTGAAAGGCTTGATGACAAGCCGCTAGGGACTCATGTGTTAGTGCAAAAACTTGAGTAACCAATTCTTTTGGCACGACTAACTTTACAGATTTATTCAAAATAGCTGACTCCCTTGTATCCTCACAAACTAAAATGTCATCTCTAAAAAAAAATTTCATGTATTTAGGAGCAATTTCTACACCTTGGTCTAATTTTCTTGCAATCTCGCAGCATTTCTTGTCTGATTTTTGTAATTCACCAATTTTTTCAAGTAGATTGGAATGAGGCATAAAAGTAACTTCCTTTTCGACTTGTATACAATAATTACAATTAACAGTATCATTGGAGTTATCATTGTTGACATACCTCGAAAGGAAATCTGCGACACTGTTACACTTACCTTTAACAAACTTAATTGTAAAATTAAAGTCTGAGAGAGTGCAGATCCATTTAGCCATGCGAGATGTAGGGTCGTGAATTTTTAACATAAATGTTAGAGGCGCATGGTCTGTATAGATGAAAAAATGGGTATTAGCAATGTAACATTTGAAGTGGGCAGTAGCCCAAACTAAAGCTAGTAATTCCCTTTCAGTGGTGGAGTAGTGGGTCTCAGCATCTTTCAATTTTCTGCTGGCAAAGGCAACAGGATGGAGCATGTTATTTTCATCTAATTGTGATAACACTGCCCCTAATGCTTCGCCACTGGCATCAGTATATAAATGGAATTCTTTCTCAAAATCAGGGAGTGCAAGACATGGTTTTGAAATAAGAGCCATTTTAAGGTCTTCAAATTCTTTCTGTGCATCTTCATCCACGAAAATTTTCCTGTCTCTTTCGTTAAGTTGATTAGATTTTTAGCTCTCTTAGTAAAATCTGGTATAAATCTCCTATAGAAAGATAGAGTTCCAATAAATGACCTAACAGCCTTTCGGGTAGTTGGAGGTTTAAAATTTTCTATTACGGCAATATTTTTATTGATAGGTGATACTTGGCCACTACAAATCTCAAAACCTAGATATTGTATTTTATTCGAAAGGAAAGTGCATTTACTGGGCTTAAGTTTAAGTTTATGCAGTCTTAACCTTTCAAAGACCATGCTAAGCTTCTCAAAATGAGAATTAACATCACTGGAGGCAATTACAATGTCGTCGATATAAACAAGAATTCCAAGATTGCCTAAATCACCGAAAATAGCATTCATAAGTCTTTGGAAACTGTTACCTGAATTTGAGAGCCCAAAACAGTTACGGGTCCACTCAAAAAGTCCTTTGTGGGTGATTATAGCAGTTTTATGCCTATCCTCTGGGCGAATAACCTGTTGAAAAAACCCACTAGTTAAATCTAGCGTTGAAAAAAATTTAGCCCCACTTAAAGCATCAACAGAGTCGGTAATGTTAGGTATTGGGTAAGCATCTTTAACAAGATTTTTATTTAATCTTCTGTAGTCAACAGCAAGTCGATAGGAACCGTCTGATTTCTGAACCAGAATAACCGGAGAAGCAAATTCAGACATGGAAGGGGAAATTATGTCCGCCTGTAACAAAGTATTAAGTTGGTCTTCCATTTCTTGACGTAATTTGTAGGGGACTCTATAAGCTTTGCCTTTAACTGGTTTATTTGAAGTTAAGTTAATTTCATGCGGGATTGTATCACAGCCGGGTAAATCTAAGACCGATGCTGCAAATACATCTTTGTTTTTGTCTAGAAAATTTTGCATTTTAAGTTTTAATGGGGGTTCTAAATGATCTAAATTAATTTCAGAGCTCCAAGTGAGATCAGCGTGATCAAAGTCACCAATTGGAGGGGCCAAATTTATATTATAGGTTAATTTATTATCAGTTACGGGTATATTTGACTGGTCTACACATTTTTGAATTTTGGCAACAAAGGTTCCTTTATTTAAATGAATACTATTGTCTGAAAAATTTGCAAATGAGATATATAGGCCATGTTCTTTAGTGCAAATGGCTCTGGAGGTAAGGAGACCTTGATTTAAATTTTTCGCCAAAGGTTCTAACATAACAATATCATTTTCCTTAATAAAATTTTCCTTATAACTTTTAACCTGGGCTAACATTTTTGACTGCGGGGGAATTGAAATTTTGCTACATAACACAGCGAAACTTATATTTTTATATTTATTGGTTTTATCACTACTGCTATCTTCATTGCTCTCCTCCTCGATTTCAGGTACCTTATCCTCTATACTTACCAAATCTTCACTTTCATCAATATTACAAATTTCAGTAGTATCTTCAGCTAAATTAACCTGGGTTACCTGACTCGCTGCTGATAGATTATTGTCGACATTTTGAATACTTGAAAAATTTGCAGTATTATTACCCTCAGAGCTACCGCCTGATGTTGTTTGCATGCAAAAGTTCTGCGCAACACTTTCAACTTCCTTATCCGACTCAGTTTGAATGACTATCTCAACATCTTTTCCCATATTACTCAACTGCGGGTCCTGAACTACCATATTTTCACTACTATGATTCCCATTTTCAATATTAACTGAGTCATGAACTTTCTCACATGCACAATTTTCAGGAGGGCTATTGGCATTACTACTTTTTGAATTCTCCCCTACTTTGTTGACACATTTTATATTTACAGAATTATTTTTAACACAATCATTATTTATACAATTATTATTAGAATTTACACTATATACAGAGTTAGAAATATTTACAGAATTAGTAGCAAGACAAGTATTACACCCTGAAGTATTACTTGGGGTTTCTACGCTTTGTTTACATTGGCCTGAAACTGGCACTTTAAGAGCGACAGCATTTGTATCACAATTTATACTTGCCCGGTACTCTTTCAAAAATGGCATTCCCAAAATCATATTAAATTCCTCTGCTAATTTACCTTCCACTACATAGAATTCAGCTTGACATTGAACATTATCAAAAACAAATTTTAAAAATACTTTCTTATTTAGGTGAACTTTCTCACCGGTGACAGTCATAATGGGGATATTGCACTTCTCCGTTTCAAAATTCTCTAAATAGTTACAATCAGTACCACTCAGGAGATTAATTGCCGAACCAGTGTCACATAATGCATTCAGGCAAACTTTATTTATGTAAATTCTTGTAGTTGGTAATGTATATGATTGGGGCTGAAACATACTATACACAGTTGGGGGGTCCAGGGGCCTGTGGGGGATCGAGTTGACCACATTTGATCCGGCCACTAATAGTTTAAAGCCTCACTTTCACTGTTAGCTACTGGGGTGTTATTTACCGCCTGCACTTCATTTCTGTTCGCAGCTGTGCTCCTATTGTTTTGGTAATAACCACCTCTTCTTCCCCTATATCCGCCTCGCTGATTGTGGTTCCCTCTAGGATTTTCACCTCTGTTTCTATAATTTTGCCCACGGCTCCTGAAATTTTGACCACCTCCCCTTCTAAAATTATAGTCGACAAAATTTAGTGGACAATCTCTGGCATAGTGGCCTTGTACGGAGCACCTATAGCAGGTTACGGGTCTTACCTCTTGGTTTTTCTCCTGTACATCCCTAGCCCTAAGATCAACCAAACTGTCTATCTTAGCTGCTAAAACATCAATTTGAGATTTTAGTTGGTCTATCTCCTTCTTTTGTGAGCTATCTTGCTGAAAAACTGCAGCACAGGGTAGGTTTTGGGTCAAATTAGGGTTGAGAATTTCCTCGCGGTGGTTGTAGAAAGGGTTAATGCTCCTATAAGCCTTTTCCTCAAGAAGCGCAATTTTGAGGACCTCTTCTGGGGATTGTGGATTTCTCGCAATTACCCCCTTTCGCACTTCTGGTGTAAGATTGCTCAACAGCATGGAGTGTAGTAGAGCCGTTCGGCTTTTATCGACTACTTCACCCTGGATACCTTCAATTACAAGGGCTCTTAATGACATATCATATGCCTTGTCATAAAACTCCTGAACACTCATATTGGGTGGCTGTTTAAAATTTAAAAAATGACTGAGGGCAACATCTGGTGTGGCCTGTGAAGTATAACTCTCTTTTAAGATTTTTAATAGCTCATCAGATGTTTTTGCTTTGTGAATTTTTATTCGCCTAGAAGCAGCTCCTCATAATCTAGCTAACAAAACGAATTTTTTCTCCTCCTCATTCCAGTCGAATAATTTGGCAAAACTCTCAAATTTCTCAGAAAAATCTGAGAAGCAGACTGAGCTGGCCTCTCCATTGAATGGGGGAATGTTTGACAAATTATCCACTAAAGCATTTTTTCGCTGAATAGTGGCAATTGCTTCCGAGTGCTTATCAGCCATAGTTAGAGTTAGAAAATGACAAACAAACCAAAAAGAAAATGAAAAAAGGGGGGGGGGGACAACTTAAAAATGAGAAAAAGAGAGGGGAAAGGAAAACCTTATAAATACATAAAACTTAAGTACAGGACTATGCTTTTTGTAAATAAGAAAAGGTTATGCTCACAAGGCATAATTTTGACTGGGAATTGTAGCTTACTAGCACAGAGAGAGAGCCTAGACCTCTTTTTACACTTGAACATATAAATAAAATTTTAATTGCAAAAACACCCAGTTGCTCTTTGATACATAAATACATACAAGTAAAAAAAAATCAATAACCCAGAGACCGAATTGTTACGGCTCCATTTGTTGTGGAGTTTTGGGGTTCTTTCTAAAACACAACTTACTTAAACTCAAAAAGCTCATTTATTACTCAATCTTCACTTGACAATTAAATATTTAGAAAAAAATAAGTATACCCTGATTAGCTCCACTGAAATCTGTTGCCATGGAAAAGGTAGCAAATTATATTAAACTAATCAAAATATCAAAACTTAAGAATCCGAATAGGTTAATACAACAATGATAATTTTGAACTCATCATTTTAAGACAATATTAAATGTAGTAAGGGGCAACAGATTTCTAAATCAAGTAGCATACTGGATTGCATAAAGAACACCCAACTCCACTCCAACCCGATCAAGCTCAAATTTCCATACACATTAAATTAACAAAAGTGTAATCATCATATAATTTGGAAAAATGCAGACAACCTGAAATTCCTCCAATATGAGGACCAAAAGGGGAAAGAGTTAAATCCGTTAATAGAATAGGGATATGATGATGTACTAAAATTTTAGAACAACCATAGAGATTCTGAACAAGATCCGATCGGTTAACCAAGAATCGTATAGTGGTGTATAATGACTGGATATTTTTTTTTTTTTTTTTTTTTTTTTTTTTTTTTTTTTAAATAAAACAATTTTGGTGTATATTTTAGAAAAACAATGTTTCTGAAAGAGGAGAGTTAAAGCTTAATTTAACATTTTATGAAATTAAATTTAATATTACTGTTTCACTTATTAATCTATCCATCCTTAAATCAAGATCAAAAATACGATTGTATAACATTGAGTGAACTTCAATTTATGTTCATTAAAACAGTCAGTTATGAATTTAAACTTAAGAAATTTTAAAGTCCTAATTTAATAAAGTTGAATTTTCTCTCCCTTTTTTTTTTTTAATTAATCACAGAAAGGTTAGGCCATTCTTATAGGTCTACTGTGAATATAAAAAATTAATTATTTAGAGATTTATACAAAGAAAAACATACCAACTTTGATAATAAACAAAAAAAAAAAACACAATTTATTTGAACATTTAAAATAATGAAGCAACTAAGTTTACAAAAATAATCTTAATAAAACAATATAACAGCTGATCTTTTAAGTTGAAACCACTCACTGGTTACTTTTAAATTACACATCATATTTTTAAAATTACCATCATATTACCATTTAATGGTCGTTCAAACATACAAACATTATATATTAACCTACAGACTATTTCTGTTCATAATGTTTATTCTTATTGAAATTATCCAAAGATATTCATTTCACTTTTAAACTCTGGTATAGCAAACATATATTTTTTTTTTTTTTTAAAAAGAGGTACAAATAAATAAAAAGAAAAACTATGCAAATAGTACTTACAACAGGTAGAGAGTTCTACAATTTTAGTCAATGGGCACTTAGGAGCATTTCCTCCTTTTTCAAAATCTGATGAAGCACTTAAGCTGGAGTATTCAGGCTGGGGAAAAATTCAGACGTGGTTTCAAGCTAACATTCATCAATCCTCTCATCTCACTGCATCACTTGCCATCAACTACTAGGTCCATCATCTAGTCCGGAGGGGAAAATCGTTCTACGGTCCAGAACTTCACCGTCGGAGTCAGTAATTTCACCTTCCTGAAGCATGTGTTTTATTCGAAGATAGCCATCACCGTAACTCAGAACACTACGACTTCTAACGACCGGTTTAGTTCAATATCTATGATCACTTCTGATGGTTAAGAAGTCATAATCTTGGAGCGCCACTACGCCAAAAAAAAATAGGCTACACATATCTTCTTCTTAATTTCTCGTTAACAGTTATAGATCCGCAATTCGAAAATGCCCTTATAGCCTCTTTTCATCATAACATCATGATTTAGGATGGTTAATGTACGGCCATCAATGCCCCACTCTCAAAAAAAAAATCTTCCAGAAACCTGTCCGCCTTCAACAACTTCGCGATCCAGCCCACAGGCCAATCTTCGAGCCCCGTAATAAGTCGAATTTTTTTTACGAGTCAAACGACAGGTCTCTTGGCCAAGCAACAAGTGTCGTAAACATTCATTCTCCCGTGCTGCTTGAAAAACGGGACCGATCCACTCTGCCAGGGGTACGGGAATGGAAACAAAAGGAAAAATGGACTCATCGTGAAGACTACAGCTTGCCGCTCCACTCTGCCGGCCGCTTCATGGGGGAAGGAAACCATGCATCACCCCCATGGCGTGTGCTGAAGGGGGGTCCTGTTAGCCTCTGTTTACATGGGCGCCAGCTATCCGCCTGATAGCAGAGCCAATTGAAGCCTGACGTAAACTTACAAAGCCTAATTGCGTGTATAGTACACTCATAAGATAACGTAATTCTTATACAGGGCGGTCGGTCATTCTTATATCAAAGTCAGACTAGATGACTCCAAATTTTCCACCTGTGCAGTCTACTGACAAAACATCCCTCCCCTGCTGTCTGCTTTTCGTATTTGAAAAACAGGAAGCTACGTTAGACTATAAACGTTGAAATTACTTTGCAAAAAGAAAAAGAAAGAAGAAAAAATAAAAACTGATTTTATTATAATTATTACAATTACTTTTATTTATTTAAATTTTTATTAGAAACAGAAAAAAAGAGTGCTTTTAAATAAATGTTGAGAAAGTGATTTAAATAATTAATGTAGATTAAAAAAAAAAAATTTGTTGAAACCAACCGTAACAATTACACAGAAACAAACAAATGCTGAATTATTTATATTGTTTTAAGTTTAAACAGTTCCGTAATAGGGTCGCTCGTTAATTTTTTAGATATATATTTTTTTAATTACATGCTTGAATTAAAAGAAAAAAAAACATAGAAAAATCAGTAAATTAAGATACAGATTTCAAAGAAATTGTACTTGAAAGTATATTTGTCTTCTATTCGCCAGTGTAAAAATTGAAATTGTGTGATGTTTAGATGTTAAGAAATTTTCTATTAAACGAAATTGATCGTTCGGGTCGTTGCCACCGTTGATACGACGTCAGCGTTACTTACGGGCATGTTTTTGCTTTATAATACAGATCTTCATGCATTTTGTCTTATTAGTTTCAGATGAAAACACTCAGACAAATGTCTGATACAATGACACGCAGTACAACAAAGAGGAAAAACGAGTCAAAAAAGCGTATTTTTCAATAAAAGTTCATAAAAATTTGGTTTTGGAAGTCAATTGTGTTGAAAATATATAACAAAATAGGTTGAAACAAAATATGTGTTTTTCTATAGAAAAACTTAAATATTTGTACCCCATTCCTAAACGTAAAGAAAACGTTAATTTTCCAGCAGAAAAATTGCTTTTAATATCACGACTTTGAACCGTAGTATTTTTTTTCCCTCTGACCATTTCGGTTCAATTAAAATAAAATATTTTGGTTCTATTCCGGTTTTCGTTTCTTTACAAATAATGGTTTTCAGTTCAGTCCCGGTCATCGTTCCCTTAATACATTATCCAGAGCTACATAATTGATCCTGTCTATGAGCGATAATGTAGCAATGGATTTTGCTTCAGTTCCGTTATCGTTTTTTTAAATATAGTTGTTTTTCGCTAAGTTTCAGTTTCTGTTATTTCAGAAATAACGGTACCTTCTAGTTTTCGCCTTTCAGTTCGAAGCTTTGATTTAAAAAATTCGTCAAAAGATGTAGACTTAAGAATACAAAAAAACATCATACCAATTTTTTAAATTCTTATTTTCTTTTCGTCCAAGGCTTTTCATAATTTAAAAAATCCTTGTTTTAATATAGAACAAGGATCTCCAAACTTTTTGCCTGAGGGCCATTTGTCACCATAATTCTATAGAATAGCAATTTTAAACTTATTTAACGGCATAATTTCTGTCAATAAATAAGAAGAATATTTCTATTCGAAAATATTGGTAGCTATACAGCCCATTGGCCGCAGTTTGGGAACTCTTAATATAGAATGTAAAACGTTTGTTATACCCAATTAATTCCCTTCTTAATCTTACTAACAGTCCGACATATTGTCCTAAATGATCTCTAGTTTTGAAAATAGAGGCAAAATAATAATAATAATAAGTGTTGGTATTGGGCTCGTTTTTTTCTTTACACCTTAGTAATTAATTTACTAAACATTGGACATTTTAGTAAGTTACAGCCTACATAATATGTGCTTAAACAATTAGCATGCGTTATATCCAAAAGTTAATAAAAACCAGACGAAACTCATGTCATGATTTAACTTACTTTTAACACTTTCCAACATACGGGTAGTAATTTTTCTATCTGAGCGAAAATGTGTCCAGGCTGGGATTCGAACCCAGAATGTTTTGGCTTAAATAGCCAATGATCTCCCAATTGAGTTATCTGGACGACGTCCCAGCCAACAAAATATTCGCCCAGAACAACCATTTGGTCACAACATCTGGACTGTTATATTCGAAACAGCACAACAGAATTAAATGCAGGTAAAGGGACTCCAACAAACTATGTATGAGTAATTGCACTATAATAATTTTTAACACAATTAAATGATTGGTAAATAATTCATACGAATAGTAATTTTCCCATCTGAGCGAAAATGTGTCCAGGCATCATCTTTACCAATCATTTGATTACCCAAATATATAAATAAATTTATATACAAGGCTACACTAAAAACTGAATATATTGCTGTCTAACGATGGTAATTTCTAGAAGTGCGTTTTTAGTTCGGTTATGCGTTTCGTAACTGAATAAAATTTTAGCTTAATATATGGTGTGTATAAAAAGCATAGGGCGGACAAATATTTTCAATTTACCTTCTACGGGCGGTTAATTGCTAAAAGTAATTTTTCAAATGTATTATGCGTTTTCTAGCTGAATTAAATTCTAGGAAAACATATGGTGTGCATACAAATAATAGATCATACACTGTTAAAAATTTGCAGCAAACTGTCCAGTCATTTGACCGTTTTAAAAAAAACGGTTACATAACCGTAAATTAACTCTATTATGACTGTATTATTGTCCATATTAAGGTCGGAATAGAGTTAAATTACGGTTATGTAACCATTTTCTATAAAAACGGTCAAATGACTGGACAGTTTGCTGCAAATTTTTAACAGTGTATACAGGTCACCTTATCGACTGTAGTCGTTAATTACTGAAATTGGTGTTGAAGCGCGTTATCCGTTTTCTAAATTGTTGATTTAGATATCTTATTTTACTTTATTAAATGGTAAAGTTTCATTACAGTATTCTGGAAAAGTTAGAAAGTGTTTCCTAATATACGTATGATACCTAATGCCGTATGATTTTCTTTCTTGATTTTTATTGTTGATATTTTATAAATTTAACTTTTAAAAATAAAAATGTTTTTATGGTTTAGTTCCTTTTCGAATAAAGTTAAGTTTGGGTTTCGGTTCCTGAACGGTTTTGCGGATCGATTGCAGATTTAAGGCTTGTTCAATATTGCATGTTAAAACAATAATAAGGCAATAATAGGTGCACCTAATAAGGCTTTATTCAGGTTACCATAAAATCTAATCATTAAGGCAAAAAGCAAATTCAAATAAAAATTCGAACAGTATTACAGAAACATTGAACAACATGTTCAATGGGAAAAGGACTGAAAGAACTTTTGACAGACAATTCTTTACAAATATTAACATTTGATTTCTTTTTTAGTCTATTTCCCAGAAAGGAGATAATACAATTATAATTTTTTAATGTGTGTACACGCATAATTTTTAATAGGTGTTCCAATTTTGATAATTCTTTATTGTTGTAAAGAGTTCACTTTGTTAGTGATCCCATTATAATACAGTTCGTCAGGATAAAAAAAATAGTAGGTTTGTCTGCTTGTCTATTTTCTTTCTTTACTTTGTAGGCTGAAACTTTTCAAAAAATTGGCCAATCGTCACGAAATTTCAACATGTTGCAAAGGTACATAGAACTATTTTACGCATTTAAAATATAGTTGTCGTATCGGGTAGAGTTCGTTTTACAGGGACACGTCAAAAAATGAAATATGCGATCGTCTACTGTGCGTCAAAGTGAGCAATATTGACAACAGTGAGATTTAATGTCAATGTGGTAATAATAAAGGTTTTGTTGTGCCAAATCACTTTTGCGAAAATACACCAACTGGCGTGCACTAAGTAAATATTAGTGCATTAATGTAAGAAATAATTCCGTGTGTGTGTGTGTGTGTGTGTGTGTGAGAGAGAGAGAGAGAGAATTCGGTTTTATTTTTTCTTAAAAAAATACTTGTTGACAAACCATTCTTTACAAATATGATTGCATCATTTTCTCTTATTCTTTCTTTACAACTGATCTGAATGTTACCACATGCAAAAACGGAAAGTAAAATTAATCATGTACTATATCACATTTGAAATCCTTTCATCTTGATTTGCGTTGTTAAATTTGATTAGATAATTATTTTATCTCATTTAGTACCATTTAAACTCAATTACGCAAATTATCCTATTTCAATAACCTCACATTTCATGTCAACTTCCGCGCCTAACAGTTGATTTTTATGTTTAAAACGTAAATGCGATTATAGCTAAACACACACATGCAGAGAGATTTGTTTATAGGACAAGGTCTGAATATTTAAACAATAAAAAAAGAAAGACAAACATTTTACTGATGTTTTTATCTTCATTTTTAAATTTTTAACAGCACTGATAGGAAATAGGAGCAATCATTCATCAGCGAATGACATTTTATTTCTCTGAGAAAAGATGTTATAACTCATGTTTAATTTTTATGCAGATAATGATTTAAAAGGAAAAAATGCTAGAAATGAGAAGAAAAACTCCTGCCAACACTGATAAAAAAAACAAAATCAATTATTGATTTTACCGTATAATACTGGCACCCCAGCTGCTAGTATTATACCACAAAATTAACAGTAATAAACAGTAAAATAAGCAGTGGGATGCCAGTATTTTACCATAAAATCAACAACCCCTGTCACGCTCATCGACCTAACCGTTCGGAGTTTTCCGTGGTTTTCTTCGAACCTTGCCGTAAATACGGGTTAGGATCCCTTAGAAAGACCCCCATGGGGCACTCCCCACTAGGGCCTATATCCCGCGTGTAGACAATCGGCCGTCATAAAATCAACCAACCAAGCATAACATCAACATTTTCTTTTTTCTGTTTTTTTTTTTTTTTTTTTTTTTTTTTTTTTTTGGCAGTGAACATATTGAATCATAATTGGGTGAAACTAGTTTAACGTGAGGTTTTCATGTCCAGAACTTTACAATTTTTTTTTCATTCTATAGAGGGAGAAATAAAATTTTTTTACTGTGATCTCTTAGAAAAATAATAACTACAAGCTTTCCTCCACAATATTTCCGCACCAATCGGAACATAAATTGAATAGGGAAAACTGCAGTAGATCCACAACCAACTTCTCAAAAACCCAATATACATAAACACAATATATTACGATATATTACAGCAATATATTACGATATTGTTTTGGATGTATTATTCTTAGAAAATACATATTACTGCTTGATAGTGGAACTTTAAGAAAAGTTTGTCTAATTTCGACGAACTTCCATTGATATAAACGTGGGAGCTAATTTAATAAATAACAATCAAGAAACTTTGAAAAGTGAATTTTAATTTTAATTCTGGATTACTATAGTTCTTTAGGTTATTTATTGGTTACCTTACTAACGTTTAAGTGATTTGAAACTGATTTGAAACTTATTGTAATACAGGTTGATTACTCCAAATTTACATACATTTTAATTTATTTAAGAAAAAGATTTTTAAATTGCCCATTGCACAGTCTTTTCTTCTTTCTGGAATACATCTTGCGATAACACAAAATTTCATTTTCTAATCCTCGATGCAGTTGCATACTTCCACTGATGTCTGGGTCTATATCTATCAAACACTGCCTGAAGAATTTCAAAAGCTTCTTAATTATTTTAATGTTATTTATTTTTCCGGCATTTTCTGCAAATTTCATTATTAAAAATTTCACGCTATCTTTCTGGAAAAAAAGGATAACTCATTTCGTGCTTAGCGCACTAATCAAAATTTTGCCCACACTAACCGAGGGAGCATCTAACAAAAGTTTATCGCACTTACTGAAAATCGCACTAACTGAAACCGCACTAAGCGAGAGATACCCGTATTTAGTTTAAAACAATTTTATTTCCAATTTAATTTTTTTCTTTTAAATTGGAACAGTTTTTCCCATTTTTAGCTATCAAATTAAGCTATCAAAATGATTATAGGACTGAACTTTAATTAGACTAAACATCTAAGCATCATGAGTCATAAAATATTTATCGGTTTTAATTAAATTAAATTTTTTACTGGCTTAATAAATCAGTTCTTATTAATTAAAACATTTATTTTTTAACGCCATACAATTAATTTAATATTTGTCCTACAAAATTATAACATTTGTTACTGTTTAATAATATAAAAAACTGTTTTTAGAAAGCACCACTAATCAATATTGCAGAAAACTCTTCCTATAAATGAAATGTGGCAGCGTTTTGACTTTGTTCGTCCCATGTTTAGACTTTAAAGCAATATCTCAAGATTTTGAGGAAAGTGTCTTCTTCGTAACTTATGTTCTCAAAACTATAATAAACTATATAGTAGTAGGTTTTTACTCGACATCTGGAAAAAAAAGACGATGTAATATATATGTAAAAAACTTTAAATATTTTAATCAATATAACTAGAGAGATTTATTGGGGGGCACTTGTAGATATTTCAGTTTAATTAAAATAGTACAGCTAAAATAGGAAATATAATTGTCATTTTTAGCTTCATATCTCCTAACATAACGGTCTTCATCTTTTAATGCTGGAGGACCACATCAACAAATATTTAAAGTTTCGCGGGCCACCCATAAAGCAACTAAACAGTGTAGGCAAGAAACGTTTTAATGCCTAGGCTACAAGTCCAGGGCCGAGTTGTATGTAAGCACTGCAGAATTACAAAATCATCATTCATAAAAATCTGTAACTTATATGCACACACCATATTTAATTTTATCACCAGAAATTCTACAAATTCATCTCAGTTAGTGGTAATACATAAAAAGGATAAAACAATCTATCTTGTATGCAACCAACGAGAGACAGGCCACGGTACTTCCATCCTTCTTGGCCATCATGTGATCAACATAGGCTGGTTACCACCAATAGTTGAACTGCCATGTGGGCAAGGTAGCTGAAAAGTAGTTGAGATCAGTGGAATCCTGTATGCTGTCCCTTTTTTGGGCTGCTGTTTTGCAGCATTCAATGCATTGAGGAAATACCTCAAGAGGTCTCACATTGACATTTGATATTCCCATAAACACTAGCGCCCCAGCGTTAACCCACGTCAAAGCGGGTTCAAGTGCAAGAATTTACTATTTTTTGCTCTTTTGGTGACTTTTTTTTCAAACAAATAAAAAAATCTGAAGTGACTCCACTCGACTTCCGGACACTCCGTACGTGTCCAGATAATAATAAACACACACACACAAATATGTATACACTATATTGCCAAAGGTGATTGGTCACTTGCGATTTTAGACGTTTTGTTAACTATCTAGAAAAATACACGAGGAATTAACCTGAAACTGCAGGTGTGTAAACAGTATAGTAAAACTTATACATTTCCGTGAATATTTCTTTCCGAAACCCCATAGGGGACTGTCAACAAATTGAAAAAGAACGAATATCTTTTGGATTACCTTGTAAAACCTAATGTAGCAAAAGTGTTCAAACTCGAGATTATTAATAAATGGTTTATTGTAATATACTGTGTTAATTTTTATGAAGATAGCATGTATACTCGAAGAGAAATTAAGGTTTTTATAAAAACCGACCCAAATTTCACCAAGTTTTTTGCTTATAATTTGCAGAGTTCTTAATATAAAAAAAAGTTATTTTGAGAAAATATGTCAAACAACATTGTACATAATACTCTGCAATCGGAATTAAAAAAATAATAAAAATTGGATGAAAAATGAGCAGGTTTACTAAAAAATGTTTCCCTGCGCATGCGCGAATGCAATCAAAATATAATATGCGTAATGCATTAGCTAAGTATATAGAGCAACTTTTGTGAAAGTCTCAAAATCATAGCTTGAAAATTCTGAAAATTATCGTCGATAGAATAAGCTCGAAATCCGTTGTTCCCAAAAAGAAGCAAAAATATGAGGGGTTGTATCAAATATCTGTTGATTAGTTTCAAGATAGCGTACACAATATTGCACGTACTACTATATTTGGATACAACCCCTCATCTTTTTGCTTCTTTTTGGGAACAACGGATTTCGAGCTTATTCTATCGACGATCAGCCTTTGCTATATCATACAAGGAAAATTCAATAATAATTTCCTTTAGATACTTTCAGAATAAAAATATATACAATTTAAGTTCAAAAATACTTCTACAAATGTCATGTTACACGTGCAAATTATTTTAAGTTATTAAAGAAAAATCATTTTCTAATATTTAGTTGCATATCCTTTAATTTTCAGGACTGCTTTAATTCTATAGGGCGTTGATTTTACCAGATTTTCTGTAATTTTTTTCTGAATTTTTATTGCATTCTGCAAGTAAAACCTCTTTCAACTATTTTTTTTATTTCCGATATCTTAACTGTTCACTCGCTGCTGTAAGATACTCTATAAATGCTCAATGGGATTTAAATCTGGACTTTGTGGAGGGGTAGTAAGTACGTGGGGGATATTACAGAGTAGCCATAATCGGGCAATATGAGCAGTGTGCTTGGGATCATTATCTTGGAATAGTCCTGCAAGACACCTAACTTGAATGCACTGTCCTTCATTTTTTTTTAAATATTTAAATATCCAAATCTGTCATGATAGTCTCAGTGAAATCTAAATTTCATACTCCTGAAGCTGACATACAGCTCCAAATCATTACACCTCCTCCACTACGCTTTAGAGTTTTTATCGTGTACTAGAACATTCAACCTGGGCTTCCTGGGATAGAGAATATAAGTAAAAACCATTTTTTTAATTGAAAACTCTAATAGATTTCTTACATTTAATAATTTATTTTACATTACCCCCTAACGACATCAAAGAGCATTTTTATATGAAAAACGCCAATTATATAGTTAAATAAAATTTTGAAATTTATTAAATGTGGTAATTTCGTATTGGCCTCTTTCCAGATGTTAACAGCCGAAGAAATCGCTGAAAATTTCGTTATCTACAGGAGTTTTTTTTAATTCTGATAATTTCAGCGGTTTTAAGCCCTTATTTCAATTACATGTCTGTTAAATTTGTGTTTTATTTATACTATTTTATTTATTGCTTAATAAAGTTTTAATTTCGTTATTGAATATTAGCTGGAAAAAATGCTGAACTTTTTATATTGCTTAAAGTGCAAACGGTTAATATTTTGGAATCGTCTGCAAGCGATAGATTTTTTAAAAATTCATGCTGGAAATTTAATTTAAGTGCTATAATAAATTAGTAAATTGCGATACTGTTTTCAAACAAATTCCATTTGAAAGTAGATTTTTTCCCCTTAGTGTTAAAATTAAAAATATGCAATGTTTAGAAAAAAAAATTCAGTAGCAAAAATCGCAAAACCGAAATTTCATGTGTTGCCATTCGCAAAATGACGTCAACATGGACACGTTTGTCCTTTATAATATAGATTTAGGGTTCAGTTCATCACCCTTTCTCCTCCAAACTCTAATTCACCCCATTCATGCTGAAAATATTAAACTTAGATTAAGCTAAAAAATATTACCTGTTTCCAGGAGTCGGATGCAAGTAAATATTTTCTGGTACACCCTATTATTTTCTTTCTGTTGATCGGAGAGATATACAGTTTCCTCCTTGCAGATTTTTATATAAACCCAGCATCATCAATGACTCTTCTGATAGTTTCTTCATGTACTATTTTATCCCCATACTTATGCAAATCTAGCACTGATTTACTTTCTAGCACTGCTTGAGGGATTTTCAGAAATGCAGCATTTAATTACTCTAACAACTCTCACTGCTAATTTTTTATTACGGCTGTTTCGAGCTTTATTTTCAATCCTCTTTTCTTTTATGTACCGATTAATTACCTTTTGGGTGGTGGAACGGTTTCGAGACATTATTTCAGAAATCTCACTATGGGATTTATCCTTTTTTTCATGAAGATTAACACTTACTTTTCTTTCCTCTGCTGTAAGTTTTTTCGCGCCATTTTTTTGGACTCAGATTAGTTCTTTTTTGCTGCGATAACAACAGGTACATTTAACTTTGCTGTGGATACTGTGGGACTACGACTATATTCAGTGAAATATGCAAATAAGTGAAAAATTTGAAATTTTATGCCAATGTACCATGATTTTTGTGAAAGTATTTTTGAACTACTATAATAATTTTCTAATATTTTTTCAGTAATTCAAAGAAAAATTTCTATTGATACTTCATTGTATAATGTAACAAAGGATGCTAATTAATTATTTCCGTTTGTTAACTAGTTTTATTTCTGTTCACAATGGTAAAATTTGCATATTTTACAAGAACTCTGTACTATGACTTTTGAGGAACACTGTAGGTATTCAGGCTGGAGAGCTTACTTTCGTTTCACGGTAAAGTGTGGGAAACAAATTGTGCTCTGACGCAAATAAAATTATCAGTGCGCATTTTTAGGGGTTAATAGTAAGATTGATATCCTATTCAGATAAGACAAAAGTAAATATTTTAAACATTTTCTTGTTTTGGGAAAATAGTGAATTGGTAAATGTTATGCTGGTCAACAACGACACTGATTGCGCCATCTGCACTTCCAGGTGAACAACCTCTGTCAAAATCGCTAAATTCTCCGATAGTGTAAGATAGCTTTTATTTATTCTCAAATAATGAAATCAACCAATCGAGATAAATTTTAACATTCAATGCCTGGTTCCATACTTGTTTACAAATATCGACATATAAGTAGGCAATTTTATTCTCGAAATGACTAGAAACAAATATGATTTGTAATTATTCTTTATCCTGTGGTATTATTAAATACATTTTAAATTTGAACATATTAAGAATGGACACTTAATTAAACCTATCACTGATAATGATTAATTGATATAACGCTCTTAAGATTCACGTTCTAAACAACGACATCATGCTATTCCAGGTGAAAGTGTGCCCAGAAAAAAACTTGATTTATGACAATTAAAACAGCTATATCTATTTTGATAGAGAATTAGCATTAGATATTCAATACAATTTGAACATGTTATCCTCGAGAATAAAAAGAATAAAGACATTTTTTAATACAGGGATGACAAGATTACGAGATTAAAGCTTGATATCAGTCAGACCGCAAATACCCGTCTCCAATGTTAAACCTATGGGCTTGGAATACATCCATAATTTTCAAATTTCTCCTCGAAAAACTAAAATTGTTTCCTTCTTTTTACTGTATGCTCTTCTTGATGAATCTTTTTTTCTTTATTATTTGACAAAATATTTCTAAAATACGTAGTTAGCTATATATCGTGGTAAAATCTTATTTACAACTGGTCTGCTTCACTTATATATTAACACTTAGCATAACAGGAAAAATAAGGTAAAAATTTTAATTATCAGAGAAGAAATCTGAAAAATACGGATGCATTCCAAGTCCGTACGCTTAACATTAAAGAGGGGAATTTGCGGTCTGACTGATGAGGAACCTTAAAAATGAATGTATTAGTTGGATAGCAGGGTACGAAAACTCTACATACCCGAACATGTACACCTGCAAAGTTTTTCGTATTTTGAGTATAACTATTCCGGAATAGAAGAATATTTTTATTCAGGAGTATTCACTCAAAATACGGGAAACTTGACAGGTATGTAGATTTTTCGAACAGTAGTGTATCGTGTACTGGAGCATGTAAAATTCTCAGAACTATGATCACGGTTTTTATGAAACGTAGACATTATAAAGGAGAATGGAGCTAATGGGACACGGAGGTTAACAGAACAAGTGGATTTCCTAAAATAAATCGGTTAAATGTTCAGGTTTTTGTCAAACGATACCAGTGCGTTACATAAGCATATCTATTTAAAAATATTTTTCCATTAGCTAGTTGCAAAGTAAGAAGAAAAACATACCTAGGCCTAACTGTGGGGATTTTTATTTTGATGTTTAATAAATATTTGTTTTTAAACACTTTCCAAGACAGTTGAAAAGTGTTTAGGAATTCGGTTTGTCTGGCCGTCTGTCTGTCTGCCCGTGCTCTACTCTAACTCGGATAACTGTACTCTGATTGCAATGTAATTTATATACGTTATTGAGGTTTACCATGGCATGTTCAGTATTGAAAATGAAGTGTTTAGCATCTATAGTTCACTTACAGAGGCACTCAAAAGTATTCCGTTACAATATGGTCTATGGGAGAAAATCATTTGCGGTGTATATTAATGGTGCTGCGCTATTTTAAATATAATGAAATTTATATACATTATAGAAGTACACTTCAAGATGGTTACTATAGAATATGTTATGTGCAACACTTACAGTTCGTTTATAGGGGCATTCAAAAGAATTCCGTTATATTATGGTACGAGGGACGTTCCGCATCTATGTTTCGTTATTTTTTTTACACGAAAACTTTATTTCCAAAGTAAAATACACCATGGCATCATGAACTATACACCTTAGACTATTTTTGGACATAGTGGCTACCGACATTGAGACATTTTTCGTGGCGAGCAATCAGTTTGAAGAAACCACTCTGGTAAAACTCAGTGACCTGCGATGCAAGGGTTGCCGTCCACCTCAGCATTGTTTTGAAAATGACGTCCCGAAAGTGCGGCTTTCAATGCAGGGAACAAGTGAAAGTCCGATGGGCAAGATCGGAGCTGTAGGCCGTGGGATTCAATCTCTCCCATCTGAGGCGAAGAATCTGATCTTGTGTGAGCCTTGCTGTGTGTGGTTTTGCGTTGTCGTCCAAGAGCACAAAACCTTCTCTCAAGAGCCAGGGGAGTGTATTCTGGTATTATCGGAACGCTGAAACGGGTCAGAAAAAGTCCTCTTAGCGACAATTTGCTATTCCGGTGTAGTAGAGTCGAAATTTCGCCTATCGGAGTCGGTTGCTTTTCGTCGGCGTTTTGCCGAGTGCTTCAAGGGTGTCGAGATCGCAGCGGCAAGGCTCGGAAAGATTTTTTGTTTTACTTTGGGGGGGTTGGGGCGCTTGTTTAACATTAAAAAATAGAAAGAGGGCAGAGTCTTTTAATTACCAGGGTTCGTAAATATCATGACATTTTCGAAAACATAAAAAAATCTGACATTTTGATATATGTCCGATATTTTCAAAATAGTCAACTTATTGATGTTTAGAAATTTTTCCATACTTAATATAATTAGAAATTAAAATATATTACACTTAGCATGAACACTTGTAGGATTTAATATTAAGGAAATGTTGTTTAATACAACAAAATTTGAAATATAAAATAGTTTTTGTAATTGAAAAATTGGAAAGTAAATGTAAGTTTGTCTGCTTTTTCATTCCTTAACCTATTGTATAGTACTAAACTAAAGCCTGAAAAGATTCTTTCTTATGAAGATTTAAATAACTTATCTAAATTTGACAGTGTATCTTTCAGTGGGTGTTCTACATTTACAAATTCAGCTTCAAACGTAAAGGTTTTTATTATATATATATATATATATTTTTAATTTTCAGTAATAGCCCTGAAGAATTGCAAAATATGCTAAAAGATTTGGCAGAAGCTAGCATTAATGTGGGATTAAAAATAAATTTGGAAAAGACTAAGGTGATGTTCAATTCATTTGCATCAAAAAAGAAAATCGTCTACAACAACACTGAGATTAAAGATGTTGAAAGTTATGTGTACCTTGGACAAGAAATATCATCAGACAACAGTATCATGAATGAAATCAATAGAAGAATAAGAAATGGATGGAGTGCTTTTGGGAAGAACAATATTATTCTGAAGAGTAACATGCCTCTTTGTTTGAAAAGAAAGGTGTTTAACCAATGTGTTTTGCCTGCACTAACTTATGGAGCAGAAACTTGGACACTAACAAAACGGATGGTACAAAGATTACAAACAACACAGCGAAGTATGGAAAGATGTATGCTAGGCATAACCAGAAGAGACCGAAAGAGAATAACGTGGATAAGAAGTCAGACGAAAGTTTTTGACATCATCGAGAGAATTAAACGGCTAAAATGGAAATGGGCTGGGCACATTGCAAGAAGACAAGACAATAGATGGAGCACAAACACCCTACAGTGGTATCCCAGAGATGTAAAACGACCAAGAAGACGACCTCAAGTAAGATGGAGTGACGAAATCAGAAAAGTGGCCGGTGTTAATTGGATGACTAAAGCACTAGACAGGCAACAATGGAAAAATCTGGGGGAGACCTACATCCAGCAGTGGATTGAAAACGGTTGATGATGATGATGATGATATATATATATATACAGTAACCTCTCACTTATACGACTTTCAGGGGACCGTAGAAAAAAGGCGTATAACTGAGAGAGTCGTATGAGTGAGAGACCATCTTATTATACAAATTTCAAACTTTATATGCATTAATTATTTTACCTATATTGAAAACGATAAGTTTTGAGTACTAAGAACAGATTTTAACAAAATTTATTAAATAATATTAAAAAATAAAATATAAAATGTATTTTCCAAAGTTCACAAAATAGTTCACTCAGCACTATGTTTATTTTGAAGATTACAGATCAGATTTTCTCAAAAAATGAAGTGATATTAGTTTGTGTCTGTCGTCGACGAAAAGAGAAAATGTCTTTTTCAAAGTCTATTAAAGCTTTTAAGCTATTTTGGGAATAATCATTTTTGTGGATATAATTCTTTAATGTATTTAAAACGGCACTTACTTCTTAAAAATTTACAACAGCAGGAACATTGCTCTCATAATCGTCACCCTCCTCGCTCACGTCTTCATTATTAATATCTTCAAAGATTTCTCATTAAACGATTCCCATACGGTCTCAAAATCGGCTTCATTCGTTGAAATAGCAGTTTGGTCTTGTGAAAAACCACGTTTCCTAAAACAATTCTTAACTGTCTGCGATGTCACATTTTTCCATGCAGATGATGTAAGATGCAAAGCATCTAAAATGGAAATTGCTTTAGCTTCCTTTTTGTTTACTCGATCAAAAATAAAACGACAAATCAAACTTCTTTTGTAGTTTACTTGAAATTCTTTATAATCCCTAAATCTAATAGCTTTAATATATTTGTAGAATTTGCTGGCAAAAATCGAGCTTTAATTTGTTGCAGAATTGGTAGATCTTTCACATCTGGATGTGATGGACATTGATCTAGGAAAGTGCATTTTACAATAACCCTGATTTCTCACTCTGTACTATACAGAGACGTGATCTGCAGGAGGTTACTTGACTTTTGTTAATCGGTTTTGTTAAATGGCAGGCAGAAGAAAAATTTTATACAATCACCTTCCCGCCATAGATTTCATCGTTAATAACACACCAAGGTAGATAAGAAATGTCATTCATTATTGATAAACACTTTAACAATAGTCAAAAGGATAAAGGTAAGAAATATTAATGATTTGTACTTTATAATTATTATAAAAATGATTTCTTGAGGGAGAAATGTAAAATCGCCTGCACCGTTTAAAACGTCGTATAAGTGAGAGAAGCAGACGTATAAGTGAGAGAAGTTTAGCACTATTTCCCCTAAAGCGTGGACGGGACCAAGAGAATTCGGCGTATAACTGAGAGAGTCGTATAACTGAGAGTCGTATAAGTGAGAGGTCACTGTATATATATATTGGGGGGGGGGGAGGGTCGCTTAAGTCACTGGCAGAGCAAAAGTTTTTTGTCTACAAAACGGTACAGTTAATGAAATTATCATGTACACAGGTTTTGAACAATTTATTTATGCTGGAAGTATAAAAAAAATCCGAGTATATATTATATTTGATATCAAATATCAAAATATCGAAATTAACAAACATAATACTATTTTTAAAATATCGGATATATATCAATATCAACGAACCGTGTTAATTACAAAATGTTATTTTCTTACAAGAAGCTTCTTTACAGATCCTTTGAAAGTTTTTTGACTCCGATATCTGTATATTCTTTTTTTTCTTATCGGTAAAAAATGTGCAACTAATTTACTAACAAATTTGATTAATAAATCTATATTAATCCAGACAGCAAAAAAATAAATAAACTTTCAATTACATAAAAAGGAATCACAGTTCAAACACGGAAAAAAAAAACACCAAAAATAACAAAAAACAATGCGTGTATTTTGGACTTGTAAACAAATTAAAAGTTTAGGCGGAAAGACACGACAGCTGACACTTTTTTTTCTGTTTAATATTAAAGCTGTTCTCTAATTAAAACTGTCTATTTTCTGACACATTCCTGAGTTCATTTTTATTCGTAAACGCAGAAAATTGGTAGGTTTTCTTATTCCGAAACTGTGAAATCGAATAGCATTTCTCATTTCTCGATAAAGGCAAAGGATCTTTCAGAAAATGCAGACAAAATAGGCATTTTGAAACGAAATTCCGAAAGCGACACTCGAAAAAGGTCGTCATAAGACAACAGTCGCTTATAACTCTAAATGTAATACATTTATCTATCTATATAGATAATAAAAATAAATAAAAGACGCTTTTCGATTCCAAATCACTTCACTTGTCATATCTGATAATTTTATGCTTTTACGTTTAAATATAAGTCTGTAAATGTTCAGTGCCCGATCAAGCAAAGAAGGCCAGACCCTCTTCCTATGCTGTCACATGGTCTCTTTCGTCGAACTGCGAATCTGAGTTTGTCGTGATTTGTATTCGTATAACCTCGGGCAAGCCGGTCTGCTGCTACTCTCTCTTGTTCGGCGCTCTGCGCATGCGTCATTCCTCCCCCGCTGACTCCTTCCGTCGTTGAACCAGCAAAGGGTCATGGGTGTGGATTCTTATGGCGATTACTTGTTTCACTTGGTGTATCATCTTCTCTTTTAAAAAAAAAAAAATGACGAAACTTACTTTCGGAACGTCCCTCGTATATGGAGAAAATCATTTGCGGTGTATTTTAAAGATGTTACACTTTTTCAAACGTGATGAAATTGGTATGAATTTCTGAGGTGCCTAAAACATGTTTTCTGTAGAATATGGAGTGCAAAGTATTTATCATTCATTTACAGGATCACACAAAATAATTCAATTATATAATAGTGTACGGAGAAAAACTGTTTGCAGCTTATTTTAATTATGTTGCACTATTTCAAACATGATGAAATTAATATTACTGAGGATTACCACAAGATGCTTGCTGTAGAAAATGATGTGCATAAACATTTGTCATTCATTTACAGGGACACATAAAACATTTCCTATACAGTACGGTATCCAAAGTATTGTATATTAGGGGTGATTGCTAGAAGTGCGGTTACAGTTATGGTATGCGTTTTTACGTTTGACTAAATTTTTGCCTACTACGTGGTGTGTGTAAACTCGATAGATCATATACAGGGCTCACAAAACAATTAGTAAGCATTACTGAGGATGGGCGTGACTTGCTTAAAGGTATTTATTAATTTGAGTTACGCATTTTCAAGCTCAACTATAGTATACTAAGAGTTGTTTGTAGAATATAAATAAAATCATATACAGGACCATGCAAATAACTGGATAAATGGCCGCCTAAAGAACAGTCATTCCTGGAGGTGTGATTTCGGTAGTTTTAAATATGTTTTTGTCTGAATTAAATTTTAGCTTAATATGTGGAATGTATAAAAATCTGTAGGTAATATTGAGGGCTGTAAAAAAGAATTAAAGTAAGTTTCTGTCTATTGGTAGAAATGGCAGAATGTGAATTTTGAACTCTATTATGCATTTTCTTACTAAAATAAATTTTAGTATACTACGTAGAAGATATACAAAGCTATAGATCAGAGACAGGTCTGTATAAAAGAATTGCAGCAGTTTTCCAGCTATGAGCGGTAATTGCGAAAATATGGTTTTTAAATGTATTATGCGTTTTCTAAAATGCTTACTTAGGTATCTTCTTTACCTTATTAAACGGCGAAGTTTTGTTAAAGTATTCTGGAAGTGTTGAAAAGTGTTTCGTAATCTACGCATGACGCATTATTTTTATTTTTTGTTAAAATATTTTTAAAAAGAAATAGAGCTGTTATAACACTTGAAGTTGCCTATTTAGGAAACATTTATGTTTAATTAATGTGTTCTATTAGACCCATTAGACCCCAGAGTCGGGGTCTAAGAAAACAAATTTCATTTCACAAAAATAAGTCTATTTCACTTCAACTAATTAAGCTATGACTAACATATTTTGTCTATTAATAGAAACCTGTTTAAAGAAATTATCTGTTAAAAAAAAATCTCGGAGTTTAATAAATTACCCTCTGTGTTGTAATAAGAGACTGATCTTCCAACACTCGGATAAAAACTGTGATACTGAATAGTGTTATAGAAGGAACACTTAAAAAAAAAAACTCTTTCGGGATAGTTTGTCGAAATAATAGATAGGAAATACACAGTCAGCGGGACAAATTTATCCTGTTCCTAAGTTATGCATTTTGGGAAAATAGCAGCTAACGGGCTGAAATTGGGATTGAACGTAGGAAAGAGGCCATAATATGTCCATAATAATATATTATATTAGGATATAGTGGAAATAAGGTTCGCAAATAAGACGCACACGGCCAAATAAGAGACTAAATTTGAAATTAAAGGTTCTCTCACTGATCTTTATTCGTGAAGGTTGTGCTTTTTGTGTGTAGCTTCGTAAACCAGCATTGGTCATGTACATATACAGGCTTCGCACGCTCTTAAGCCGCGCCCCATTTTATAAGGACTCTGCCACCAGTATAATTTAAAGATCAATTTCTTCCTAATCATATTCAAGATTCATTAGGTAGAAGATAGTTTTATGTGATTACTGGTGGAAGAGTCCTTACAAAATGGGGCGTGGTTTAAAAGCGTGCGAACCCCGATATAAAATATATGCATGACTAAATTTATGCGTAAAAGAGACACATCCTATATCCTATCAAACGGATAAAACGAGCAATTTTTGTCAGACGAGGAAAAGTCATATGAAATGACTTTAGCATGCGAAAAAGTGAGAAAAGCTATTGTGATGGGTCCAGATGTTATAATAAAGTAGTAGTAGGAATAGCCTTTAAATCAATCGCTCTCATATATCACTAAAACGAATTTATTAAATTGAAAACGTCAAATCATGAAAAAAAAACATTTTTCTGGATTAAATGAGATGTCGCAACAATAATTAAATAATTGGGTTCTTGTAGCTTGTGATCAAAAATCAATTACAGAATAGTCCAGTGATTTTCAAAGTCCGTTGTTTACGACGTAAAACAAATGCAACGTCCACTTTAAAAAGGGAGCGAGAGAAATGTGTCCTCGCTAACAGGGCCCTTCCTAAGCAAAGTCTAAGATAAATAATCTCTCGAAAAGAGGACGGGGATAAATATCTTCGCTGTCCTTACTGTATTGGAAACTGTCAAAACTTAGCACGCAAGGATGTCTTGGAACACCCTCAAAAACGTAAACTAGAGAAATTCCTTCTCTACGGTTACCCTTCACACTAGGTTTCCCGAAGTCTTAATGAAACAGAATATGTTTCTCACTCGATAGATCAGGCTGATATATCTCAACCTTGAAACATTAGCCAGGATAGGCTCATCCGTCGGGTGTCAAAGACAACCGCTTGAATATATTCACCCGGAGCTCCGTTTCGCGGCTCTGTTTTTCCAGGATCAGATTGACTGAATCCTAACTTCGTTCTCTAAATGAACTAACTTGCCCTTTTCTTTCTAATATCTCTCTTGATCTTCATCTAGAAAAATGGAGGTTCCTCTAGCCAATAGAAGCATTGAAAGGTGGGATCACTGACAAAGTCCATTATTATTGGAGAAGGAAGGTTTCTCCTTGTGTCTCACTGATATCACTTTTGCTTTGGGACCCCTCTATCCTCGTGGGAACGGACGGTGAGATGAAACGTTTTGCCCTGAGTGCTTTTATTATTCTTGCTGTCTCAAAACCTTCAAGATGGAAGATTGGCTATGATGAAAGAAAGTTTTGATACACCGGTCGATTAGTGGAGTTAGTTCAAAATTTGTGAAAAATCTATAATACATGGGATTTTCCTATACTTGGATTTAGGCTGCAAAATCGAGTAAAAATCTATAATACATGGGATTTTCCTATACTTGGATTTAGGCTGCAAAATCGAGTGAGAATTAGTGAATTTCTCACTCGAAGAAAATAATCATTCGAATGACAGTTTCATGCGATTCACTCGAGTGATGAAACAGCGATGATTCAGATACAGAGGAGATGAGTCATTTTATCCAGACGAGAAATAATCGGACGAATTGTCCCGATTGTGCCCAAAAGCATACCTAACAATCTCCCTCTTCCCCTTTTTCATCAACTAAAATGAGGAATTTTGTAAGTAAAAGAATTAAACTAATAACCACATAACGCGAAACATTTCATTAAACATCTGTTCTGGTAGTATTTATCTTGATAAAACAAAAAGAAGATATGCCATCATTCGAGGAAAATAAGCGAACAGGTGATTGTTTCGGTTTAAATTTCTATAATCGAGATATTCGAACGATTAGTAATAATCCAATTGTTCGAATGCTATCTCAAAGCTACTCTCGTGTAGATTGTTAACTCCTGTCTACAATTCATAAGTACGTACTACCTGTAGCACATCCTACTAACTACTACGAGAGCACATGGAAAACCCTTCTAATGATAGGGCGTCTTTTTGCATCAGATGAAGAACATTTTTTTTTAAATTGCAAAGCCTTGTGTTAGCTTTTTTATAGTGTATTTAAGAAATGTGTTTCCTTGATATTATGAGACAAAACATCAAAAATTCTTTTGTCTTGACGCTCTAAACATACTCTAATAAAATTTTGCTTAAATTCAAGCCTTAAAATTACTTGGGCGTAAACGGGTTAAAAGAAAGAAAAACTGAAAATTAAGATATCGTTAAGAATTGTTTAATGTAGTAAGAATAAGTGAATTTTGTCCGTTTAAAAAAGTGGGACTTGCACCCCATAGGAAGGGAGGGGGTAGTTTAATTTTTAATGAAGGTAATTCTTGATAAGTTATTAACAGGAAATTTTTCACAGTTCTAGAAGGTATGAGGGCTCCTACACAGTATATAAAATTATATTAGGACATAAACATTAAAAAATAAATAAAATTAGAGTGCACATGTCGGAGCTCAGCTTGTAGCAAAAGAGAAAGGAGTGTCTACTAATAGAAAGGAGTGGTGATAGGTAATTTATAACCAGAATGAAAACCATATTTAAATTCTAAATTTTTCTCACACTTATTTCTTTTAGTCAAAAATCCTAAGTATAAAATAAGTTTATTATTCAATAGATACTTTTACTTTATTATATAGTAAATAAATGATATTACAGAAAACAGCTTGCATTAAAATTATCTTATTTTCAAACATTTCAGTTTTCGATTATATATGTTTTAAATCCTTATTTACCGATTTTTCATATCAGTTATTATTATTATTAACTTCCATGGGTGCCATGTTTTTTAGAAGCTTCTTTAGATCAAGTAAATGAAATTGTAGACTTCCTCCATGTGAATAACATTGCACTAAATAATGAGTATTATCACATAAATGGCATTATGATTTTAAAATATGTAGGTGGGACATAGACAAAAAAAAGTTGGTAACCACTGGTTTAAAAACTTTCGTGAAAAAACACCCTATTTTGAAAAAAAAATAATGATCTAATTTTCAATACACAAGATTCTTATAGAAATAAAATAATAGAGGATCAATTTAAAAATTGTACAGTCATCCCGAGTACATTCATCCCATTGTGTAGTAAATCCCAAGAGTTTAAAAATATACTAAATTAAAATGTTTTATGTGAGATTTTCTTACCTACAGATCGACATTCAGGACAGTCATGTTGAAAAATACACTGATCAGCATGTTTCTGGGCAACTGTCGCTAGTTCTTCGTCCCATACCTGAAAAACGTGCAAATATTTTACCATAATTTTCTTTACGTTATACAGTTTAAGTAAACAGATAACTAATAGTTCATATTTTAATTTATTATATTTATAAAGCAATAAAAATTTGTAGACCAGTGGTGGCTTGTGAGGTTCATTTCCCCCCTACCCAAAATTTTACTGGCCTATGTTTATTTATCGTAGAAAATTAAATTACTTCATTTTTAGACAAATTTATGCCACATTTTTCAATATATTTTTTTTTAAGCACTTGCTATTTAATTATGTATTTTCGGGAAAACAATGCATCTATAAATACGCTATAATAAAAATTAAAATTAACACCCCCCCCCCCCCCCCCCGCCGCGAAATATTTTTCAAACTACGGCCCTGACTAATAAGTAATAGTCTATTGTTACTTATTACAAGAAGGGTTTAGAAGGAAGTTTGAGAATAAACACTCTCTTTCAATAAATAAATAAATAAATAAATAAATATCAAAAGGAAATATTATCAAAGTGATTTCTAACCCTTTTTAACACTTTCCAACATAGTTGAAAATTGTTTTTTAATTTGGTTTGTCTGTCTGCCGTCTGTCCGTCTAACCGTACTCTAACTCTCGTAAATATACTCGAATTGCCATGCATTTTTTATATGTTATTGTGGATTACTATAGAATGTTCGGTTTTGAAAATGAAGTGTGTAGCGTTTACAATTCATTCACAGGGACACACAAAAGAATTCCGTTACAACCTGGTCGGTGACTTAGTAAAAACGCAACAGAAATGGAATTAGATATGAGGAAAGTAGGGGGAAAATAGTGAAGGTATCAATAACAAAAAAGAGATAGATATTGGAGAAAAAGTTTCGTTCATACCCATAAACCTTATGGTCTATGGGGGAGGGGGGGGGGAATCGTCTGCGGTGTATTTTACTGATGTTACGAGATTCCAAACGTAATGAGATTGATACGCATCACTGACATGGACTCCAACATGCTTTCTTGGGAGTATAGAATAAGTAGCATCTATATTTCGTTAGGGAGACACACAAAAATATTCCATTACATTATGAACTATGGGGAAAATCATCTAATTAATCATGCTATGATTAGTCAAACATAATGAAATTAAAAAGGATCACTGAGGTACACTGAAACATGTTTTCTATAGATTACCGAGTGCGTCACATTTATCGTTCATTTACAGAGACTTACAAGATAATTCGGTTACAGGACTGAATATGATCGACAATTGATAGTTGTGTTATGCGTTTTTCATATGAGTTAAATTCTAGCTTAATATGTGTTAAGCATAAAAATCTGTAGATAACATACAGGGTTGTACAAAAAATTCCAGTACATTTCTGTCTATTGGCGGAAATTTCTGAAAGTGACTTTTCAACTGTGTTATAAAAGTTTTCTAACAGGATCGAATTGTATAGTATATGCAAATCTTTTGAATATATACAGAGCTGCACAAAAGAATATGATTACCTTTCTGACTATGGACGGTAATTGCTGAAATTTCGGTTTCAATTGTGTTATGCATTTTCTAAATTGTTTACTTAAATCCCCCCCCCTTCCGGGATTTCACTTGTACAAGGGCATTTCGAAAAGTAAAGATACACCGTACGCCGGAGGAAAAGAAAAGTTTTGGCAAGCAAGTTGGCAACACAGGTGTTAAGCTTGAACCGTTAGCTTTCTCCTCGCGGTCGTTCGGCATTTCAACGTTGATTCTGGTTGGAGTAGGTCGTGTTTAAAATGGTTCCGCCGATTCAGAATCCCGCCAAATGCGAAGTGCGCTCCGTCATACGCTTTCTTCATGCAAGAGGTCAGCGACCAGCGGATATTCACAAAGAAATTTTTTCTGTCTTTGGGAACATTAGGAATCGACAAAATGTAACCAAATGGTGTCGTCATTTCTCTGAAGGTAGGACCGATGTTCATGACGAATAAAGAACAGGTCGGCCATCTGTGATCTCTGATACCCTTCTTCAGAGAACGGAGGAAGCAATTCGTGCGAATAGACGTCTCAAATTGAAAGAATTGCATCAGATCATACCGGAAGTGTCAATGACAATTCCACGACGATGATGAGATCAAAGAAGAAGGTGAAATGTGGTTCCGACAACAGGCGGAAACCTTCTATGACTGTGGGATACAAAAGCTTGTGCCCCGACTTAACAAATGTTTGGATAACGGGGTGATTATGTCGAAAAATAATAAATATAATCCAGTTAATAAGATGTAACTTACGTTTGCTAAATAAATGTTTTTTTAAGGAATGCGAGCCATTGTATCTTTACTTTTCGAAATGCCCTCGTACTCTAAAGTGGAAGCTGAGTTCCCGGGGCGGTCATCCCTTGTCATCCCTTGTTTACTTAAATCTTCTTTCACTTATGAAATGGTTATGTTTCGTTACAGTGTTCTGGACATGTTGGAAAGTGTTTCATTATTTATACTACTTGACGCATGATTTTTCCTTTTTATTGAGATTCAAATCAGTGTTTATCATTTTGTTTACAGATTACATTGATTATTTTAATTATTTTGCAACAGTTCTTTCACATAGAGAATTTTTTTCAATGGGTCATCCATTAGTTACGTCACACTTCAAGAGGGTTCGGGGTAGTACAAAATGTGTGACACGTTTTTTTTTTCCGTTAATCTTAGGTATTTTTTTCTTTTTATTTGCAACAGCTTCAAGTACAAAGGATCTAGCGGTTTAATAGTATTTATCTCAGTAGATAATAGATCGTATATAATTTCATTCTGCATAAAACTCGTCATTCTAATATTCGTCATTCTAATATTCGAAGAATTGCGTTTTCCTCTTGGTTACATATCCGGAACAATTTTTCCACTTTAAGCCTCTTACTTTTTGATAACATTACATATTGCAACATTAAATATCAACAAGAACGAAAAATCATGCGTCAAGCATAGATTATGTAACACTTTCCAACGCTTCCAAAATAATTTTACAAATCATTACCGTTTAATAAGCTGAAAGACAACATCTAAGTAAACAATTTGGAAAACGCATAACATATTTAAAAACTTAATTTCAGGAATTTACAACATATACAATATTCGGAAAATATCCGAATACTTTTATTCAGCTCTGTATATGATCTATAGATTTGTATATATACTACATAAGATGCTAAATTTTAGTTCAGTTAGGAAACGCGTAGCACAGTTTAAAATTCTTCTTCTGAAGTGTCTGTCAATAAACGGAAATGTGTTCGCGAACTTTTGTGCTGCCCTGTATATGAAATACAGAATTTATACACACCAAGAAATAGACAAAAAGTGAGTTAAATTTAAAATCGCGTTCAGTAACTTAAAACGCACTTCCAGGAATTATTGTTAACAGACAGTAGAGAATTTTTTTGTGTGTCCCTGTAAATGAACGATGACTGCTATACACACAATAATCTGCAGTAAGCCTCTTGTAATGCACTTTATATATAGATTTCAATGCGTTTAAAATTGTGAAACATTATTTAATTAAACCGCAAACGATTTTTCTCCATAGACGTAATGTAACGGAATTCTTTTGACTGTCCCTGTGAAGTAACTATAAGTGATATGCACACCCTATTCCATATTAAGCTTCTAGTAATGCACCTTAGTGATATACATCAATTACAATGTATTTGAAATTGTGTAACATCATTAAAATAAACTGCAAATGATTTTTCCCCATAGACCGTAATGTAACGGAATTCTTTGAGTGTACCTGTAAAAAAAACTATAAGGGCTACACACTTCAGTTGAAATAGGGAACATACTATGGATAACGACAATAACATATAAAAATTGCAGCGCAATCCCAGCATATTTACGGGAGTTAGAGCACGGACAGACGGCAGACGGCCAGACAAACCGAAGTCATAAACACTTTTCAACTAGGTTGGAAAGTGTTAAAAAGCCATTACTTTCACCGAGGTTTTTAAAAGCTTAATAGAATAATTCTATTCGGAGAATAAACATAGCCTCCCATTCATAACTTCATAAAAAGCACAATTTTACATGTATGTAAACAAAACTTTCAGATATCAGACGAAAACTTATACTAACAAAAACGTAATTGCTATGAAAAGAAATTTTTCTAAGCAAATATTTCTTTTCTTTTTTTCCATATAGCAAAACAAATTTGTTTAAGAAAATGTGCTCTGTATGTCTTAATTTTGTAAATTAAAATCAATTAAACAAAAGCCAAGCTAATCGAAAAAGAGAAAGGAAAATTTTTAAACACATCACTTATCATTATATAACTAACAATTATTTAAAACATAATTATATTTCTGAATAAAAAGAAGAAATACGTAGTTTTAAGATATTACAGAATTATGAAATAACAAAAATTTTTAAACAAATTTTAAAACGAAGACAGTATTTGAATGATAATGCTTATATTCTACAAATTAATTGAAAGGGTTTATTTTCGTCCGTAGTAAATAATATATCTTTCATTGCCTGTGTGTCTATACCATACTTATTCCATATTTTATCAAAATCTTAGGAAAGTTATGCAGTTTACTTGTGCTTTAAGTGCTTTAAAAGTTGTAGCGCCATCTTCAATTTATGAAGAAAACTAATTATTTGAAGCAATTTATTTCCTTTTCAGATTTACTTAAAACATACTTCCGTTTTCTTAAGCAATGTTTTATGTCACAATCACAAGTTTATCTATCCATGTGTATAGGAATCAAATATTCAATTTCAGAATCAATGTAAGGTAGCTGTGCTTTTTTTTAATTTACTGCTGCATTATATTGTAGTTGATTGTCAGTTGATCATTAAACATTCGGGTGCTTTGTTTTGTAAAATATAGAATTACACTGGTAAATATGCAACTCAGTTTTTATCATGTCTCAATTTTTTATGTATGTATGGGTGAAATGTATATTTAATATCAGTTTAAAGTAAATTATTATTATTTTTTTTTAAGTAGAGCAGTTAGATGCAGGGCCTATTTACCGAATAGGCCCGTAAAGCCCAAGCTTACCCACCGAAATACAAAGAGGGAGCCAAATTTAAGTTTCAAAACTAATTTTTAGGGGGGAAAAAATTCAGTCAGGGTAAAAAATGTATTTTTAGCACTTTCCAACCTAGTTGAAAAGTGCTTATGACTTCGGTTTGTCTGGCCGTCTGCCGTCTGGCCGTCTGGCCGTGCTCTAACTCCCGTAAATATGCTCGGATTGCTCTGCAATTTTTATATGTTATTGTTGTTATCTATAGCATGTTCCCTATTTGAACGGAAGTGTGTAGCACTTATAGTTTTTTTACAGGGACACTCAAAAGAATTCCGTTACATTGCGATCTATGGGGAAGAATCATTTGCGGTTTACTTAAATAATGTTTCACTATTTTAAACGCATTGTAATTTATATATATTACTAAGGTGCATTAGAAAAAGCTTAATATGGAACAGGGTGTGCATAGCACTTATAGTTACTTTACAGGGACAGTAAAAATAATTCCGTTACATTACGTCTATGGAGAAAAATCGTCTGCGGTTTATTTAAATAATGTTTCACTATTTTAAACACATTGAAATGTATATAGATCACTAAGGTGCATTAAAAGAGACTTACTACGGAATATTGTGTGTATAGCAGTCATCGTTCATTTACAGGGACACGCAAAAGAATTATCTACTGTCTGTTAACAATAATTCCTGGAAGTGCGTTTTAAGTTATTGAACGCGATTTTAATTTTAACTTGCTTTTTGTCTATTACGTGGTGTGTATAAATTCTGTAGATCCTATACAGGGCAGCACAAAAGTTTGCGAACACATTTCTGTTTATTGACAAACTCCAGACGGAGAATTTTAAACTGTGCTACGCGTTTCCTAACTGAACTAAAATTATCATCCTATGTAGTATATATACAAATCTATAGATCCTATACAGGGCTGAATAAAAGTATTCGGATATTTTTCCGAATATTGTATATGTTGGAAATTCCTAAAATTATGTTTTTAAATATGTTATGCGTTTTCTAAATTGTTTACTTAGATGTTAGCTTTTAGCTTATTAAACGGTATGATTTGTAAAATTATTTTGGAAGCGTTGGAAAGTGCTATATAATCTATGCTTGACGCTTGATTTTTCGTTCTCGTTTTTTTTTAACGAAACTTTTACCTAAATTATGAAACTCGCTCTTTCTCCTATCTAGCCTGTAGTTCCATATTTGTAAATTCATTTACAAAATTAATTTGTCATGTATAAATATGTATATAATAAAATACTTTTTCATATGTATATAGATAGTTAGTTTTAGTTTAATATTAAAAGTGTTGTTTATTCAAAATTTTTATAGTAAAATTTCAAATTGTTGAAGCATAATTAGTAGAATAAAAAGGGGGAGGGGGGCTGTGTGACGTCGGGCTTCCCCTACTTCTAAATCATAAACGGGCCCTGGTTAGATGTTCATCCAGAACATCTTTTGCGCTAAAAATCATTATGAAATAAAAAATCAAAGGTAAATCCGTATTCTATTTCGTAATTTGTTCCCTCTCCCCTTAAAAAAAAATTGAGCTTAAAAAGCATTTAGGCTGAACTTTTAACTTTTGATACTGTGTTACACTAACAGAAACTGCAAAACCATATAGTTTTCATTTTGAAAAATATAATCCAAGCTTCAGATACAGTGTTGAATTCATATACTTTTCTCCGAGAGGGATTTCTAAAGCTCCGTGAGCGATATTATGGAGTTCCGGGTGTGCGAGATAGGGTATGTGGGAGTGGGGGGGGGGGCGGCTCCTTTAACATTTAAAGCTCAAAACTTCAAATCTTCCGGCGGGCAAGAGGCTTTTTGATAGTACGGAGCGAATGCCACCTCCCCCCCCCTCCCGTCCATAATAATGAGCAACGCTATACATTAATTTTATTTGTGTTTTTTAGCTATATTTATTTGTTAATTATATAATAATAATATATTTTTAATTGTATTTTTAAACTATATTTTCTATTGTTTCATATGATAAAAATTAAACAAAAATGCCACAATTTGTTTCGAATTTGAAATAAATTCTGCGAGATAAACTGTTTAGTTAAATTTAGAAAATGCGATTCTATTTTTTTAATCCCATTTCATTTTGAACATTAAATTACTATAATATAGAATGGGATTTTCTTTAGCTTCCAGATATTAGTAAATTTGCGAATATAATTCAAGGAGCAATTATTTACGGCTCCCTTCCTCGTATGTACACCAGAGACAGGGTTATCAGTTTTCTACTTTGCCAAATTAGCAATTTTAGTAGATGAAGTAAAAATAAATCGGACTTTGGCCAGAAAGTGCGGGACAAATTTAAACGAAGATTTAAATATTTTAAAATGTTTATTCCTGGGTGATTATTCTATGTAAATTATAATGTAATTAGTCTTAAAACACAGAATAATAAATTATTTAGCTATCAAAATAATTATATTAAACAAGTAAGAATTCTTCAAAAACATAACTAATTGTATTTTGTTGAAGATTTTATTTCTTGGAGAGCTTCTTTCTGTCCCTTAATATATTCACGAGTACTAGAACTAAAACGAAATTTAGTACCGAAAGTGAAGATCTTTCTTTGCATCCACTATTAAAATGGAAAGCTTGAATACTTAAACGAAATTAACTTTTATCTAGTATATTTTTCTAGGAATGTCTTGAAACATTGATTCAATTTCTGTACTACTAAATCTTTTGAATATTTCACAAATTTATTAATAGATAGTTTTATCAAATTAAATTCATCATACAACACTTCCAGCCTTTTTTTAGAAAGGGGGGGGGGGACTCAGCCCGCTGTTCAAGTTGCTGGCCACAAAATGAGGAGCTTGTTCGCGGGTTCGAAACCAGCGCGGTCTGGGGTGACTGTTCAAGATTTACAGGGGTTTCCTTGTACGAGAACGATAATTCGGATAATTTTTCCTTCAAAAGTCCTTCCTGAAAGTACCCCTCCTATAGCAACAGGGCCAAAATTGGCCGATGCTTAACAAAATCCCCCCCCCTCCACTCTTTGGATGCTCCAACAGAAATTATGTCCAGAGTGGTACGAGCTTGATCTATTAATCTTAGGAAAAATTGTGAAAATAGCTGTCTTGCACAGGGCATTTAAATTGAACCAAAATAATCAGGACATTTGGTAACTCTGACCAGAGAACTAACTACGTTTGCTGGAAACCCTCCTACGATAAACCAAACGAATTCCTAATTAATTGCTCACGAAAGTACATAATCGTGAAACTAACTTTTAGGAGAAAAATGAAGATGTTCTGTATATTTTCATCTCCAGTGTGCTTTATTGTTATTTGAAATTACTGTTAAATATTTGTTGTACAAGTTTATACTCTTATTTATTACATACAAATAACAAAATTAATAATAAGATTCGTGAAGCAAGGAAGAACAGACTGAAATAAATAAATATTTTTCATTATTATAATATTTCAGCGACCAATAAGCCTGCATGTTTAATTTATAAAACTTTAAAAGTACGCATGGAAATGAATAATATATACCGACAACAAATTTCGTAAGATTTAGCCAACTAGAGGGCAGCACTAAAAAAAAGAGATAATCAAACAATTTGCTTAGAGAATAATAGTCTAACTCCCTCCCCCCCTAATTACTAGTTAGTAATTCTTAAGAGATGAACTTTGGGGCTAGACCATGTCGCCCCGGAAGAGTTAGGATTCTATGTTGATTAATGATTTAGGTGCAGCACTCTCTAATGTCCCCCGCACGGATTAGAATATATCCCCCTCACCGAGGAAAAAAAAATGTCTGAATTCACTACTGCTCTGAATTCGGAAGTCCGTCCGTAAATAGAGATCTATAGTGGCCCGAGGCCGGTACCCGGCTCTTCATGACAAAATAAAAACAATCTTTCAAAAGGGCCAGGTCGGTAAAATAGTAAAGGGGTCGGGTTTGGCCGATAAAATAATTAAATGGGCCAACGGGCTCGATATAACAAATTTAACAGGATCGGAATAAGCCGGCAAAATATGAACACTTTTAAATGGACTTGGCCTGGCAGAGAAAAGTATAAATGTGCTTCACGAGGCGATGCTAATTTGACAACATCAGTACAAAAATTTAACCTGTACAGCTTAGAGATCTGCATTTGACAGTTACGTCGTGCCTGAGCAGGAGGTTAATTTTTTCAGCAAATTCGGGCCGCGCCGGACTCCTGCTATTTTTCTACATACTCGGGTCGGACATACGTGGTCGGACCTGGACTTGTTACTGGAACGTGTCGGGCAGACTTTTTTTTTTTTTTTTTTTTTTTTTTTTTTTTTGTAAACTTAATAATGATAATGAACTTTCGTTAAGGTAATCTGTGGAAATATACTTAATAAATTATACAAAAATATTTTTATAAATCTACTTTTTTTTAATTATACAATTTTAAAAGTTATGTTGTTAACATATTTTTCTTTTATTCTAAATTACACTAATTATTTTTATTGAATCTTTATTTGAATGTAATAGTCTAAGAGCCTAAGTCATCATTAATGTTGCTATTCTGTATTCTATGGCTTGCGGACATATAATCTGAAATATACTGTAATTTTTTTCAGAAATATATATATGCAGTATTCTTTAAAATAATCTTATTATAAATTTTAAGAATCTTATTACATATCTTATTATATATCGTTTTAAGAATCTTAATATATATCTTAATTTATGTTAAGAAAAAGCTGAATTTTTTGTAGAAATTGAGTCAGGCCGGACCTGATTTCACTGATTTTTGGACGGACCGGGCCTGGCCATGAACTGTGACCTGTGACAGTGTGTTGTGATAGACAGGTCGAGTCGAATATTTAGTTTTTACACCAGGCCGGGCCGGGTCAGGCTTTCGTTCGGGCCTGTAAATTTCGCCATTTCATCCGTAAATGCAAAGTCTTATAATCACTCTGATAATTTTGATGAACGTTGAGAGTTTCACAGTCCCATAAGTGCTGTCTCATATGGTTATATGAAGTTGATTTTTTTAATTAAATTTTCTGTTTAGAAAGTAATAATGGAATTCATGCTTGTTTAACACACTTTATATAAATAGAAAATGTTTTAATTGGCTTACGTTAACAAATAAAATCGAAGGTATAATGAAACTTAAGAAAGGAGACTAGTGTATCATAGACAAAATTGACAAAATAAAGGAAATGTTCTTAAAAATATAAATTCACCGTATTCAAACTACAAGTAAGTCACGAGTTCCAAAATTCAGGTTACAAAAATAACAGCTTTTCTCTTTTCATCTAACAAGAAAAGAGATATTATACTTATAAATCCGAGAAAATATAATACATTGAGATTATCCTCTTGAAAGAAAGAAACAAAATCGTTGCAGATACCTGATCTTTCTCGAAACACTGAAATGGACACTGTGTTCTATTTAGATGTGACATATTCAAGTAATTGAAGAAGAATCGTGAGGAAATCAATTGACAGTTAAAGAATTGTCAAAGGTTTAAACTTTCTTATATTAATACTAGACGAATGTCTGACAGACTCGATACATTTTCTTTTCTTTCTTTTTCCCTTTTCGATGTTTGAATTTAAGCTTTTTAAACAATTTATTAAGTTTAAAAAGAACAAGTAGCCAATTTTCTCACTATATCTTTAAAAATCACATTAATTTCACAACTTGAATGACCTAATAAATTTTAATAGATTTTTTATGTAAATTGATTGTTTTATTTTCCCTTTAAATGTAAGAATAACACGTAGTATTTGATTTCATAGTGTTAAAATATGAACTGTAATTTTTTTACTGTAAGTTACATCTATCTATCTATATGTCTATATCTATACTAATAAAAGAAAGTTTCGCTCTGTATGTGTGTGTGTCTGTCTGTGAGTGTGTGTGTGTGTGTGTCTGTTGGCGACGGCTAGGAAAATCTAGCCCACCTAGAAGGCTAAAAATTTAGATTTAGGTAGTCCAAACCCTCTCCTGGTGTACCTGAACGTCATAATTTTAATATTTTAATTACTTTCTGAAATATTAATTAAAATGCACGAAGAACTCTCATTAAAAATACGTTTTTTTCTTCGGTTGGTTGGTTGTGTGGAATATCTTCTCAGAACACATTAAATAAATCAGAGTAACGATTCATAGATAAGGATTTATAACGAAATAGTGCCAACATGGATTGCAGTTACCTAAATATAGCCAAGCTAAAGTAGCGCCATCTACTCACGGCAAATTACACAAACGCCACCTGTTTAAGACATTTCCAGGCACGTTTTTCTTCTTTATAATTATCTGGGTTTAAGGTTTTTTTTAAAACAGGACATATATTATTATGATAGAGACTATTAATACAGAAAACTTTAGTTAATAGATTATTTGTTATATGTTTGCGGGAATGGCGAGGAGTAAGTGTCTAATTAAATTTAACAATTTTAATATTTTTTTTAGCTTCACCCGTAGCATTTAATTGTGGTTTTATATACAGAATACCGCTATTTTAAATCTCAGTTTCTCAGTAATATCTCAATAATAATGTTCCGAACTTCTCCATTTAGTTCCATTTTTACTAAATTATCGTAAAAATCAGCATTCATTGCTTCAAGGTGTATTTCTAAAAAGCAATTACCAGTATTTCCGAATAATAGCCTAAGCCAAATTTCAAATTAAGTTCCTAGCTTAACCAAATGAATCAATCTTTAAAGATGTATAGTGATCCTCCTAATTAGTTATTTGCTGAAGGTCACTTGAACATCCGCCCCCCCCCCCCCACCCTTCCGGGGCCCTCCTTCAAAGTTTTCTTTAACTGTTCCCCGTTTCCATATCTCAGCAACTATCTTTCCGATTTCAACGCAAGTGATTCCAAACATTATAATTAACTTAATAGTCACCCTTTATAATATTAAACTAAATTTATGAGTAGCGGTAACCACTATTTCTAAATAATTGTTTAAGCCAAATTTCTAATTAAGTTCCTAGCTTAACCAAACGAACGAATTTTTAAAGATGCATAGTGGTTGTCCTAATTAGTAATTTGCTGAACGGCACTTGAACATCCCCTCCCCCCCGACCCCTCCGTCAAGGTTTTTTACCTAACTATGTCCCGTTTCCGTATCTCAGCAACTATCTTTCCGATTTGAACGCAAGTGATTCCAAACATTATAATTAACTTAATAGACACCCTTTATAACATTAAACTAAATTTATGAGTAGAGGCTACCACTATTTCCGAATAATAGTTTAAGCCAAATTTGTAATTAAGTTTCTAGCTTAACCAAACGAACGAATTTTTAAAGATGCATAGTGGTCCTCCTAATGAGTCATTTTCTGAAGGGCACTTGAACATCCCCTCCCCCCCGGCCCCTCCTTCAAAGTTTTTTCTCTAACTATGCCCCGTGTCCGTATCTCCGCAACGATCTTTCCGATTTCAACGCAACTGATTCCAAACATTATAATTAACTTAATAGTCACCTTCTATAACATTAAAGTAAATTTATGAGTAGCGGTTACCACTATTTCCAAATAATAGTTTAAGGCAAATTTGTAATTAAGTTCCTAGCTTAAGCAAACGAACGAATTTTTAAAGATGCATCGTAGTCCTCCGAATTAGTCATTTTCTGAAGGACACTTCAACATCCCCTTCACCTGGCACCTTTCTCACGATTATTTTCTCTAACTGTGCCTTATTTCAATAACCAGCCAAAATAAATTTAGCGTTCAGCAGTTCAATCTTCAGAGCAAATTAAAGAAAGAGAATGAGACACAGCAGTAAAAGTAGAGCGCGTACTTTTCTGCTATTGCTTTTTATACCCTTTTTCATAAAACAGTTGTATGCTAAAATGTTTTGGCTATCGTGCTTTTTTTATGTGTATTTAAGCATTATGTGTTTATCTTAATATAGGGGAATCAGATACATTATATCAGTTTTTTAAGTGTATTGTGAGTGGTTGGAACCCCTAAATCTTCCCTTGGTGCACCAGTAATTTACGAAATCACAGTGTAACTTGTTACCCGATATTCTGGTACGCTTTTTTTAATCTTCAGAAAACTTTCGTAGGGGAAACAATCAGGAACCTTGCGGGCAATATGTTTGAAATTATCAAAAATATCTTTTACGAAATTTACAGCCAGCAAAAGAGCATTTTTATTTCAAAAATTCTTCATTAAACCTCGAAAGCTTAACACTTCTTGAAGTTTGTGACTGGTCCTTCATCAAATCGTTTCTGGAGGTAAAATAAATGTTATCAAATTGTTTTGTAACTGGGATGTTACTTGGATTTTAGTAAATGTTTCTGATATATCAGGAAAACTTTCGATAGTTTTTACACTGTTGTTCAAAAGAACAGAGGGAAAAAAATATATAAAGATTACATTTCTTTTACTCTATTCTGAACAATTTTTTGCTTTGATAAGTACGAAAATAAATAATCTTTTTTACAAAATATGTTTGAAATTTGTATTGCTATGAGAGCTTTAATACGTTTAACCAAATAAATACATTTTCTAAGTGATCTAAAACATTACTTAAAAATTGTATTAAGGATGTTCTCAAATATAAACTATCTGTTTTTTGACACGTTCATGGAGTCATTTTCTATGATTTTGTGCGCAAAATTTGCAGTTATTTAAATATCAAGAAATTGAGTAGAGTTTTCCATTCTCCTATAAAGGCCACAGATTTTTCAGAAAATGATATCAAAATGGACGTTTTAAGAGTATTTTTGGAATGCGGCAGTCAAAGAGAAATCGCTTTCAATCAGCAATCTATTATAATTATAGTTGTATCTCATCTACGGGAAAATGAAAACGCTAACCGATTCTTAGACTTTGAAATAGTAATGTCTACAAAATTCACACATTTACGTGAAAAAATTAGTTAGTGAATGCGTCAGAAAGTTTGAGTGAGGGCGAACAAAAAAAATTACAGAACACTTTCATACACTAAATGTAAAACAAAAGTACTAGAAAGACTCAACGATTTATTTACAAAATAATGAATATGCCTCCTTCTAAAATAGAAGTAAAATGTCAGAGAAAATTCACCATTTCTTTAGAAAACTGAAGTATTTGAAAAGTATGCTCTAAATGGCACAATTGTCAAGATCTAAATGATATCGCATGTCAGTTTCACCCAGGGTAAGAAGAAACCTCCACCCAAGGCGTTTATCTCCTTAAGAACGTGTCGCATGTATTGGCAATCCTTAAGAAGTAATACAAAAAAAATATCTAAGCTTAATTCACACAAGTAAGACTGATCATTGATAAATAAGATAATTGAGATGTTGAAGTTTAACAGATTTTTCGAAATGACACATGACTGATGAGGATAAAACTTTCCCTATCATACGCGCCGTTTTTGCGAGTAAGGACTTCACAGTGCTAAAAATGAGAAGGTGTTGCCTTCTTTAAAAAAAAAATCACCAGCATTTTTTTGCATTACAATATTCTTAATCTTAACTTTTTGTTTCTACCAACTTAACTAAAACTAACAGAAAGTTTCGAAATAAAAACGAAATTGAAGTGGAATGAAAATATTCACCTTGTATTTAAAGTTTATAAAATATACATTAAAATATGCTTAAAAGGTGACAAAATACAAATATAAATATTTATTTATTTACATCCCGAGACTTTCGAACACTAACGTGATCATCTTCAGTGGGGAAATGTTGACTGAGTTGAGATGAATGTCGCTTTCACTGTGCAAATATGTAACGGGGTTTTAACGGGGCCAGTCTATTATTTATTTATGTAACGGGGTTTTAACGGGGCCAGTCTATTATTTATTCATATAATATACCTAAAATCTGGTTTAATATTTTGAAATTATCAAGAACCCCAGCGCCGGAGCTAATGGACTTTTCCTGATACACCCCTACAAAATAATAGACTGGCCCCGTTAAAACCCCGTTAGATATTTGCACAGTGAGAGCAACATTCATCTCAACTCAGTCAACATTTCCCCACTGAAGATGATCACGTTAGTGTTCGAAAGTCTCGGGATGTAAATAAATAAATATTTATATTTTGTCACCTTTTAAGCATATTTTAATGTATATTTTATAAACTTTAACTAAAACTATAAAAAATCTCATTTATCCGAAAATGTGTATGCGTAAAGTCGCGTTATCTTTTCATAAAAAGATTACACACACACACACACACACACACACACACATATATATATATATATATATATATATATATATAATATTGTATCAGGTAAAGACGGTATTTATAGTAAATACATGAACGAGCTCTATTTTCGTACAAGCATTCAAAATTTATCTAAATAAAATAATCTGCTCGAATAAGCTTCACTCGTACAATGTAATCAGTTATATATATAGTTTTTAAGCATGAGTCTTACATACAGCCCTTTTTATCGTTTAGATAGTTTAGAAAAAAATCACAACACAGATGTAATTGACTTTGAATAATGTTTTCTTTCAGAATATGAATGCAATTTTTGAAATAGAGGTAATAAAACTTGGACGGAATAAAAAATGCACCAACTTTCTTTTATAAAATAGAAACACTCACTTTTTGACGCCATTTTGAGTTATTGGATCAAAGCAGCTCGGAAAAGGGTATAGCTTATATACTTTATCTTAAAATTTCATGAAGTTAGAAAGTGGTCAAAAGTTGAAGATGCTAATGTTAAATCACCGTGACAAACAGCCCCACCAGTGGCTGAGAGGTTGTGCTCTCGAAGCTGGTAGACGGGAGGTGCTGGGTTCGATCCCAATCGCGCCCGTCGTCCTAATCGTTCGGAGTTTTCGTGGTTTTCTTCGAGCCGTGGATTTATCCATGCGTAAATACGGATTAGGTTCCCTCAGAAAGACCCCCACGAAGGGCACTCCCCCCGGGCCTATATCCCTAGTGTAGATAATTGGCCGTCAATAATCAACCCAACCCAACCCAACCCGTGACAAACAATAATTGAATCGTCTATTTTAGAAACCGTATAAGTGCAGAAATTCGTGTTTTGAGATATTGAAGGAAAACTGTCTAACCAAGCTAAAAGTAGATATTTTCTTACGTCAAAATTCTGGACTATTAAGAACAGCCCTCTCTATCATATGTGAAATGGTAAAGCAATTTATTCAGTAGGAGTTAGGGGAGGGGAGTAGAAAATTACTTCCCCCTTAGCAGTTATGCGTTTCTGCCTTAAAATATATTTCGTCTCAGTATTTTCATCTGTTTTACCATATTTGTTAAATAAGTAATCTGGGTTAACGATAAAAATTAACAAAACTGAACTTTTCAGTAAACTTGAACTTTATTTTGTTCAGTTACAAAATTTAAAATAAACTCAAATGTTTGAAAAAATATTTTCAGATACCTCTGAACTTCAAACAAGCCAGGTAAACTGAAAATGTTGAATGAAGTATCTTTCATAACGTAGAAAACTAGCTCAATGAAAAATGTTACAAAAAGGTTAAATATTTTCTAAAATACAAACTTAAAAACCATAAACAATCTTGAGGTTTTTGAGGCAAACAAAAATAAAGAAAATAAAAATATCCTTTCACAGTTCTCAGAGTCCACTCTTCTTTCAACTTCAGATTTCGGCCAACTCAGAATCATATTATAGAATTCAAAATAGTCGAATACTGCTCTAAGGTCTAAGGTGTATACAGACAGCTTCTGAAGAATAGCTATATTTTCCTGTTGATTGGGACTTTCCCAAAGTAATACGCTACCAAGCATGCGCGGCAGCGTATTACTGCTTATTTTACTGTTTATTACTGTTAAATTTACGGTATAATACTGGCATCTGGGGTGTCAGTATTATACCGTAAAATCAACAATTTTTCTTTGCAGTGTAGGGATGTAGTTATGAATGTAGTGCAGCAGGAATGAACACACTTTATCTGATGACTTGTTTGTCTTCCCTTCGTGGTACACATACATTTAGATAAAGTAGAACCAGATTTTCTCCTACGATAAATATCTTTTATTCCACCACGGTTTGAATATACGTATCTTGTATCGTTTTACTTTCCAATGCGTAGCAATAATTCCAAATTTCACTCAGCACTTCTTTGGTGATAACATTCGCATTTGATTTCATCAAGAGCTGTTTTCTGTGGGATGGTCTTACTTTTATAGTTCACACATTCTTCATCCCGGACTCATGTTCTCTTTATTATTACATTGTCTTTGTAAGTTTCACTATTAACACCACCCTTTTTCCCCTTTTATTTAGAGTTTCTACGCCACAGTGCGATTCACCAGGTATTTTTTTTCTTTTTTTGAAAAAGGAAAACTAAAAAGAGTCACTAGAAACTCTCAAAACAAACTGATGAAACGCAGAAACTAACGTAAGAATGTTCAGACTTAGAAATAATTAATGTAAGATTTTTAACTCTCTTGAAGTCTTTCCTCGTTATCTTAGAAAGTAGGAAATTTTTTAGAGCAGAAAGTGTCCATGTGATGCCATTTGCGCTGTTTCTGTATTAAACGAGTATTTCAAAGGGCGCGAAATGAGGGTATAAATATTGTTATTTTATTGGGTCTCTACACCAGTCTGAGGGTCTATCAATCAACTTGAAAAAAAAAACAAAGTTAACTCATTTTCAAAAATTTTCTCAGTTATGAGGTTTTTTAAATAAACGATTCCATTTATATCGTCCCAAAATATCTTCCGGTGGAAATGTTCATTTTTATTTGCGATACAATGAATATCCCCAAACATAATCTAGGCCTTTTTTTTTAATAAAAAAAAAATAATTATGAAAACGATAAATAAATTCATATTACAAAAATATGAATTATGACCTACATTGTTTTTTGCATAAACAGAATGAGTGTCGTCAAAAAACATGGATATGCAAGTTTACAGTTTGCACCGACAATTATTTTTCGAAATATAGAGAAACTTTACTTTTTCACTATCTAAAAAAATCCTATTTTGCCACAATTCAACGTAAAAAAAGCAACCAAAAAATGTATCTGAAATTTTCTTTTAAATAAAATTTGTCTTTTTCCCCGCAAATTTGCCTTTCAATAGTTGTATAACTCTGGAAGTTTTTTCTCTGAGATCTTAATATAAATAAGCCTATGAATAAGAAAAAATATTTAAACTATTCCTTTTTTGGGGCTGCTACGATACAAATAACTCAAATATGGTGTCAAATACTGAAAAATACCATTTGAAAAAATAAAGTTTGTACATTTTTTAGTATGTTGATAGTCCCTATTTCAAAAAGTGCAATCATATTCAGAAAGAAGATATTATTGTGAGTTTAATGACACCTTTAATTTGTTTTTGTTGTAAATGATTTGCGAATAAAGGAGGTGTATCTGTTTTTCTGACACAGAGAGTACAAACTTTACCTACTTTCATTTTGTCACTCGATAAACTTGCTTTATTACCTTATTTTAGATTTCACTAATAATATATTCAGTATCGTCTATCTATGAATCATTAGTTGGTTTTAAATGTTGACTTCTCCCATCGATTTTTATGTTTTATTTTGATTTTAAGAATATTACTTGACATAAGACAAAAGATACAAACCACTGTTTCATCCCGATTGACACAAAAGCAATTAAAGAAACTTAAATGGAATATAATAATTATGTCTATTCCAAAAGATTCATCCTTTTCCAGATTTCTCAGCTAACTAAATATAGTTGAACTGCTACAAGCCGAACGCGTATATAACTCCAATTCCCAATAATGAAGATGTATTTAAAAAAAAAAAACGCATTTTAATTATTTCTGTAATTTTTCTTCTTTGTTAGAGCTTCAGGATAACAACGTTTGTTGTATGTACTCTCTTACTAAGAACTTATATAGGCAAAGATATCAGAAACAAAGTTTTTAGGGTTCATCTTTCCTCTTACTAAAACCTACATCCCCTGTCGGAGTAATTTGAGTATACAAATAGCATGTTCGTAACTTTAAAATTTGACGTCAGATATACTACAAATGACAGGATTTCTTATTTTTCTGTTTCATTTAAGCAATGTTTTCTCCTAAAATGAAACTAGTGACTATTACATTTATTATCCCTTTTATTACATCAAAATAAATAAAATTTATCTATACTCAAATTACCCCGCAGCGAGGAAATTTTGATATAATGTATATTTACAAATATTTGTTTTATATTGTAACTATACTTACATTACCCCTCTCTAGGTAAATTTAGGTATGTTAAGAAATAAATAAGACATTTTGGAGGATGATTAATAAAAATTATTAGCCCTAACTATAGGAAAAGCAGCATACACTGATTGCTGCAGTTTACACTGATAATCCTTTCTTGACAACTTCAACAGACTAATTAAGATCATTCCCATCGCATCTCATTGGTTTTTCCCTTATATACGTGCGAGACATGTCTTGGAAAAAGAACAACTAAATTAGTTCATAGGCTTGGTTCTAGAATTAGACTATATACCCAAATTATCCCTCATCTTAAAAATTATAATTATACAGTACGCACTGCCATTTAACATTAAAATTTTAATTCAACATTTTAGAGGGGGTTGCATTTGTCCTCTAGCTGTTATAGCAGTTGCATCGAATGATCCTTTATTTACGTAATCTTAGAACACATACAAGATTTGACTCTCATTTCTTTCTATTTAAATATATTTTCTTATTCATATCTTCATATAAACTCCTGTTTGTAAAAATTACAACACCATAAAGGAATCATGCCAGTGAGCTGAAACTGACCTCTTATGTAAATTAGGGTGTTTTATTCAAATGATTAGAATTTCAAAGTCACCGCGCAAGCATGGCATGAGCCCTCTGAACTGCTGATTTAGCCGTATAAATAGAGATCTGTAGCGGGACGTTGAAAATAGTATATTGTTGTCAGCCAATGGTAAGTGTTTTATGAGATGTCACTATACCTTGACGAGGACAGAGGGCGCCATATGAGCAAACTATTGAGTTTGAACGAGGTTGAATTATGGCCTACGAGAAGGTTTTTTTTTTTATCGTGCAATAGCAGATCGTATGGAGCGCAAAGCCACGACAGTGATGCCAGTGTCGAAGTAGTGGACACAAGAAAACCGGACGAGTCGAAAATACGGCAGTAGATGACAAAATGTTACGTCAGCACAGGATAATAGACACATTACCCGCATGGCAGTGACGGACCATACAGATTGATCTGGACAGTTTACAGAACGTTGGAGCACTTCTACAGGTGTGTCACTGTCTGTTCCAACAATTCGTCAGCATTTTCTGCACCATGGACTGCATGCAAGAGTTTCTTTATACAAGATTCCCCTCACACAAAATCATCGGCGCCTGCGGTTACAATGGGCTTGTCGACATGGACACTGGACCGATGAATCCTGCAATAATTTGGGGTGCAGAAACGGCCGCATCAGCATTAGACGCTGAACCAGTGAAAGCCACCTACCAGAGTGTGTTATCCACCGTGATATTGGACGAACGGCAAGTGTGTTGTTTTGAGGCGTTATTGGGAATCAGGGACAATCTCAGTAGATAAGAATTGTGGGTAATCTCAACAGCATCAAAGACGTTCTGGAGTCCGAAGTCGCACCCTGTCTTCAACGCCTTCCTAGTACTGTATTTTAAAAAGACAGTGCCCGCCCACATATTGCTAAGAATGGCCAAAGCTTCTTTTTATCACAAAAGATACAGCTTCTTCCTTAGCCTGCGTATTCACCTGATATGTCGCCTTTTGAACATGTCTGAGATTTTGTTTGTCGGAGACTCCTGTAGCTGATACAGATGCACTTTTTGGGTTCGGATAGAAGCCATTTGGAATAATCTTTTTCAGGTACAGATTTAAAATCTGGTGGATTCGATACCACGTCGTATAGAAACACTTAATGCAACGCGTGGTGGCTGCGCAAAATACTGATTTTTGACATGTAATATTGTTTGGGTCCGAGAACGCACCCTTTGTGTTCAGAAAGGAAAAACTATTGAAATCGCTTTTAGTTATTTTTCAAAGAAACAAATTCCGGAAGATATATATATGAATTAAAATGGATTATTATGAAATTTTTTCAAAATTTTTCATTAGCATAATTATTTCATGCAAAAAATTACTTTGTAATTTAGCATGAACAGTAGTCGAACAATAATGCTAAAAATTACTCACTTTATTGATTTTAACTAACAAGAAGAGACTCAGATGTTCGTATATCATAGATTTACTTAAAATTTTGTAGGCTAATAAGTTTTATTATTATTATTGCAAATTGAATGTTTTTTTAGTAAAACTAAAATTTCATATTCAATAGATTTATTGAATAATTTTATAAATTTCAATACTTAAAAGGAAATATTTAATGAGATACAACAATACGTGCTCCTTTATAAATAAAGATACGTGGAAAGATATCAAAGATTTTCCAAAGTTTCAATTTTGAATTGTATTTTTATTAACTTAACATTATTGATAAATTTTCTAATACAACCTTTGATATCCTTTTATGCAGCACAGTGTATGCTCTTCGAAAATGTAATTATTATATTTTTTTTATTGTAGTATTATTTCACAAGTAAAAATTTTAGCCTGAGATAGGCAATTTCCATGTTAAAACAAATCTAGCCATTTCCTGTAATTTTCGTCAAGCAGTCTACTGTCGCTTAAAGAAACTCTATATCACAATTTCCTTCAAAGCATTGCCAGATTTATTTCTACATCGTTAAATTGTCAGGCATTTAACGTATCCGGCCCACGTAATGACAATAAAAGGCTTGGGCCACTCACTGACAGATAAATCTTTGAATTAAGCATTGGGATTTTTGGGTTTTGTTTCCAAAACGCATATAATATATTATCAAATATAATATAATATCAACTACAATTATTTCTTATTGATTGTACTACCAGTATCACAATTTTTGAACCATTAAGTCTTCTAATGGTACCGTTTGGGATATTCTTGTTCGATAAATTATTAGTATGGCAAGATGAAGCGAAATGTTTCTGATTTAAATTTGGAAAAATGGTGCAAGTTTATCCCACCCTCCGCAATCCTACGTTTTTCAAAATCTTGAGTACTCACATACACTCTCAACTGGATATCCAGACATATTAGTAACTGAACACTTAGAAGACTACTTAAAACTTACAAGCATGTTATCAAAATGAAAAAAAAAAAGTACGCGATATTTTACAAAAATATACAACAATATAAAATAAGTCTAATGACCTATCAACACAAAGCAATGAAACAAAGAAAAGTTAAAACCAGGTATTTATATACTCAACATAGTACTTACTTTGTTTTGTGTGAAATATGATTCTATCACAACAATAGCTGGAAGACTACGATAACTTTATTTCTTGCATTGTTTTATGGATTATATATTATTTTAATATTTCTTTTAGTCTTTTATCTCCCCTTTTTTCACATATTTGAAAAATGGAAAAATTAAAAAGATCTTAAAGGTTGTTGAAAATTCAAATTGAACTGTAACGATCACTGTTACCAAAGACGTTTTCTACTGAAGCGAATGCTATTAAAGGTGAAATGAAAAAAAATCGTTTTTTTCTTTCTATTTTCTTTTGTTATTAAGATGTTGAATAATATTTCGTTTATTGTCAAAAAAGAATGTAAATATAATTTTTTATTAAGTAAGTTATCATTGTAAAAGTTAAAGATGTCTCACACATGTTTTACAAACTAAAAGAAACCGGGATAAACGGGAATTAAAGATCAGCATGATCTGAGTAATTAACAACAAGTTTGAAAAGGAATATAAAATTCGGTAATCTAAATATGTAAAGAGGAATTTAAAATATTGAATCCATGGACGTACGCAGGGGGAAGCCTCTCCCCGAAAATCAAAATCTTTGAAAAAGTAAGAATTTTGGCCATAATGAGGGGGGGGGGGGCAAATTTGACCAATTTTCACCATCCTCACCAACAAAGATCCAGCGTACGCCCATGCTTTAATCCATCATTTGTCAGGAGGAATCAAGCCAAAGGGATATAGAGATACCAGAAAAGCAATAGTTATACTGCATTCTATTCTTCGGAGCAGTAATATATATCCTGAGACCAAATGACATATCAACAGTGCAATCTTGCTAAGTATTATGCTGTATAATGCAGAGACATGGATTTCAGATATCGCCAGTTAGGAACAAGTTAAACCATATGGTTACCCAAACTACATGATAAGTTCGATAATTAATTCATTTAAACAATTTGCTATTTATAGACACATATGTATAGAAATTAGAGGAGTTATGTGCGTGGTTTGTATGGTTTATTATATACTAGCTTATCTTCACGGCGTTGCCCGGGTCCGTGATATTAACAATCTACTCTATACCAACATGGCTGAAATATGTAAGGCTATCGAAATCAAATCGAATCAGGCAAACCTCGTCGTAATCGAGCCCATAGAACACGAGATCGGAAAGCGCACCCTGACGGTAGAAAGTGAAACTAAAATAGTTAAGACTATCCATATCAAGTTGAATGAGCCAAACCCCGTCGTAATCGGGCCCATATAGAATCCGAGATACTCCTGTAGTTCCACCTTCCACGACCAAGGGGTGTAATCTGTTCTGGAGGAGGCCTTTTCAGATTACTCAATCCAACCAAATTTCCTAGTAGAATTAAAATTTAACCACGAAGATATTATTTATTTTTTATAAAAAGTAATCATACGCCAAAAAAACCCGTTCAATTCTGTACGCAAAATGAACAACGATTTCTGGTTTTGTTTATAAATAAGAAAATTACGCTGAAAACAAACACACTTTTTTAACTTCGAATTATCTGTGCTTGCGCGGAAAAAAACGGAAATCTGCAGAAAAGAGTTGCGGATTTTTTTTTTTTTTCAAATGGATAATATTCGATTTTTTTAAAGCCAAAGTCGTCTTTCTAAACCAGAACGTATCCAATTTAAGCTTCTTCTGTCGGATTTTGCGGAATTTGATAAAAAATTCCTGCGACGGAATGGTAAACATTGCTAAAATAGCGGAAATCGCGAAAGTGGATTACGTAAACGACCGGTTTCGAAAGGGTTAATGTAGATATTTTTTTTTAAACCTAAGGGTGAGTTTTAAAGAAAATGAATGTGGGCTATGATCTGGTGCCTTCTGTTTGTTCGTATTCGCATTTTCCCGTTTCGATGCCGATTTTCAAAACAGCTATCAGATTTTAAAAACCAAAGGAACGTAGATTAGGTGCGGTATTTAAATTTTTTTTTTTTGTATTTTGTTTATAAACGCAGATTCGAATTTTTTAAAGATAGGAGAAATCGTTAAAAATACAAAATTGACTTACGGTAAAAAGGGTTTTCGAAAGAATTAACGTTAATTTTTTTTTAACTAAAGATTTCTGCCTAAACCCGATAGAACGTAGATATCCTTAAGTGTGTTTGTTTTTTGTTTGGTTATTTTAGAGAGCCGATGCGTGATTTTCTATATCGCAGAAAATCAGAATTCGCAAAAGTGAGTCCTGTGCGCGAATTTTTTTCGAAGGGTTAATATTCGTATTTTTCAAAAACGATTGCAGGTATCGAAAAGAGAACAAATGTACATATTGTCTGGTATTTTTAGTTTTTTGTACCTCACTCGGAACTGCCGATGCAAATTTGTAAAAATTGGCAAAATAGCGAAACGGCTTACAGAAAATATATTTTTTTTCGAAGGGTAAACTTTTGTATTTTTTAAAACCAAACATGGCTTTGGAAAGGGTGAAGTCAGATCTTTAATTTGGTGAACTCGGTTTTTCTACATCTCTTGTAGTCCGGCGAATGCGAGGCTCGAAAAACGGGAGAAAAAAAAAAACATCAATTCGACGCTTCTTGATTTTTTTTTTTTTTGAAAGGGTTAAATGTAAAATCCGACCATATCGTTCGAGACGTGAAAGTACGTTCGTCGAGAAAATGTAGACGGTTTTCTCCTTCGCCCGTGGCTAATTTAGTAAAACGGAAAAGTAACGGACTGACTCGCTCTTTGCTTCTTCTCTTCACAGAAGGTGTGGAAAAAGGGCTTTTGAGCATGCGCGCGCGGATTTCGGACGAATGCTCTTTTGTTGTGATCTTTTATCAGCTTTTAATTAATAACTACTCTAATTTTCAAAATATTAAAATTCTGAGACTCGGGTCCACTAGGAGAAGCCTTGGACTATCCTCACAAAAATTTTCAGACTTCTAGGTACGCTAGATTTTCCTATCCATCGCAGACAGACATCTCGCACATTATTAAATATAAATAATTATATTTAATTTTCTATTTGTATTATCTTTTATTTAATTAGTAATAATTTATTGATAGTTAAATTTAAATTAAGAATCAACTTAACATTTCGTATTATATCTTAGCTGTAACCATAGTAATTAAACATCTTGCTTGTTCAATTCGTCTGTTATCGGTAACTGTAGTATAACTGTTGGATTCGTCTATTTGTGCTTCTCACATGGTAAAATAATTATGAGTACAATCCTTTTAAGGTGCGTTCGTAATTATATAAATACGTAGCACCTATAGTAGTCGTCTGGTCCGTCCGTCTGTCCGCATATAACACCGCAAATACGACCCAAGTGAATGATTTGAAATTTAATATATGTAATCGTTGCAGAATTTTGTCGAGTCATTTCAAATTTTATGAAAATCGAATCAAGACTTAAAAAGTTATTAATGAAAGTTTTCTTTATTCTGTTAAATCCTATTAATAAGTATATACAGGGTGTCCCTAAACTCATGGTACATACGCTAGGGGGTGATAGAACACATCAAGACGAGTAATAGTAAATAGGAAACCAAGGGTCCCAAACGTCCTCCGAAGGAGATAGGCGCCATTAAAATTTAAGGTCCAAAATTTCAAATAATTATAAAAAACGGAAAAATTGGTCGATTCATTTGCGGTTTTCGCTAAAACTATTCTTTATGTCAGTATTTTCTTAAAAATAAATTTTAAAGAAAAAATTAAAAAAATGTGCACAGTGGGCATTTTAGACTTTGGAGTAACGAACAACTATTTTTTACCGTTATTTTTTTTATCTGATTAACTGCTTTCAAAAGCTTAGACTTAAACTTAAATTTTGAGCTCAATATCTGAATCGTTGGGAGTGGTTAAGTAGCGTAAACTGAACTATGTTCAGGAGTTGAAATTTGAACCCCCGACAACACAGTTCAGTTATTCCCGATCTTGGTGTCGTAGACCAGGCAGAAACTACTACCCCCTACACGTAAAATAAACGATAGAGGGATGACAAAATTAAATAAAATAAATTTTAAAGATAAAGTTCAAAAATGCCGATAGAGCGCGCTTTAGACTTTGGAGTGATGAACAACTATTTTTTACCGTCGACTCCGACGAGGACCTGGTTGCGAGGATTGCCGTCGTAGCAGGCGATATCCGGGAGATGCCCGGGGTATTCACTAATGTTCGCAACTCCCTCCGCCGGCAGCGTGAGGCCTGCATCGTTGCTGGTGGGCACTCTTTCGAGCAGTTTTTGTGACATCATGCGTGTACCATTTTCTACGTGTCAACCTTCATTCATAATGCGCACTACATGCATACATCAAATTGTTTCTTTTTATTTTGCGCGAAGAAATTGCTCATGTCTGTTCTGAATAAATTTTCTGTTTAGTTTTGTCATTACTCCATCGTTTATTTTACGTGTAGGGGGTAGTAGTTTCTGCCTGGATTAATTTTAACACAATTATTCAAATTGGTAAAGAAATCATATGAGTTGTAATTTTCCAACTGCACGAAAAATGTCCGGGCCATGATTCGAACCTGCGATCTCTTGGCTGAAGCTGCCCTGCTCTACCAACTGAGCTATCCCGGCATGAACTGGATGAATTATGCCCTCCAGATTCAACCGGGATAGCTCAGTTGGTAATTGCAGCTTCAAGAGATCCCAGGTTTGAATCCTAGCCCGGACATTTTTCGTCCAGTTGGAAAATTACAACTCATATTGTTTCCGCCTGGTCTGCTACACCAAGATCGGGAATAACTGAACTGTGTTCAGGAGTGGGAGGGGGGAGGGAAGTGTTTCAAATTTCAACTCCTGAACGCAGTTCAGTTTGCGCTACTTAATCACTCCCAACGATTCAGATTTTGAGCTCAAAATTTAAGTTTAAGTCTAAGCTTTTGAAAGCATTTAATGAGATGCAAAAAATAACGGTAAAAAATAGTTTTTCGTTACTCCAAAGACTAAAGCGCCCTCTATCGGCATTTTTTGAACTTTATCTTTAAAATTTATTTTTAAGAAAATACTGACATAAAGAATAGTTTTAGCGAAAACCGCAAACGAATCGACCAATTTTTCCGTTTTTTATAATCATTTGAAATTTTGGACCCTAAACTTTAATGGCGCCTATCTCCTTCGGAAGACGTTTGGGACCCTTAGTTTCCTATTTAATATTGTTTGTCTTGATGTGTTCTATCACCCCCTAGCATATGTACCATGAGTTTAGGGAAACCCTGTATAAGTATAAGTGTAAATATTAATAAGTATAAGTAAGTTATTAATCCTGTAATAAGAAAAAAAAGACATGTTCATTTCGCTCATAACAGACGATATAATTCATTTAACTGAAATAAACAAACATAGGGGAAGGTGGCCAAAAATGATCCCCTTAAGGAGAAAACTTGTGTAAAATAACACAGCTGTTTAAATAAAACTTTGGCCCTTTGCTAGTATGCTTTACACTATATTTTGCATTATAAACATATTTAATAATATTTTAAACCTATATTGAGTAATGAAAAAAATGTTTTTTTTAAAAGTGTCCAAAGGATCATTTTACCCTCACCAAAGGGCAAAATGATCCTTCATTTGAAAATATAGTTGCAAATTGTTTTTTATCGGCAAAATAAAGGATATAAAAGTAATTATGGCAATACATAAGTGTAATTCACACTTAAAAACATACTCCATCAAGTAAACCAAGTCATATTTATGTGCATGAAAGACTGTATATCTAAATAAATATGAAATTAGTGATTACCTAGATGTTATAAAACCGATTTTTCAAAGAATTCTATTCAGACGCGTAATATACTGGGGTATGCGTTAAACAAATTTAATATATGCACGCGAGAGCCAAACTATCGAAAGTCACATTTCATTTATTTTTCAGAAAGAAGACAACTGTACTAGACAATATGTGACTTACAATGTTATAAAACAGAATATCTCTGAAATAACTTTCGATACAAGCATAGCGGTATTTTGAATCGAAAGTGAACAGCTTCTTTAGTATTAAAAGCTGATAAAATTGACAGCCACTCGTCAGTTTTCAATGCATTTCATTTGGTTTTTCAAAAAATGGCTTTTCCATCGTCAGTTTTCCAAGCATTTGATTGGTTGTTCCGAACGACAACGCTTCCTGATATGTTTGAGGGTCATCGCAGGGGACAAAATTGCTCCCAGAAAAGATAGTTGCATGCTTTCGGAGCAACTCTTTTAAAGCAATAGATTAACAGTGAGTCGCCCGTAATTAGAAGTAACTTTTACACCTCGTGTAATTGCACTTTTAAGGGGGAAAATATGAAGTTGTCAGTGCTAAAATTATGAAAAAACTTGAAATCGACAAAAGTCTTGTTTAAATCAACTAACACATTTAAGCAGTAAAGAAAGAAGGTGAGATTGGCAAAAATTAACCTAAATCAGAAATTTAAGATACAGGAAGAAGTTACTTACTCACCTGGAAGCTTTTAAAAAGCATTTAAACATTCTATTAGAAGCCAATCTTTGTTTAAAACTTTAAATGCATTTTCTGCATCATAGGTTTTTTCAGCATTTCTCATCTTTAAATTAATATAAGTCAATAACCGTTAAAGATAAATGATTCAAACTTGGAATATATCTCTTTTCAAATATTTACTTAAATTTTAAATCGGCAAATTTGAAAAAAAAATATTCACTTTTGAAAATATGATTTGTTTAAAATGAGTTGCATCTTTTTCTTAAATTGCTATTAAAATATTTTTATTTTTTTTAATTAATATTTTTTTAAATGCTGAATCAAAGTTAAATTTTATATATTTCTGTTTAATTAAAAGAAAAAAAATCAATTCGACAAATAATATTTC